>CM054178.1:99045557-99735557 GCA_028829895.1 Sinotaia quadrata | reverse complement strand
ATGAACAGATAAAAGAATGTGAACTGTTGATAGAATGAATATACAAAAGACATGTAGACAGAATGAACAGCCAAAATATCATGTAAACAATCGATAGAATAAACAGACAAAAGACATGTAGACAGAAAGAACAGCCAAAAATTAGACAGTCGATAAAATGAACAGACCAAAGAATGTAGACATAATGAACAGACAAAAGTCATGTAGACAGAACGAACAGACAAAAGACGTGTAGACAGAATGAAGAGACAAAAGTTGTGAAGACAGAATGAACAGACACAAACCATGTAGACAGAATGAACAGACAAAAAACATCTAGAGAGAATCAAGAGACAAAATAAATAGACAGAATGAACAGACACAAAATTGTAGACAGAATGAACAGACAAAACACATGTAGACAGGATGAAATTACAAAATACATGTAGACAATCAATAGAAGGAACAGATAAAAGATTGTAGACAGTCAATAGAATGAACAGAGAAAAGAATGTAGACATTTGATAGACTGTGTGACAAATATTTTCACCCCTTCTTTTATTTGTCCCTAATGTACATGGATGTTTACTTTATGAACTTTATATTATAAAATATGGTGTACACTTAAATTAATTTACCTGCTTGGACCGGGGGGGGGGGGTAAACTTTTGTTTGTTTTAATAAACTTTCTTGGAGATACGCATGGCTAGGGAACATGTCAAACACGTTTTATCTAGCGAGCATTGCGTATTGTTACTGTAACCGTATGAATCCTGACACTGAGTGACGATAGTTAGCAGACAAATCGAGACATATATCGTGAAAACTCTCACCACTGAGAGTTAGAGAAACACAGGGCTTGTAGAAAAAATATTTCTTACTTCGGTTACTCTTCGAAACATCGCTCTGGCATATAGGCGTGGTTTTGTGAGGTCTCCGTTTTGGCGCACGATTGGTGATTGTGGTATAGTAAATTCAAATTCACAGTTATACATTCTAATTTGTAACTTTAAGTTTTCTTTTGCTAGTAATTGTGATTTGTTTTCATGTATACAATTAAGTGTGATGTTTAATAATTCTGAGAAACTTATTTATTTGATGTTTATTCAGGATAAAACATTATGCGATTTAATATTAACTGATTTTCTTTGCAACTAACATGTGTAACCACTATTGGGAACTTTGTAATACTTTAATGCAACATATCTAGATTTTAATCAAATGTCTAGGAATGATTTAGAGATTTTTCATAGATAACTCGATCTATGAGATACAAACTTGTATAATTATACTTTATGGTTTATGGGTATGTACACAACTTGTAGTGGAAAGGTAGTATAATTTCATTGTCTATTGATAGTAAGAATGTAACACTAATCAGTCAGAAAGGAGAGCATGACCCAGATAATTGAATCCCATAACTATTCATCCACTACATCCCATATCCATTGCAATAAATCAAAGGGCTATAATAAACACACAGCACGTGTTTGAAACATTACATATTTCGATTTCCACTGAACATCATTAAAGAAATGGCATTATTTTCATACAAAAGTCAATAAAAGAATATATAACTATCTCTACAGCATTCTTAATACAACGCATGTATAATAGCATAAGAATTTGATATGTTTTACCTTTTCTGATGCAACTGTGGGCCAAAAGTCTTCATCAAAGGTAGAACAGATTTCGTGGATGAAGACTTTTGGCCCACAGTGTTACATTCTCACTATCAATAGACAAAGGTTACAATGCATGTATAAAGACAATATTTCACAGTTGGCTAAACCACTAACTTTCAACAGGCGTTCACTTTTTCTAAATGTTTACACTTTAAAGGCATAGCAGCCTGCCAGGTAGTAATAACAGAGACCGCCAAGATATATATAAATTAGGTGCATAGTTAGGTAAGCAGACAGATAGACTGATTGATTGATTAATTGATTGCAGACAGAAAATAAAAGAGATAAAGAATGAAAAAGAGAAAGAGCGGGAAGAAATCCAATTACTACAGATCCCGAGACAAAATATACATGCACAATAAAATCTATTTTAAAGACATTCTGAGCCAAGGAAAACTCTCTCCACAAAAACAATAACGAGCATTCGACTGTTACCTGTAATCTTAATTTTAATTATTCGTTTTCCTGTCGCATTGCCATTGAAACCAGCCCTTTCACGTCATTAAGTCTGTGGAACAACCTTCGCGTGCGGCTTTACTTTACATTGCCGCACTGACAACGTTACAGCACAAATTCCAGAAGACCTCGATTCAAACAACGTGTCTTAACTCACCTACCGGTTTTCTCTTGCAATCCCGCTGCGGAAATCAAGTCTCTTAATCCCAAACATCGAATACTGAAGACAGTCGCGTGTGCAGTGCAATAAAAAGTGTTTGATTTTATCACACATCTGGCTTACTGACAGTTACATAGCATGTCTGCGACATTGACTAGAAATGCCTCATGATCATGCGATTTGAAGCATTATTTGTGTGTATGAGTCTATACATGTATATATGTTTACATGAGAGAGAGAGAGAGAGAGAGAGAGAGAGAGAGAGAGGTTGCTGATTTCTACAGAGTGATGCTAGCTTCGAACAGCAGTTTTCAACATGAATTGGTAATACATGCAATAGTTCCCAAAACATTCCTGTGGGGAAATATCATCTGAAACAATGGCTGAAAAGGGTTCAGTTGTTCCCTGTTGGTCTACATACGTCACAAACTAGACGTAAAACAGTTTGTGAGATGCTGTGTCAGGCCCCTAACCACTCTATTGCTCTTGCTCTTTAGTCGTTCGACGTCGTCACACAGCATACTTTTCAAAAGTAAAGAATAATACGATTTGTGATATGTCATCCCGGGGATTTAATTAATGTCAGTATGACGCCAATATTCTATCCTTAACGTATTTTTAATTTGTTTATTTTATATGTTATTGTTGTTTTATTCATGTATTCTTTGGTAAATGATTAAGATTACAAAAATAATGTTTGTACTCTGTGACGCTGCCTCTTCTTAGTTATTATTAAATTTCATCACAATAATTAATAACTCACTTATCGATATAAATATATGGGATTAGTCAAAACTCAAATGAACGGATTACAATAAAAAAATAATTATATTCTTCATAGATAGATATCACTCATCTAATTGCACTTGGTGCCTTTCAGACGGGTTCTAATGAGTTATCTTTCGCACCAGAGCAACTGGTACATCTGTCACACAAGTTTCATAACCAAAGGACTTCTTAATAAAAGGAATTATTTCGATCCGTCTAATTTAAACATTGATTAATATATCGCCACTATTTAATTCCTTTCATACTAAATTTAAAGAAAAAACGGTAAGAAAGTATGTGCAAATAACAATAATATTTATTAATTGCTGAGCGGTTTTACCAAGGTGTTTTACGATTAACAGCCTAGAGTGAAAAAAGCATGTAACTATACTACCCACGATATTTTATTGAAATACTATTCCCAAATGATGGCTATTTCTAGCATTGTATCATTTCCTCAGATTCTTTTCCTAGAAGAAAGAGTGCGAGAAAACGTCATGAACCATTACTCTGACCGAGTGACGTAACACACTACTGACATAGTAAGGGAACCCAAACACACTATTGACACACTAGAAGGACCCAAAATGCTATTGAATACTAGAAGGATTCAATAAGCTACTGACACACTAAAGGGGGGGGGGGCGAACCACACAACTGATACATCCTGGCTCGTTTTCTTTACCATTTGAGAGACAATCTCACGGAGACCTACAGTTATTTGTCCCAGCAGATAGCCGTCTCCAGACTAGTACTAGATGAGTAAACAGACCCGTTAAAAAAAGAGTAGTTTGTGCTTGTGTCGTTCTTACAATATGAGTGAATGATGGACTTGTGTAGCCACTTGCACTTTAATCCAAGTACTTGGCGATTGCTGATTGCAAAGTGATGCTCGTTTTGTGCCCAGTCTCTAGCGTACACTCGTCCTCTACAAAGTTAGTCAAATCAATGATTGAAAGGAATATTTTATGGATCACAAAACTCATTTCGATTTCATTTAATAGATTAAAAACAAGAACACTTTGGCGCGTATCACGTAAATTGTGTAGATAGATAGATAGATAGATAGATAGATAGATAGATAGGTAGATAGATAGATAGATAAACAGAGAGAGAGAGAGAGAGAGAGAGAATGCCTTTGCGTTATATTTGTCAACATATAGGCCCTATACTTTACACCCGCGTGCACTAAAACTGATAAATATGTTTCAGCTTTGCCTAAAATTTCAGGTTTATTATTCCTTTCAATTATTTTTATGAAACAATACACCACCACCTTATCAAAGGAATTTACTTTAGTCTAATTACAGGCTTTCTCTGAGAACATCAGCCGCTTCCTTTTCTCTGTCAAAATAATTGTTTCCGAATGTGTCCTATCCTCCAACCATCAAACCTTGAACGCTCTTCCACAAAGAAATCGATAGAATAAAATCTTGCCATTAACCAATGCCATGGTAACTGGAAGCCTGCTGTCCATTCCACTGTTTTTCCTAAAGTTCAGGTACTTACTACTGAATTTTCATAAATTTCAGCTATAGTCGTACTGTTAATAAAGTTCAGTTGCTTCGTCGAATTTTAATAGAGTTAGGTATCAATCGGAGTTTTCCTAAAATACTGTTGTTTAATCGGAATTTTCCTAGATTCAGTAGGAATTTTATGAAGTTCAGTTATTTAGTCAGAATGTTCATAAAGGAAAGTTATTTAGTCGCAATTTTAATAAAGTTCAGGTATTAATCAGTGTTTAAATAAACTTTCTATAGCTATTTCCCGGTATTTTCATTTCGTCGGATTCTCAATATGTTCAGGATATTAGTCTGCATTTTTCTGAAGTTCAGGTATTAATCGATATGTTCCAGGCATATTCGTATTTTCCTTTAGTTCAGGCTTGTAGTCTGTGAAACAAAGCAAGCAAGATCACTTTCTTAATAAAGGAATGATGCAATAAACCTGATGACTCTCGCTGACTAATACCACTGAACTCTGGATAGCAATGAACCTACTGAAAAGTGCAACAAAACAATAGCTAGGCAAATTATTGGAAAACTCATAAATGAACAACAAAAATGACGCCATTTACCTGTTTGTCGCAACACAACGTACACCATTTCCACGTATGAATGACGTCACTTGCCTGTTGGTCGCGACACAATGTACACTATTTCCACGTATGAATGACGTCATTTGTTCACGACACAATGTACACCTTTTCCAGGTATGATGTTTGGTGATGGAGGAGATAACTCTCCCAGTAGCTCTCGGCAAGAATGGAAAGTTGCTGAAAAAGGCAGTCGACCATTTGGCTAAAACACTTAAGGAGGTTTATCGGCTGAATAAACACTGAGATTGAGAACTGTGCACAAAACAAGTAACCTTGCACTTTTACTTCCATCCGGTGTTGAAGGGGTATCGTGTTGTAACTTGTCTGAAGAAAGTCACAAATCGTTTACAACAACATGATCATACAACTTCATTTCTCAGAAGCTCTAATGCAATAAACTTAACGACTTATTTAGTATTAAGTCTAGATCTTTGACGTTTTAAGTCTTGACTGTCTTAAGTAGTTGATGTCCTTGGTGTCTTTTTGTTCTGCTTTAGATCTTTGGTGTTTTCTTAAAGTTTTTATTGCCTTTAGCCTTTGATGCTTATAATGTTTTAGTGTCTTTTACCTCTGGTGTCTTCAAATCTTTACAGTACTAGTAGTGACGTTTTGTTTTTCAAGTCTATTTTAGGCATTTTATGTTTATACATCAGAGGTGTCTTTAAACTTTTACTGTTTTAAATCCTATGTTCTTAAGCCTTCGGCGTCTTAAGTTTTATTGTGTCTTAGAGTCGTTACTCTCAAAATGTTGATAGGTTAAAGTTTTTGGTGGCATTTTCTATCAGAGCACTTCGATGTCTTAAAGTCGTTTGTAGCTTACTGTCATAGCACTTTAATTTGTTAAAGTCTTGGTGGCTTTAGGTCATCACTGTCTTAGGACTTTGTTTTAAATCCTCACTGTCAGAAGCCACTGATTTTTAAAATTATTTGTTCAGTAAACCTTGGTGATTGGCTGTCTTAGGCTTCAAGTGTTTTTATGTCTTTGGAGTTCTGAATATATTGTTTTAAGTCTTTAATGTTTTAAAGGCTTTGGTATATTTAACTAAGCACTGTCTTAGGCCTTTGATATTTTTACATCTTTATGTCTTGAAGTCTTTGCCGTCGTAAGTTTTAAGTGGGTTTTTTTATCTTTGCTGTCTTAGGTCTTTGATATTTTTAGGTCGTCACTGTCTTAGCATTTGTATTCTCGTAGAATTTTGATTTTAGAATCCTTTTGGAGTTTTGAAGTCTTTACTATTCTATGTTCTTTATGTTTTTAAGTCATTGGTACCTTTAAGTCTGTACTGTCTTAGGATTATAATATATTTCAGTCCCGGGTGTTTTACGTCTTTGGTACTTTTACATCTCTGCTATCAGACTATGGTGTTTCACTTCTGTCTTAAACCTTGGATGTTTTTTCAATCTTTGGTACCTTATATCTTTGGTGCTCTAATGTTTTGATTTATTCGTGCTTAATGTTTTTAGTGTCGTAACGTCTTAAATATCTGAACTTTTATAGTATCTTTGTTTTTAGTGTAGTGAGACTTAAGTGGATCTGCTATTAGTGTTCTAATATTCTGTAGCTTAGTCTTTAGACTTTAGCGGCATAGATACCTCTAAGCTGTTAATGTATTTCTTTCATGCTTTATGTTCGAAGTGTCTATTTGGTTTTGGTGACCTAATGTTATTGTGTTTTAGTCTTTAATCTATATAGGCATAAACGTCTTTAAGCTTTTAATGTATTTCTTCGATGCCTTAAGTTTAATGTTTCCATTGGTGTTGTGGTGATTAATGTTATTGTGTTTTTGTCTTTAGCGTTTAGCGTCTACAGTATCTTTACGTGTGGGGAGAACTGTATTTGGTGTTTGTCTTTAATGTTTATAGTTTTAAGTTGGATTTGAAATCTCTTAAGGGTCTTTGTTTTTACTCTATTTGTCTTTGGGATCTTCAGTCTGAGATGTCTAAATTATGTTTATAATTTCATAAGATTTTAAATACCAGTATTGTATATTTATTTGTCTTTAGTGTCCTAATATTTGCAGAGTGCTTGTGTTCAGTATTGTAAGGTCTTACTTATCATTATAACATTTGTCAAAAGATCTTAAATATGTTTCCATTTTTAATGTATTTGTTTGTGGTGATCTGTTTATATTTAATGGGGGGTATCTTTAGTGTCTTATACATCTCCATATATTTAGTGTTTTGTTTTCGGTGTACTAATGTTTTAGTATGTGTGTTTTCAGTGTATATAGTCTTATATATGATTGCTTTTTAGTGTTTCTGTTTCTGTTCTAATACTTTATTATTATATTTTAGCATCTTTAGTGAGGTAAGGTCTTAAATATCTTTAACATTTAATTGTGTAACGTATCTTGATGTCTTTAATGTTGTAAGGCTACATTTAGTGTTCTCAGGTATCTTTACATCTTAGATGTTGTAATGTATCTTTACCTCATATATCTTTATGTCTTTAATGTTGTAAGGCATCTTTATGTCTTTAATGTTGTAAGGCATCTTTATGTCTTTAATGTTGTAAGGCATCTTTATGTCTTTAGTGTTGTAAGGCATCTTTATGTCTTTAATGTTGTAAGGCATCTTTATGTCTTTAATGTTGTAAGGCATCTTTATGTCTTTAGAGTTTGTGACACTAACGCTACTTATTAATTGATATTATTATTATTAATTAATTAATTAATTAACCATCCAGAACTAATTACAAGTGATGAGAATCTTAATTTATGTTATTAATGATCCTCTAGCAGACACCACTCGTCTCTTTCACTTGGGCGCTGTAAATGTTTTCTCTCTTCTACAACATAAAACAACATTTACAGTCACACTGTGTTTTCTTGAGTGGAAAACGTCTTACTAAAGAAGACAAATCCGTATTTAATCTATATTTAGCGAGCCCACCAACCACTTTCTTCTCCAACATAAATGTATCAATATGCATTAGAAAATCAATAAATTTAACAATAAATTTATTAAATCAACAATCAAATATACATATGACAAATACAATGAAATATATTACTTGACATTAATATTTCTATAATTCTTATGTTTCACAGACTTATACTAAAATACAATTCAATAATATGTTCAATACAAATCAGTTGATAGTTTGATCAGAGAACAAAAATGGAGTTATTAGAGATAAGCAATAATAGTTTTACATAACTTGTTTAACTGCTTTCTCAATAGTCCTTGTGCACTTTTGCAGCAAAGACATAAGTTATTGTCAATAGTTATTACATCAACACCATGTGCCTCACTGGTACATTCAAAAACACTGTTGCGTTATTCAGAGTTAACCTAGGCACTTCTTTTCGCTGTGTCAACTCCTTCAAACAGAACAATAAATGTAGCGATGTCCAACAACTAATCTACACTAGAAATTTTTTGGGTAGTCAGCATATCTTGCCACCACACATCAGTATAGTGTGTTCTTAGACTTAAACGCCACTTCCCGTCACACTCATTGAAATGAAAGCAGAAAGGCTACTTGTCTCTGTAAAAGACAGTCAGAGAACAAATACTAAACTTCCAGTTTATCATTTTATAACTTCATTCTTTCTTAAATTCCAGTCTCAAATTCCAGTTTCCTGCAATAGTATTTATTAGTCCAATACAAGCACACAGCATAATAAATACAGCATATCAAAACAATGTCAAGTGTTTAGCAAACTATATGTGAGCAGCTTAATTCAAACATTTGTAGAAATAAAAGTCAACTCACATAGTACATCTCTACATAAAACATGATATATCATATCAATAATGAAAATGCATGAAATATTTCTAAGCCAATTCTCTCTCAACCAATCAGTTTAACTCACCATCAACCAGCTTTTGAGACCGGGTTTCTTTTTGCCACTCCAAACTCAGAGTGATTAGACTTTAGATTTCTTTATAGCAGGTAAACTTTTAGACCTCAACCTATTCGCTGGCCTCCTTCTCGTAAATCATAACATTGGATAATAAAAACTACAACTGGTTTGCATTACATCCGCAATAACCAGCATAGTCTTGCCTTGAGCGTTTACTTCAACTCAGACATTTTCAAAAATACCATCACAAGGAATTTTGTTTTCCTACTCGCCAGTGCCTCTTCCTATCTTGCTACAGCTTAGAAACCCACGTGTAAGGCGCACAGCCCGACTCTAAAGCGCTCACTCTGTCTACAATAATTATTCGCTGCTAACGACCCAACTGTAGGGCCTGTCTCCGATTGATATTATCTTCTTCAAGTTGCCACTAAAACATGTTAAGTGTAAATAAAAATCCAATAAATTATTTATTTATCTGTTTATATACCTATCAATCAATTTTTTAAATAAAACTTGTTGTACGTGGTCTTAATAGCTATTATTTTGTCTTGTGAAATGCTGACCACTAATCTGCGCTGGTTGTCAATATTTCCGAATCTTTTGGTGAATATTTTAGTCCCAACAGAACCCTAATGAAATTTACTTCTTCTTTCGAACTGAAACTGTTAATTTGGGCAAAATGTTTACGCTGTCAGTGAGGGAACGGTGTTTTTCCCGTCCTTACAAGAAACAGCAGCTCGCTGAACATTTTTATTCCAGCAAGAAGTAAACCCAATTGGGAGATGAATGTTAAGATGCATTGCCTGGATGAGTGTCTTCTCCAGTGGGGCTGGAGAAGTTTATCAAGAATGTCACATATAATAGAAACAATGCTTGTTTCTGGTGCTAAAGATATAACTTTCATTTCTAAGTTTATTTCAACGTTGAGTTCTGGTTACATTCCTGTGTATCTAGCATTCAAGTTTCGATGCCTGGAATCCTGTTTTGTTATGCTGGGTCCATTGGTTAGGCAAGCTCCTTTGAAGTTCTTTTTAAATTTTCTGTAGCTTTCAAGAGAAGGGCGTCGATAATCAGATTTGGTAGAATTACTGTAAATACTGGTTTTATATTTTTACATATCAGAACTTACAGTTTTCTTTAGATCTAATTTAATTTATTCTCACGTCCTTTTCCCCCAGGTATTTTATTTAATTTAACTTCTTCGCTCTTTCACACCTTCACACGTTTGTTTAATTTTACTTCATTTTCCCTTTCATACCTATTTTTGAAAATATTAACCTCATTCTTTGTTTAATTTATCTTCTGGTCTCTCTTCCAAACCGAACTTTCTTTATCGTCCTTTTTCTTTTTATCTTACCTGTTCTTTCTCTCTTGTTCGTCTGTTTTGTTGAATTGTTTGTTCAGCTTGCTTGTCTTCTTATACATATTGATTATCCACTCTTTTAACTTTATTGATCTACTATAGATTTTATTTTATGTCTATTACATTATTGTCGTGACCTTCATATACAGACTTTGTTCCCCTTTTGCCTTGTTTGATGAATCTGGTATAGGAACTGTCCTCTCCTCTTTACGGTCGTATGCATTTACTTGTACACGTCCGTCCTATTCCTTTCTGGTTCCAGATTCTCATTCTGGACTGTTTATTGACTTCTGACCCCTATTTCTTATTTTACTCAACCTTCGACTACTGTTTAAGATATGTAGATAGATATATAGATAGATAGATAGATAGATAGATAGATAGATAGACAGATAGACAGATAGACAGATAGACAGATAGACAGATAGACAGATAGATTGATAGAGAGATACGAACGTATATGTGTGTATGTGTTCATGTACATAAATATGTGTGTGCATATGTGTGTGTGTGTGTGTGTGTGTGTGTGTGTGTGTGTGTGTGTGTGTGTGTGTGTGTGTGTGTGTACCGTTTACTCAATTATTGTGTGCTACTGTATATTTTATGTCATATTTTACTAATATCTTTTTAGTATTGTAAAGCGTTGACAGTATTATAATTATTAAAATTATTGTTATCATAATTATACTAGATTTTCCTTAGATATTCTCTTACTAGTTTATATTGCTCTTTATTATTTATTACACTCTCCTTTTGGTCCATTTTGCTTGTCACTGAATATAGATTTTCCATCTGGTCCATCTTGTTTGTCACTGTATACAGATTTTCCTTCTGATCCATCTTGTCTGTCACTATATACAGATTTTCCATCTGGGTCCATCTTGCTTGTCACTGAATACAGATTTTGAATATCTGTGTCATGTTTGTTTTTGGTTGTTGGCTTGTTCCAGTTTGGTGGTATGTACAAGGTGCTTAAGATTACTGATTATGATTTTTGGCATGGGAAAAGTTTGATTATCGATGGTCCAGGTGTATTTCACAGTTGGTTGTATATTGGTTCCAGGTTGGAATTTCTCTCTTTCACTCTTTCACTCTCTCTCTCTCTCTCTCTCTCTCTCTCTCTCTCTCTCTCTCTCTCTCTCTCTCTCTTGTTTTTGAGGATTCCCCCTCGACACTTCTTTTTCCTCTGTAATATTTCCCGTGGGATCCGCCATTTCTTGACCACCTAGTCGTTCATGTACGACAATTTTAATAATCTCAGTGCTTGTACACATCCCTTCTAATAATCTCAGTGCTTGTAGACACCCCTTCTAAAAATCTCAGTGCTTGTAGACATCCCTTCTAAGAATCTCAGTGCTTGTAGACATCCCTTCGTGCGATTTTTAAATGGGGATAACGTGATCTGTTATTGAGGAATTGATATCGGTACACATGTAGTATAGTTGAAGTGTAGTTAATGTCGACAATTCCATGCTCAGATTGCACGGAAGAGAAAATGGTTGGTAACGGCCTGTTTGTTGGTGACTTCTTTGCCCCACAGGTGCTGCAGTCAACTTATTATCTTTATCAAAGTTCTCAGTCTTGGATGACTCCTGATGGTGAGGTGGTGGTGTTGTGTGCTGACTGTCGACGAGTGGCCTGCCTGCTTCTCTGTTTTCTTCATGTTGATGAATTTTTTGTGGGATGGAGGGAGTGTCCATTTCGAACAATTACAGAGTTCTGAGTGGTTTCTAGCCGAGTTTGAGATTTGGGCGGTATGTTCATCCAAACTTCAGCTGTCCTCTATGAACCAGGTTTGACATAGGTCTTTCTGTCTCAGCGGTAATTACCAAGGGTTTTCAGAGGGTGCTGATGAGTTTGGACGACATTGTCTTCTGTTGTTGGTGTTTGTGGTGATATTGAGATCGATGGTCGTAGCGTTATCTAGCGTAGCGTCACCATAAGAATTCATTTGGGAGTAATCTATTGCTTCCTGATAGGGTGTTCTGACCTTGCTGAGTTGTGTAGTTGCGAAATAGTTGAGTTGTTGACTGGTTTCTTCTCTAATAGGCGGACCTGTTATTGAAGGTGGGCGTCTTCTTATCTTTACAGTCCGCATGCTGTGAGGGATAGTTTGGATTTTTGCTTGCTATGTCGTTGGCTACCTTGTTTACGATTTCGATGTGTTATTTCTCTAGTGGGTGTTCGGACAGCATTTGGTTTTCGTAAGGTGATGGTCTGTTTGGGTGTTGTTTCGTCCGTGTATGGATGGACAAAGATTTCGTATGTACATCTAATGTTTGAAGAGCTCATCTGTGATTGGATGGACAAAGATTTCGATGTGCTTCTGATTTTTGAAGAGCTCGTCTGTGATTGGATGGACAAAGATTTCGTTTGTGCTTCTGATGCTTGAAGAGTTCGTCTGTGCGTGAATGGACAAAGATTTTATATGTGCTTCTGAATCTTGAAGAGCTTGTTCGTGTGTGGATGTACAAATAGTTCGTATGTGTGTAGATGTACAAAGATTTCGTATGTGCTTCTGATGCTTGAAAAGCTTGTCCCTGTGTGAATGGACAAAGATTTCGTATGTGTGGAAGAATAAAAATTTCGCTTGTGTTTGAAGAGCTTTGTCGTTTGCCTTTGATTTGATGGTTTGGGTTTATGTCTGCTTTGATCGTAAAACAGCTGTGAGAGTGAGTCTGTCTTGTCTTGGTGGACGACGTCAGAGAGTCTGAGGCGTGATCGTGCCTTTGTTTAGACAGGCGGGTGGAGATAAACTCGCCTGGGTGGCTGATAATGTTGTTTCGTTGAAAGTTGCTCGTGTCTGAGTTTTAGCTTTAGGTATGTGAATTGCTGCTATGGATGTATTTGTTGCGGCATTTTACGTCATCTCCAGTGAAGCGGTCTTTGTAGGTTGTGTGGTGATAAATTGCAAAATGCTCTCCAACGTTTTAAATTTAAAAAAATATTGTTTTTTATTATTTTTAACTTTTAATTTCTTAATATTTATAATCTACTGAAAACTTATTAAAATCTTCTGATACTTAATAAATGTTTTTATTCTATTCTCTTTTTCATCGTTTTCTAAACAGTTTATAAATTGACTTAGTTATACGCCCTTACTCACGTATTTCCTGTTCGTATACATTAGTATATTGCACCTTTAACAATATAAATCAAAAAAAACTTTTAAAATAAACTCCTAATCTCCGGTGTCTGTCTCCAGAGCACGATAACGCCCACACAGAAATGGTGCTTTTATTTATGATGCTATCTATATCTGATTTACTGCGACCCTGAAGCAAACTCGTGACGTCATAGTTTTTACGTAATTTACATTAGCTGGAATTGCTTGCGTGCACGACACAAAAGTGCAACTTACTTCGGTCTTCAGCATAGTGCGTGTTCTGCACACTGTAATTTCAAGCTAAAAATACCACTTCAAAGGGACTAAGATATTACAAAAGCATTTTCATTTTGTTTTGCATGATATTGTTTACTAAAATTGCGCGCAGTGTCGTTCGTTGAATAAATATGTTAAATTACAACCGATTGGTTCTCTGCTCTTCAGTTCCCCTCGGCAAAAAGGAAGTGTGTGTTTCAATGTGACTGGTCCATTAAAGCTCAGTTAGTTCATGCAAGAAGTTTTGTTTTAGTTAAATTGAATTTAATCGACTTTTTGTTTATTAAGGAATTTCTTAAAACAAAACTTAATGTAATATCCTCTTCTTTTCCTTCCCATTGTAATTCTGGTTAACGATTCTAAAAAGAGTACTAGCAAAGTTATAGCAAGGCTGGCAAAGTGAATGACGCATAATAATAATGTAGATTTAATTTTTTTTAGCGCTTTATATCTTAAGATCTCGCAGTGTTCTACTTTTACTTGGAGTAGGGTAACTCAACAAAATTGATCTGGGATGGGCGAGGAATTCGATTGCAGATGTGATCTTAAACCTATGATTATTCAAAATCCTGCTTGAGTTCATAGGAGTTCCAAAAGACGGGATAATTACTGGGCCTGAAATATGGCGTTGGCTGCTTGATTATTAATTAAATTGTCGCCCCGCCCCCCAAAAAAGATTAATTAAAATGCAAAACAATTAAATTAACGATCCTTCGAAAGATATACTTGTAATTCGAGACTTATCTTTTATGCCACAGTTTGCATCTTTGTGACACCGAAATTTATCAGCCTCCTTCACTTTGGTAGAACATAAACTAGCGACTTTACTTCTGAATGGTGTCATTTCTGATTGTACCTAACTTCTGAAAATGACGTCATTCCTGACTGTACCTAACTTCTGAATGGCGTCACTTCTGATTGTACCTAACTTCTGAATGATGTCATTTCTGACTGTACCTAACTTCTGAATGGTGTCATTTCTGACTTTACCTAACTTCTGAATAGCGTCATTTCTGACTGTAACTAACTTCCGAACGGTGATAGTTCTGAAAGTATTTAACTTCAATACTATGTCAGTTTTAATTGTTCACCACTAAATACAGTTCTAAATGTATTCAATTCTATACGTTTCCTTTCTGAATGTAGTTAATTGTATACGGAGTCAGTTTATATTTAATTGTATACGGAGTTAGTCTATATTTAATTGTATACGGAGTTAGTCTATATTTAATTCTATACGGATGTCACGAAGATCAAGAAATATTAATTTTTTTTTTCTCTCCCTCTAAGTAACTTCTAACTCTAAATTATGAACGAAACAGCTAAGTTAATTAAAAGAGGGACAGGGTGAAAATGACCATTTATCAGCAATGGGGAAAGACTAAGTCGGAAACATTAGCTTTAAGTTCGTGTTGGGGAATGGAAAAGATATAATTAGCTTGCAAGAGAAAGCTGGCTTGACCCTCTGTGGCCAGGAACCCACGCCCATAAATCTGTGTCAGAGTAGAGTACAAGGCAGGCCAGTGTACCAAGTTCGTGAGAAGGTGCTAGGACGCCAATTATGTCCGTGACGGAGGCAGACTAAGTTTTTGGAAATGTAAACATCATTGTAAGAATCACCACTATAAATGTTTGGTAGTTTAAGTTGATATTGCTATTGTGTAATTACTATTGTTTTGTGAAAGTACTTAGTGAAATAGAAGTTGAGTTATTGGAAAGTTAATCATTGTATGTTAAGTTAAAAAGGTTGGTCTGTGTGTGTACTGCTTGCCAGGTGGCCATGAGCTGCCAGTAACTATAGTTTTTAAAATAAATAGGAGTAGGACAGCTTGCTCTGAGATTTTAGTGTGTGCTCTGAGAGTTAGCTAGAGGTTAAATGGATACGTAAATCACAGTGTCAACTGGGAACTTGATACTTTGGCACTGATAGAACTGGACGCCAGAGGTAGCCAGGATGGGCAGAGAATATTCGTAAGCACGTACAGTGCTGGTTGTAAATGGGCAGTGCTGGAAGGGGGATAGTGTCTGTGCTGGAAGGAGGGGTGTGTTCGAGTCATCACATAGAAAGTGACGTACAAGAGTTTGTGTATAAAAGAGGAGACAGAGCCAGGGGTGAATGAGAAACCTGGAAGAGAAACGTGGAAAATGTAGCGTGTTGTACAGAGGTGAAGGTCACCTCTGAGTTTCTCCCTGCTTTATGGATCAAGAAGACTCTACGATTCTGAAGGCAAAACAGAAGGAGGATTCTTGACCACTGTAACAGTGTGACACATGTCTACCTGGGCTGCGTAAGAGCGCGTCGTAATGACCGCTGCAGTTTTTAGATGGGCCGAATCAAATCAGATAGCCATCTCAGGTTTTCAAAGACTCTGTCAAAGACCGCGGGTGATCGATTATTTTCCAGGCAGAAGGCAAATTCCTGGTGGAAGTTTAATGTCACGGCGCTGGGAGATGTTACAGAACGAGATGTTACATAGTGGTAGTAACTATCGTTGGAAGCAGTAGCGGTCATGCATGAGGCATACCGCCGGGAACGGCAAAGGTTGGCCGTTGTGAAGAAGAGAAGAGAAGATGAGAAACGAAGTTAAGAGAAGAGAAGATGAGAAAACGAGAACAGACATCAGGGATGTAGTGTTCGATAGGGGATGAGAAGTCCTCAGTTCTCCCTGCTTTGGTACCAAGAAAACTCTTTGAAGTTGGGAGGCAAGCAACTAGAGGGTTCTTGGATCCTGCATCAGAGTGCCAGACGTCACCCGACTGTGTATGAAAAAACGCGCCGTAACGGCCGTCCAGTTTTAGGTGAGCCAATCAATAGGATAGCCACCTGGGTTTCAAAGACTCTGTGCAACGACCGCGGACAATCGATTATTTTCCAGGCAGAGATATATTCCTGGTGGAAGTTTAATGTCGCGCACGGGAGATGATGCAGAAGGAAGCAGTTGCGATTATGTGAGACATAACGCAGAAAAACGGCCAGGTTGACCGTTAAGGAGTGAGAAGAGAAGTGAAACGAAGTAATGAATAAGTGAGGAGAAATAGGCCTAACGAGGAGCGTAACAGTGGCAGTGAAGGCTACTGTATTTGGGTTCCAGGGAGCGGACCCGTGTCGAGACGTCGACGGTGTTTTTGAGCATCTTTAACCCCCCCCCCCCCAGCGCAAGAAGAAAGGGACAGTAACCGTGTGAGCCCAGCACAAGGAGAGCGTGACGGTACCAGTGAGTAAAAGAAAATTCTAATTAGAGTAGAAATCTCAGAGCACAAAACTAAAACTTAGAACTAAAGCATAGGACTCTTAAACATTAAACCTAGAATTAAAATTAAACCTTCATATAAGATAATGTTGATGGAACTTTTGGAGACTCACGAGAAATGACATTTGTTTATTATTAATGAACTTTGATACGAGAGCGGTGGCACCGGGACATATAAATAATAACTGTGACATTATGTTATAAAATGTTTAGGTTACTCTAAAAGGTGTTACTGAATATAGAAATTGAATTTTGTATCTCTTTTATTTTAATTCATCATTCATCATTTTTCTTTCTTTTTCCCCCGTTTTCCCATGGGTGCGAGTGTGGATGGCTGACTGACTAACCAACGTGCGAGAGGGAACCCATAGACAAATAAATATAAATATATACTCTGACATTGCGGCTTTCCCCTGTCTATGGTTTCGAGAGAGCGATTGCTGTCGTTGTTATTTGTTGTGTCATCTGTGCCGTCTACACTTCACCCTTACCCGTATGCACGCACACATGCAAACATGTCGGCAATACGTAACCTACACGCAGAATTAAATTCGAGCCAAACAAACATCTTGGTATTCTGTGTGTGGATTTGTCATTCTCTTTATGCAAGTCCTACGTGGAGCCGGCAAGCCATCATCCCTCTCCCCTCCTGTCGGAGAAGGGAGGGTGGGTGGCGACAACGGAGTTAGTCTATATTTAATTCTATACGGAATCAGTTCTAACTAGGTTATTCTATACGGAGTCAGTTCTGACTAAGGTTACGGGTGGACCATAGTGGTGGATAATTAACATCTTGCCCATCTCCCAGCAAAGCGTCATAATCCCCCATTCTATATCTTCATTGTCAGGATGGTCATCGTAGCCCATCCTCGGTCTGGGTGTACATCCACAAATGCCTAACTGGTCAAGGCTTCCATTTATATTCACATATTCAGACTTCATTGACCTACATAAATCTACCTAATTTCGACTGTCGAATATGTGTACCCTCCTAACTAGATTTGCTCACTTAACACATGTGTTTGTAAATGTGAATTCCATCTAAGCACAATTAGTGGCCTCGTGTTGCTGCAACCAGCACTTCTGGCCAACAAAGACAGTACATGGACCAAAGCACTTTCTTGTGCCATAACAATCATAATTATATAACTCAAGTACTTGAAATTTGTTAGTGAATAAAACGAGAAAATGTGTGGTTCTTTGACAAGCGCTTACACCTCTTGACCCTTCAGTTCTTCATTTAAGGGCAGGTAATTCATCCAGAAAGGTAGTGCTTAGGGTTTGTGATATATGTACTAGTTTTAAATTTTCAGATTTTTCTGTAAACTAATATCCGAATTACGAGTATCAACATAAACAAGCAAACAAACAAGAAGGAAATGTGTATAAAATAAATTTCAGTAGCACACACTTGTTCTTGAAACTAACAGTAGGCTAACGAAAAATAAATATCTATAGAGAGCTAAAGTTAAAGACTATTATATAACATCTACAAAAAGCTAAAGTTAAAGGCTATTATAATAAATAACATCCACAATGAGCCAAATCAAAGGCTTTTATAATAAATACACCCAGAGAGAATAAAGTCAAAGTCTCTGATAATAAATAGCTTCCATAGAGAGCTGAAGTCAACGGCTATTATAATAAATAACATCCTTAGTGAGCCGAAGTCAAGGGCTACTATAATAAATAACAATGACCCCCCAAACAAATAAATAAAAAATTGCATACAGTCGTGCACAATATTTGTAAAATAACTTAAAGGCAGAAATTTTTTTTTAAAGTCTTTAAAATGTCTGCATTCATCCTGTATATTTTGTTGCATTCTGTCTGTTTGCCAGACTGAACATTGGCAAATATATTCACATTAAATCTTTTCTCTTTTCCTTATTTGTGGAGAGTTTATATTTTGTTTCTTTGTTTCTTTTGAGGAGTAGCTGGCGTGTGTGTGTGCGTGCGTGCGTACTTGAGGGTTGGGGGGTTCAGGTTATATACCGATCTATCGAAAAATATATCTAGATGGCATTTTTCCAATTCGATTTACAATAGTTGAAAGTTAAACAATTATTTCTTGATAACCCTGGAATAATGTCGGCACAAATGTATACTCCTTAACACGTGTGAGTCAAAATAAAGATGACATAACACACACATGCAGGCACAAAGACACACATAAAGAAACACTTCTCAGTATGAGCACCTATTCAAATTAAAGAGCCGACACTTTCCTAAGTTAATGCCTCGTAACGTTTGTTTTGTGTTCTCTATGAAAATCGTTATTGCACGAACATGTGCCAAATTTGGTTCGAACTTTAAGTCAGTCTTCAAGGTCGTGAATAATAATTATGATGGCTTGTCCAGAGAAAGGAATTCAAGGCCTACTAACCGTGAGACTCATTAACAGAGGCCAGAACAGAATTCTTAGATATACTCGCACAAGACTCCCCGCTGCACGACTTCTCATCGCGCGCCATGACTGCACCGGTCTTTCCTTAAAGTTCTCTCAACCCGTGAAATTGATGAAAAATCCGAAGTAGCAAATGACTTTTGCAGCAAAGAGAGTTAACTTTAAAAGAGTTTTGTCTAGAAGTTGAAAAAATAAGAGTGGGTGGGGAAATGATTGGGTAGAATTTTAATGTTCGTAATTTTGAAGGGAGGTAACCGGAGGAAGCTGGTTTCTGGCGAGAGTAATATTGGCAACTACTATTTACCGGTAAAAGCGTTGAGAGATTGTATGTCCAAAAATGATTCGCTGTTACCATCATTATAAGCCGAGTCTTGTGTAGCAAAATTGCTGTGGTGGGTGTTTATTTATTTGCTTCAAATTGTATTAATGACCTATTCGGATTAAATCGGCGTGTTCCATCAGTTTTCTAAAAGCTAAACATTGTTCAACGTTAGGGTAAAGCGTTAAGTTCAAAAACTGGTTTATTTAATTAGTGTTTTGCGTGATATATGTCATCCAAATTCAGCTTAACATTATCAAACCGTGCGTTAATTTTCAGGAAAACATTAAATTATCACCAACTGTTTAATCACTTATATATATAAATCTCTTCCATTCTCGCGAGAAGAGAGTGCTGTCCCTTTTGGCACTCGAATGCATGGATTACGCTGCTTCATTCTGCTCGCATTCCGGTTTGCAGTCGACGTCTTCAGTGTTATTCAGTGTTATACACATGTATCAAGCAGAGATCAGTTTGTCGGGATTGCAAGAGGTGTCTTGTGAAAACAAATGTTAAAGTATCAATCATACCTGTTAATTACATAGAAGAAGAAATCCACTAAATAGTTCAATATAACACATTGCTACATTAATAAAATGCAGAACTTTCAACGGGATTCCCTTTGTAACATACAGGCTTACAAGCATTACTTAATGTAATATAGTCGACGACAATAATGGTGTAGTATCTTTAACGGTAGTAAGGCTTATCATCTATGTCTGACATTGGTCCCCAACCTTTTCCTCGCTGCGGACCGGTCAACTTTTGATAATTTTACCGCGGCCCGATGATGTGGGGAGGGGGACGTTGATTGTTTATAGTTTAGATTGTTTTGATTTAATAATTAATTTAATTGTATTTAAACGTGCCTTCAAATTAAAATACAGTTACACCAAAAAATGAATATAAAGTGATTTAACATTTTAACTCACTAGAACGCTAAATCAACGAGAACCCTGAGCTTGTTTCTTTGCAACGAGACGGTTCCATCTGGGGGTAATAGGAGACAATTACACCCGAAGTGTGTTGCTTATGTCCAGTTTATTCCGTTGTTTTGTTTTGGTTGCTGTCACTGCAAAAAACCCCGCTTCACACAGATAGGATGTCGGAAATGGCAATAGGGATTTAAGTGCTGTGGTGGCCGTTGTTGTATTGGCGGGTGAGGGGGTTTACAGAGCCCAGGCTAATATCACATCGTCTGTACTTAGTGTGTATGTGCGCCCAGGATGTTCACCATTGGTGTTGTTGTTGTTGTCATTGGCACTGTTGTTGTTGATGTCCCCGATATCCGTTGGGCTGTATGTAGATGGGTGTTGGCGGCCAGTATAGGTGGTCAAGCATTAGTTGAATTAGATCCACAAATATCCCCACTGCATGTGATGTTGCTCCCTGTGCTGCACCGTTGTTGTTGTTGTCGCAGCGCTGCCATGGTTGTTGTGGCTGTAGTAGATGATATTGTTGTTGTCGTCTGATGTGTTGTGGCGGGCGCCTTCTTTTTGATTTGGGGCTCCGTTCTGTAGTTTTTCCTTGTGTGTCTTTGTGGTTGTCTTTGTTGCAGTCCCTGGTGGTGACTCTGGCTGTGGATTGGTGGCAGTTGGTTTAGTCGTTGTTGTTGTTTCTTGTGGTGTAGTTGGAGCGTTGTCGACTTCTGTTTCGGTCTGTGCGTCAGTTGTCTTCACTTCTTTTTCTGTTTGTATTTTTCTTTCTTGCGTCTTGATATGTACCATTTGTGTGCTAGAGATTTTTTGGCGTTTCTTCTTCTTATTTTCGGTGGTAGTTGTTTTAATTTCTTTTTCTTTGCTGATAGAGATTGTAGTCTGAGTTTCCTTAGTATCTGTTGTGGGTTTTGGAGTTTGCGAGAATGCCTGTCTGATTTCTTGTTTTGCTGTTTGAGTTGAATTCACTTTGGCCGTATGTGGAATTTTCCATGATGTTGGTGTTTATTCCACTTTCTCTTGTAATGGCTTGTAGAGTTTGGGTGGAAACGTGGCTTTTTCCTTCAAAGACTGAGTTGTGCCGTCCTCCTTTTCCGTTTGTGAAGAGCGTGTTTTTGTTGTCGGCATTATTTTCCAGATGATGTCTGTCTATGTTTCACAGTCTGTTGATGTAGTTTTTTTCCGGTTGTCTTGTCAGGTGCTTGTTTAAAATCTTGTGGAGACCAATTGTGGTTAAGATGGCTTGTTGTCTAGTGTAAGTTCATCTTCCGTTTTTGTGTGGAAGAGGGTCAACAGCAAATTAGTGAACGCATTTTTTAGTTCAACGTTTTTAGTTTCTAGTGTGAAGGTGAAGGGGGTAACTTTTCGTATGCCCCCATTTTAGTTGGTTTGCTGATTTCATAGCAGTATTTTGTCCAGTCTTCTCCTTTGTACTTCTTAATGTTTGCACCTCTTCAAGCCTCTTTTGCCGTATCTGTCTCAGCTGGGCTATGCTCTCGTTTGTGAAACAGAAAGGGCCGTCCGCATCTTCTGTGACTGACTCAGAATCGCGTAAAATGTCACTTGGTGGAGTGGGCAGTAGTGGCATTTTTGCCAGCCCTGAAAAGGGCTGAGGCTTGGTGCTGGCTTGTCTGGTGTGGCGCTTTGACATGACTCTCCTCCCGGCGGTCCAATGGATGGAGTGCGTTCGTCGGTGGTCCGAAGCGAAATGAGTTAGCGTGGTTGGGAAGTAGCGTTCGAATTCTTTAAAAGCAAAGACAGATGATCGTGCACCAACTGGGAGAATGAATGCTCAGACTCAATCTCGTCCATGGAAAGTCGCACAAACCCGAGAGAAATACACCACAGTAAATAAAATTGGGTGGCCCGGTACCATTTGGTCCACGGACCGGTACCGGTCCGCGGACCGGGGGTTGGGGACCACTATTCTATGATACTGTGGCGTGCAGATATTCTTAAACACATATAATAGTAATGATGTACCTAGATACATAAATATATAGTACCAAAAACCTTAAAATGCGACAGCAGACTCTCGTTTGGAAACCTCCACTGCTCCAAATCACTAATAAAATCTGCTCCCTGTACATAACCTGACTCCTCCACTGCTCCAAATCACTAGTAAAATATGCTCTCTGTACATAACCTGACTCCTCCACTGCTCCAAATCACTAGTAAAATATGCTCTCTGTACATAACCTGACTCCAAACCGTACGTACAAATCAGTAAGATTGTTCACACCCACAGACTCACGCTCTCACGCACACAGTCACACACGCACATACACTCACACAGCACGAATAAATACACACACACACACACACACACATATATATATATATATACACGCACACAGCACGAATAAACACACACACACACACACTCACACAGCACGAATAAACACACACACACACACACACACAAATATACACCTCCATTATCTTCAATGATAAATTCAGCGAATAGTCAGTCAGATGTTGAACACTGGAGACCGTATTTGGATAAATTGCTTCCCTGCAATTAGGCAGTCTGCTCAGATTTGCAACAAAATAATACAAAATGTATTGCGCCTACTGCTAAATGCTCTTAGTATTCTTAAGCTACTGCGTCTGCAAACAGACAAGTATTTTAGTATTTTTGAACTAATACGTCTGCAAACAGACAAGTATTTTAGTATTTTTGAACTAATACGTCTGCAAACAGACAAGTATTTTAGTATTTTTGAACTAATACGTCTACAAACAGACAAGTATTTTAGTATTTTTGAACTAATACGTCTGCAAACAGACAAGTATTTTAGTATTTTTGAACTAATACGTCTACAAACAGACAAGTATTTTAGTATTTTTGAACTAATACGTCTGCAAACAGACAAGTATTTTAGTATTTTTGAACTAATACGTCTGCAAACAGACAAGTATTTTAGTATTTTTGAACTAATACGTCTGCAAACCGACAAGTATTTTAGTATTTTTGAACTAATAGTCTGCAAACAGACTAGTGTTGTAAGTGCTCTTGAATTACTGCGTCCAGAGACAAGTGCTGTTAGTATTTTTTTAACTACTACGTCTACAAACAGACAAGTACTTAGTACTTTTGAACTACTGCGTCCACAAACTGATAATTGCTCTTGCTCTTAATTACTTTTGAACTACTTTTACAAACTGACAAGTGCTCTTGGTATTTTTGAACTGCTACGTCTACAAACAGACAAGTGCTATTAGTATTCTTGGACCTTTCGTAGTTGACACGTGTCCAATTTCGCAGAATCTGAATTAGTCCTGCCAGTTGCTACGGTCAGTGTGAGCGGCCAGAACCGGAAGTCACTGTGCCAGTAACTAACGTGATCTTCATTGTGGCCCCGTGTCTGTAAATGCAGTCTCCCTGTCTGAATCTTTAAGGAATGTTTAGTTTTGCGGTCAGTGACCTCCAAGACTGTGTCTTGCTTTAGGTGAGCTGTTTCTGTTTTCGTTGCTACAACGTTGACGTTGATCAAGATTCGTTTTGTAGCTATAGCACGCGTATGTGGTGATCATTAGCAGACATTATATGAAGACTGGAAGCTAAAATTTAGCCATTTTAGCATTATTTTATCAGTTCTCGTAATATAGTAAATCTACTTCCCACAGTCCCATATATTTCTTCATAAATTCGTAATAACGTTTTTCTTTCGGTCTCAATTTCCTTTTTAATATACGTGTGTTTATGTGTGTACGAGAGCCGGTGTGTATAGTGTGCATATGTCTGTGTATGTATGTCCCTGTATTTGAGTGTCAGAGTATGTGTTTGTGTGTGTGAGTGAATGTTTTTGGAGAAGATATTTATTTTCGGTTTAGTCCGTTTTTATTTTTTTTTATAAATTTCACTTGCTGTTATATTATGCGATGGGTGTTTTTATTTTTGGGGGGTTGGGGGGTATTGCGTCTCTGTAGGTATTTCTCCCTTTCAAAATGTCAGTATTGAGGGGTTTTTCTATGGTACCTTTCTCATCCTTTATTCATCCTTCTTTTCTTCTTATGTCTTCTTTATTATTTTTTCTTTCTTTGTGTGCCCTTTGTGTTGTCAAATAAGTTTAGTAGGGGCTTTTTTTTTTTTTAGTTGTTTCAAAGTTTAATTCATTTGATTCCACGACAATGTGTCCGCATTGATTTTATCCTTTTATATTGTCCAGTTCACTTCCTGCGTCTCGTGTATAGATCTATTTCGAAACAATGACACGAACAGAAAAATCCATAGTTTGAAGTCGGTAGATTCTCACTGCTGAACGCGAATAACAGCAAATTCAACACGTTCAACATCGCTGTCGCCCTTTTGAGCACTACGTGTGTCTAGCTATGTAAGCAGACATTACTTCTTGTTGATCTTGGCTTGTCAGCACGATTCGGCGCTACGGTCAACAGCAGATAATCTGAGAAGATAATCTAGACGACCAAAACGATTCTGTGCTTTGATCTGGCTTTATTATTCTAAAATGATCTCGAACATCTGCTATTTGTTTACTTCGAAAACCGTATGGTTACCGTAAATTGTATACTTTCCTCCCCTGAATCTCTGTAACGCGAATCTTGATACATTATTTTGTGTTTATTGAAATATGTAAACATGGCTTGTGTTCGTTTTTCACGTGACCTTTGACGCCAGGCCAAAACAAAATAATTGCTCGCGAATTTCACAAGCTTTGATATCCGTTCTTGGGTGCAATTATCTGCCCATGGTTGTTTTGTCTATCACTGAAACTATATAGTGAGATGCGTTTAACAGACATATTGAATACAAAATCTAAGAAACACGCAAACAAATAGTGGTGCATAGATATATAATTATTCATTTCTGAGTGATTTAATTTGACTTAGATTTTAGCGACTATTTAAAAGGACATTTGCATAAAGGTACTTGGTACGAGTCATAAAAAATATGCATGCATAAAAATAGTAATGCATTGATACACAATTATTCATTTCTGATTGGTTTAATTTAAATTAGATTAAATTAAAAATAAAGACTATTTAAAGAGGGTATTTAGCCATTTGTTTAAAACTAAATGATACTAGACATAACATATATATATACGTGCATACAAATATTCATGCTTAGATAAATAATTATTTATTTCTGGGTCATTTAATTAATTACATTGGCGACCATTTAAAGAGGGCATTTTGTCATTTATATAAAGGTAATTGATATGAGTCATTTTATATATACACATGCATACAAATATTCATGTATAGATAAATAGTTATTCAATTCTGATTAGTTAAATTTAAATTAGGTTAGCTACCATTTAAAGAGGACATTTTGTCATTTGCATAAAGGTATTTGTTACGAGTCATAATATATGTACCTTCATACACATAGTCATGCATAGATATATAGTTATTTATTTAAGGGTCGTTAAATTTAAATTAGATTAGCGACCATTTGAAGAAAGCATTTCGTCAAAACTACTCGATACGAGCATGAAAACCAGATCAGGTTTCACGTTGGCAAAGAAAACGCCAGTGACTCTTCTTGGTATTCAGCGACCATGGATAGTCCTTAAACATATGTAATGTAATTAAATTGTAGGGCCCATCGTGCGAGTACGAGAAATGATTTCATTTTCAAATTGAAAAGAAGCAATATTATGTAAATGAAGACTGGTATACTTTGGCAGCATTCATTCAACTGCCATCTTGACACCGTGGCAGCGAGATACAGCAGACTGAAAGATATCGATTTTATTAGATGTGATTGATGCAGCAGCCATTTTGGATTTTCTTTCGCCCTGCTATGTTGTCTTGCGTCGTCCATCTTCATTATCGGTCTTTTGGTGGAGCGAGCGGTCCAGAGCCAATCCATTATGAGTATTAAGAAGATTAATGTGACGATCTCCCAGATCTACTGCTCATCACATCACAGTAAGACTTCTAGGACTTTGAAAGTTCTATTCGAAGAATAAGACGATGAAACAACAAGAAAAAGTACTAGTTTGTTTATATGGCTATGTTTGCAATTATAGTTCAATTCTCCGTAGAATAGAATACAAATATTTTAGTAGTTACTATTATTGTTATTATCTTTATAATTGTTATCAGCCTCATTATAACCATCAATTCCATCTCTAATATCCATCACTATCATTATGTATACATCTGTGTCATAGCAGCTTCATTATTATCGAATATTATCTTTAACAGCACTATCATTATTTTCTTCGTAACTACAATCATTACTTTCACTTTTGCCAGCTCTATTGCTGAGAGAGAGAGAGAGAGAGAGAGAGAGAGAGAGAGATCTTTGATTTCTGATCACTATTTCAAAACAAAACGTTTTCGTTAGATCTTTATTACCGTATTTACTTATATAACGCTATCTTCACATCATCTCATTATCACCATACTTTAAACACTCACCTAACCTAGATCTTTATTGACCGTATTTACTTATATAACGCTATCTTCACATCATCTCATTATCACCATACTTTAAACACTCACCTAACCTACCGCTTATTAATGATAATATTTGGCACAGCGAAAAGCTTAAAAAGAAGGAGAATGTAAAATAAAATATAATGTGTTTCTTACTTTAACATTTTTGCTATCTCTTTTCTACAAAGTCATTTTAAAATTGTGCCATTTTCGATCTGTTTACGTGTGTTTGTGTGTACGTGTATGTACGCTGAAGAACTCATAGAAAATCAATTTCGGTGTAGAATGACCATTTTAATCATGGTTCACGTGTTAATCCTTAGAACTGGGCAATGCGTTACTAGTGATTTAGTCAGATGTTAAAAGGGGCAAAGACAGATTTAAAATGATTCATACACATACATTCACATGCACGAATACATTCGTACACCAAGTGCGCGCGCGCACACACACAACACACAACACACACACACACACACACACACACACACACACACACACACACACACACACACACAACAGTGAAACACTACCGAAGCAATACCACTACTTCCTGCCATTCGAACAAGCACCTTAATTGCATTATTAAATCTTTCAGTAAATCTAATCGTGGAAAAGTTAAGACAACTTTACAAGGCGCTTTGGTGGATATTTTTAATGATATTTTACGTCTCTTTACAGCATAGATAGCAACGGCTCAATTACGCTCACTGACCTCATTTCAAGAGTTCCATTCCTTTGCTCTTTAGTCCACTGCCTGTGCAGTGAAATTGTTAGTGCCCGTTTGAGAGACATTGTTTCTTGACTGATTACATGTATCTTTCTCAGACAGAAATATATACAGTTAATACAAAATGCTATTTTTGTTTTATACGTATAATACTCAAAGACCAGGAAACACATTTAAAGAAAGAAAAGACGCAGTCCGGTTTTGCTGTTGTACAGATGAGTTGTCTTATTGGTAGGTCAGAAATAAAAATAATAATAATATAATGACCCACAAATAAAAATAATAATAATATAATGACCCACCAATGTAAAACGATGTTGGGTGTTGTATTACAATAATATAGACAATCGTTTTCACAATGTTGGATGTTAATTTACGATAACATAGACAATCGTTTTCACAATACTGGATGTTGTATTACGATACATAGACACTCGTTTTCACAATGCTGGATGTTATATTACGATAACATAGACAATCGTTTTCAAAATGCTGGATGTTGTATTACGATAACATAGACACTCGTTTTCACAATGCTGGATGTTGTATTACGATAACATAGACAATCGTTTTCACAATGCTGGATGTTGATTTACGATAACATAGACAATCGTTTTCACAATGCTGGATGTTGTATTACGATACATAGACACTTGTTTTCACAATGCTGGATGTTGTATTACGATAACTTAGACAATCGTTTTCACAATGCTGGATGTTGTATTACGATAACATAGACACTCGTTTTCAAAATGCTGGATGTTGTATTACGATTACATAGACAATCGTTTTCACAAACTATGGAACAGATCAAGCATAAGTACGAAATGAAATATTGCCATCATCATAGTGTAGAGAAGATCTTTATCAGTTTGCACAAATGTTGGTTCTGTTCTATTGTACGTTCGATGAAGATGACACAGAATTATTTAAGAACTGTGAACGTTTAAATATAATTGACAAATATGGTTTGTGAGTTCTGAAATTATTCTATACAGGTTAGAACCTCGTGTAATCAAACAGAATATGTCTGTGATAGTTCCGAGGTCGTTCTTAATAGTGTACAACATCGTGATACCATCGCGCACCAGGTAGAACTTCGTGAAGTCAATCAGAAAGAATATATATGTGAGAGTGCTGAAGTTGTCCTACGCACAGTCAAAGAAGAAAGACTAGGTTGCTGAGGGCGACTGAGTAAAGTATCTAACTCAGCATTTCTTGATTCACTGTGGCTCTGAGTTACCAGCAGCATGTCTTTATCCACTGACTTCACTGGCTTTGGCATGCGAGTAGATACTTCTAACAAGATAATCTTTCAAGGTCTTAATCCACAGACTTCACTGTTTAAGGCACGTGACTATTTCTATCGTAACAAAGTGTGTTTAGTGATGACTGGAGCGAACTTGAGATTAATTATTGACTTAGTATTATTAAACTCGTCACTATTATTAAACTCGTCACCTACCTTTACAAGGATAAGCCACAGCAAGTTTCCCCACAACTTTATGTAAACTCACTGCGATAAATAGCGACCGCCACTGTTATTTCCCATCAGAAAAAGAAAAGTTCTTATTTCTTCTAATACAAACTCCAGTCGCATGTATAAAAATTATTTAAGCACACCAAGAAAGATAGATAGATAGATAGACAGACAGACAGACAGACAGACAGACAGACAGACAGATAGATAGATAGATAGATAGATAGATAGATAGATAGATAGATAGATAGATAGATAGATAGATAGATAGATAGATAGATAGATAGATAGATAGATAGATAGATAGATAGTACATTCAAAAAAACATTTTTAAAATATCAACATTCATCCTGTACATTTTTGTTGCATTCTGTCTATTTGCTCATATCACTTCGACTGAACATTGGTAAAAATATTCACATAAAATCTTTTATCATATTTCCTTGTTTGTGGTGAGTTTATATTTTGTTTCTTTCTTTCTTTTGAGTTGTTGCCGTGTGCGTGCGCATGTGTGTGTGTGTGTGTGTGTGTGTGTGCGTGCGTACGTGAGGGATTGGTGATTCAAGTTATATACCTTTTATCTATAAATATATCTATATGGCATTTTTTCCAATTCAATTTACAAAATTCGCCGATTGTTGACAGTTAAACAATTATTTTACGATATTCCTGGAACAAAGTCAATAGCGTCACTATCTCAACAATTCTCCTTTCAAAGCTCAAATCTAGATTATAACAATTTTAACATTTAATACTACTAATAATAGTAATAACGACGATGGCGGTGAAGATGATGATGATGGCGGTGGTGGTGGTTGCGATGGTGGAGGTGTTGATGACGATTTCTCTAGTTTCATTGCTGTGGCTCCAAACCAATAGCAAGAAAATCGTATTTCTAGATGTATTCCTCTTGTCTTGTATTCCTCTTGTCTTGGATTCCAACACATTGGTGTGTGACATTTCACTGTCAGAGACTTGTGATCTCCGCATTGTCGCTGTCCATTGTCAGACTTGTCCCAGCCATGCTTCTGGATTGCATCCTGACCATTGTCGCTGTCCTTTGTCAGACTTGTCCCAGCCATGCTTCTGGATTTCACCCTGACCATTGTCGCTGTCCATTGTCAGACTTGTCCCAGCCGACATTATCACGTAACACTCTGAACTGGAACTCAGCAATAAAATCAAGACTCAAGATCCTTCGCTGAAAACAGAAATCATCATTCCTATATACCTAACTGCTTTGTATTTCTTTCATTAGCTGATTCGTATCATCTGGCAGTTATTTTTGAAAATATTTTCAATCTTATAATAATTCGTATCATCTGGCAGTTATTTTTGAAAATATTTGCAATCTTATAATAATTCGTATCATCTGGCAGTTATTTTTGAAAATATTTGCAATCTTATAATAAATCGTATCATCTGGAAGTTATTTCTGAAAATATTCGCAATCTTATAATAATTTCACACTATCAATTTTTTAAATAGTTCAGAAGCACTTCCGTATATATCACTATATATATATCAGCAAGCTCGGCTCTGAATACATTAATGTATTATCACAGTACATTAAATTCTTCATGGCGAAATTCATTGTGCTTTTTTGCTCCATTAAGCAAAGGTAACTGTCAAATGACAATAAGAATATCTCCATTAAAATGACAGTTAAACATATTAGCTTTTTACTGACGTCATACGGCAAACAAGAAACCAGATAATATGTCTGGTGCATGTCATATTAATACAAGAAATAATATATACTTAGATTAGTCCTACATCGAGTAACTATTAACACTTTCTTAATCCGTCAAACAGTTAGTTACTACGGATTCTGTCTATGCTAATCATGCTAGTTAGTGGATTTTACGAACAACCTACTTCTTTCAGCATGGATTGTGGACCGATGTTGTTATGTATAATTACTTTCATCTTTAGCTAAGCATTCCCATTCTGAACTTTAATGTACAAGAAAAGCACTGAGACTGACTAATCCTTTTAACTGATTACCCTCGCTTTTCTGCACGTCATAATTTGCACACACACACACACACACACACACACACACACACACGAACAAGTAAACGTGAACAACTGTTTTATTGTCCCATAACAAAATCATGCATCGCATGGAAATAGATAGATAGATAGATAGATAGATAGATAGATAGATAGATAGATAGATAGATAGATAGATAGATAGATAGATAGATAGATAGATAGATAGATAGATAGATAGATAGCGTCTAAGAGTGTGAATATGTGGGTGTGTATGTCTGTGTGGATATATTGCAATATTATTTAATAAAGTATTTTTATTGTACATAATTACACGTTTTTATAAAGTTTTATGAGTTCTGCGCGCCTTTCATCCATTCACTCATAAGAATGACAGACATACTCGAAATTATTTTACAAGACATATGTTTATTATTGTAAATGAAATAAAATACATAGTTAGCAAACTGCTGACTAAAATGTTGTGTATTGCTTACGTTCAAAAAACAGTAAAGTTTAACTGGTGTATAACAAGAACACATCGATATGCTCTCATGCACAAACACATTTACATGAGCGTTTAAGCGAATATTTCAATTTATTTTGCCGTAAAAAAAGGGAGGGAGGGAGGAAAAAGAAAGGAAAGGAAGAAAGGAAGGAAAGGGGGTAGGAAAGAAAGAAAGAAGGAAGGAAGAAAGAAAGAAAGAAAGAAAGAAAGAAAGAAAGAAAGAAAGAAAGAAAGAAAGAAAGAAAGAAAGAAAGAAAGAAAGAAAGAAAGAAAGAAAGAAAGAAAGAAAGAAAGAAAGAAAGAAAGAAAGAAACGAACAATACAGCTAATTACTACACTTCTTCTAAAACAAAACAGTCATTTGTACAAATAATAATCCAATGTCATCAATAACATTGTAATTCAATCATAAACAAACTTAAGTAATTAACGCCTAGAGATTCCAATTTGCAAAGCATTAGCTCCACCATTGAAGGAATGAGAGCGCATCATGACACCAACTATGTTTCGCTAGTCATTATTGCTTGCATTCTCATCAAATTTGTGTTTGCTTTCTTGGTTTTGACCTGTAATTCTGAAAGTCTAGTTTTATTTAATGAAAGCGACACCAAGTTTTAAAACAGGTTTGAAATAATTAAAATCAAACTTTCGCCATGCAGCTAACTTTCTAAATACATTGCTGGATAATGTGAGATGTTTTCTCCAACTGAAACTAACTCTTCGAGACAGACGTATCATCAGTGTCGTCATCGCACACCCCGACATACACATCCATGCATATAGAAAGTTAAATTTTATGCAGTCGTTCGATTTTATTCCATGGATAGAAAGTTAAATTTTATGCAGTCGTTCGATTTCATTCCATGCTTTGCGCGTATAGTTTAATTCCATACATCATTACAGCTCCTTTCGAACTCTGAGAATGTTTGCGTCTCCATTTCCAAGAGACTTCAACAGTAGCAACGTGACGGTGAAGTGTGAAATGTGAGCTGAAATGTGGTACTGAACTGTACTAGTCAAAATGTACAATAGAAAATAGATTTTAGAGAGCACTTTCGATTCTCTGCATGCACTATTGTAGAAAAGTCCACTTACAAGTGCGACGCAATTTGCACTCAAAAGATGGAAATACACTTTCTTTTGTTTTCAAATCGAGATTGGCTCAAACCTGGTTTACAGAAATAAAACTGGGTGGACGTTGAATTATATTTACGAAACTTACTGAAGAGGGAAGGCAATTTACATGAAAAATAATTATTCATTTAAACTCCGAGGCCATTTATTGAACAAGCGCACATTGATCTAGATGAAACGAGGCACTTCATTCTTGAAGTAAGATGGCTGCTACAAAATAAATGGAATCACGAAGGAAGACTACAATAAAGTGAATATCTCATACTACATAGCAAGCATTTAATTTAGTGAGTCACCATGTTTGACCCAATCTAGATTTTTTTTTAAATACATGTAATAATAATTTGCACTTAGAAAGTGTTTATTTTCTACTTTTAAATTCTTCATTCTAGAACTACGCATGTAAGTTGCTAAACTTGCTTTTTTAAATCTATGAGTTATTGCCAAGGGGTCGGGGTATGTTTCTGTTTGAAAGTAAAAAAAATCAGTGCAATTATTTTTTTTTAATTAAGAGCCGCCAACAGCCAGCGCCCCCGCCATTAAGGTAGGAACGTCTCGCTCACACGTCCCCAACCGCCTACTTCTCGCTGGTCCCACCCCACTGCTACTACCCGCAAGTGTTCCATCTCCACCACTGCTATCATCACCCACATCACGACCAGCACCTCCACTGTTATCGGACCCTGAACCGCCGTTTCCGTTAGCAGAAAACGACTGTTTGGATGTTTTTCTACCCGTGGAACTGTTGCTGCTGCTCCCACCCAGGACATTTCGCTCTCCGCCAGACGCGTCGGCCTTGACACACAAGCTCTCCTTCTTTTTAATGGATGACGAGCTGGGGGCAGTCTCAAAGCTTGATGCTAAAGTTGCGTCGGTCGCCGGATCCGTCAGAATTTTTGCAGAATCCGGAGAAGAACAGGAGGTCCGGTTGGTGTTGGCCGGAGGTCTGAAAGTTACAGATCTAAAGTGACAATGCTGTTGCAAATAACTTAACGAAATAAATTCGTCAGATGGATCGATGAATGGGTGGGAAATGAACAGAATGGCCAAAGGCAAATTAAGACAGACAAACAGAAAGATAAAGACGGACAGAGCATCATAACCTCAACAACGACGATGATAATGATGGTTGTGGTGCTGTGAGGTGGTGAAGAATCAGGATGTTCTGGTGGTGATAAATATTTTCATGACAGCAAAAACAGTAATATTTATGATGATGGCTAGGATGACGATTAGACGTGTGGTGTCGGTGATGTCCGATGAAGATTTGCGTGATACATTCAATGGCTATCTCAGTCATATAGCTAGTTGGAGTTGCACGTATTGTACTGTTGCCGAAATTTCAGTTTGCATTTCTTCTAAGTATCCATTGAAATATTTTAATCTTAAATCTTTTCGCCTTTTAATCTCACATTTTATTATGTATAATATCACATTTTATTATGAATGGCTTGCAAAATTTCAACCTGATTTTTACAAAAATTCCTGAGCATTATATTGTGAATCCTTTGATAGAGGGAGTTCAGTCTTTGATATTGCATTGCTTGACCAAGGTATTTAAATTTTGAAAGAATGTATTCGAACACGAAGACGCCATCTTAATGAAATAAGAACCTTACAAGTTGGAGGAAATTTTGCGCTGTTTGTGAGCTGAAGGTGAAGGTCGTCGTTTGACACTTAAACTGCTGGTGCTGGCGTCGCCTGCAGCACTTTGTCGGTTGGCAGAGTTGGATCTGCGAATCTTGCGGTCCTTCGTACTGCTGGCATCTTCCATGTCGTCGCCTGAAATAAACATGTTGCCGATATATGCAGACACAAGAGCATGTTGTGACAGAGACAGAAGGACTGTATCTGGAAACGTTGCTGTAGACGGCTAATAGAGTGGTCATGCCGAGAGTAGCAGTTTGTTTATAGATATAGTACACACCGATAATGATGAACACAATTATATAGACACTGTTTATAGACACACATCATTCATAGACATTGACAGTTTAAAGACGGGCACACTGAGTCTAACAATATGACGGCAATCGTTTACATAGACCAGTGAAACATCTTGAACTTTTCAGATGCACAAAAGGGTTGGAAATATTTCTTGTCCTTTTTCTTTTTTGGTAAATATAGACAGAATTGTTACACATATATGTAGATTACACTCGCAGATGCATTCAGGCAGTTCATAAACTCTGAACACCCGAGATTGCGACAGAGACAGATTAAAAAAATAAATATAGACAAGAGAACAGATAGACTGACTCATTAAATCGATAGTGAGGGGAGGGGAGGGGGCGCAGAAAAGAATGAGTCTTCTTTAGATCTACAAAATAAAACCTCAGAACGGTAGACATCCCTAAAAGCAGTAAAACAATAGACAAAGCAGTAGACTAAAACAGTATTGAAGTAGATATAGGAAACGTAGAGCTGTACACACACTAAAAGTAGAACAGGAGAGCAGTAGACACACAAAAAGAAAAGTAGAATAGTAGTGAAGTAGACTCACGAAAACTAGAATAGGAGAGAAGTCGACTCACGAAAAATAGAATAGAAGAGAAGTAGGTACACAAAAAGTACAACAGTAGAGCGATTGATACAGGAATAGCAGAACAGTATACACGAAAAGTAGAATAGTGGGCCAATAGACAAAGGAACAGTAGACACACAAAAAGTAGAATTGTCGAGCAATAGACGCACGAAAAGTAAAACAGTAGAGTAATAGACACAGGAATAGTAGACACACGAAAAGTAGAATTGTCAAAGCAATAGACACATGAGCATAAGATCGATCGGGAAGGGTGTGGAGTGACATTTTAGGACTGGCAGTCCAATCATCGTTTTCGAAATTAGCATCATACGCTGCAGCTGTGGATTCTCACCTGGTGCTAGTGAGGTCTGACCAAAGGTGGGCGAAAGAGAACGTGCATCGGGTGGCTGTCTGGCGGCATTCCGCCAAGATGGTGAGCACTGCATTTCGTAGTGGTAATACAGAAGTCGTATTTCGTTCCGCCAGGTGCCGATTTCAGGATTCTGCAGACAATGGCAAGGATAAAATGGTTCAGACTTGTGGCAAACGAGGCGCCAGCCATCGTTATTTCATACATCGACTGTACTTTAGCATATTCGTGTATGTATGTATAGATACACATGTACACCTCAGTTTATATGCATTCAAACATACTTGCAGCTGTTTACTCCAAAATCACTTTCTTCTTCACACACACACGCACAATAATTCACGAACGTAAGCATGAAAACAAAAATACATTACTTTGTCTATTTATCACACTTGCCTCACGCATGCACGCACGCACACACACACATAGATAGATAGATAGATAGATAGATAGATAGATAGATAGATAGATAGATAGATAGATAGATAGATAGGTAGGTAGGTAGGTAGGTAGGTAGACAGACAGACAGACAGACAGACAGATAGATAGATAGATAGATAGATAGATAGATAGATAGATAGATAGATAGATAGATAGATAGATAGATAGATAGATAGATAGATAGATAGATAGGTAGGTAGACAGACAGACAGACAGACAGATAGATAGATAGATAGATAGATAGATAGATAGATAGATAGATAGATAGATAGATAGATAGATAGATAGATAGATAGATAGATAGATAGATAGATAGATAGATAGATAGATAGATAGATAGATAGGTAGGTAGGTAGGTAGGTAGACAGACAGACAGACAGACAGACAGATAGATAGATAGATAGATAGATAGATAGATAGATAGATAGATAGATAGATAGATAGATAGATAGATAGATAGGTAGGTAGGTAGGTAGGTAGGTAGACAGACAGACAGACAGACAGATAGATAGATAGATAGATAGATAGATAGATAGATAGATAGATAGATAGATAGATAGATAGATAGATAGATAGATAGATAGATAGATAGATAGATAGATAGATAGATAGATAGATAGATAGATCCCACTTCCTACACACTTCGAACATACACAAACACACTAGCATGAACACTCGTGTTCATACACAAAATATTCACATAAAAGTGGATGGATTAATTTTTGAAGAGTGCGGTATTCTTGCACAGTGAGTTTCAGAATTGAGTTTCACACAAAGTGAAGAAACTATAAGTTTGCCAAACTCTTTTAGCACATTTCCGTCTTGGGTTAAAGAAATGCTGCTAAGAGTTTTATTTACAGGTAAATAGAAACAACATTGATTTGCCTTCCACCACAATACAGTCCTTACAATCTTAGGTTAGCGTTAACTTTACGTAAAACAGAATGTGGACATATCCTCATTTCATTTTTAAATTCTAAGTAGTTAAGCAATCATGCGTATTTTAAAGAACTCTTACGAAATGACCTCGTGATAAAATGTGGGTACATTTCACTAGTCGTAATTCAGCTATTATTGACTGATTCATAGAACAATTTTAAAAATAAGAAATTAATGTACTTGGCCAGTGAACTGAGTGGGCACCGGTAACGCATTTACTTGAACAAGGAACCTGAGAGTGGGTGGTGATGGGGATGGAGGTGAAGAGTGATTTAAAGCAGACCTTTCGGTTTTATAGATCAGCACGTTTGCTGGCACTTTTGCATCAAATGTGGAGGAGAGATGAAGCTGGACTTTCCCATAAAAACTCTTAAATATTTACGTGCTTTGCCAGTTGCAATGCAGGAATTGGGGAAGAACTTGGAAACATGGTGTCTGATGTTAAGCATACATAAATATTCTGAAATACACGTCTGATGGCTGGTTTTGCAAGAAAACCAAACGGAGGGGGGGGGGAATCGAGATTATTTGTTATATAATAGACTTCTTGCTACTATATCGATGAATCTGTTGCTGCTATATCATTGTCCTTACTCTGAAATATTCACCTGTTTGTTGGTATAATCGGCTTAGTGCATTGGCTGCTGATATATCATTGTCCTTATTCTAAAAGTATTCGCCTGTTTGTTAGCGTGGTCGGTCTACTGAAAGGGCTGGTGATTTTCCATTGTCCTTACTCTGAAATACTCACCTGTTTGTTAGCATGGTCGGCATACTGCAATGACTGTTGCCTCCGGGTGAGGGTCGGCAGAGTCTCCGCGCCGCTATCTGCTGTGACATCATTCATGCGCGTCAATTTCAGGACATACTCGGGAGTGTTCCTGAAATCGTTAGCTGATGCCACGTGTATTACCTGCTCCGGGTGTCTATCGTACGCCAGAAGTGAACGACCTCCCGGGACGTTACGCATTGGAGTTGCTCGCCAAGGTTTTTGACCTGGACGACGTCCGCAGCTGTCCAAGTGGCTGGAAGTGGAATGCCGCTGTGAATTGCTGAGGTTGACATTGTTATAATCCTTTTTAGCGGCAGGTTTTGCTGAAATGTTACAAAGGGAGATAAATGAGTTGGTACGCGAGGGACCCGTAGTCACCAACGATGCTTTTTCGTGTCGGTTAGAAGTGGGGCGACGTCTGATGACTGCGGTGTGCGGACGCCCAATGCCAGAGTATTGTATGTCACCACCGGGGGGTACATTTTCTTTCTGCTGGGTTGTCTCCACTTGCACAGACAGAAGACGGTCGTCCTTTTTCGGCGTGGAAGACAATACTTCGTCTTTCCTGTTGAAAACGTACCAGAGATTCCTGGTCTCTGGCAAGCTACTAGCGCTACAGACGGCTGATGCTACACGATGACTGTTTTGAAACTCTCTCGACGTGAAACTAGGACTTTCGCACATTCGTTGATCATCGTCCTTGTTATCGTTGTTCTTATTCAGTGCGGCGTGAATCAGTGAAGCAACTTCCTCACTGCCAGCACGAACGGCCTCGTCGAATGGGGTGAGACCTTGTTTGTTGCGTGTGTCTATGGGCTTCTGGTACCTTGTCAGGTAGCTCAGCAACAGTCTTACCAGAGCAGGGTTGCCTGCAGAGGCTGCGTAATGAAGTGCTGTATTACCACGTCTAGAAAAATTAAAAGATTTAAGTTGTTTATCGGCATCCGTTAGGATACATCTTTCAGAAAGATAGCACATTACTTTTCCACTACTATCAAAGTTCTTCCAGATAAATAAGATTACTCATAATGCAGAATTAACATCATAATAAATATGACGTCAATTTCTTCTTCTTCTTCTTCTCTCTTTCTCCTTCTCACAGTGAATTATATGTTTATATGTGCAGCTAGCTATTATAGTTATCTCTTTCTATCTCGCCAGCTTGCCTGTCTATAGTTTAATCTCTGTCTCAATACACCTATCAATAGGAATATATTTCTACATATCAACTGTATAATCTATCTGTGAATTGACTATTTCTCAAATTAGTATGTTTTTTTTATAATAACTACTTAATTCCGTAATAATAATTATTAATATCATCATCACCATCATCATGACTGTTAGTTTGCTGCAGGTTGACTGGCTAGTTATAATTTATTTCATAATTAGTTAACTGATTAATTATTAGTTGAAGGGTAAATTAGTAGTAAATGATGTAGTTAATAGTGAGTGAGTGAGTGAGTGAGTGAGTGAGTGAGTGAGTGAGTGAGTGAGTGAGTGAGTGAGTGAGTGAGTGAGTGAGTGAGTGAGTGAGTGAGTGGGTGGGTGGGTGAGTGAGTGAGTGGGTGGGTGGGTGGGTGGGTGGGTGGGTGGGTGGGTGAGTGAATGAATGAGTGAGTGAGTGAGTGAGTGAGTGAGTGAGTGAGTGAGTGAGTGAGTGAGTGAGTGAGTGAGTGAGTGAGTGAGTGAGTGAGTGAGTGAGTGAGTGAGTGAGTGAGTGAGTGAGTGAGGAAAAAGTAACTGTGTGTTATAGCAATAGGACAATCAGCAAGTAATTCACTCCAAATCATCTCAACAGCAGTTACTTGTCGCTCTGCGCTATGTCGAAGTCCAGAGCATTCAGGAGAACTGTGGCCAGCTCCACCTTCTCGTACAAGCATGCGTGGTGCAGAGCATTCATCCCCTCGTGGTCCCTGGCTGCCATGTTGACACCTCTCTCAATTAAGAGTCTGGCCACGCCCACTCCCCAACCCTCCGGCAGGACGTACGCAGTCAGCATGAGTGGGGTTCGACCTGTGGTGTCACGTACCTCGATACTGGCCCCCAGTTGTACAAGCATCCGTACCTGTGACAGATTTGTGATCACTTCAAGAGGATATAGTTAGAGTTATTTTTTCTGACGTAAAACTAACAGATCTTCAAGAATATAAAAATACACCTGCAGACAAATTATTTAACCATCTATTTGCGTCCTCACCAACGCGAGACAAAAATCCTAACATTCAGAAGACAAGTCTATAAGTGGTCATTTAAAGGGATGACATCAGATGGGGGGTTCTTTTGTTCTCTAAGTAGAATAAGTACACCAAGAATGAATTCCTTTCAAGCACAATTATTTCACCATCATTTCCTTGCTGAAGAACGAACATAGTAATTCGACATGATAAAATTAAAATATGTTTTCTTTAAAAAAATTAATAGACCCAAATATTAAATCCTTTTAGGAACATTTTGCTACCGGAAGCCGAAACGAGCACCCTTTCCTGCCTGTCACATAAATGAATTGTTTTGGTAAATGTGTATGGGGATGCTATGTTTTTTCTTTTTGAGGTGGGGGGGAGTTGGTGGGGGGGCTGTTGACTTTTTTTTTACTGTCATTGTGTATGTATGTGTGCAGGGTGAAGTCTGACTTTTGACTTTCAGCAAAACTAATAGATGTAAATTGAAATGACTAGAGACACGCTCATTTCAAGCTAGAGAAGACAAACCAAAGCTAACTTAAGCTGCGCGACACGTATTCCCCGCAAAGATAATTTCAAATATGTGCGACAAACATCTCTGCAAAGATAATATGCGCGACACGTAATCCCTGCAAAGATAATCTGCATGACATGTATTCCCTGCAAAGATGATCTGCGTGACGTATTCCCTGCAAAGATAATCTGCGCGACACGTAATCCCTGCAAAGATAATATGCATGATATGTATTCCCTGCAAAGATAATATGCATGACATGTATTCCCTGCAAAGATTATCTGCGTGACGTATTCCCTGCAGAAATAATCTCCGCGGCGTATTCCGTGCATACAATGATGACCAAAGTTACAATGCTTTCTTCTTATTTTAAATAGCACTAGTATATCTAACATGAACTACTTCACAACATACAGTTTTATGCATACCGTCCACATATTGTATATTTGCTATACTAATGAAACCCTAGTCAGTTGAAAACGTGAACTTTCAGATATTAATTTTAGAAATGTCTTGTAATTTATCTGTGGCAAAGGGTGCAGCTTGTATTTGTTATCTGAGATAGGAAAGGGTAATGTGCGAAATAAAACTCTATATTAATCTCCTAATCACCCTACCATGTTGTCAACACAAGAAATCACTTACAATTAAATTAAAGCAAGATACCAATTAATTTCTTAACAGAAAAGGCCACGCCCTTCCCTATAATTGCTTCAGATTTCTTCGAGTTGCAATCTGAAACCGTCAGTTTGAATGTATATTTATTTTTATTTTTCTCTTTTCTGAGCTGAATAGTTACTCATATCTCATTTCTCGTTTCTGTTACATTCGCTTTTTTTCTCGTTTCTGTTACATTAGCATTGTTCTCGTTTCTGTTACATTCGCTTTTTCTCGTTTCTGTTACATTCGCTTTTTTCTCGTTTCTGTTACATTCGCTTTCTTTCTCGTTTCTGTTACATTCGCTTTTTTCTCGTTTCTGTTACATTCGCTTTTTTTTTCTAGTTTTTGTTACATTTTCTTATTTCTGTATTCAATGATCATTTCGTTGTCATACCTCATTTCTCGTTTCTCTTCTCTCCATGTATCACTCCACAGAGGGGAAGTGTTTCGTTCCCCTACAAAATCACTGTTTTCTATTATTTCTCATGACTTCAAATACTTTTTAGGAATCAAACTACTTCTCACCACTCATACGACTTCTTATGACTTCTCACTAACTCTCATCACTAAAACTCTTTTGATCTAAGCTACTTCTCACCATTTCAGATACTCCTCATGATTCTGCTACTTCTTACTACTTTACATGACTTTTCACTACCTCACATGCCTCCTTACTAATTGCAGTCATATTAACAACTTGCTTAATTAAAAGCTTAACTGAACGTTTGCATCGTACATATCTGGGAGGGGGGGGGGAATACTAGAAAATGGTAGGATGAACTTTAAGGCCAGCTAGATCTCTCTAAGATAGATTAATAACTTGAAAATTGTAATTGTGAATTGAGATTTGGTTATTTCTATTTTTTAATTTATTTATTTTTATATAAGTTTCTTTATTAATTTTCACTCATCTTTGTGTCATTTCTTACCATCTTCACTTTATGTAAAATTTATAATTGTAATGTTTGTGCGTGTCTATATTCTTGTACTATATTTAGTGAGGAATCGTAGAACTACCAGAAGTGTTGACCTTAAGTGAGCAACTGAGGAAACTTGGGATATAAAGGTCTTTGTAATTTAGTGAGCATCAGAGGAGACTTAGAGTCGACACAAAGGTCTTTATAATTTAGTGAGCAACTGAGGATACTTAGAGAGAATATAAAGGTCTTTATAATTTAGTGAGCAACTGAGGATACTTAGAGAGAATATAAAGGTCATTGTAATTTAGTGAGCAACTGAGGAAACAGAGAAGTTATAAAGGTCTTGTAATTTAGTGAGCAATTGAGGAGCAGAGAAGATATAAAAAGTCTTTGTAATTTAGTGAGGAACAAATGAGGAGACAGAGAAGTTATAAAGGTCTTGTAATTTAGTGAGCAATTAAGGAGACAGAGAAGATATAAAAGGTCTTGTAATTTAGTGAGCAATTGAGGAGACAGAGAAGATATAAAGGTCTTATAATTTAGTGAGCAACTGAGGAGACAGAGAAGATATAAAAGTCTTGTAATTTAGTGAGCAAATGAGGAGACTTAGAGGGGTTCGAAAGGTCGAATGGGATGAGGTGAGGAGGGGAAATGTAAAGTTGAATTTTGCTCAGGAAATTCCTACCTGTTGCAGATAACCGCGCTGCATGATATCACACAACGACAGTGGCGGTCCCCGCAGGCCGCTATGCGCCGACGATGGCCTCGTTCTCTGCATTCTCTCGATTCACCCTTCAAACTGACGCCTAAAATGATGGGAAAGCCTCATGCCCGTGTCCTAAATGCTAAATCGTTTTCACAGGGACGTGCGGGCAGTTGCCAGAACGTTTGGTCATGAAGAGAGTTTACTAGGGTGTTGGTTGGGATTCTTTATTTTGTCTTGTCGTGACTCTAGCAACTCACAGCACACCTTAAGACCCCGTGCATGTTCACTGTGCTTCCAGATAGTAAGTAATCTTCCTCATTTATTCAGGTTGAAGTCGTAGAGGTCCTATCTGGCGAAAACATTGCGTTCTAATCCTTGATGGCCTCCTTGCCGTACTTGTCCTGTCAAAAGTCTCGCAATGATTTATGTCATAATGTTTATCCCTAATTATTTTATCCAGTGCAAGAAACTTGTAGTTCAAAGTGCCGAATATAACTCTTGTCAGAATTCACTTTAAAGTGGCCTTATCGTTGAAAGTGGAAGGGGGTTTAATCTCTCGTACACGTTTTGGGCGATGGCATATATTAACCCTTGTCTGCCTGCTTTGCCGGTGTAACATAGTGGTAATTTTTCTGGAACAGAAGGCAAATGTTTAACATTTGGTTAGGTTAAGTTAGTCTTTTTCCACATAACTCTATTTTAATTGTTATGCTATGGTTACATGTCAACCTTATATTATGTTATGTTATGTTATGTTATGTTATGTTATGTTATGTTATGTTATGTTATGTTATGTTATGTTATGTTATGTTATGTTATGTTATGTGTTATGATATGTGTTATTTTAAGTTACGTTATGTTTATGTTAGGTTAAGCTAAGTAATATAAGGTTAGGTTAAATCAGATTAGTCGAATATATATTGTATTGCAATGTGTGGTGTGATGTGGTGTGGTAGAGTAGGGTATGAAGGTACGACAGGATACTCCTTGGTACAATAAAGGTATTACGTATTATTACCCTAACTTATGTCATGTTACATGATGCTAAAGTAAGTTCTGAAAGCGTTAAAAGTTGTCATGTCGTCTTATCCTTCATTCATCAGTACATTTCATCTAGAATATATTTTTTAATATTTATTACTGTAGACATTCTGAATAAAACTATTCTACAGCCATCTTTAACTAGTCTTGCACTGAGTCATTTGCTAACGGCTCTAATTTTTAACTGATATTTTTTTTGTTTGGAAAATAACACTTTTGTTTGGAACAAAGAGCACTCTTTATAGCACATTATTTTATTTACTCCATTTTATCTAGCACAAGTCAGTCCACGTTAACAATATAATGAATATTCTTATTCCCTTGCTTCGTGTAGCACATATAACTGAACTTCGAGCAAATTAGATGGCTGGAGGGGGGGACAGGAAAGTAAAAACGTATATGTCAGTTCATTTACTTTTTGTTCTTGTTTATTTTCGAATATTTTTGTTTCCTCAAGTACTTCCTTCTTCCTGAACTCAAGAACACAAGATTTGTGATTGCGCATATTATCAACAAACTCCTTGTTTCCGTTCTTTCTGATCCGTCTTGTGAGATTACTCAACATTGTAACCGGAAACAGCTTTTACAGTCGTGAACAGGTCGATTTTACCGTGCTAAGTGTGCTCGTTTTATCACTGACACATTTCAATAAACATGCCTAGTTCCATTAAAACCGCACTTACAGTGAATGAATCAGAATCCTCTAGATGAAGCGAGTGTGAAGCGCTCTATAAGAGCTGTCCATTTTCACTTTAACTACCGGATGTGTCTAGAGTCTGTAATATCTGACGAGTGGATTTTTTTTAAAGAACTAAAAAATAAATATGCTATGCACCTTAATGATCCAAATTCATGTCATTAGCGAGATGAAAAGACTAGACTAATGACTCGAGTGACATTCAAAGTTTAAGAGTAGTATTGCAGAATTAAGCACTATGTAGTTTTATTTCATTTTGTATTTGGCTGGCTGCTTGCTTGCTTGGCTGTTTGGTTGTTTGATTTGAAATTTTGTATGTGAGACTTTCCATTACCAGCCAGTAGATCTTCAACTCCAGCAGACGTTTTTATTTTTCAGAAATGATGGGGAGTGCTTGCAACCCTAACATAGCCTACATGCAATATACTTGCAACCCTAACATAGCCTACATGCAATATACTTGCAACCCTAACATAGGCTATATGCTCTATACTTGCAACCCTAACATAGGCTATATGCTCTATATTTGCAACCCTAACATAGGCTACATGCAATATACTTGCAAGTTGCAACCCTAACCTAGCCTACATGCAATATACTTGCAACCCTAACATAGCCTACATGCAATATACTTGCAACCCTAACATAGCCTACATGCAATATACTTGCAACCCTAACATAGGCTATATGCTCTATACTTGCAACCCTAACATAGGCTATATGCTCTATATTTGCAACCCTAACATAGGCTACATGCAATATACTTGCAAGTTGCAACCCTAATATAGGCTACATGCAATATACTTGCAACCCTAACAAAGGTACATGGAACATACCTGCAACCCTAATTACGGACTTTACTCATCTCTACATAACGTTTTCTGTTTTTCAAACGGCTGTAAAGATTTCATTGATCTCTATGTTTTGATGGCACTTATCTGTAAATTTGAATAATGGTCACTTTCAGTCATCTCTCTACAAGAGAGTGAATTTCTTTCATCTTTCTGAAAATGTTTTAAACAATTTCATTCACACATCATTTGTTTTCACTCGTCTCCACAAATGTATATAGATATGTAAATGGATTTAACTCAAATCATTACGTGAAATTTCTGTTCTAACACTTTGACTAGTTGTCAATGTGACAATTTCGTGACAATCATGATATCCTAACGGTATTATGTTGCTTTTTTATTATTATGCTTCAACACACACTTCTCGTTAAGCCTGAGTACATGCATATAGTTTATACAGAGCTTGGCTTATCTTTGTGCACGATGACAAGAATAGTATCCATAGTTTTCCCTTTTATCTTTGCAGTCGATCTGCACTGTTGCAATTGGCTACCAATCGGGCGTTGTCTTTTCAAGCCTGTGTATTGTACAATCCCTGAGAGTGGCTGCCCTTTATTTACTGGTGTTCATTCACTATTGAAAATTGGTGTTCTTTGAGTTCATTATGCACTTGATCCTACACAACTCCAGGCAACTAGATAGGCAACAATACCGCATAAATGTGTGTGTGTGTGTTTGAGTGGTGAGTTGCGTTATGTTGGGTGTCTGAGTGGTGAGTTGCACGGGTGCTTGTGTGGGTGCATAGTTGAGTTGCGTGGGTGTGTGTGTTTGGATGAGTAATGGTGAGTTGAGAGGATGTGTTGGTGTATGAGTGGGTGAGTAGTTGTGGGTTGTGCGGGTGTCTGAGTGGTGAGTTGTGTGGGTGTGTGGGTGTTTGAGTGGGTGAATAGTGGTGAGTTGAGCGGGAGGCAATGGATGAGAAATAAGAAGTAATGAACCAATTAACACATTTCTCTTTAATGCCTGGTCTTTGCCAAATCATTTATTTTTCATTAAAGTTGCTCTGTGAGACGAAATATTTTTTTCTAATAATTGTTTACTATAGATTCTTTTGAATACTTAAATCTGATTAAGTCTTCCAAAATCGGTTAGAAAGAAGAGTTTACGACAACCTGCTCATGGCAGCCACGGTCAGTACAGAAATACGAAACATTAACAGTTTCTCAAACAATTGAGAATCGATTTCTTAGTTATTGATTCTGATTTCGTCTTCTTGTACGAAACTGTGCAAACAAACTCGTCACAATACATAATACACATGCATATACACAGCTACATTCGTTGACTGTAACCAATACCTTTCTTATAAGATCTAGTAGATAGATACACACACCTACTCACACATATTCATATTAATCATTTTTAATACATTTATATTCACACTCTCAAAAAGTGCATACTTACACACAAAAGCATACGCACAGATTTATAATCACCTATAATAGCAAGTGTGGTATAACTATAAAATAGCAAATATATCATTACAGAAACACACACACACACACACACACACACATATATATATTATATAGTGCACAGACTGGTATACGTACATATATACATTAACAAGCGATTATATATTTTCACATATTCGATCACACAAAGTGAATATTATTCATATTCCAACCACACACGTACACACACACACACACACACACACACACACACACACACACACACACACACACACACACACATATATATATATATACATACACATTATTACGAACATACATATACATGAAAATATACACATCATACATGCACTCATATACTCACGTACACACATAAACACACTCAAACACATTTTTGTAATGGTTGACGTAGACCCGCACTTCACATGACAGCGAGGTTTTACAGGCTTAAAACCATTTTCACTTTCTCCTATACAATGACTGTCCGAACTGCCGAGCGAGTATATACATGTAAACCAATCGAGCGTTTGTTTATACAGCTCTTGATGTCACAGCATTTCTTACTTCGGAGTCCTTCGCCCTTCGAGTATTCCTCAAATATGCCAGAACTAAACTATATCTACTTTATATCAATCGCTCAATCAGTCGATTAGCTTTATTGGCCAGGAGATTTCGTCTGTGGCTAGCAAAGGCATCTGAGAAGACTAAAACTATCTTATACGCTCTGTAGGGTGCTCTATTTCCAGGCAAGTGTGAACTGAACTGCGCGCAGTAAGCATTCTTCTGTGAATAGCATATCATGTTCATACATTTTATTATACATATTATACATATACAAGGCATACACAAACTCTCTCTCTCCCCCCCCCCCACACACACACACACATGCACACGCACATTCACTCTCACACACAAACGCTCTCTACACTTTCTCACACACCTGCACACATTTGTGCACACACGCACGCACACACTCATACAAATACGCTAAATGCGCATAATAAGGTACAGCGGATCGTGTATTCATAAACTGTAGACCATACAATCGCGATAATTGCATATAGTGTTAAGTACATATTATTTCATATAGTTACTTCTGAGTTTATACTTAAAATATTAAAAATGTCACGGGCCCATTAACTTCACAGTCACAAAGTTCGCCCTCTGTGTGCGGTTTTCAAAAGCTATCTATATACGTAGACAATTGAAAGTCGTACGTCTTGGAACACAATTACGCATTCATTTCGCGTTCGATCTCTATGAAGTGATCTAGTAAACTTTGCTCAAATTTGACTGTTCACTTGTCTCTTAGTGGGGATCTTTCTTATTGAAAACAGAGAGTTTAGGCTCCTGTAGGGATCAGTGTCTGTCGTAAGCACACACTTTTCCCTAGATTGCGCACTTATAAAGCAGGTAGATTTCAGTTTTACTTTGATTGCGTCACAAACAGGAAATTGCTGTCAGTGTGTGAAGGCTAAAAATATCTTCAAACCCACAGCTTTCATCCACTGGTCTCAGCTTAGAGATATCCAGCGTTTCTACTTATGAAAACTGAGTGACCTTACCAAAGAGGGTAAAGTTGTAAAATACAAGTTCTGACTTCAGCAATTTGCTTGGCACCCAACATTTGACAAACTGAGCCTAAGCTACTGACATCAGGTAAATGTTGATGAATATTAATGACTGGAGTAATTTTGATGATGAATGAAGCCAACATATGTACAGTGCTGGATTCAGCATCGGGTAAGTGCGGCCATAACCCGGAGCATTATTGTAGGAACGCAATAAAGTTGCAACATAAATGTTTTAAATGCATTAAATTCTAATTTTTAAACTTTGTTCAGTTTTGTTTCATTTGTAAAGAATATCAATTTTTTCTGCTTGGATGTTTGTTTGTTTGATGGGGGGGAGTATACTAAGGATTGTTTTCTTTGGTTTTTTTTTTTTTTTGGGGGGGTGTCCAAAAGTTAACCTAGCCCTAGGCGTCACAACCTCTTTGACGTATATAAATAGTGGTTCAAAATTAATGATGACACATGCATATACATTACAACAACTAAAATCGCAGAGGAACTGACTTTAGCAAATTTTCACAAACTCTAGTCTAAGAAAAATTATTGACGCTTCACAAATTGAAGGTCAACAAAATAAATACGTATATGTAGATACTGACACAAACAAAATTCCTAACACCATATAATTACTGACGGTAAATGAAATTATTGACGCAATGTAGATATTGCGTTAAACAAACATTGACTCAAACTAGTGACCTTGTGTGTATCTTGATAATTAATCAAACTAATTCACATTGACTATTGTGGAATCATCTTGACAAGGTTATGTACAAAATATTATCACTTATCTCTCTATAACTCCATTTCGGTTCTCTGATAAGAATTATCCTGGGACTTATATTGACACTAATCTGCTGAATTATGTGGTAGGATATAAGACTCTATAGGCATTGAAATTATTTGAACATGACTTCGTGCAAATTTTGATGTCAATTAATATTTTCATTGTATTTGTTATAGGCATTTTTGATTATTGATTTAATAAATTTATTGTTAAATTTATTGACTTTACACATATTGATAACCGTATACTAAAGAGATAGTGGGTGGATGGGGGCTCGCTAAATATAGATTAAAGACGGATTTATCTTCTCCTTTGGTAAAAGGTTTTCCACCTAATATTGTGTGATAGTAAATATTTGTCTTTAATGTTGTGGAAGAGAGAAAACGTTTACAGCGCTCGCATATCTGCCAAGTGAGAGAGACCCTTGGTGTCTTCTGGAGAATTATTAAATACATAAATTAAGATTCTCATCACTTGTAATTAGTTATGGATGATTAATAATAATAAAAATCATAACCAATAACTAGGGTGGTGTTGTGTGACAGATCGTAATTATAATGACCATAGTATAAGATCGTCGTCATGCAAATGGTGGACTCCGAGCAATGAGTGACGTCACAATGTGTGACTCCAATGAAATGACTAGACTTAATTACATGCTGAGGCAAACAAATGATTCCCTCCCACCAAGATACTGACGGGGAAAAATACTATATCCTACATATATTTACGCAAATAAAACATTGTCATCACGTAACTATTGATTAAAAATTGATATATTTACCTTTGATACTGACCACAGACACAAAAAGTACTATCTCTAAATCAGACTGAGATTTCTTTATTATTCGTAATAAATGACTTAGTCAAAGTCATAGAGCTTAATTTATTAAATCTGGTCTTCCTCCGCTTATTTCTCATCCACTTAATCTAATCATTAACTCAATAATTTACATTTCTATAGTATGATGATGATGTTTTATGTTTTTTCTTATTTTATGCTCTTGTAAGCGACTTAACAATCTTGTGTGATGTTCCAATGCATGCGTGTTTGATTGATCAGATTTAAAGGTACGCGTAATAACAATTCTTACATTTGCACGTGAAAACAAGTGATGTGGATTTTCCAAAATTCCACCCTACATTATAGATAGGCGAACGGATGGATAGATAAAGGGATAGATAGATAGATAGATAGATAGATAGATAGATAGATAGATAGATAGATAGATAGATAGATAGATAGATAGATAGATAGATAGATAGATAGATAGATAGATAGATAGATAGATAGATAGATAGATAGATAGATAGATAGATAGAATTAATATCATAGAAGAAGAAACTTGGGTCAAGTAAAATGGCGCAAAAAAATAGATACTGTAAACTTCCACTTAAAACGTCGTCAATTACTCCAGACTTAGAATTCTAGATGCGGCTAGATGCCCCGATAATCTAATTTCTGCAGCACAAATTTGTTTAGCAGTCTGGTTATTTCCACATGTAAAGCTTAATCTGAGAAGGCGAACTGTCAGAGGCCAGTCGTGCTGAAAATGAAAATTTAACAGAACATTGTGCCTCGACAAAATCTCCCATGCTGGACCCAGTTCCCACAAAATGATGTGTCTTAACACAATAACCACCGAGTGTGCATTTGTATTTCCATGGCTTTTTAACTACTCTAAAGTTATAAGTAATGAAATATTTTTATACGATTATAAACTTATTAATAATTTAATGATTTTTTTAAAAATTATTTTTAATTTATAAATAATGTAATGATTTTTTAATTAGTATAAACTTATAAGTAATGTAATGATTTTTAATTAGTATAAATTTATAAATAATGTAATGATTTTTTAATTAGTATAACTTATAAATAATGTAATGATTTTTTAAAATTAGTATAAACTTATAAATAATATAATAATTTTCTTAACAATTTGATGACTTTTCTAATAATTGTAAGCTTAGAAATAATTTAATGATTTTTTTAAAGGTTGTAACCTTAGAAATGATTTAATAAGTTTTATCTTGATTATAAGTTTAGAAATAATGTAATAAGTGTGCACAGTGACTGGTTATTAGCTTATGAAGGACAGTGTTTTTGTTATACAAACTTGATTTGCCGTTTTCTGTATTGCTAAGTCTAAATCATCCATCAATGTACAGACCTAATGCAGATATAATGCTAAGTCATAGGGCAAGAGTTGCATTGGCCTCGGTCGGTTTCTACAGAGCTTAGTTTGATCTGTTTAATGTATTATTAACCATTAGACTATAACTACTTAATGAGAATGTCTGTATTTCTTCCTTCAAGATTACCATAAAAATTAAGCATTAGTTAATCTAATATGGTCGTGAACGGGATAGTTACTATGTTCCTCTCCAGGTATTTTCTTTTACCATGCACATCTAGTTTTAGAATGCAATTGATGCTTTTGAGCCAATTAATAACCTGTGTTCTGAGCCAACTAATAGCATGTGTTCTGAGCCAACAGATGACCTGTGTTCTAAGGTAGCAATCATCTGTGTTCTGAGTCAAAAATGACTTGTGTTCTAAGGCAGCAAATCATCTATGTTCTGAGTCAACAGATGACCTGTGTTCTAAGGTAGCAAATCATATGTGTTCTGAGGGAGCAAATCATCAGTGTTCTGAGGGAGCAAATCATCAGTGTTCTGAGTCAAAAGATAACCTGTGTTTTGATGCAGTAAATCATCTGTGTTCTGAGCCAATAGAAGATATGTGTTCTAAGGCAGCAAATCATCTGTGTTGTGAGTCAACAGATTATCTGTGTTTTAAGACAGCAAATCAGCTGTGTCCATAGCCAACAGATGACCTGTATTCTGAGACAGCAAATTATTTGTGTTCTGAGCCAAGAGAAGACCTGTGTTCTGAGACATCAAATTATGTGTATTCTGAGTCAGGAGATGACCTTGTTTTGAGACAGCAAATTATGTGTATTCTGAGTCAGGAGATGACTTGTGTTTTGAGGCAGCAAATTATGTGTTGTGTGCCAGGTATCACATAGCAATGAGATATTCAAATGATTTGATGCATTATGCTTGATAAATGTTATTGTGATGTTGACGAGTGAGTGTAAGTAGAAGTAGATTTTGTAATAACCCCTGTATTCAATATTCCATGGTCAGCAATGACAATCTCAAAAATTCATTTTGGAATCTTTGTTAAAAGAAATGTCGAATTCCAACCATTTTGCTGAAATAGCCTTTACAAATCTTTTTCAAATAGCCCTTCTCCTCATATACATGTATATGTGCACTATTTGTGCACACACACACACACACACACACACACACACACACACACACACACACACACACACACACACATACACACTTCTTAAAACTGGATCAACTCCAAGATATTCCCTTTCCACATACCTCAGTGACGGATCCTCGTGAAGTTTCGACTTCCACGTCTCAAAAAATAAATTATTATTATTTTAAAGTACCAGCCTTTGTAGCGAACCAACTGCACGTATACATGTATATATGTCCCACACACTCAGAAACTGAAAAAGCTTCTAGTTTTGTTAATCTGAACCTGTCGTCACGAGTTTACCTGCGACAAAGTAACAACACCTTAGTAGTTGCGCACATCTCCTACAACATTCTTTTCAGAAGGAAGAATCTGGGTGGTCACGATACCAAGTTTTGAGTTACACGTGTATCCTAAATGGCGACACTAGTCTCAAGTGTCTGAACCGCTTACAACAAAAATACCACAGACTGTCGGATACTGGTCTCGATAACCTACCGACCTTTTGAGGTAGGTTTCTTAGGAAGTACTACTGCCTTCGCCTACTATATTGTCATCGACAGAAAAAGAAAAACTTTTAAAAACAGTTCTTCACGTCTTCGATTGCAGTAGTTGATATGGTGTGGGGGCTTCAACCAGAGTGTGTGTGCTATTGTCGGATAAGGGACAGGTGACGGCACTCAGGTATAGCAGTCGTTGAAAGGGCCAGGTTCGATTCCCCGCTAATCTTTCCTAGATCAAGGCGATGAGCCTTGTTTTAGTCCTTAAGATGGTACGATAAAGCGGGCCCCGTGTATAACTGGCTACACACGTTAAATATTACTTGGCAGTTGGAAGTGCGGAAGAGTTACGAGGTGGTACTGACGTGCAAATCCACCCGAAAATAAACAAGCCTTCAGTCTCCCTCATTGGCACTGCATATGTTTTAGTTGTTTCTTTTTTTCAGTACTTATGTCCTCAAATCAGAAAGCATTTGAAGCAGACGCGAACTTTTTCATTTATGTTTAATTAATTAAAAACAAAACGAGAAAAAGTTTCCATTGATCAAGATAATTAATACAGTAGCAACAAAAATTTAAACTACTCATGTTATTTCGTTAACTATTAATATTAATCACTATGACAGTAGAGTTGGGGTTTTGTTAATATAAATTCAGTAGCAGTATATTTTTCTTTGTTCACATTAATTACTAAAATATTTCAGTTAATCACTTTGATAACAGTACTACGTGTGCCACAGATCATATCAAGATTAAATGTTTAGCTTAAAATAATAAAAAGGTGGTACTTTTTAAATCGTTTTTGTAATGTGAATTTGCGTATTTATATTATAATTTAATACCATCTGCTATAAAGTTACCAAATTCAAATTTATTAATTTGCACTGGGGCAGTGATTCCATCATTTAACGATTATTCTAAACACTTACAATCACGAGAACATTATATCAATATAAACTATCAAACACAGAGCGCAGTTATCTACCCTTCCTTCGCTGATACCGTGTTTCAAGCCAGAACTACACAATTAAGTTGATACACATGATAAAGACCTGCTCTGATCGATTTCTTTACGCTAATCATATTATCAATAATTATAATAATCACTCTTCTTTTCTAAGAGCTCGTAATAGCCAATTATATTTCGAGCATTGCTCGGTGAGCCCTCAGGTCACAGGAAGGTCAGGTGCAGGCAATAGAAATTCGCGAATAATTTATATCCTAAACTGAAATTAATAATACAGCAACCGGGATATAGCAGATTCGCAGAAAGAGCTATGACCACGAAATGCGCCTTGGGGGGGGGGGGGAGTGGAGGGGGACGAATTCACATTATTTGAGAGCCACTACAAGGACTAAAGATAAAGGTGTTGGGCGTAAGATAATGTTCTATATGCGTTTAGAGTTGTGGCCCTTTCCGTCATTTTTTTTTTAAATTCTTAAAGTACATCAAGGTTTCACAGCGTTAGTAATGTGAAAGCACTGTGATGTATGCTAGCGAAATCGATCTTTTTCATTTATTGACACTAAGACGTCATCACTCTGCGATCAGACTAGTATAGTTTGGTTGTCCGACTTTTAACGCGCTTCATTGAACAAGAAATGTCGTTCATTTGACATGTTTTATGGATCCAGTATCAAATTGCCCAGCTGCAAAGAGTTGGAATTTGATCCCACTCACAGTATTTCATCGCCGGCAAGTTTTGCTTTTGCTTTTGTTTTTACCGAACAACTGTCTTGCAAAGCGTTCGTTAGTTCGTACGGGTGCGGGTCAAATATAACCAAATCTAGCGGGTTCGTTTGTTAAATATATTTAAACACCAAAACACTGACACGATCTATATGATGCCAAACTTGATAAAATATTATTAAAGAAAGTTCAATTTTTAACTCCATTATATTAAAAACACAACAAAATTGTCTTAACTTTATTCCTTGCAACCAAACCTGCTTTAAACCTCCGCGTGTGGATTTTCATTCAAAAGAGTATACTCCCTTTCAAAGAGGAAGAGTTTTGTCACTAGATTTAATTTAATAATATGTGTTTAATTCTTGACTGGAGCAGTGAAATAGAAATACCTATTTATTCAGTATTACCAAATAACAGAATAAAATTACATTTATTACATAAAATCACATTTATTAAACTGTAATTTAGTAAATACATGGATTTATTTTATGTAACAAATGTGTCAAAGTTTCCAAATCCCTGAATAAAAGTATATTTAGTAAACACTTAGATCAAGTTAAAAGTTTGTTAGAGTTACATCCCCTTTAATGAAAATACCCTCTCTCTCTCTCTCTCTCTCTCTCTCTCTCTCTCTCTCTCTCTCTCTCTCTCTCTCATTTTAACCTTTCCGTTATAAATTATGAAAAATGTAATGAACTTGCATTTACAGGTCCTTGACAATGAAGATCAATGTCATTTCAAAGAATCCTGTCTTCGGGTTTCTTCTTCTTATAGTCGTGCACATGGTTCCAACATTTACCGTCTCTTTCCGAGCAAAGGATCTCACCGAGACGACATGTTGTGAACAAACCTGACCAAACATGCCTCAGTACTCGTGCAACTTTATACGATTGTATTTCAATGCGATAGCAAATCAATGCCATATCCAATGACAAGGTGACCTTTCGGGCCAAGTTTGAATTCATCTAAAGGCTGTTTGCTTTAGGGGAGTTTGTAATACTCAACCAGACAAAGCTGTTCGTACGAAAATAAATTTGATATACAATGCGGAGAATTAGTGTGACGAAGTTTGGAGTTTTGTATGTTATAGAATCTGCTTCAGGGCATAAAATAACGACATCAAATGCTAGACTGTATGGGTGTTTCTCTTTGTTTTCTTCTCTGGATGTGTTCGGGTCTTTTCAGAGAGCAGTTCTTTTCTTTCGTTATGTATGTGGCTCGGTATTTTTCTTCTCTTCTTTTTTTATGAGTACACGGTCTCTTTCTCAATGTTTACTGTTCGTGATCAGGCGATTATTTGCCAGAATAATATGTTTGCTTGCCACATAGAGATCTGGCGTTTACAATAAATCAGTTGTAATCTTCACAAAAAAAAAAAACTCCAACAGTTGACAGTGCTGGCCACGGTATCCAAATGCTTACGTCATCCATCTTAGCCGGCTGAAGTCATAAACTCCTCGATGGTCAAAAAGCTATTTATATTCTTAAAGAACGTTGTTCTGTGCGTGTGTTGCTTTTTTTTAAAGTTTTAAGTCATGCGAGAAGATTTTTGTTTTGTTATGTCGTTTTCCAAGTAAAATCTTCTCGAGGTTAATTAAATACATATTCTATTAATTGTTTACATTATAATACTCCATGGTGTCAGATGTTTATTTTGCTGTGATAACTCGGAATCAAATCCTTTCTCATATTAAACATCTCGGAATCAAATCCTTTCTCAGCTTAAACAACTCATCTCGGAATCAAATCCTTTCTCAGCTTAAACAACTCATCTCGGAATCAAATCCTTTCTCAGCTTAAACAACTCATCTCGGAATCAAATCCTTTCTCATCTTAAACAACTCATCTCGGAATCAAATCCTTTCTCATCTTAAACAACTCATCTCGGAATCAAATCCTTTCTCATCTTAAACAACTCGTCCGCAAAATTAATCCTTTTCCTCGCATGACAATCTTATACTCCACATCCTTACTTTCTACCTACACTGGGATCTGTCATTCAAACATTGAACAGTTTTCGTTTGGTTACATGAATGAGAAACGCGTAAACATTCCAAAATTATGGCTGTTTTAAATTTAAATTTCTACCTTGAACAAGGCTCTTCATCATATACGCATTAATAGATAATTACACAAACAATATCTAAGTCGACAATCGTGAACCAAATAACAGTAGTGAACAATTCCACATTAACATATCTAAAGAAAAATCATGAACCAAAACAGTATGAACAGTTTCAACAGCAAAATAACACATGAGGACTGTCTTGTATATTAATCAATTTTTCTTTCTTACGGCAAGCACACTAGCAAACAGTATTTTAAGTAATTTTAGAGATACACGGTAAAATAGTTGTCACTTAACTTACCACTCGCGTTGGATGGACGAACGAGAAAATCAGTTATCAACAATCCTTCTAGTGCCACTTGTACATTTACTCTCCTTTTCTGACACAAGCGCCCCCTGGGGAGTTTACTTCACACGGCACAGCGTCTATGTGTTCATGGCGACACACGACAACAGTTGGCAGCAGTTCGACTACTGACAAAGAAACCCTTTGAAAGTGAAAGCCGGCAACGCATGGTACCCAGTCAACCGATAAAAGTGGCAGCTATAGGTGAGAATCAACCGAGCCTGTAAAGCTTTGGTAAGCCTGTGCGTGAAATGTGGCTCCCTCCCTCCAACCACCCACTTCACCGTGCGTTTTACGGACTTCCATTACTGCACTTTTATCCAAAGACTTATGCCAAAAGTTCTCCATGGAATGTTGTTCGGCCAGTGTCTCTTGGTCCGCAAAATGTCCAGTAATGTGCCTCTTCCTGTCTGTGGTTGTCAAGTGACAGTGCGATCTCGTGTTCGTTTATTCAGTGGATATTTGGATGAGCTTCTTTCATCGACCAGATATTTTTTGGTATACTAGACTTCTGGTGTTTTACGTTAGAAAGGAACTAAACTAGACTGCCGTATATACTTACTCCCGGGGCCCTGATGTACCTACTTTCGAAATGCTCTTAGAAGTGTAATTATCATACACTATGTGGCAACGTTCCAAGTTCCTAATTAATTAACTGTCAATCTCTATCTGAATAATTATCCTTAAATTATACACAGATAAGATTCTCTCATACAGAAAATTAATCAGTCACCGACAGGGTCTTCGTCTTGCGGTCCAGAGTGACTAAGTCAGACCTTGAGAGTTCTACCTATTAGTTACCTCCTCTCCAAGCGTTACTTGTCTTTAGAATAATAGATTCTGCAGCTCTATCTTGTCTGTCAATCTATTGTCTAAGCCCTTCTACACATCTCTCATACCAGTAGCGAGAAACTACTCTAAAGCGTATACGTGACCGACTTCACTACGTCATTACGTCATTTGGCGCCCCCACCCGCTAACTATATACGCCCCTCTCTTTACGTAATAAGAAGAGTGAATAGTTTTATAAAATTTAACAAATTTTATTAAAAAAGAATAAAAATAATAAAATTAACTTGTTTCAATATTAATAAAAACCACACCAGATAATAATATAGATTTCAATATTCAAATTACTCCTCTTTCAAATTCAATATTTAGAAGAATAAGAAAATAGAATTAGCAGTTCTCAAAATTCAATAATTAGAAAAATAAGAATTTATCATTCAAAATTATCTTTCCTAAACAATCATTAGAAAGATACCCACAAATAAATATCAATACTTTCCTAGAACAATTACTAGGTTTCGCACATCAAGCATTAATATTCTCACTCAAAAAAATTATATTTAGAATAAGAAAGATAAGAAAGAATAAACATAAGAATTTACACAAATCACTGAACAATACAGGTTTAACAATGAGACAAATATGGGTTATGGTTCACCTGGTGTTTGTGTGCGTTGTTCCTGGCCAGTTATCTCAGCCACTTGTTATCAGCTTCAATTGGAACAGTTTTTGATATAATGTTAATGTCCGTAAAGTTCACAGTTTGTTTAACTTAACACATGCTCTTGAAATCACAAATCCAGTGAAATTCAGTTCTTGACTTAGATATTATCCCATGAATATTCCAAACTCACTGTCAGTCCAATAACTGGTATGTGATACCTTTAATGACAGCCGACTTTGACTCAGCCAACATCATGCCAAATCTTCAGTCACAGTGAATTTGCTTTGTCTAGTCCGCCATGTGCCCTCTTGCCCCTTAGACAGTAGCTCAGTCGGACAAGCGTGTTGCATCTTCCAGACAGTTTTGCCTTTCTCGTCCTTCAGACCAGTGTTCCTTGAAGCTGTGAAATACAAAATGAATTTCCGCACATCCGTCTCATGTTTTCACTAACTTAAACCTGTAATTCCATTCTTGGTTCTCATCTTTAATTCTTTTTACATTTACTTTCCTTTCTTAGTCCAAGAATGCTTTTACAGAAAAATCATTTAAAGTTACAATATTAGCAAGAAAAAAATCTACAATTTGCAATAAGTAAAAATATTCAATCTGTACAAAAATCGTGATTTTTACCATCTAAGCAATCTTCATCCTGCTCTGTCTATGCTTCACTAACCATAGAGGAATTATATATGGGAAATGACAGATTCGAATGAGTGTTCCAGCCCGACAGTGAGGTATTTAAGCTAAAGTTGGGTCCTACGCTCTAATCTCCCCTTCTGGACATAATCCCTCCCTTGTTTCACTCATTGTAGTTTAGTCTTGGTTGAGTGACTCTACTCCCTGCGAGCGCAAGTCTGGGGCCTTTAGAAGCTGCCCGGCCCTGAGTTTCAATGGCGTGTGCGTATTATTACGTAACATTTGCGTCTTTTCTCGGTGCTGTCTGCTCGAGCACTGGGTTGTGTGATTGCTGTGGGTAGCTTGACTTGACTTTGAATCTCTAATCCTGCCTTGAGATCAAAGTTTGACTGTCTGAAACGCTGAATACGATTTTCTACACCGCAATATACCTGACTGGCTTTGCAGGGCTCACAATTAAAGTTAAAGCATCAAAGAATTCTGCGTGTATTTCAACTTTAATTAAGAATATTTTCTCAGTGCATTTTCAGCTCCACACACTAGTGCACCAAACCTGACATTACTGCACTGATAATATTGTAACATATTTGCTACTTCTACACCATAAATAATACTACTACAGCATATATGAAGCTACTATACCATGCATTATTCTACTGCAGTGTGTCTGACACTATTGTACTATAAGTGACACTACTGTACCCTGTCTGACACTTCTGCACCATATCTGACACTATTACACGATATCCGATAGAACTGCACCATAGATGATCCTATTGCACAATATCTTATACTACTTCAGAATATCAGACACTACTACATCAAATTTGACACTATCATACTATGTCTAACAGTACTGCACAATACGTGACAATACTGCACTTATATGACACTACCTGAGCATATCTGACACTATTGCAGCAATTCTGATACTCTGCACAAAACGTGACACTACTGCAGCATATCTGACACTATTGCACCTGACACTATTTCACCATATTTGACACTATAGCATCATAACTGTCACTATTTCACCATTTTTGACACTATAGAATCATAACTGACAATATTATACCATATACTTCTACACCAACACTACTACACCATCGGTGACACTTCTACGCTGTTTCTGACACTACTACATCACAGATGACACAGTGCCATATCTGACTCTATTACCCCATAGGCGACACTACTGCGCCAAATATGACACTACTACTCAATAAGTGATACTATTGCGCCATATCTGACACTACTACTCAATAAGTATCTTATACCATATTATGCTGTTATCTCTAAACTTGTATAATAATGTGGCTGCTGCCTGTTACTATCATTGGTAAACATATATTACTATCGTTATTGTATGTTGAATACTATAGTTATTAAGTGTATAATACTATCGCTACTACATTTATATTACCATTGCCACTACTTTTATATCACTGTGGCGACTGCATGTTTAATACTGTCACTATTTCAATTAAATTGTTACTGCCAGGTGATCACCATGCATCAACATCAATAACTTTCTTTACCTCACAAATTTGTATTTCATGTCGCTACTGCAGAAATATACCTATACACACAAATACAACTGCTTATCACTATTGTATACTATACACACAAATACAACAGCTTATCACTATTGCATAAATATAACTATACACACAAATACAACTGCTTATCACTTCTGCATAAATATACCTATACACACAAATACAACTGCTTATCACTACTGCATAAATATAACTATACACACAAATACAACTGCTTATCACTACTGCATAAATATACCTATACACACAAATACAACTGCTTATCACTACTGCATAAATATACCTGCTGTGGTGGATAAATTTGCCTATCCCTATTTCTAAACTTAATTGTTATATAAACTGTTAAATTCACAGTGACCCGACTTTGGGCACTGCTTTGGCTGATGTTTTTAATTGTCAAAGTTGGAAATAAATAACTCAGTTAAATAAGGTGCTAGACTTTGGGTAGTTAGGATTAACAAGAACGAGACCTGCCAGTGCTCTGAGATCAAAAGTTTACCTGCTATAAAGAATTCTATTGTCTGATCACTTTGAATTTGGTGTGGCAAGAAGTCCGGTCATGAAAGTCGGCCGTTAGCTTAATGGTGAGTTAACTGACTGATGAAGAGAGAATGGACTTAGAAATATTTCGTGCAATTTGCTATTGGTATGTTATACTTATTGCTTACATAGATGTAAATTATGCGAGTGGACTATTATTTCTACAAATTGGGAACTAAGATGCTCGTATGTACTACGCTAAACACTTGACATTGTTTCTAGTGAATAAATTCATGAAATTGATATCTTGTAGATATCTTGTATTTATTAATCTGTATGTATGTGTCGGACTAATAAATACCGTTGAAGGAAACTGTAGGTTGAGACTTGAATGTAAGAAAGAATGGAGTTAGAGAAGAATAAACTGAAAACTTAGCAGTTGTTCCTGATTATATTTTACGAGGAAGAATCAAACTTTCTGTGTTTTCACCAGAATCTCTCAGTTGACTAATTTATAAAGTGGTACGACCATGTAAGGATACACTGCACTCTGTAGATAATAATGTGGCGAAGTATGCTCTCCTACATGGTGGAATTTCTGGTACAAGGAAGTTACTGGAAATTGCTACATTATTCTGTTTGAGGGTACTAATACAGTGAAGGAATGCCAGATTAACCTCGAGAGAATAGTAGCTCATCAGTGTTCTACAATGCGCTAGAGAAGTGACTTGTACTTATGCAATTAACTCAAATGCATTTCCAGCCTGTACCAGTTAACAACTAAACAACTAACTCAGCATAACTAAACTCTTGTACCAGTTAACTAAACAACTAACTCAGCATAACTAAACTCTTGTACCAGTTAACAACTAAACAACTAACTCAGCATAACTAAACTCTTGTACCAGTTAACAACTAAACAACTAACTCACCATAGTTACACTGTTGTTCTAGTTAACATTTAAAACTTACCATAACTACACTGTTACACTGTTGTGCTAGTTAACATTTAAAACTTACCATAATTACACTGTTACACTGTTGTACTAGTTAACATTTAAAACTTACTCATCATAACTACACTGTTATACCAGTTAATATTTAACAACTAACCCACCATAACTACACTGTTATACCAGTTAACATTTAAAACTTACTCACCATAACTACACTCTTATACCAGTTAACATTTAAAGCTTACTCACCATAACTACACTGTTATACCAGTTAACATTTAAAACTTATCATAACTATACTGTTATACCAGTTAACATTTAAAGCTTACTCACCATAACTACACTGTTATACCAGTTAACATTTAAAGCTTACTCACCATAACTACACTGTTATACCAGTTAACATTTAAAACTTACTCACCATAACTACACTGTTATACCAGTTAACATTTAAACTTACCATAACTACACTGTTATACCAGTTAACATTTAAACTTACCATAACTATTGTCACAAAAAGGGCGGCTCGTTACAAGCCGACCCGAGCTGAAGTTAGAGATGCAAGGGGTGAAGTCTATTTTTGGCCTGCTCCAGTGCACCTCCAAGAAAAGCCCGTGACGTGTGCCAGTACTACGTCGCGTCAAGTTGTTACATAGACACACATGACATACACCATTGATGTTTGGGTGGGGCCCAATTTATTAATGTCATGCCAAGGAACGTTTTATTGGCGGTGTGTGTTGTGAGTGTGTATCATAAATGTGAATAAATGGACGAACAGACGAACGGTGCAAAACAATAGTACAAATTCTTTCGTCCCTCTCAAAAACTATGAATAACAAGAGAGTTGAAAGATGTTTAAATCAGGTTATTTATTCCCGATTTAAAAGGGGGCACTACTCTTTCGCACAGTGATTAATCATTCATTCAACTTTCCAATGTCATACACTCTGTGGGAAATAAGGGGAGATGAAAATGATGAAATTCAAAATATAAAATAAAGATTAATTACACAATTCTTATGCGGCAAATGGGGCCGCTTTAACAATAGTTGACATGTAAAATAAGCATTACTTTTAACATTACAGTTCGAATTTCACAAATGATATAATAGTGTTCATTTTCTTAAGAGTCCTAGACTTAAGTATGTGCGCGTTAGCCGTGCTAATGATTACTCACTATTAATGTCAGAGTTCCAAGGAGATGACGTAAGCTCACACGTCACTTATAAGCGGCACTTCAAAGTGAAGATAGGACGCAATTGAGGCGTCGCATTACAGGTGAAGATTCTGCAGAATCTAGGCACTACTTTCAGATTATCACTGGGGAGAAATCTGAAATTTAGCTGACTGTTGTCAGCCTCGATAATTATCGTTGTACCGGTTGTCGTGGAAACGGACACCCCAACGACGTTTAGCATTATCGGGTGGAGTCGTCCAGTGGGATGTGTCGTCGCATTACATTGAGTGTAGAAATCCGGATATCTGTAAGAAAATCTCGGTGCTAGCCTCTCAATTTGCGGGATAGACTGCCAAACGAACTCAGACAGGGGGGAAGACAAAATTGGTCCCTCGTGTCGTTAACTGCATACAACCAGCGTCGCATGCATGGGTTTTTCTTGACAGCGAACTTTCCACTTTGCCAAAAGTTATACTGAGTAATTTTGCCTCGTTACTCAATATATGGCATCAGACGGATGGAAAACGGATGGAAAGAGATTATTGCAGCTTTCCTTTATGAAATCTCTGTACATGAGATAATTCACACGTGAAGTTAGACTGGCTTCAGACGAATCGACGTTTTCAACATTGAGAGTAAAATCTTCATTTTGTCTCTTATATAGCTTTCACTGAAGGTTTCCAAAACTTCCAGAAGCTATGTCCTGTGACATGATTTTTGCCTTGGATATATAGTGGTAATCGTGATGCACGCTTTTCTGTGGTCAATTCTAATGCGCACTGGCCATTTCTCTCGTCAACAACACGTGACTCGTAGTGCGCAGTTGTCCCAATTTATTTAATATACATATTCTTCATAAACTAATATATATATTCAATATGATATATTAACACACACTGCATCACGAACGTCTGTCTACTAAAGAGATCTTAGGTGACCGATACTGGAATTTCACATGCTACATACGAAAAATAACAAAACTCGGGTTACTTCAACTAGTTTTGTTAGCGGTTTTTAAAATGAAATAAAATATAATTTCTGTCCCTCATTTCCTGTGACAACCCCCTTCTTAAAATTGATTGGAGCTCACAGAGTGGAAATCAAATAGGAACAAAAAAAATTTTATTTCACACGATAGTCCCCACAGGAATTATATGCACATCTGTGGAGAGACTATCTTCTCTCTTGTTTATATCGCGGTTATGGCATGCCGGGATAATGCATCGGCACCCGAATTTTCTCGGCCCGCAATGTGTTCGACAACGAAGCTATACTCCTGTAGCAGGAGTGTCCATCTAGTTAGCCTAGCGTTATCATACATGCTAGTGCACAGATATGTCAGCGGCTTATGATCGCACTGCAGGATGAATGGTTTAGAGTACAGATATGCACTAAATTTCTTGAGTGCCCATACGATTGCTAAGCACTCTTTTTCAATCGTAGAATACCGTGTCTCACGATCTAACAGTTTCTTAGACGCGTATGCTACCGGTAGGTATTCGTCATCTGTCTCTTGGAGAAGTATGGCACCGAGGCCTTCGTCTGATGCGTCGGTCCTGACAATAAATCTCTTGTCAAAGTCTGGTAACTGTAGGACGGGTTTACTGGTCAAGATGTCCTTCACCTTTTCGAGGGCGGTGCTACACTCTGCTGTCCATCGTATTTTCGTGGGTTGTTTGTTTCCAGTTAAGTCCGTCAGTGGTTTAAGAAGCGTACTAAAGTTTGGGACAAATTTTCGGTAGTATCCTACTAGCCCCAAAACTGCCCTGACCTGTTTCTTTGTAGTCGGTAAGGTCATGTCACGAATGGCTGCAGTTAAGTCTAGATTTGGGCCTATTTGTCCGTCACTTATGATATGGCCAAGAAACTCAATCTCCCGAAAGCCCGCGCGTACTTTGGAAGGTTTCACGGTCAATCTATGGCGCTCGAGAATGTCAAGTAGACCACCCACTGAGGATAAATGTTGGTCCCATGTTCCTGTTGCTACCAGTATGTCATCAAAGAAATTCAATGCGTCAACGCTCTCTAACGGTAATTTTCGCATGAAGCGCGCGAATGTTGCGGGTGCGTTCGCTAGTCCGAACGGTAGTCGGCAAAACTGAAATAAGCCTAGCGGGGTTGGAAAGGCTGTTTTTGGTCTGTCGTCAATAGCAACTGACAGTTGCCAGTACCCTTTGCACATGTCAAACTTCGAAAAGTAATGTGCCTTGGTTAGTTTTGCAAATAATTCGTCCTGATTTGGAATGGGTTCCACATCGAATTCAGTTATCTCATTTAACTGTCTGTAGTCCACACAAAAACGAAGCGTACCGTCTTTCTTTTTAACTAAGACGACCGGTGATGAATATGGGGAGATTGACTGTTCAATCACGCCCTGTTTTTGCATTTCACGCACCTGTTCTGCTATGTACTTTGTGCTCTCATATTTCTGTGGGTACTGTTTTAAGCGTATCGGTTTGTCACTTAAAAGTTTGATGCGGTGTTCAACCAAATCTGAGTGGCCCGGTTGGTCGGTGAATATGCGCGCGTGTCTGTGTAAGAGCTTTGACATTGCGTCGCGCTGTTCGACAGTTAAGTTTGAGTCAATCTCGACTTGATCGACTGTAACTGCGGAGTTAGGCTGGGTTTCGGCGGACATCATGTCTGTTCTGAAATTGGAGTCTTCCAATTGTATCAGTGCGACATTCACGTTTTGTATCTGTTCGTCGCTGCGTTCATAGTAACGCTTGAGCATATTTATGTGATAGGTTTTCTGCTTATTTCCTATCTGTATGCTGTAGTCATTCTGCTTCACACGCTTAATAACGCGGTAGGGTCCACGCCAGTGCATTTGCATGCGGTTGTTATGCGTGGGCCGCAAGAGTAACACGAGCTGACATGGTTCGAGGTCACGTTCCACAGCAGTACGGTCAAAATTTCGCTTGTATCGGGGTTGTTTTTCGCGAATGTTTTCCTGTGCTAAGTGACATGTCTCGGTCAGACGTTGACGTAGTTCGGCTACGTACGTGTGAACATCTTTACCATCGGTCACAGTGTCTCCCTTGACCCATGTTTCTTTTATTAGCTTAAGGGGACCACGAGGTTGCCTGCCGTATAGTAGTTGGAACGGTGAGTAGCCCGTACTCTCTTGTGGGAGTTCGCGATACGCGAAGAGTAATGGTGCTAGAAAACGTGGCCACTGGTCGGGTTGTTCCGAAGCCATTTTAATTAACATTTTCTTTATTGTACCGTTGAAACGTTCAACGGCACCATTAGACTGAGCGTGATATGGTGATGAGAACAACTGTTTACACGCTAGTAGACGCATTGTTTCAGCCATCATTGCTGAGGTGAATTGAGTGCCCTGGTCACTCAATATCTCTCGGGGAACGCCCGTGCGAGAAAATACGTCTATTAAAGCGTCTGCGACTTCGATCGTTGTGATGCCCTTTAATGCGACTGCTTCTGGATATCGTGTTGCAAAATCCACAATTGTTAGGATATAGCGATATCCTCCTTCGGCCGCGGGAATGATTGGGCCAATAATGTCTACTGCGACTTTTAGGAATGGTTCCTCTACTGTTGGTACTATCTCGAGGGGAACTCGACTGACACGCCCTCGGTCAATATGTTGTTGACACTGCGTACATGTACGAACGTACGAGCGAACATCCCTACTCAGGCCTGGCCAAAAAAAGTCCTCGCGAACTCGCTGCTCAGTGCGCCGCGCGCCCTGATGTCCGGACATGATTGAGTCGTGTGCAAAACTAAGAATCAGCGGTCTGAGTGGTGTAGGGGTAAATAGACACGTGGTGCTTCTAGTATCATTTTCCTTAAAGTCGGTGCGCCGAAACGCTAGTCCGTCCTTCAGGAAATACGTAATTGTCGCGTACTTGCTGGACGTAATAGTGTTTTTCCGTGCCAGCTTTAGCATTGAGGACAAGCTTTTGTCCTCCTGCTGCAGGTGACTGAGTTGACTTGGGGTCAACTGCGGAAATGTATTCTCGACTATCTTTAGAGCTGGGGGTCCTTGTTTACTACGTTCCCGTTGTGCTCTAGTGGTTACGGGGAGAACAGGATAGATGCCATCAGTGTGTGTGTCACACTGCCCGGGCGATAGTATGAATCCGAACTGCATGTCTCTTATCACTGCGGCGGTGACTGTACCGGAAAATACGGGTGACGTAACATGTACAGTGGCTCTTGGACATGTACTAAGGTGTCCCATAACACATCGAATGCGGACACTACCTCTTAGATACTGTTCAGGGCGTACAAGTTTAGCATTTATGCAGCTTATGGACGCGCCTGTATCGACCAGTATTTTGACTCTTTGTCCGTTTACTGTAGCCTGTTGGGTCTTTAGAGTTGCACCTGTTTCAGTGCATACTTTTACATCACGTGGACTGGGACAGTTCTGAGAACTATGCCCCTTCCCTTTGCAAGTGTAACATGTCATAGGCGGGGAGTCACGTGTGTGACGTCGTACGTCTTGTGACTTAGTGTATGTCCGTTGTACCGGTTCGGGTTTTTCCGATTTCGTCATTGGTCGGTTCAATTTCGGTGTATACTTCTGCCGATTTGTAAGAGGGGGGCGTGGTGCGCTCCTCGTAATTACCGGATCAGGGTAATCATTATAAGTGTCTGCTAACTTCAACATATCACTGAAGTTAGTCGGAGGATTTCGCTGCAAATATGTCGTCATTGCAGGCGGAGCAATATGGAGAAATTGATCTCTTAATATCAAATCAAATAGGCCCTCATATGTCTTCTGGATATCTGTCAAATCAATCCATCTATCAAGATAATGGCGTAACCGGGTACCAAAGGCTTGCATGGTGTCATTAGCTTTGGGTATGGCCCTCCTAAACATTTTTCGAAAGCCTTCTGCTGTACATTGAAAAGTACGCATCAAACCCGTTTTGAGATCTGCATAAGTAATAGCGGGATCGCGCGTTAGATCAGTAAATGCGCGCGAGCTTTCACCTTGGAGTATTTGACCCAGTTGTTGTTTCTTTTCAATGTCAGTGTAATTAAAGTTGGCAATGAAACTGTCAAAGCGTGTCAAAAACTCGTCAATCGTCTCGACTTCAGGGTTAAAGAAAGCTAGCCGTGTCCGGGGTTTATTTAATTCGGCCTGTTGCTTAGCAGTCCCATCTAACAACTTCTCTCTAGCCGTTACCTCTTGCTTAGCTAATTCAAGCTGTTCCTGATGTGCTCTAGCTTTTAACTTAAGCTTTTTCTCTTCTACTTCTTGCCTTTTATCTTCTAAATCCCTAGCTGACTGAATCTTTAATAACTCTATTTCTCTCATATCTTGGATTTCTTTCTCTTTAAAATCTCTCGCCTCTTTCGCTCTTTTTTCCTCTAACTCTCTCAAAGTTTGCATCTCTAGCTGTTTAGCTAACTGTCTCTTATCTTCTAGCTCTATAGCCTCTTTCGATCTTTTTTCCTCTAGCTCTCTAGCCTCTTTCGATCTTTTTTCCTCTAGCTCTCTCAGGTCTTTCATCTCTAGCTGTTTAGCTAACTGTCTCTTATCTTCTAGCTCTATTGCCTCTTTCGATCTTTTTTCCTCTAGCTCTCTCAAAGTTTGCATCTCTAAATCCTTAGCTACCTGTCTCTTTTCTTCTAGCTCATTTTTCTTATCCTCTAGCTCTCTCGCCTCTTTCGCCTCATTTTCTTTCACAACATACCATTTAGCTATCTCCTCATCCACGTATTTCTTTAACTCGGCTTTCTCATACCCGAATTCTCTGCCCATAGCCATGAGTTCTTTCTTTATGTTTACTAGCTCGGCCATTTTTAAAATTGCTAGTTATCACGAGTATGGATAAAGTGACTTAGAATATTCGCGGGATTTTGACCTCTGTCGGTCACAAGTGGTGCAATGGTGTGCGTATGAACACCAGCCACCACGTGATTAGGATTATTACAAACACGAGTAAAAGAAATCCTAATCGGAAATTTGCAAAGTTAGCAAAATTAGCAAAACAACAGTTCCTAATGTAGCGTACAAAATATCGATCTATGTACGTCTAAACACGAGTCGGTACGCGTTAACGATAATAGCGTAAAGATTATAAAACTTATTTCAACACAATAATAAGTCTTATCAAAATCCAGTTCACCTAAGTCTCAATAGCAAAGCCCTAACATGCAATAAACAATGCATAATGGTGATGAGATAGAAAAGCAGGAAAGAGATGACACTTTCTTACAACAACACAATTTACCTTGTCAGATCACGGTCAGTGGTCACCAGATGTTTACAAAACGGGCGGCTCGTTACAAGCCGACCCGAGCTGAAGTTAGAGATGCAAGGGGTGAAGTCTATTTTTGGCCTGCTCCAGTGCACCTCCAAGAAAAGCCCGTGACGTGTGCCAGTACTACGTCGCGTCAAGTTGTTACATAGACACACATGACATACACCATTGATGTTTGGGTGGGGCCCAATTTATTAATGTCATGCCAAGGAACGTTTTATTGGCGGTGTGTGTTGTGAGTGTGTATCATAAATGTGAATAAATGGACGAACAGACGAACGGTGCAAAACAATAGTACAAATTCTTTCGTCCCTCTCAAAAACTATGAATAACAAGAGAGTTGAAAGATGTTTAAATCAGGTTATTTATTCCCGATTTAAAAGGGGGCACTACTCTTTCGCACAGTGATTAATCATTCATTCAACTTTCCAATGTCATACACTCTGTGGGAAATAAGGGGAGATGAAAATGATGAAATTCAAAATATAAAATAAAGATTAATTACACAATTCTTATGCGGCAAATGGGGCCGCTTTAACAATAGTTGACATGTAAAATAAGCATTACTTTTAACATTACAGTTCGAATTTCACAAATGATATAATAGTGTTCATTTTCCTAAGAGTCCTAGACTTAAGTATGTGCGCGTTAGCCGTGCTAATGATTACTCACTATTAATGTCAGAGTTCCAAGGAGATGACGTAAGCTCACACGTCACTTATAAGCGGCACTTCAAAGTGAAGATAGGACGCAATTGAGGCGTCGCATTACAGGTGAAGATTCTGCAGAATCTAGGCACCACTTTCAGATTATCACTGGGGAGAAATCTGAAATTTAGCTGACTGTTGTCAGCCTCGATAATTATCGTTGTACCGGTTGTCGTGGAAACGGACACCCCAACGACGTTTAGCATTATCGGGTGGAGTCGTCCAGTGGGATGTGTCGTCGCATTACATTGAGTGTAGAAATCCGGATATCTGTAAGAAAATCTCGGTGCTAGCCTCTCAATTTGCGGGATAGACTGCCAAACGAACTCAGACAGGGGGGAAGACAAAATTGGTCCCTCGTGTCGTTAACTGCATACAACCAGCGTCGCATGCATGGGTTTTTCTTGACAGCGAACTTTCCACTTTGCCAAAAGTTATACTGAGTAATTTTGCCTCGTTACTCAATATATGGCATCAGACGGATGGAAAACGGATGGAAAGAGATTATTGCAGCTTTCCTTTATGAAATCTCTGTACATGAGATAATTCACACGTGAAGTTAGACTGGCTTCAGACGAATCGACGTTTTCAACATTGAGAGTAAAATCTTCATTTTGTCTCTTATATAGCTTTCACTGAAGGTTTCCAAAACTTCCAGAAGCTATGTCCTGTGACATGATTTTTGCCTTGGATATATAGTGGTAATCGTGATGCACGCTTTTCTGTGGTCAATTCTAATGCGCACTGGCCATTTCTCTCGTCAACAACACGTGACTCGTAGTGCGCAGTTGTCCCAATTTATTTAATATACATATTCTTCATAAACTAATATATATATTCAATATGATATATTAACACACACTGCGTCACGAACGTCTGTCTACTAAAGAGATCTTAGGTGACCGATACTGGAATTTCACATGCTACATACGAAAAATAACAAAACTCGGGTTACTTCAACTAGTTTTGTTAGCGGTTTTTAAAATGAAATAAAATATAATTTCTGTCCCTCATTTCCTGTGACTGTTATACCAGTTAACATTTAAAACTTACTCACCATAACTACACTGTTATACCAGTTAACATTTAAACTTACTCACCATAACTACACTGTTATACCAGTTAACATTTAAAACTTACTCACCATAACTACACTGTTATACCAGTTAACATTTAAACTTACTCACCATAACTACACTGTTATACCAGTTAACATTTAAAACTTACTCACCATAACGACATGTATGTTGTGGCGCTCATGGTGTTATCGTGCCAAACGATTTGTACTTTGTGATGGCTGTTTGACCTCTACTTACTTTGTGATGGCTGTTTTGACCTCTACTTACTTTGTGATGGCTGTTTGACCTCTACTTACTTTGTGATGGCTGTTTGATATGTACTTATTTTGTGATGGCTGTTTGACCTCTACTTACTTTGTGATGGCTGTTTGATATGTACTTACTTTGTGATGGCTGTTTGACCTCTACTTACTTTGTAATGGCTGTTTTGACCTCTACTTACTTTGTGATGGCTGTTTGATATGTACTTATTTTGTGATGGCTGTTTGACCTGTACTTACTTTGTGATGGCTATTTTGACCTGTACTTACTTTGTGATGGCTGTTTTGACCTGTACTTACTTTGTGATGGCTATTTTGACCTCTACTTACTTTGTGATGGCTATTTTGACCTGTACTTACTTTGTGATGGTGTTTGGCCTGAACTTACTTTGTGATGGCTATTTGAACTGTGCATACTAGTAACAAATCTATGAGAAATTTAATTAGGCAGTTCATCGTTGAAAATTATATTTCTTTACTTCAACAAGGTCGGGAAAAGCTTGAAGGACGATTTTGTTAAGTTTTTGTAATAAATGTTTTCAAGACACTTCGATTAGAAAATGTTTCTTAATCTGAAAAATCTTGTGTTCCATCACAAATGAATTTACTGATTGTAGATATCTAAAGATGCTTTATTCATTTTGGAAAGATCAGAAACAGATTGAGCGAGTATTTTAATATTGCTATTTTAAATTACTTCTTTAGTTTGCTTACAAACGCTGTTTGTTTTCTTAACCTACATCAATAATGTATATCTCTGACGTACAGTACAACAGGTACGTTTGAGGAAAACTGCACATTATTATTGATATTGACATTTTCAAACAGATGTACGTTTGAGGAAAACTGCACATTATTATTGATATTGACATTTTCAAACATGTACGTTTGAGGAAAACTTCACATTAATTATTATTGATATTGACATTTTCAAACAGATGTGCTTGGTGCTGATGTCATGGAAGGAAATGACTTACTGTTTGCCCAGTACTTGAAAACTCTTAAAAGCTGTTTTTAAGCAAAGGAATGTTTACGCATCTTCCTGAAGTATGAATCAAACAAGTAAACAAATTAAAAGGTCGCAAGTAATGGGCGATTGGATGGAGCCGGATCAAACAAACAAATAAAATAAAAAGTTCTCCAGTGAGAACTAGTAAATAAAATGTTTTAAAAGGTCTCAGATAGAGACAATAGGATGAAGTTGGATCAAATAATAGAACAAATAAAATTTCAAAGTTCATAAGTAAGAGACGATTGACTGGAGTAGGCAAATATTTTATAAAACAGAAGAGTTCCTTTATTCTGCATGTTATCCAACGTAATGGACTAGACGTTATGTCCCGTTTCCTGCGTCATTTACTAGCATATATTAAATAAAGTTATCTGACATGAATCACAAGCATTTTACTAACAAGAGCTAAGATGAATCACAAGCATTTTACTAACAAGAGCTAACACACGAATCACAAGCATTTTACCAGCAAGAGCTAACATGAATCACAAGCATTTTACTAACAAGAGCTAACATGAATCACAAACATTTTACTAATTCGAGCTGACATGAATTACAAGCACTTTACTAACAAGAGCTAACATGAATTACAAGCACTTTACTAACAAGAGCTAACATGAATCACAAACATTTTATCCAGTCGTGTTAACATTAGTTACTATTCATGAAAATAGTTTCTGCTACTTTTGCTTTAGACTTGCGTTTATGTTATTGTTGTGCTATTGTCTAAAATTCGCCATGTTATATATTTGTATTTTTGAAATAATTCGCCATGATATCCATTTTCATTATTTGATATAACTCAACATGATATTAATTAGTGTGTGTTACTTGCCCTCTTGCGTGAATTTGCGCTTTCTTAAGTCAATCACCAGTTTGTTGATTCATGTTATTAATGCGATGTTTTTAAACATTATATTAATTTATCCTGATGTATGACATTCACGCTTTATGATGTGTGTGATTCTGTAGTATGATATTAAGTCACGTGATGTGATTCAAAGGGATATTAATTTATGTATGATATGGTCGTGTGATGTGATTCATCAGTAATTTAATTTGTAGTGATGTTACGTGTTTTTGTAATACTATATTCTTATGTGATGGGATTCATGAGTTTATAGTTTTATTGTATGTTTACGGTGTTGTGATTCACTATCGTGAAATCAGTTCTCGTAAAGGGATGTGATTCTTTAGCTTGACATTAATTTATGCAATGTTTGTGATTCTCTAGCCTTAAAATATCAATTCTTGCCATGTGATGAGGTTCACCGTCATGATGTTAATTGGCATTAAGTGAGTGTATTTCTTCAGTATGACATTAATTCAGGCTGCTTGCGTGGTACACATCCAAAATATCAATTCATATTATGTGATGCGGTTCACCAGCAGGATAATTCTTGTTATGTGATTTGATTAGAGAGAGCGCGATAATATGTCCTGCGTTGTGACGTATTATCCAACGTCTTCCACCAAAAAGACACCCCTAATTCTGTATTGGTTTCTTTAGGGTAGTGATAAGCAGACAAGTGCGACATTTTGTTGACGTTTGGCCATAGACTAGACTACAATAATATTAACGTTTGGTCAATGAGTAGACGACAATGATATTAACGTTTGGTCAATGACTAGACTACAATGATATTAACGTTTGGCCATAGACTAGACTACAAGGATATTAACGTTTGGCCATAGACTAGACTACAATGATATTAACGTTTGGTCAATGAGTAGACTACAATGATATTAACGTTTGGTCAATGAGTAGACGACAATGATATTAACGTTTGGTCAATGACTAGACTACAATAATATTAACGTTTGGCCATAGACTAGACTACAATGATATTAACGTTTGGCCATAGACTAGACTACAATGATATTAACGTTTGGCCATAGACTAGACTACAATGATATTAACGTTTGGTCAATGAGTAGACTACAATGATATTAACGTTTGGTCAATGAGTAGACGACAATGGCAATAATAATCAGTGTGTTGAGCACATTTTAATGAAAGGTAAATCCACTTTCTTAAATAATGACTTTCGAATTAACCGCACTTAGTCCATTGCTTTACAGTGCCGTTAGACTGGAGTCAAGTCTGACGGATGTCTACGAACACTATTAGTGAGAGTCTGGCCAAGAAAGCTTACATGAAATACACACATTATCCTGTCATGAATCAAGAAAGACGAACACAGGGAAATCTGACTGTCAACAAGAGAGCTCACATGAAATACACACATTATCCTGTCATGAATCAAGAAGACGAACACAGGGAAATCTGACTGTCAACAAGAGAGCTCACATGAAATACACACATTATCCTGTCATGAATCAAGAAGACGAACACAGGGAAATCTGCTTGTCAACAAGACAGCAAGTAGTCCGCTATCTATAGTGAACGCTCATGACTTGGAGTTACAGGCGTAAAATAATAAAAAGTAAAAAGCTAATGGAGCCATTAGGGCAAATGGTTTATGATCACTCTGTCTCAATGCATCAGGTGACGTCAGATGAGAAAGGTTAATAATACACTTGCGTTATTACCTGTGAGCTTGGAGATCGAAGAGGAAAGGCAAATGGCTCGTAACCCCATATTATTTGCATTCTAATACGGTGCAAGAAAGCAGCTTGTAAGAGGCCAGCAAGAGTACTAATTAACCTTTGGTAACAGGGAACGTACATCATGTAGATATCACAAAGCGTACACACACGCACACACACAGATAGATAGACAGGCAGACAGACAAACAAACAGATAGATAGATAGACAGACAGATAGATAGATAGATAGACAGACAGACAGACAGACAGATAGATAGATACATAGATAGATAGATAGATAGATAGATAGATAGATAGATAGATAGATAGATAGATAGATAGATAGATAGATAGATAGATAGATAGATAGATAGATAGATAGATAGATAGATAGATAGGTAGGTAGGTAGGTAGGTAGGTAGATAATGGATTGAGGAAAAGGGGAAATGGAGAGAAATAATAAACCTATAAAATTAATAGAATAAAATATTTAAATTTATGAATAAAATCAGTGCTTTCAGTTAAAACAAAAGTATTTTTTTTAGTTTTTGTTTTTTAAGAATCTGATCTACTAAATCAGCGTAAAACACTCTCAGGAAATCAAACCTTAGAAGCAACGATTCAAATGTGTCGCGAACTTGTACATACTGTAAGCCCGTCAGACATTATGTTCTAAATTTCTCATTATACGCTCTCTCTCTCTCTCTCTCTCTCTCTCTCTCTCTCTCTCTCTTTCTTTCTCCCTCTAACACACGCACGCACACACACATGTACATAAATTTGAACAGACTATGTAAACAACACACACACACACACACACACACACACATGCACACATACGTGATCGAATGCCTTTGAAAAAACTGTATAAACAAGCATATACACACACGCACGCACAGCGTCATTAACTGTTATCGCAGAAAGGAACACCCTGGGACACAGACAATTACTGGACAAAGAAGTACTATTTCCCTGGAGCGCGTTTCTGCTAGTAGACTTTGCACACAGTAGAATATTACCTCCATTCGATTCCATAGAGTTCTGTATAAGACAGCCTGAACTTCTCCCCTTTCAACTAAGAGAGTGTAGCGTAAACCGTAATCAGTTGGTCAGAAGTCTTTCTTAATTTAGATACAATAATACCAGGTAAGTAAATGGTAATAAAATCAACTACATTATAAGCTGTAGTGTATAAAGGGAAATATGGAAACAGGCTCTGCCTAGTGGTGTGAAATTTACATCCTATACTGTTATAATTTTCAACAATTATATCACATTTTGCACATGTATTCCAAGGATATTAAGTGGTTCCTCACTACGAAAATGACCATCTTCTTACTTTAAGTGTCCGAAGTGGTCTGACTAGATATCAGGTTTTCAGTCTTCAGTAGCTACGGCACGGTGCCTCTGACTTAGAAATATGGAAAATTTGAGTCAACGAATGGTTGACCTATGAACTGAGCAGATGGTAGACAATTAATATCGTTGCGTCTGTTTAAAATAAAATAGACTTTGGAATGGTAGCAATTAATTATCGAATAAGATATGTATATTGCAGAAATTGCTTTATTATAAAAATATTAATAACAAGTTTGGAGTGAACTGTGTCAGAGCCTGTAGACGTCTCTGAAAACTAGTTCGTATTTGATATCTACATAACAGTTACAGGTCTTTAAAACTGTGTCACATATTGCATTGCACTAACAGTTTCTTTGGGGGACATTAGCTGAATATATAAACTATCCACTTATCATTTATGGAACAAATATGTAGCTTCTTTCTTTTCTATTCAGAATGGCATAGCTTATTATTTTATAAATAAGGACAAAGGTCACTTTTAACAAACAAAACGATACGCATTTATGTTCAGTTTTGAGAGATATTAATTTTATGTATGGAGTTCTCTCTCTCTCTCTCTCTCTCTCTCTCTCTCTCTCTCTCTCTCTCTCTCTCTCTCTCTCTCATACACACTTTTATAACACACTCACAAATACACATGAGACACAAACACAGGCATAAAAGCACATGTACGCATACACACACGCATATGTATACGCCATTAATTTAGGGACTTATCAGTTACAGTTGAGAATGTGCCAGTACTTCGCCTTTCTGTTTATTTCAGAAATCGTTGTGACGTCATCCGAGAGACTGTTTTTCTCACTATCGATCACAGAGTCAGATTTTAAATTTTGTATTTAGGAATATAAATAATCTTCGTTCTCTACTCTTCATAACTTTCTTCTTTCCTTCCTCTTCACGTGTAACTACTTGAAGATTATGATCGGAGTGCGCCGTTGTTTTGCGTTGGTTCACTTCACTATCTGTCTTAGCACTCTGTAGGAAAGCGTCTGTGTGTGTTCTTTGTATCAACTTGTTACCTTGGTTGTCTGTCTTAGCACTCTGCAGCAAAGCGTGTGTGCGTGTTCTTGCTAGCTCTGAATCTTTCGTACAGCTTGATTCAAAATTTATTTCTAGAAACAACAAATGCCTTCAATTTTTATATAAGGCTGGTTTTAAAATCTGATTGTATTATAGTATGTCTGTTTATCGTGATGATTGAAGGTCGCTTTATACTGATTTTTTTAGGTTATCCTATTGAAGTTAAATAACCCTGCCTTCTTTCGAGTTAGTATACACTTGGAACTTTTTAAATTAAAAAAAATTACATTATACTTATATCGTAATACATGTGTATGTGTGTGCGCGCACGCATGCGTGTGTGCTTTGAAATCGGAACATTTTAAAAATTTAAATTACTTTCCAAAAGCATACATTTTTTGTTCTGATGTTTGCATCAAATAAACAATAAAAAAAGCAAGTATACATTTAATTTTCGGTGTAATTTTTGCTTCTGCAACATGAACTTTTCTGTACGTTACGCTCAGTTCAAATTGTAACAAAATATTTTCCACTCAAGAACTCAACTTTCAGCAGTCGTTTGCAAAACAACAAACTAACTGAATATCTCAAAATCTTTCCAGTCAAGAATTCGACCCCACATAGACGTTTTCACAAAACAAACTAAATGAACATCAAAAACATGTTTCCAGTCAAGAACTCGAACCCTTATAGACGTTTTCAGGAAGTAAATTGCATGTCACAAAACATTCCAGTCATTCAGTCTTCTCTGTTGTCATCATATAGACAGGATGATGGCGCTGAGTCTCAAAAAGCTAAATCATTCAAGTTCACATTAAGTCGTCGGTTGCAATTGTCAGTTCACCCGAAACTGTGTCGCTCTCGAACGTTTCACGAGTATTTATTTCTATGATTAGTGTTTTAGATACTGTCTCATTCCAAAATGTTATCAAAGAAGTCAAATCAAAATTCAAAGCATACAATTAAGCTTAAGATTTAAGCCGTCTCTGTAAAGTGATTACCGATCTAGGAGATATCTCTACAAAGGTGGCGTGAAAGTAAGCATATTACATATTAGAGATCCACCTTTCTTTGACTAACAAAATAGATGGCACGCTCTTGTTCTCGCAAAGAGAGATAACAACAAAAAGATGATCTCGGAAATTCGCGTAAAATAATGATTGTCTCAGATGACCTAATAAATCCACGACTAAACTAGATGTTAATTCGGAGACTTGCTTGTTTGTTGTTTAAATATGTGTATTTTTTGGCTTTATTTCTAACTTAGTGACGCACAGCTCCAGTTGGCTATTATTAAACGAAGTCGCACTGAGCAAGGCAAAAATTGCTTTACACTGGTAAAGTTGGTGAAGACTAATTTGCTGTGTTTAGAGATCTAAGGAGGAAATTGGTTTTAAAAAGTACCCAGTAGCAAAATCCAGAAGTACGTTTCTCGCAGTCCTAGTTTCAGCTTGTGAGTCCATAGTGTGGACTGAATGCTTTTCGCTATCAAAAACAAGAAATGAAATGTTTTCAAATGTACAAAAATATCCAAGAAATTGTGTCTGGAAGATACAAAAAACCCAAAGAAATGAGGAAATATTTCAAAGGTACAAAAAATAATAAAGAATTTATTTTCTTTTAGTAACAAAACGCATCTGACATTTGAAAGTCTCCACATAAGTGAATGATTGCTTGCTGATTGTCGCACTACATGTAAGGTGGATATTCGCTTTCTGTTTATTGCATTCCTAGTACATGTGAGATGGATAATCGCTTTGTGTTTATTGCATTCCTAGTACATGTGAGATGAATAATCGCTTTATGTTTATTGCATTCCTAGTACATGTGAGATGGATAATCGCTTTGTGTTTATTGCATTCCTAGTACATGTGAGATGAATAATCGCTTTGTGTTTATTGCATTCCTGTACATGTGAGATGGATAATCGCTTTACGTTTATTACATTCGTGTTACATGTGAGATGGATAATCGCTTTACGTTTATTACATTCGTGTTACATGTGAGATGGATAATCGCTTTACGTTTATTACATTCGTGTTACATGTGAGATGGATAATCGCTTTCCAATTATCACATTTCTAGGTCTTGGTGCCGCTGAGACATTTGGATTCTGTTTATCAAATTCGGAAGTGTAACTCATAGATGGTCCATACAAACTCTCTGAAACTTTCGTAATATATTTTGTTACTTTTGTACTTGTAATTTCATTATTTTCTCCAAGATTAAAAGTTATTTCAGTTCTCGTAATGTTAACTTACTTTTTTTCTTCAAGACTTTGTATTACATCCCCACTCTACCTCCGTTAAAAGAAATTTTCTAATTATGTTTTATCCCAGCCTGTGAATGTGAACTATAAATATGAATATGAATGTTTTCATTAACTTCCAAGTCTCGATATGGAGGCAAAATCCTGACACATTGAAATGGTTTGGGAATAGAAGATTTTGGTGGGAGTTGGGACTGTGATTTTTATTGTTGCTAAAGTTTTGTTTTGTTTTTGGTTTCAAGATTTTCTGTTCTTTTCTTGGTTTTTTCCCACGAGTAATAACTAGACTTTCCAAATGAGATTATCGTAATAATCATAACAATTAGGCAGGCATTTCTGAGACGCAAACCAGTAATTTCTATAAAGAGTCGACAAATGGAGAGAAACTGTCACTGCTGCTATGTTATCGGAGTAAAGATGGAGAGGGAAGGGGAGAAAACGTTTCTGTTTGAAGAGAATTCCGTTGGCTTTGAAGACAATTTTGAAGAATATGTCTTCGATCGAAGGAATGGAAAGGCAGGAGATTGATTGATGAGGGAGGGCAGTGACAGCAAATGTACTTCTGTTTCTTTCTTTCTTTTCTCCTGGCAGACTTCTTCAAATTTGTTAGCCGTTTGACAGTTGCTCTCAGTATCAGTACAGTTGTTTATTTTCTTTCACTTGTTAGTTTCACTTAAATAACATTTCAAGCATTTGGTGTATATAAAACATGAATGTCCGAATGTTGTCACTTAGTGTATATAAAACATGAATGTCCTAATGTTGTCTCCAAGTGTATATAGAACATAAATGTCCTAATGTTGTCTGGTAAATATAGAATTAGAATGTCCAACATTAGTCACTTAGGAAAGAACTTGAATGTTCATATGCTGTATCTTTCTGAATAAGAATTAGTGTGTTCGCCCTGTTTCCACCTTGCGAATATAGAACTTGAATGTTCATATGCGGTCTCCCGGGGGAATATAAAAAGTAAGGAGCGTTCGACTTTTGTCATCTCATTCTTACACAATATGAATGTTGTCTCCGTGTTGTGTCTTTTGTCAGTTTGTTAATGTATAATATGAATGTTGTCTCCGTGTTGTGTCTTTTGTCAGTTTGTTAATGTATAATATGAATGTTGTCTCCGTGTTGTGTCTTTTGTCAGTTTGTTAATGTATAATATGAATGTTGTCTCTATGTGAACATAACATTGCATTGCTCGCTTGTTGTCACCTTGTGAACGCAAATATTTTCGTTATTTGTGAAGTAAAGATGCAATGTGCCCATGCAAGAAGATCAAGCGGTTCAAACCCAAAATGGTTCGGTGTGATTTTTTTCATTGATCCTAATCTACTCTCAACTCTGGAATGGTGAATTGTAAAGCGCTTAGAGCTCTCTCGAGAATCAGTGCAAATAAATATAGTAATTAGAGGCAATGGTGGTAGATTAGTAGTAATGTGCTGTCTCCTTGTGAACGTAGAACTGTCAGCTGTCACCGAGTGAATACATGTATAACACAAGGATGCTCGTATACTCTCTCAGTATAAATATAGAAATAGAGTGTTCGGGAGTTGTCTCCTCGTGAATTGAGAATTCACGTGGTGTCAATCCTATTCCGGCTTTCTGACATGCTTTCACGAGATGTTATTAAGTGTTGCAATCGCACTGAGTGTGTTCACTGAATTGCACCAGTGGTTTTAAACGCCAAAGCCAACACTTGGAATTGCAGTAAATCATAGAACGAGACAACGTTGATTGGCAAACGTCATCTCAGCGCAATTCTCTCTGGATCAGAAGAGATTATTCTGTTTCTAGAGAGAAACATTGCTGTCAATACACACACGCTTGAAGACTCATGGATAGAACCACAATGCACCACAGAAATCCGAGGGTTTAACGAAGTAAAGAGAGTCGATTGAATGCGAAGGAAGGTGGAAACGTCTTCAAACCGAATAAATAAATAAAAACTAAAATAAAATAAACATAAAGACAAACTCACTGAAATATATACACTCTACTGGAAGCCTTTTCATTGAAGAGCATTATGCAGAGCACTACTTGGTATAATGGGATTAGTTAGGGTGGATGGGTGAATGAGTGGGTGCAATGGAAGCTTCTGAGTTGGAACACGTATTTAATTTTAAATTATAGTAAATCTCTGCAGAAGAAAAGGGGTGGTATATTGGACGGAAGTGGTCTGCGAGAAAACTTAATAAGAGGAACTCAAGAAATGTGTCAACTGGAATTCTAAGCGTGGAACTTCAAGCACGTCAGGTCGGTATGCGTGTTTCCATCACTTCATTCCGGAAACATTTTATTAGAATTTATAAATGAATCCGCTGCTTTCTTAAATTCTTCACAGACAGCTCATTTGTTCTGTAACGTATTGTTTTGTCTCAATCACTATAGGAACAGATTTCCATACGAGATGGTACTAAAACTCAAACATGGGTCCCAAAAACAATAGCAAAACCGATGTATCGATAATAGTCTTTGTTGTAAGTATGGATTGATAATATGGCCACAGTCATCTCGAGTGTGTTATCGCTGGTATTTCGATGAAAAACCAGCACGTTATAATCAAGACGTGAAAACCAATACGTTAAAATCAAGACGTTAAAAACAACACGTTAAAATCAAGGCGTTAAAAACAACACGTTAAAAACAAGACGTTAAAAACAACACGTTAAAATCAAGACTTTCTACCAGCAGGTTAATTTCAAGACTTTCTACCAACACGTTAAAATCAAGACTTTCTACCAAAACGTTAAAATCAAAACTTTCTAACAACACGTTACAATCAAGACTTTCTACCAACACGTTCAAATCAAGACGTTAAAATAAACGTTAAAATCAAAACTTTCTAACAACAAGTTAAAATCGATGCGTTAAAACAAGACTTTAAAACCAAGACGTTAAAATAAACATTAAAATAAGACTTTACTACCAACAAGAGTAATTCAAGGCATTACTAATGATAACAAGAAAATTATCAAGACTTTGCTTTTAGCCACAAGTGAAAAATCAAGGCGATAAAATCGAGGTTTTACTTCTGACAAGAGAAAATTCAAGGAGATAAAATCAAGGCTTTACTAGTGACAAAAACAAGAGAAAAACAAAGGCATTGACATCAAGGTTTTACTATTAACCAAAAGAGAAATTTCAAAGCATTACTACCAACACCAATCAAACTAACGAAGTTTCACTACTGACAAGAAAATCAAGGCCCTGCCATTGACATCTATAGAAATATTTAAGGCGTTACTACTGACAACAACAGAAATAATTATCGTGCTGCCACTGACATCAACACAACTAATCTAGTATTCATAAAGAGGAATAAATGAAATGCTTTATTACTTTCCTCAAGAGGAATAATCAAATGCTTTATTACTTTCATCAAGAGGAATAATCAAATGCTTTATTACTTTCATCAAGAGGAATAATCAAATGCTTTATTACTTTCATCAAGAGGAATAATCAAATGCTTTATTACTTTCCTCAAAAGGAATAATCAAATGCTTCATTATGTCCTCCAGAGGAATAATCAGTCAGAAGGAATAACAAAGCCTAACCATTGACACATCAGATATTATCAAATATATGTTTTCAATATTTTTGAATCTGTATTAGTTATGTCTACAAAATTAGCAAATGCGGCTTCAACAATCTATACTGAGTCCTAGTTGCAACTCTCATCAAACCTTAATGACCAAAGATTCTCTCTTCTTGTTCTTTTTTCTTAGACTTCCTTTCCTCCCCGCCCCGCCCCCCTCCCAACATCGTGTACAGTTCAAGTGTGCCGAGTTCAGCATGCAAGGCAAAGTGCAATAGCACAGTTGTGAGTTCCCATTACTTTTTTTTATGAGACGACGTGGAGGAACCGAACAACGAGCATAAAGATGCAGCGAGCTGTCCGGAAGTGAAGCGTACTTACTACGCGATTTGTCATGCGCGATCCAGTAGCTATGTTAAATCATTTGGTTAACTTGACGATCCTGACCACATTTCCTTATATATGATGTATTGCCACTAACCCCTAATATAATGTTCTAAGATGCCGCTGTAGAGTTTCCAAATAGGTCATACAGAAAGTATTTGATGTTATGCAGTTAGTTTTGCTCCTACCGCCTATTGGTTTCTTGGCGTGTAGTGCCTCTTTGCATTTCACGATAAGCTTATGCATAAGTGAATTGTATTTGTTTATAGCAATCAGTCAGTTTTTTTAAATTGATCAATGGGCTAATTTTAGGTCATACATTAGCAGGTCTTGCATTAACATACAGCAAGTAACATTTAAATAAAATTGAATAAATCTTGGTCGTTGTAACTAATTTCGCGTTCAGGCTAGTTTGCTGCAGTCTCGTTTGTTCATCGCACGTTGGGTTTCTTGTTTGTCTGCTTCAGTCATTCAAAGGTCTAATTTGCAATCTATATGACTTTCAATTTTTTTATTTCTTCCACGTTTCCAGCACAGCAGGTGTATCGCCCCAAATTTATTTCTTAAACCTACTGTACTCACGTCATGACCAGCGTCTACCCTTAATCCTCTTTGGTCGAATTACCCCCATCTTTGGCTTTACTAGCCATGGTTTTTCCTACCCCCTATGACCTGTACAATCTTTCTCCTCTGGCCCGTACCTACCCTCCTTAATCTGTATCTACCTTCCACACCCTGTACCTATCCTCCAGGGCCTGGGCTGCCCACTTGTCTGCACTACCTCTTGGTCTGCACTCCTCCATTGACCTGCACTACTCCATTGACCTGCACTGTCCCTTGTCTGCACTATCTCTTGACCTGTATTTATCCTTTGGCCTGCACTACTCCATTGACCTGCACTGTCCCTTGTCTGCACTATCACTTGAACTGTATTATCCTTTGGCCTGCACTATCCCCTGGCCTGTAATATCCCTTGGTCTGTATTACCCCTTTAGCCTGTACTATTCTTTGGCCTGCACTATCTCTTGGTCTGCACTACCCCATTGGCTTGTAAATTATGCTGAATTGCATTACTCCCTGATCTGTTTCATCTCTTGATCTGTATTAACCCTTGCCTGTACTATTCATTGACTTTTACTATCCATTGGCCTGCACTACTCCATTGACCTGCACGACTCCCTGGTCTGAATTATCCCTTGGCCTGCACTACCCCGTGACCTGTACTATCCCTTGGTCTGCACTACCCTCTGGCCTATATTGCCTCCTAACTTGTGTCTGCACTACCCCTTGATCTACTCTCCCCTCCCCAGCACTGTCCCCAGCCCAAGATTTATAGTCTAAGAAAAGAGCTAATCTCGTTACACGAACAAGAGCTAACCTCATTAGGCAAACAGTGAATAACCTCTTGGTTGGTTTTGAAACATTATGCCAAAACACATTCTAATTATTCATTAAAGAACATTTCCAAGAAGCATTTCGTTTGTATCTTGCCTGTCAAGTGTCCTACTGTAATGAAGATCTATTATAGAGTCGTTTCTTTGACACAAGCAAAAATGAATACACTTCAGCATGAAATACTCTAATGTGATCGAAAGAAATATATTTCGGTTGCTTTCGTCCAAATGTTATTACTTGTTTAAAATTATTATTATATTACCTTTTTAAACAGATGGAGAAATTTGTAAAGTCTTAATTGAAACATTTTTGGTTGTTTTTATTGTGTGTGTGTGTGTGTGTGTGTGTGTGTGTGTTTAGATTTGTGTTTGCCGTATCATGTGTGTGATATTTTTCTATAGATGCTATTGAGCTTATATTTTTTTAAATAATCTTTAGCATTTTCTACATCCTGTTCGTGTCTTGTTTCGTGCGCACGTTCCATCAGCTCATTCGTGTCTTGTTTCGTGCGCACATTCCATCAGCTCATTCGAGTCTTGTTTCATGTACAAATCCCATCAGCCCATCTTGTTTCGTGTACACATGCCATCAGCCGATTCGCGTCGTATTTCAAGTTTAAGTAATGCAGCAAGGACGCCACAGAGGTCTTGTAGAAACGTAAACCCCGCGTCAACCTCCAAATTTATCATCCATCAAAACATAATAAATAACAGGAAGATGAACATCTTTAAACGTCATGTACTCTGACCCACAGGTCTTGTAAAAATTTTGATGCTAAACGCATATTGACTGCTATTGATATCATTATATCATTTTACTCCAGTAAGGAGAGAGTTGAAATTAGTTTCCAGTTCTAGCTTTGATCTATTATTGTTACAGGAAAGTTTAAAAGAAATAGTAAATTTATGTAAGCATCCTCTTATGGTTAATATGTGAGTTACGAAAAGTGTTTTGTAAAATTAGAGGGGGGGGGGGGATTAAAAATGCGGGCGATAAAACATTTTAAACAAATCTTAATGAGAAAGTAGGGGATGTGGAGATCTCAACACGGAAATAATTTCTTGAATTTGAGTTTGGTGGTGAAGGTTTGGTAGTGGTGGTGAATTGGGGCTAGTCCTCTTTCAACCATTTGTACGTTGATTGCTTTGTTATTATTATTATTATTATTATTATTATTATTATTATTATTCACACCTTCTGTTTGACTGTCAGTTGTTATCCAAGGTCTCGGAATCTTACCAATATTCTGGGAGATCCAAGGTTTTATGTTGGATGTGGGCACTTCAGATGTGTGCTGTTTTGAGTAGTGCGGCAAGTCTGTGGCTTCCAGATTATTCAGATAGCCTTCCAACTCAGATGTTATGTTCCCCAAGGCTCCTAACACTACAGGTATCACTTCTTCTTTTACATTCCACAGTCTCTTTATTTCTAATTTGAGGTCTTAGTATTTTTCTTTCTTTTGTTTTTATGTTTCTATCATTTGGAACAGTGACTTCAGTATTTTGACTTCTGTCTCGGTTACTGCTTTTGGTTGGTGCATCCATACTCTTTCAGGTGCTGTTCACTCCATAGTTCTCGCACATATTTCTATATATTACTTTTGCCACTTCAAGTCTTTTGGTGCATTCTGTTCCAAATAGAAACTAACATCTAGAAAGTATATGTTCTGTTGTTTCGTCCATGTTTTGCAGAGTCTGCATTTGGAATCATTTGAGTTTTTCACAATTTTTGTTTTGTATAATTTCGTGTGTAGTGCTTGATCTTTCACAGTTATTATTAGTGCTTATTCTGTTTTCAAACCTACCTCTTTCTACCATCTGTATGTTGATTGTTTTGTCGATGTTTCAATGTCTTATGCTTATAACCTGACCGGAAAACTCCGGTCTATCTCCTGACCACAAGGAGTGCAAACTGTATCTTTTTTCCTCCAGCACTTCAATTGAACCTCAACACTCCGTTCGTCACGTGACGGCGCCTAACATTCCACAAACGTGATCCATTTTGCAAACTCCTGCATAGATGGGGTGTGGGGGTGTGTGAGCAGTATGAATAATAGCACAAGCTAATTGTTTGGCGTCGTTAGAAACTGTTCATATGTAAGAATTAAATGTTAAATTTTACCCTTACTCGAATGCACGAAGCGATCTATAGGATATTAACCCAAGTTCAATGGCTTTCGATTTGCTTCAGACAGGTAGGAGCGTATTATGAGTAAGCTTGAAAGAAAGGAGAGGTGTGGGGGGGGAGAAGGGCTTATAGGTCGAGGGATATTTCGTGATTGGATAGCTACAAATCAAGTACATCTTCGGGGTATTGATATTTATAAGGTCAAAATCAATCACTACTGATTAATTTTGTAACACTCGATTCGTTTTACTATGTTCTCTGCCTGTTTTCCTGTCGTTCACTCTGTGTGTGTTTGGGTTTTGTGTGTGTGTGTGTGTGTGTGTGTGTGTGTGTGTGTGTGTGTGTGTGTGTGTGTGTGTGTGTTGAGCTGTGTTTGTGAGTTTCAAGGACAAGGATTTATGCCAGTTAGTCAACATTAATTGATGTTGTTCTAAAGTGATGTTGCTCTAAACATACACCGCCAGTGGAGAGAGAGAGAAGGAAAAAGAAGAAATTACTAGTTGTGAAGTTGCAAAATAAACTTTTTAACACAGATCGAAAGGTGGAAACGAAATTTTAATTAAGTTTAACCTTATTTTCAAACTTAAGACTTCCAGGTGCGTTTTACACTTGACTCGGGAACATTTTGGGCGGTAATCTTGCAATTTGCTCATTATCAACATTCTCTCGTGCACGACTACTGCACATAATATTGGTATAAATTAGCGTCTGTTCTTGAGCTAGGGTTGCTCTCGTACCGTGCGGCCGCAACCGAAAAAACATTGGGGGGAATTTTGAACGGCAGGAATCACTTCTGCACGGGCACCCTTGCCACAATGATATAGGTGTCCGCGTTTAGGGATCCAAGTCCCTTAGCTATAAGAGCATTATATATGCTATTTGTCCAAACAAAATGCCTTTAACCAGACTCACACACACACACACACACACGCACTCACACACGCACTCACACATACACACATACATACATACATTCATACACCTATGCGTCTGCTAAAGTTCATATTCTCATTGTATACCATTATAGATTTAGAGTGTGGCATTTATTGGATTGGTGAGGTGAGTAAGTGTAACACTTGTAGTCATGATGGATTTGAGACGAGCGTGCATTTTCCCCAGTTTTCTGCCTGCGAAAGTCTGCAACAATCATTTGGTGACGTGTAGTGAGAGCATTATATAGAACTTGTACGGTCTAGACGTGGGGTTCACGTTTTCTTGATTCATAAGTTAAAACTATCCACTAGATAGATAGATAGATAGATAGACAGACAGATAGATAGATAGATAGATAGACAGACAGACAGACATATAGACAGATAGATAGATAGATAGATAGATAGACAGACAGACAGACAGACAGACATATAGACAGACAGATAGATAGATAGATAGATAGATAGATAGATAGATAGATAGATAGATAGATAGATAGATAGATAGATAGATAGATAGATAGATAGATAGATAGATAGATAGATAGATAGATAGATAGATAGATAGATAGATAGATAGATAGATAGATAGATAGATAGATAGATAGATAGTCAGGCAGGCAGGCATACAGACAGGCAGGTAAGTAGGTAGTTAGATAGGTGATGATGAAACCAATGAAACACCAACGAAGCATCCAACATACTGATAGTTGAAAAAGAAAGATTATAAAAAAAAAAACCTTCACAGAAGTACCATCACTGGTGCGCAAAATCAAACACTAAACACGAAATCTTACAATGTCAGAAATTATGAAGCTCACAAATGTTGACTTTGCAAGACCATGAATAAAGCATTGCTTTAAAACGCACGAAAGAGTATGAATGAAACAGGCTCATGAAATTAAAACCCATGAAGCAGCAATTAAAACAAACGAAATTAAAATATTGTGAGACTTTTAAATAACAAAAATTGTGAAAATTCCCGCAGGTAGACTGAACATTGTAGTTTCAACACGTCTCAAAAAGAGAACAGCAATAAACACAATCAATGTTGCTGACAGAAACATGAAGCTATTGAGAGAGAAACAATTGAAAAATACCAGGTTTTTAGAAATCCAGAGACCGGTCAATGTAAGAATACAATGAATACCAAGAGTAATAGAAACACTGGGGAGCATAACATTAGTGTTGAAAGTTATCTGAATAAGTAAACAAGAAAACTTTTTATCTATACAATTACTCAATTCATAAGAAATGCTGGAGATGCTTCAAATGCTACAATTTTTAAGCAAATGATGGACCCATACGCAAAATGAAGCAATACAACAGCAATCTCTTCATTCAAGCTTTTTGGGATCAACGGAATTTATTCGATTTAATTTCCACATAACCGAATATGTTTAATTCTTTTAAAAATAACAATAGTTACTACTAAATGTAAGCGAATGAAATGGATTCTTTCTCGGGGTATCTCCAAACACAAAACATATCACGTACAAATGCAATCATAAATATAAACTCATAAGCGAATGCACGCACACGCATACACATAGCTGGCAATATTTTGCATGCGTAAAATAAGAACTCATTTCGCAAGCCTTGCTCCTCAAAATGCTCAGAATGGACAGATCAACTTGTATGGACAGATCAACTTGTATGGACAGATCAATTGTTAGGTCAGAAAACAAATACTAGCTCAGTTTTACAAAAACCGATTTATGTGCAAATGAATTGTACGTCTCTAACAAGACTTATCACAGGAGAAGAGGAAAATTATTCAGATGTGTTATGCAAGACCGTTAAATTATAACAGGGTTTGTTAGTCACAGCTGGATCACTTAATTTTGTCCACAGACTAGGGGCGGTGGGGGGGGAATTTTCCCCTATAATTATGCATTTAATAAATGTCAATATGTGATTTTATTAGTTTGTTAATATGAATAAATGTATGTGTATATTATACGCATTTATTTAATTATTTTTGATGCATCCCACTGTTTTCACTTCCCTTCTTTCCCTCACATATTCATTCTTTTTTTTCTTTGGCTTTATTTCTCTCTCTTATGCTTTTATCTCTAAATATAGTTCTCTCACGTATCTCTCTATCTATATATTTAATTTACATGCATACTCACACACAATCGTTCACTTTCTCAGTGTCTCTAACTCATTTTTCCTCTCTTCCTTTATTCCCTCTCGTTTGTATCATGCCTCTTTTCTCCTCCTCAAACCTTTTTTCCTATCTCTCCCTCTTTCGCGCCCATTCGTGTTTCCTTTTGTTCTCCTCGCATCCATTTTATTTTTTCTCTCCTTTCCTCAATTTTTTGTATCGCACTCTCTTTCATATAAACTATCAATGTATATCTCTATTTATCTATCTATCTAAATTTGTTTGTTCCAATGGATGTCCACGTGCTATTGATCTTCTGTCTATCAGTACATATAACGGAGTCGATTTCAGCTAGTTGCAATGCCAGTGTGCTGCGCCTGAAAGAAAAAAAAATCGTTCCCATAAAACGGGACGCTACGTTAATACGGCTTTGTGTACATATTTGAACGAGATCGTCCGGGAGACTGCTGCCCTACTTTAAGAGAGTCGTTGAACACTCTTAACGCAAACTTCGCTACTTGCATGTTCGATAGATTTCGACAATCCAGAGTATTTAATCACTCTAATATCGCCTTATCGATCCAAAGTCTTTTGCAATAGCAGAAATTGTATTAGCAGTTAACCATACTTAATATTGCAACCAGTCACTACACGAACAAGAAAGAGAAGAAAATATCCATTTAGAAATATGATTTTCAAAATAAAAATATATGATAGGACTCTTCCCGTTTTTGTTTTTTTTTTTGGAGGGGAGGGGATGGCTTCGATATTGAAGGTCCATCCTGGTGTGGTCGGGACCCCAGAATACAACAAGAGCCAAATCCCTCCAGAGCTATCCAGGAGCCGAACATTTCCTACGACGAAAGGCCCCATGCAACCTCTGGAGAGGGAGGTAACGGAACCACCATTACCACCAGGAAAAAAATATTGAGAAAGTAAAGGGATATCATTCTCAAAGATAATTTGAATTTTAATATTTGCCTGTTTTTTACTTGCTATCTTTTTTGTGTGGGATCATCTAAATGCAAACTAGCTTTAATAATGACAAAAATATAAGGCTATTTTAAAATAAATATGAAATAAAAATTCTGTACTTGTATTTTGCCATTTTTTATTTTAAATAATGTTGAAACAAAAAAAGAAGTACATGTATTAAAACAGACATAAATTAGTTTACTTTTCTGTTTGGAATTATTTTCTAATATTCAAACAAACAATTATTAAATAATAATCCAGCATAGTCATACGATAAGTATACAACGACAAGCAGATGGATGGATGGATCACTACCGTCCGTGCTCTTGGGAAGCTTGCTGGTGTGTTGTAATTTTTCAACGAGGGTTAAAGGGGGGTAGAGACGGTGACTACAAGACAAGGTTGGGAAGGTGATCAAGAGATCCAGAATACTGTCCGGAAAAATGCTATAAGCCAGCTCCAGCTCATTAGACTGCCTCCCTCTGACGGGAACTGTCAAGGTGGTCAGACAAATGATTTCAACCATCTGACCACAATCAACAGGAAGGCTTGGCTCCTGCACTTTAAAACTTTTTTCCTTATGAACTTTATTTTTTATAATACTTGTTCTCAGATAATACACCCAGCGTTTTTAATCTTCGGTAAAATTACTTGAAGCAAAAAATGTTAATGTATAAGTAAGAATACTTTACATTAAAGTGCAAAACCCTTACTTTTCATTTTACGTATACTTATTTCATTCGAATATATAACTATAAGATACATAATTCATATATTTTGTCAAAAAATTCAAGATCTTTTCTCATAGATTGTGTATGTAACTATAAGATACATAATTCATATATTTTGTCAAAAAATGCAAGATCTTTTCTCATAGATTGTGTATGTAACTATAAGATACATAATTCATATATTTTGTCAAAAAATGCAAGATCTTTTCTCATAGATTGTGTATGTAACTATAAGATACATAATTCATATATTTTGTCAAAAAATGCAAGATCTTTTCTCATAGATTGTGTATGTAACTATAAGATACATAATTCATATATTTTGTCAAAAAATGCAAGATCTTTTCTCATAGATTGTGTATGTAACTATAAGATACATAATTCATATATTTTGTCAAAAAATGCAAGATCTTTTCTCATAGATTGTGTATGTAACTATAAGATACATAATTCATATATTTTGTCAAAAAATGCAAGATCTTTTCTCATAGATTGTGTATGTAACTATAAGATACATAATTCATATATTTTGTCAAAAAATGCAAGATCTTTTCTCATAGATTGTGTATGTAACTATAAGATACATAATTCATATATTTTGTCAAAAAATGCAAGATCTTTTCTCATAGATTGTGTATGTAACTATAAGATACATAATTCATATATTTTGTCAAAAAATGCAAGATCTTTTCTCATAGATTGTGTATGTAACTATAAGATACATAATTCATATATTTTGTCAAAAAATGCAAGATCTTTTCTCATAGATTGTGTATGTAACTATAAGATACATAATTCATATATTTTGTCAAAAAATGCAAGATCTTTTCTCATAGATTGTGTATGTAACTATAAGATACATAATTCATATATTTTGTCAAAAAATGCAAGATCTTTTCTCATAGATTGTGTATGTAACTATAAGATACATAATTCATATATTTTATCAAATATGTGATGATTTCTCATAGATTGTTTATTGCGTGAGAAAGTGTTAAAATCTTTTGTAAGAAAAATGACACATACTTCCTCTTAACGTGTTGTAATTTTAAAACATGGCTTCTGAAATGACATTTAGAGATTTGAGAAAATAGTGGCACAAAGAAGCGATAGATGATTTTGGTTATATGGGCGAACAAATTAATGAATTTGTACAGCAGAAAACAAAGATTTGGTGGGAGGAAGAAAGGGTGAGATTAGCAGAAGAAAATGTAGCTAGAAAAAGAGCTGATTAAAAAAAATGAAAGGTTAGCTGGGGAAAGAGAAAAAGAAAGGCAACATAACTTGGCTATAGAAAGCGTTATGCATAGATGTAGAAAAAGAAATCAGATTAGCTAAACTCAGGCGATGGCAGAAAGAAACAAATAGAAAAGCAAGAAAGGAGTTTGTTTCGTGTGGAAGTGAAAGTGGAAGATGGTGTTGAAAATTCTGATGGTCATTTCAGATCCAGACATGATAAACGAAAAGTTCAAATCATTCTCCCCCTTTCAATGATAGAAGCGAGAGCTTAGATGATTTTAATCCAAATTGAGCATCTTGCAACTGCACACCAATTTCCAGACAAACACTGAGCAATTAATCTTTCTTATTTTCTCACGGGCGAAGCACGTGACGTGACGTTTACCATATGCTACCTGACAAGCACATAATGATTACAAAATTTTAAAGGTGTTATATGTCCGCTTCCGTATTTCTGCTGAATGATACAGAAAACTTCCGTGATGCACATAAAACAAACAATCACACACACACAGTTTCTCATAAAATTCCATAGTTCGTTTGTTAAATGGGTCACTATCGCTGAGATAGTAAGAGAGTTATTTATTAAAGAAAAAGTTATGGAAAGTTCGAGACCGGAGTTGGTCACATTTTTAGCCTAGCAAGAGTATAAAACATTAGACCAAATCGCAGCGATTGCAAAACATTATGACAGCACACCCAATGCAAAACATGCAAACTTAAATAAATGCCACACTTAGAGAGAATGTGCTACAGAATGTTGGGTGTGAAAGTAAGAATGAAAGGAATAAAGACCACAGTCAGAATAAAAGGGAAAAGACAATGCCCTGACTGACAGAAGAAAGTATGGAGATGAAAGCAGAATGTCACTAGATAGTAGAAACCAAATGCAACAGCTTAGCTGCTTTATTTGCAAAATGACAGGACACATAGTGAGTGATTGCTGAAGTAGACAAATTAATCAGTCTGTGTGGTCAGTAAAACCAAGGAAGATAGGGAATTGAGTAATAATATAACCAGAGGTTCAGTAAACGGTAAAAAAATCGACACTTGCTTGACACAATGTGCAGTTTCCCCATATTGTTACATGCCAGCCTTGTAAGTGAGAGTGCACACACAGGAAAAAGTGTTGCAGTAACATATGCCAATGGTTCTAAAGTTATTCCACCAGAAGATAAAGGTACACATTCAAACAGTTTGTGACTGGCACTTCAGAAGCTGCAATTTTAACAGTCCTGTCACAAGGGAATTCTGAGAAAATACGTGCTTCCTAGGCCTAAACCCAGACACCTTAACCGCGAAGTAAGTGAAACAGGGGCTGGTATTGAAACATTTATTAACTTTATATTCATCCATTGGTGGTGATTAGGTACAATGTTGAGATTGTATTGATTCTTGGAACTGATGGTCTATTGATAGTGTCATTTATTGTGTCACTCTAGAGTGGTGATTTCATTTAATTGATGTTTGGATTGGATTATTTGCATAGGCTGAGTTACTATGATTTTTCATTAATCTGGAAAAATTTTATGCTATGTAGTAGTAGTCTATATTTGCCCAGAGTTTGCAATACTACTGATAGTAAATCTTCTGATGATGTAGTGACAGTGTGGCCTTGACATTTTGGAATTATATTGCTAATTTTATCTTAGTAGCTTGTTGTTTTGGTGCAACATTAATATTATGTTAATACTGAGGATGGAACATTTAAAAATGCATAGTATCTCAATGTCATCATTAGAATTGACATTCTAATATAGCTTGTAAGCTAAATACTTAATTCAGAGAGTGGTCCTTTGAGACAGGAATCTTGAATCAGATTATCATAAATTTTAACTTCGTTTCTGAAAGTTTTCGTGGGATAACTGATAGGAGGTTGATAAGACTGAAGTGATAGGAGTTTGATAAGACTGGAGTAATAGACTGAAGTGATAGAGGTTGATAAGACTGAAGTGATAGGAGTTTGATAAGACTGGAGTAATAGACTGAAGTGATAGAGGTTGATAAGACTGAAATGGAAGAGACTTTTATTCATGTATAGCCAAAGCATAAATTTTCTGATATAACTTAATTGCATTAAACATCTTTTCAAGCCAGGGAATGTTGTGCATCCTTAGAAAGAATGCACCATGTTTAATTTTGGCCTTAGTTGAAGAAGTAATTAGAGGGAGTGGGTGAAAAGGTGAGTCTGGCAGAAATAGGTACCGGTCAGTCACAGGCATAGTCGGGGTAAAACCCACAAGCAAAATCATACAACTTTTTGCAATGATGGGCTGTGCCAGCCCATGATGAATGGCAGACTTCATGGCACTGAACAAGGGTACATTTCACTTTAGGGTATAAGAGAATTTAATGACAACCATATGGAAGAAAGAATAAATACACACAAACAGCATAAAATAACTACTTCCAGTTTGACCATTTCATGAACAAATGAACGTCTGTTAACTAAATAACAGTTAAAAGAAGTAGATAATCAAAACACGTTTACTAAGAAAAAAGATAGGATTTGACTTCTTCAACAGAGTATAAAGAATCACCCTAAGAAAGGGTTTCAGGATTGCTCTACTAGTTTGCATTGGTTCACTTGGAGCTGATTGAAAAGTGACATATTTTCCTGGAAGGGACTTAAGGGAGGCCCTCTTGTACTGAAAGAATGTGGACAAAAAATAGAAGTTACGTGTTCATGTCACAGGTCAACTCTGAGAAAATTGTTCTTAGAAAAGAATCATATGGATTGTGGGCTATGAACATGAAACCCCAATGTATGTAGTCACAATTAAATGTATGTAATCATAATTAAATATATGTAGTCATAATTAAATGTATGTAGTCACAATTAAATGTATTTGCACAATTAAATGTATGTAGTCACAACTAAAGGTGTGTAGTCACAATTAAATGTATGACGTCACTATTTTGGAACCTTGTAGCAAGACTGATGCAATGGACTAAGGTCTCTGTAAAAAAAATTGTATTATGATTTAGAGATTTTTTATCTAACTTTTGATCTGTAAATGTACTCCATTAATTTCTAATGAATGCACATATCTTAAATTCGTTGTTCACTTATAGTGGACCTAAAATCTAATGAGTTGTTAACGAGAGGGAGATAGTTTATGTGAAACCAGCCAGTATTCTTGCACAAAGAAACACTTGTCTTTCCAGAATCCAGTGGCAGAGCTTCCTTATGTTTCAAATGGACTTCCTTATGATTTCATGTTTCAATTTTTACTTCTTTGTCCACTTTTGACTTGAGCATTTCTGAGTCTACCTTGAGTGAGCCAGAGGGTGAAACGTAAGCGTAGCCCTTTGCCTTGATATCATGCACTGCCAGTAAAAAAGCCAGAAGAGAGGATGTCTCAACTCAAGGTCATGTTTAAAAAACTATCTAATCTTTCTCTGTCCTCTGTAATATTCCTGTTAGTCTGTGTGTAGTGGGACATAGAACATTTCAGGAGGGCTGTATGGGAGGACAGAATGTGCTCCTTGCAAAGTGTATAGTTAGTTCTAAGCTGTGAAAGGCTTCCTGTGAGGAGAAAATGAAAAGCTGCAACGTGTCGAACTGAAAAAGGCTGCCCAAAATCAAGTGTGCTGGAGAACTGTTGTCGAGGCCCTTTGCTCCATGAGGAATCCAAGGAAATAAGCAAACTGTGAAAGGCATCCATATACAGATAATTGATAAGTGAACTACTGGACTTGAGACTACAAGGATTTATGGTGAATATCTATATGTGTACGAGGTGTAGATCCTTAATTTGATCAAATGATAAAATTATATTATGTAGTGTGAAGGCAATTTATATTGTTAATAAATTCTATTTCTTCTTTATCAACACCCTTGATCCTGTGTTATCAATTGGAATAAAAGATTAAGTAGTTGGGGGAGGTTTAGCATAATAATTAATAATATGGACATGATACCTTTAAACACTATTTGTTGGATATATGCCGGGTCAGTGCCAGCCATGGTATACATACATGATAGCACGGAGGGGGTGGGAGGGAGTAAATGTGCAGGGAGATTCTTCGATCAAGTGTCTATGAGTGAGAGGTTTAAGTTACCATAGATGGAGAGATGATAATTAAAGAGGCGCATCTTGCTGTTGAAATACCTGTCACACTGACACAGACTGTTTGTGGCGGTATTTGATGTCTGGAACAAAACAGTTATAGCGGTTTAGGGATATCTGGTACAGACTGTTTGTGGCAGTATTTGATGTCTGGCACAGACTGTTTGTGGTAGTATTTGATGTCTGGTACAGACTGTTTGTGGCAGTATTTGATGTCTGGAACAAAACAGTTATAGCGGTTTAGGGATATCTGGTACAGACTGTTTGTGGCAGTATTTGATGTCTGGCACAGAATGTTTGTGGTAGTATTTGATGTCTGGCACAGACTGTTTGTGGTAGTATTTGATGTCTGGCACAGAATGTTTGTGGTAGTATTTGATGTCTGGCACAGAATGTTTGTGGTAGTATTTGATGTCTGGCACAGAATGTTTGTGTCGGTATTTGATGTCTGGCACAGACTGTTTGTGGTAGTATTTGATGTCTGGCACAGAATGTTTGTGTCGGTATTTGATGTCTGGCACAGACTGTTTGTGGTAGTATTTGATGTCTGGCACAGAATGTTTGTGGTAGTATTTGATGTCTGGCACAGAATGTTTGTGTCGGTATTTGATGTCTGGCACAGAATGTTTGTGGTAGTATTTGATGTCTGGCACAGAATGTTTGTGGTAGTATTTGATGTCTGGCACAGAATGTTTGTGGTAGTATTTGATGTCTGGCACAGAATGTTTGTGTCGGTATTTGATGTCTGGCACAGACTGGTTATGGTAATATCTTATGTCTGGTACAAACTATGGTGATATTTGATATATGGCATAGATTGTTTATGGCGATATTTGATGTCTGGAACAAAACAGTTATAGCGGTTTAGGGATATCTGGCTCAGAATGGTTATAGAGGTCAGGAAAATCTGGCACAGAAAGGTTATGGGGTATGGGGATATCTGTTATAGAGTGCTTAACAGTATAAGGATATCTGGGACAGAATGGTTATGGCGATATAGGGATATCTAGCATAGAGTGCTTATATTGGCATAGGGATATCTGGCACAAAACGACTATGGCGGTATAGTGATGTCTCGCACAGAGTAGTTATATCAGTAAGGGATATCTGGCACAAAATGGTTAAGGCGGTATAGAGATATCTGGGACAGAATGATTAGGGCACTGATTTAGTTAATATCAAAATGATTAAGGCGGTATAGAGATATCTGACAGAATGATTAGGGCACTGATTTAGTTAATATCAAAATGATTCAAAGCAAAAGCTACGTTCACCGATCATTTGCAAATATATTTTCTTACATTGTGTTTATTAGAAACAACTTTATTTTAGTCAGGTAAATACTCTTAATAAATATGCGTGTGTGTGTGCGTGCATGTTTGCGTGCGTGTGTGTGTGATAGTTCTTTCTTTCTTTCCAGAGCTTGCTTTGGGCCTTTCGACTTATGAGTTTCCGATCATAACATTCTAGGAACTTGGATTCCCACACCACCAAGTAGACCGCTCAATATTGAAGTCCCAACAAGACGGGGTTGGGCGTGTGTGTATCTATATGTGTGTGTGTGTGTATATCTATATGTGTGTGTGTGTGTGTGTGTGTGTGTGTGTGTGTTTATGTATGCATGTGCGTGCATCCGCGTCTGTGTATGAGAGATGGCATGGATGAATGTGTGCGGTTGTGCGTTTCTGAGGTGTCGTGAGACTCGTAATTAATGATGATGTACGTGTGGAGTAAGTTGGGAAGGAGGGCACATGTTATTCATTTTTATTTTAAATTGAAATACAAAAAGGCTGTGACAGATTTGATATGGGCAAATTTAAATCAAGAGTAACACTAAAACAAGCATATCAGGACAATTGGTGCCACTGAGTAAATCTCTCTCAAATAAAATATCTCAGTGAATAATGCATTTTGACAGTTTCAAAAATGAAAAGCCTCTTAGGAATCGCCATCTTTGATACTGAACTGGTGCGTACAAAGTATTTATTAAAAAAAAAATACAACACAGATATAATTTTTAGCTGTTAAAATGGGCCATGTTTAACCGTGAACTACAGATCTATGGACGCAGAAAAAAAAGCGTATGTATTGCTATATAAAGTGGCAGAGGTGTTAAGAACTGTCAGTGTTAGAACCGAAGTACATTTCAATAATTTTTTAATTTACATCGCATTGCGCACTCACTCTCTCTCATACACACAAACAGAAGACACTGCTTTTTTTTTTGTAATGTTTATGTATCCAGAAAAATTCCCATCGATAGAAGACATTATTCATTACCTTCTGTCGAGTATTTTTTCTGTCACGTCATCGTCACAGAAATCACTCTATGCAAGCCTACAGTCACACATTCACTTGAGCGCAGGTTTCAAACATCACAGTTTATTAAGTAGTTATCCACATAGATGCATCTTTGCATGTGTGTACTTGTGCGTGCGTGTGTGTGTGGTGTGTTTATGGATGAGGAAAGGATTAGCTATTGAAAATTTTATGTCCAATTAATGCTGCGTTGCAGCTTTTTCTGCGGAATTGATGAGTGTTCACACGGTACCGTAATATCAGTAGGTAGACTGGTGTTTTCCTGACAGGAAAAGTGTTGCAGACCTCATGTCTCTCTCTCTCTTCCCTTCTCTCTCACAACATACATACCACCACCATCACCCTACAGTCACAATTTTGGTGCTGAAGCCAGTGAAACATATCAATCGCCTAGGCGAGATGGCCGGATAGCCTTCGTAAAATTGTCCGATTTCGACACCAATCAATGCCTCCTTTCCACTTGGCCATCGTTTTCAAAGCTTCAGAATATCTCCATTAGTCGCAAACTCCTCTCCGCTGATAAATGTTTGCCTTTCAAGGCCCCCGGTCTCTCCCAGATGGGCTCTGCAAAGTCTTTTAGTGATGGCTGTGTCGCCCAGCCTGTCCTTTCGGGGGCAGTGTCTGTGCGGTGGTCCATGCCGACGCCCCTTCAATGGCTAAGCATTACGCTGGTGAAATTAGTGTGCGGTCTTCTGCTCTCGGCCTCTCGCTTGGTCTTCAAATAATTTGTATTTGCTCTGGGAAGATTGTGCTTTATTCGGTCCTTTTGGGTAGTTTTACTTTATTGTAATAAAGGCATATTCATTCAGGTACGTAGATATTTGTTGTTAGCATCTAGATCATTGTAATTAACTGTTTTAGAGAATGTTTTATTTGTCTCCGCTTGCTGTGGCAACATAAATCCACAGCATCTACACAAGAGAGAGGGAAGGAGGAGGTAGGGAATGAATGACATTTTTTGTAAATGTCAGTAGAGATTAAAAACATTTGAGATCGATTAAATGAATCGTACAGATTCACTGGCATGGTTCGGGCAATTTCGAAATTAAAATCGGAACAAAAAAATATAAAAATATAATAGTCTGCTGCTGGGAATGTGTCCTGGTAATGACCAAACACACCATTTTAATTATCATGTTTCTGCTTTTATATATGTGTTGGACCCCCGACGAAAGTAATCCAGTACATAGATTATGTCCCCTTTCTGGGAGCGTTTTCTTCTTGAAATCTTTTCGAAACTTCCATCCATCAATTATCTCTGAAATCAACGAGCGGCCACTGATCTATATGCGTTTGTGAACACAAAACTATGAGCTAAACATACCACTCACTCCAGGAATTTTGTTAGGTGCTCACCGGTTTAAAGAACAGCCGATTGTAGTAACTGTTGCAGTACTGGAGCTACTGTTTGAATGAGTCATACATATCTACGATAATTCGCAGTGCTCTATCAAAATATCCTACCCTTTAGAACACTACCTTTGTCTGGTATGAACATTCCGGTTTGTGTGTGCTTGCGTGTGTGTGTATTTTGCGTCTTAAATTCGAATGCATTGAGTGGTTGTCCTTGTCTGCTATTGTCTGACAAAAACTCCGCAAATCGACTTTACAACATTTCAAAATAAAATTAACTTTTCGACAAAATCTATCCAGGCGAATCGTTCACAACTCAAGTTAGTCGGAGTAATGCGTGGACTGAACTAACATTCTTGTGAAGGCACGAGTTACACCTTCCTATTAATTAACGGTGAAAGCATGTATAGAGCTATCGATTGCCTGCACCTCGACTGGTGTCTGAGAGACACGGGGCTTTGTGGTGCTTGCATGCCGACAGGCTATCGGGCGTAGCGTAGAAACCTTGGATCGGCTCCGTGATAGCGGTGGTCCCCTAGCGTACGTATACTGAACATACCTGTAGTTTACTGACGTTAAATTCCTGCAACTCTTGTTTTCAGTCCAGATTGACTGACAGCTTTCTAAGGTGGGCTTTACTTTGCGTTGCCTCGGATTAATTTTTAAAGTCTTAGGTTATTTTTTTTTTTAAAGTCCATGCGTTGCGTTGCTCTGTTCTAGTACTGATCGTAACAAATTAAATGGTGTCCGGATTTATTATTAAATAGGGGCGAGCCCAGTCATGTAATTGCCAACTCGGGTCAAGTCATATTCCATCAGCATTGGTTGGCTACTAAAGCGAGACTTGGCCATTGCCCCGGCTTATGTATTCAATAGTATTGTGACAAAACATTACTACCAATTAATTAGGTGGTTAAAATTCGACCCATCGTATTCTGCAACCAATTAAACTTCACTCACACACAAAATCGGTTTTATTCAATTTTAAATTTAATATTATAATTTTGAAGGTTTTTTTTAATTAACAAAACTATCACAATAAAATATACGGCATTAATGGGACACAGTTTCAAGAACTTATTCTAGATCTTAGAATTACGGCCCTTTACGTCTCTAGCGTCTGATGGATACAAGAATAATGACTGCAGTTTTTCTCTTAAGTGAGAAAAAATATAAATTTTAATATCACTCCTAAAGGTTTTATGTTCGATCGGTTTAACTACTTTTTCCCTTTTAAATTTAAAAACTACATCAAATAATACAAGGAACTCAGTGAATTATTCAAGACGAACAAATATCTTGGCTGGTGTCTAAAAGGGTCAAATGAGCGCGCACTCGTCACAAAAATAGCTTTTTTTTTTTATTTTAGTAAACTAGAATGTGCTTTTGAACAGACAGGAATGAAATTTGAATTAATCTTTGAAACAGGCGGGCGACACCAGCCATGACGTACGTAACTGTCGAGAGATCAGGCTGCGAAATGTCAAAGACTTAATATGGGTTGGATTGTTCCACGACAGTCAGTAGACTGCGTATGTCAGTGACGTCAAACCACAAACACATTTAAACATATTTTCAGCTTAAACTTGTACTAAGCAACCCGCTCGCAGAAAGGAACTGACTTATATCACATAAATCATTTCCAACAAATGATTGTTTCCGCCTTTATTCGGTTATAATACCTCGAAAGCTAAAATCTTTGGGATTAGTGTTCACATGTATTCAAATGGCTGTTGTCAGTGGTGGCTACATCTAAGGGTTAGCTGCTCAAAGATGAATCAGTCAACAAAGAGAACTAAGATATATTTAATAATTGTGCTAAAAGTTTATATTCATTTGGCTTCATTAATATTGTGGCGGAGTAAATTTGCATCCCTATTTCTAAACTTAATAGTTACATAAGTTCTTAAATATCAAAGTGACCCGACCTTGAGCACAGCTTGTTTTTAAGTGTCAAAACTGGAAGTAAACAACTAAGGTGGAGGTTAGTTTAGAAATTGCTGATGCAATCCAAACCAGTTCCAACTGAATAGTTTTATTATCCAATGGTGGAGATTTGCAAAAATGAGACCAGCCATAGGCTGAGATAAAATGTTTACCTGGTGTAAAGAAATCTATTGTCAAATCACTTTGAATTTGGTGTGGCAATAAGTCCGGTCTTGAAAGGTGACCATTAGGTTAATGAAAATAAGCAGCCTTTCCTTGTTTTACCTGAATCTCCAGGTTTTCCTGATTTATGAACTGCTACGACCATGGAGGATGCAAGAAGTTTGTACTCCCAGTGTGTAAGTGTAAGGAATATACTCACTCTATTGATGTATGGTGGCAAAGTATGCTGACTACATCGAGCAATTTCTTGTACAAGGAAGTTACTGGAAATTGCTACAATTGTTGTTCTGCTTGAGGGAACTAATATAAATATGGCAGAGCTCCAGATTAGCCTCGAGAGATTAGCGGTTCATCAGTATTCTACGTGTGATGGAAACATGTGGAACTGACAGTAATAACATGAACAATAAACTTGTGACTTTGTTATGAAAAGCACATGAAAGACTATTTGCAGCTTCCCCTAGACACTATTATCGCTTATCTCTAATAACTGTTTCTGTTGTCTGATAAGAATTATCCTGTGATTTGTATTGAGTGTTAGGATATAAGAATCCATGGGTATTAAAATTATTTGAATTAGGTTTTATGGAAATATTGATGTCACATAATCTTTTTCATTGTATTTGTTATATGTACATTTGATTGTTGATTTAATAAATTTATTGACTTTCTTATGCATATTGATATCATATGTTGCAGAAGAAAGTGGGTGGATGGGGGCTCGCTAAATACAAATTAAAAAACGGATTTATCTTCTCCTTTGGTAAGACATTTTCCACCTACGGAAATATTGTGTGATGGTAAAAGTTTGTCTTTAATGTTGTGGAAGAGAGAAAACGTTTACAGCATCTGCCTATCCGCCAAGTGAGAGAAACAAGTGGTGTCTTCTGGAGAATTATTAATAACATAAATTAAGATTCTCATTACTTGTAATTAGTCATGGGTGATTAATTATTATTATTATTAATAATAATAACCACTAACTAGGTGGCGTTAGTGTCACAAATATGCTGCTGGATTTTTTTCAAACATCTAGGGCTCTAGGCGTTAAAACATTTATTATAGTATCAAACATTTCCATACGTAATTCTGAACAATTTCAAAGTGCCTAGGAAATTAAGTAAAGAACAAAACGTTAAAAAATCAAATGTAAAAGAAAGTTAAAATGAGATTTTACGTACCAAGAACAATGGATATTATATGCAGCCAGACATCCAAAATAATTAAGAGAAAGAATTCATTGGAGATTTATATGCATTTATATTATCAATACAATGGACAATTCAAAACACTTCACAGACATAGTATAAAAACAATTACAAGAGTCAACATTTCGGCTTAATAGTCTTCATCAGTTAACAATATACTTAGTAATAACAGAGACAGATAAACTATGAACAATTAAGCGTATGGATGAATGCAATTAACCATGAAACAATTAAGCGTATTGATGCATGCAATAAACCATGAAACAAGCATATTTATGTTCGCAATAAAACATGGAATAGTTTTAAGCACAGTAAACCCTGAAACAGTTAAGCGTATTGATGTATGAAATAAACCATGAAAAAGCGTATTAGTGTAAGCAATAAACCATGAAACAAGTGTATTGATGTAAGCAATAAACCATGAAAAAGCGTATTGGTGTAAGCAGTAAACCATGATACAATTAAGCGTATTGATCTATGCAATAACCAAAGAAACAATTAAATTTATTGATGTATGCATTAAATCAATAAACAATTACGCGTATTGATAAAGAGATCTTATCTGAAAAAGATGGAGACTAAGCCTTGTGCAGAAAGGCCAGACTGGTTGTCATATTTTGATTATAAATGTACTAGTAAATACATGGATGATCTGTCCAGCTTCCTGCGTATTCCAAACTGAGTTGATCACCAGCAGGCCTGTGTCTTCTGGAATGTTCTAGACTACTTTTCCTTAGATCTGTCGCAAGTCCGCGAGGCCAGTGATGTCAAAGCTATTTTGACAGACCCTCTCTTGCATAAAACAATAACCTTCACTTGCATAGGACAATAACCTTCGACTGCATGAGACAATAATCTTCGCCTGCATAAGACTATTAAAACCTTCACTTGCGTAAACCTTCACTTAAAGATAATAACCTTCACTTGCATAAGACAATAGCCTTCGCCTGCATGACAATAACCTACACTTGCTTAAGACAATAGCCTTCGCCTGCATGACAATAACCTACACTTGCTTAAGACAATAGCCTTCGCCTGCATGACAATAACCTACACTTGCTTAAGACAATAGCCTTCGCCTGCATGACAATAACCTACACTTGCTTAAGACAATAGCCTTCGCCTGCATGACAATAACCTACACTTGCTTAAGACAATAGCCTTCGCTTACATAAGACAAAACCTTCGCTTGCAAAAGATAATAACCTTCGCTTGCATAAGACAATATCCTTAGTGGAACTAAAGGTGAGAACATAAGATCCTGGAGGTTCTTGGTAAGACGGGATATTGTCAGCTTGGAGATGTTATTTGCAGGTTTGGTTTGGGCACCATCTTTCTAAAAGAATGGTTAGCTGTTTATTTAAGTCCGAGAGCTCAGTATACATCCAACAATTCTTTGCGCGCGTTTATGTGGTAGGGGGTGGATCAGTCTGTATTTGAGGGAGATGATAGAACTAGGGCAAAATCGTTGTGATACTAGGCATTACCTAATTAATGCAATGTTATTCAACAGGAACGAACGTCATAATTTACAAGGCAAAATGTTCTTACCAACTAATGACATATTGTTTACAATTACAATGAACAACTGGAGAAATTATATTTTCTACACAGAAAAAGTGCACTTAGAACAAGTGCTACAAATTTAAATTGAGGCATTGTACAGAAAATTTGCCAAATTATAGATTGTACAAATAGAGCTGAAATGTTCAGAAAGAAGTTAGTATGCAAACATTGCTCCTCTACGTTTTAATTTTTTTAACTTTGAAAGCTTCCTTAGTTTTTTGTTTCTGGTGGTGGTGGTGGGTTTGTTTTGTTGCATTTTTTTTTTTTTAGTATTGTCGGAAACTAACATAAGTGTAATGCTATATAAGAAAAATTATTTGTTGAATAAAAATTGAAATTCCTGCTGTGCTGGTGATCTTCTTTGTAGTAACAAAGTTTACATGTGAACTTTAGAACATGTTAGTATTGTCATTATTATAAACCATTACAAAGTCACAGTGGGGTAACACATAGATTAGCATCTTAACTAAGGCTGCAGCATGTCTTTACTAAGATCAGTTGGTTATTTACTATTTCTGATATAACTAGTGTGAAACAAAATACACACACAGCTAGTATAGATGATGTTAAATATGTTTTTGATGTCATAAAAGTGCATCTAGTATTTGGCAACTATAGATAATGGTCAAAAAATTATTTATTTAAAATTATTGGTACCCATGTTCAGTCTGCAGATCTGCACAAAATACAAGACACTTGACAGTCTTACATTATTACTCTATGATACAGAGCTTAAGTAGAAAAGCAAATAGCATAGAGATATGACAAATAAAGGAATGTCATCAAATGAACATATTTCAAGCCAAGTTATTTTCTTATATCAAAAGGTGGTGTATATACATTGATATATACATGCTATCTTCATATAAATATATAAGTTATAAGCTTATTGAAAGAACGTCAAGCAAAACATAACAGTCTAAACTTTGGTTACAAGAGTTTAAACAAAAGAATCCCCATAAAGTTGGTTTTACCAGAAAGGTTATAGATACAAATAAAGAAAACCTAAAAAAGTTAAATGTAAATATCAAGAGATTAACAATTTATCTCCAAAAGATCATACTTGGATTTAAGGTAAGATAAGAATTGATTAAAACTTTATTTTAATTTTAGCAAATCAGAGACCATAATATCTCTTTTCTTGTAAATATTTTTAAGTGAGACTATAATTTGTAATACACAATGATCAGACAATGTGAATATTTGTATAAGTTTTACTTTTAAAATTAAGAAATGTCCTCACTCAAAATCACTCTCTGAAAGAATAAACTACATAAATTTTAATATCTGACTAACTACTCATTTTGAGTTATTTATTTTCTTTTAATACTGTATAGGTTTCTATGTGCTGTCAAATGCAGAGCATATGACTGAAATACATGAGCAAGGAAAAAGCAATCAAAAAAATAAACTTTATTAAACAAATAAAATTGTTATCTTGTAAAACAGAATATTCAGAAAGAAAAACAACCAACCAACAAACAATTTTTTTTTTTTAATTCAAATGAGAAACCAAAACCAAACAACAACAAAATAAAGGACATTTGAAAGAGCTTTATTTAAATCATGATGACGACAACACAAACATGACTGCAAAAAGTAAACTCCATTAAATAAAATAAGAGTAGAAAACTGTCTGTCTGTTAACTGTAAATTAACTGAGCAAATATTACAAACAACAATCAAGCATGCACTATCTAACTGTCAGATATTAAACACTGTTAAAATATCATCTAGCAATTAACTATATTCAGTCATTATTCCACAACTCGCTTAGTCTAGAGAACCAATTAAAAAAAAATTAATAATACATCTTTTAAGTAGGAAATCAATAAACCAAAAACTAAAAACCAAAAATTAATCCCAGTTGCTGTTTATTTAAAAAGTAATCTTAAAAAGTAATATAATTTTTTTAGATTAAATCTATATTTAATAAAAAAAAAAAAAAAAAAACCTTACCCTATCTTTACTGTGATAATTATCCAGATTCAAAATTAAAAATGCTGAATCACAAAGTATATACATATTACCTTTCACTTTAACCAATGTTATGTGATAAACATTTATTACAATCAAATTGAAATCCACCTGTAATGTTTGTAAATTTAATGTGTAATAAATTTCAAAAGAATAAGATTTTTTTTTTAATGCCAATAAACTGGTGGTTTGTAACCTAAGAAGAATAAATCATAGATCAAAAATAAATTACTAAAATAATATAAAGCCAGAGTGATATATTTCTCTCTCCTTCAATTGGGCCCTCATACATTATCAACATTAACTTGAATAATGTGAATGTTATGTTTAGAGCAGTGAAATGTTAACAGTACATTATGAAATTAACAGACAAAAATTTATCTAAAAATGTAGAATCATTTAAACAATATTCATTTAGAATGCTCGCAATCTCTTTCTATGGACAAATCAAAAAGTGCCTGATAATACTCCTAAGCTGATGCAGTTCATTTTATTTTACACACCCTTTTCATCTTGTCATGTTAATATGCTCCACAGAAGAGTGAATGAAACTAAGAACTCATTTCCAAAAACTTTGAAAAATTAGCTGGTTCTACCTACCCTAAGCTCCAAATTAAGAAATATTAATTTTAAACATATTTTTATATCATCAATCTATGAAATCTATCAATCTCTGACAAGGCAAAACAGTATAGGAATTATGTGCACATGAGGACTTATAACTTTTAAAATACCAATACTCTGCATCCACACTTGCTTTTCCATATTATCAAATAAGCATCAGTGAAAAAATATGTTATGGGTTGTTTATATTTATCTGTAACTACTAATATGCTAAAATAATTGTTTAAAATGGGTGAACAAAATCAATTTTATCCACAATTGCACCAATACCAAAAAGATCTTTAATACTAAATACTGATGAAAGAAAACATTAAAATCTTATTTTCAAACTCTCTAACATACAGCTTTCAATAATCAGAATTAGATCAAGGTACACAACTATGAGTAACATATTATGATGGCATGATATTCTCCCCTTGTAAAAGGTCGCCCAACAAATGTTTTGTCGTTTTCGAAATTGTTAAAATTTAAAGATAATTACCAATGCAATATGTGTATTAGCATAACTGTAGTCTTTATTCCCTTGCTTTAAAATTAAAGTGCACAGATATAGTTACATTTGATTTCTTTTTTGTATTAATGATCAAATCATAACAAATGTAGTACAATCTCTGAAAACATCTAACCGGTCTTAACTAAAAATGCATTTAGGGATTTCAAATAATCTCTACCAAAGAGGATCTTTGCAACACCATGTATAATGCACAATGAGTGCCAAGAATAATTTCTTGCAATATCTATCAAAAACTGTGTGCTTCTGGCATCCTCAAATAATGTAGTTTATCTGTGTGAAGTGACAAAACGCACAGTGAATAAAACTCAAATTAAAGCCAGTAGCACACAATCCAGTGCCGTCCTCTGCAAATACCATGTTCCTTTCCCTTTATTGGGCTTGTTTGAAGTAACTAATGATGATAGCTGCTGGATGCTTCGATGGGGCTGGAGACAGCAGATGGCTGTGCATGAAACCCAACACAAGCAAGTGTTATTGATTGGCAGCCTCACAAGCATCGATCCAGTCACTGTAAACATCCACTGCTTCTGACAAATCTGTTTATAATTGCTAAGGATAGTTAAATACAAGAGCAAAATTGTGCCTTATTTTATAACATTTCCTTTTTTTTCTCAAAGCTTCAAATTAAATCTACATATAGAAAAACTCAAGTTGAAGATTTATGTGAAATAGCTAATTAATATGCTGATACATTAAAAATATATTTTAAAATACTGATGTCAGGAAACAAAATATGCAGTCTTAAATTTTCTAACCACATAATAAATAAGACTGTGTTTTAATTTATTTTTCTTTTAATGTTTTTTGGGTACCTAAAAGTTATTTTTCTAACTAAATGTTTTGAATTATATAAGATCTGATGAATTTAAATGAATCCCTAATAGGAAGTTGATGAGTATTATATTTATCTAATTATTTATGAACTTCACTAAAAGCACAGAGATAATAACATTTGGAAAGGTGTACAGTCTAACCTTTAAAAAAATAATAAATTAACTAATTTATCAAAATTCATCAGGGAACTTTACCACGGATGTCACTGTAAACATACAAGTACAACAAACAAAATCTGTGATACCATGCAACAGTATGTAATGGCAAACAGGTACTATTTCATGAAAGGCTTATGTAGCCCACACCCACCCTCCTCTAAAAATAGACTACATGTAAATCTACCTTCTGGAAAGACTGACCCTTATCCTTGGGCTGGAAACATACCTGAATGTTCCAGACAAATCATTAAATTAACCAATCAAAGCGCAGCTCAGCCACATGAACGAATGTACCAGAAACTCACCTATAAATCATCAGTTAAATGCAACTGACTGTTAAGGCAACATGTATTTTGGATGACAGTGTTCACAAAGTATAATCATACTCCTAACCTTATCGCCAGTTAACAACACAGCAGCAAATCATCCTCTGTATATATTACTGCCAAAGGTATGTGATTTTGCTTGCCTAACTAATATTATATTCATAATTATTTCTTGTCATTAATTATATTTTATAATATGCTGCTTATATTTAAATGTATGATGACCATGTAAGAGTGTTTTGTCAGAGAACACAAGAAGGACGATTCTTCGCCCATGCATATTTTACTAACAGATCGGCACTTTATCTGAGATCTCATCTGAGACATTTATCAACGAGCATTGAGCCACAAAACAACACCAGAACAGAATCACTTTATCCTGGATGTTGACTTTCATGAGTATTGCACCGCGAAGCAACACCACAGCAGAATGACTCATGTTCCAAGGAATGGTTCAGCAGACCATGTGAGCGTTTGCTAACAACATTCAATGGGACCCTAGATGGCACATCAGGAGATACAAAAGTTATGTATTTATAAAGTCACAACCCTTCAGTCAAAACACAATCGAAATCATCCAAACTTTAATCAAAGTACTTTTAGAGTTCACTCAGTAACATTCACTATTCTCTTATAAACTCATTTATAGTTAGCTTATTTGAATGAACTAAATAACTACTAGTGCCATAGGACTCAAAACAAACATTCTCTTATGATATCACATGGTCCTGATTATATAAATGACATCCATTTATAAACTCTAACTGTAACTATTGAATTATTCACTATGTGAAACCATGCTGGTTTTTTTTATTTCTTGCTGAAATATTTAATGCTGATACTTAGACAACTCATGTTAGCATGACTCATTTGCAAGTTATATGTTGTAGTCTGTCACCTGTATTTAATTACTTAACAATACTGGCTGTATATATCAGGGGGCTTGAGCTATCTTCTAGAACTATCATTCTTCTATTCTACATTATCTATAATTCATCTTTCTAAAATGTGTGGGCATCCATAAGGTGTTATTTGGGGATTAGCCTAAGGTTATGGGTGGCTCAGGTTGATGGAGAATGAACATCTTGTCCCTCTTCCAGCAACACATCACACCTACCTAAACCCCCCTCTCCCTCCATGTTCTGTTTACTGTTTCCATTCTTAACAGCACACTAATCCAACTTATATGCCTGTTACATTTAGTACCCTCACTGTATTACACCTAACTAATGTACTCACTAGACATAACCATCAAAGTATAAAACTGATTTATAAACACTTCATTTTATTTTTCTAATGAACTGTAGATCAGACTCAATCTATGAATTCCTATATAATCTTATATCATAATTTCAATAAGAAACTAAATTTTGTGTTCAGCTTTTTACATTCTTTCATAGAGAAATTAAAAGAGAACTTTGCCTTGAAAGGATACAGTTGATACTTGTTTGGAAGTCCTCCAGGCACACATTGCAAGTTATCATTCCTGTATTCCGCGAACGGTCCCTAAAACAGGAAAAAGAATCTTTTCATTTTAATATTATATAATCTAAAACTCTATACAGCAAACAATCACTAAATATTTATCAAGTAGTGCTGAGAAAGATGTAAGATATATATACTTCTGTAAACAATATTTTAAAAAAAAATAAATCTACTGATGCTTACTATCAGTGAGTATATTTTAATGCGTTTTAGAATGCTGCTTTAGTTTAACACATTATAATCACCAAAAACATGAGCATGTAATCCAAAGTAAAATACATTTTCTGAACAACGTATATTTTCCTCTTTTATTATCAATCCACACTGCAATTAATGCAATCATATTATATAACACTATTATTATCTAGTATTCTGTCATGCTGCAATCAAATTATATAGTATAATTCTTATTCGGTATCCTGTCACAATAGTAAAAGCTCATCTCTGACTTCATTATAATTTATAATATAAATAAGTCAACAAAAATTTTCAAAAATTGTAATTACTAATATATACATAATGTAATTTTAAACTCTCAATATGTGTATGATACACCTGTTCATTAACTGTTCACTATTAATGTTTATCTCCGTATAATTTTATCACACATGCATTTATGTTCAACATTACAGTTTTTACACATAAAAAAAATCAAGTGAATTAAAGAGAAGCTAGTACAAAAGAAAACAAACAACAAAATGCTAATAATATTTAAAGAAGAAAGAGATTTCATTTTACTACAATATTTTTTTTATTTTAAAAAATTAATCACAGTTCACACATATGAAATTTGTTTAAACATACATAAAAATTAAAAATAATAATGAATATTTTAATCCTGGCATAGCACTTGACTGTTCTTAATAAACATCAATCAGTAAGGACTATGTCAAAAGCATACTTTTCTATCCAATAAAACCAGTTTTGATAAACAGGAATCTTTAATTTAATATTACTATTATTACTTATTTTCACTGAACTTGTCCATAAAGAAGACATTTGGTTTCAATATTTATTATATGTCTTACTCTGGTCATAGTTATTTTTCTCAGTCTAAAGTTAAATGAAATGCATTATGTATAGAAATGTCAAGGATTCTTACTGGTGATTTGGACTGACCTAAATAAAGAATCTGCAGATACCCAGTCAAAATGAGCCAGCTTGAAAATTACAGATGATATCAACTAAATCATTCGAGCAACAGATTTTCAATCATCTTAATCATTCATCATTGTCTGTATCTAAAGTATAACTATAACCATCACTAACTAATCTGCATTATCATCATCAGTGCTTTTGGTTCATTAAAATTTCTTTTATTACTGGTTCATGAAATATTTATTATCAGCATCAAATAGATCAAAATATAAAGAAAAATTTATTGGTACATAAATGCTTATGTATGCTTTACTAATATACAGTGTGCTTCAAAAGTAAAAGTTAACGAAAATTCTGTTGGTCACTTGGTGTTACTTAATTTAAACAAGAAAAAAATTAAATAAGTGAAATATTACCTAAAAAAAAAAAAAGTACTTAAAACTAGTTCAGTTGCATAATTTATTTAAGGAATCTCACATTATTCTGTTTGTGTGTATTCTTCATTCTTGTAATAAGCATAAATGTGGAAACTTTTGAATGTAATGTACTTACATAATTTAATCATTTGACAGGATGTAATAGTCACAACAATGTACTTAACTAATAGTAATACCACTTTTTTGTATGTACCTGATGAAAACCTAAATCAAAACAGATATTTCTTTTATGAATTGAAACAAAATAAATCTGTTTGACACTATAGTATAATTAATTTCACTGTCAAAGACTGGTGATTTTATCTGTAAGTGAAAACACAAAGTCATGAGAGTCTGTAAAAAAAAAAAAGGTTACAAATTTGTAGCTTATTAAAGTAGGAAATAATTATTTTTTTCAATGATTTTGGCTCATTTTTGTTAGACATGAAAAAGTTCTGCTTCAAATCTGCTAAAGTGCCTATAAGATTTTTAGGGACAGAACACATAGATAAAGGATAAAGGATTTTTACTCAATCCTGTTTTGTTGTACAACAATACTGTAATAATGTTTGACTATTAAAATGTCTTACTATTAAATTAACCTTAGTTAGATTTGTATTCATAGCCACCATTGAGAGATCCAGTTTTATAGATGATTAACTTTAGAAAAAGAATTAGAACTAATATATTATTCTGTATATAGACAGTGTTCCCTGATTATTATTTCAGGAGCAAATTCTACCACTAAGTGTGAAGAACTAAAATTAAGATACCATTATTTTTCTTATGTGATCATTTCTAAATCATAATAATTAATACCAGAACGCACAGTTTTACTTCACATGACTTCTCATGATTACAAAAAGGACAGTTAAATAACACATCCAGTGGTTCAATAGCTTTGCGCTTTGGTGGAGGCTTTCTGGCCTTCTTCCGTCGACCCATTTTTACATCTGAAATATAAAATAACTCTCATTTTAAGAAAAAATATCTAAAGTAAAATTATACTATTTGTTTTGTAGCATTAATAGTAATAAAAATATTGGTTACTACTTACTAACTTACTATGCAGTATTAAGGGCTTTGTTATTTATATTAATTTTCGGGATTTTTAATGTCAAAAGCGGAAACTAAATTTCCCATGGAATTTGCTAGCAGCTTTTCTTGATAAATTATTTAATAAAACTAAAAAAGACTTAAAATTACACAAAGTATGCATTCAAAATAAAAATATTTTGATCTAGAGATAATTTTATTGTATTATAATTTACAGTCCTTAACAAAATTAGAGCGCAGTAAATAATAATAATCATCATCATCATAGTTAGTACTAGTAGGCCTATGGACTCTTAATGTAACTTGTAAGTTGTAAGACAGTTCAAATCTTCTTTAGTTGTCCGAACGAAAAAAACTTTTTTTTTAGTGCTACTAATTTTCATTTGTTTCAGACAATCAGAAAAATAAATTATTAGTTCCAGTGTCGAATAACAAGACAAACACATTTGAATTTTCAATCTATATTTGCAACTCGCATTATTATTTGTATGTGGTAAAATTTACCAGGTAAAGTAAGCTTGAAAACTGCGAGTTATTATTTTGTAAAACTAAAAGTAATATTAAATTATTGGTTTACTATCACAAATAAAGTTATTCCTTATAATTGCTTTTATACAAACAGCCTCAATCAATTTTTTGCAATATTATATCAATTATGTATTGTATCATTATAACAAATATAGTCCATATGTACTTACACAAACGCTCTGTTGACAGATGTGTCTAATTCTACATCCGGTACAATCCAAAACTCTCTAAAACGAAACGAAACGAAACTATGCTATTCAAATGCATTTCAGTCATCAACTACAATTGTAAAAATGTATTAATTTTAATAAATTTTACATATGCACATATATATACACTAAGATTAAATTATTACTTGTATATAATAAATCTACAAACCGAATCGAGATTTTACAAAATGGCAGACACTTTCATACTGTAAACACAGCGACAGTTTTAACTAAGTAATATAACTATACATCACCGGCATTGTAATAAAAGCTTATTTCAAATGAACATACAATTAAGATTTTAAAAAGTACCTGTTTTAATATTATTATGAAAATAAGTCGTCAAATTATTGTAGTTAATGACAGTTATTAATTTCAAAACAATTCAGCTGGTTGATAAATGATAAGACACATTACCTAAATTGCTAAAATCAGGAGTGTCATAAATTTTAGTTGTGAAAGAACTTATAATTTAAAAGTTTTTACACGCCTAACAAGTCTTAAGAATATTCCTTAGAAATGTAATTTAAGAGAACATGATAATTTTTTTGTAAAAACATGATTTTAAAAATTAATAATTTTATATAAATAAAGATGTAGCATAGTGGTAAAGAAATATATTGCAATAATTAATTAATTTCATAAATAATGAAAATGTTTTACCCTATACAGAAAATTAATGAATACTTATTAAAATACAGTTTTTATATTCTACCAAAGCAACATACTCATTACTCATGCTAACATATTTCAAACAAGTACAAACCTATGCTAAATTAGTAAATATTTACAAGGAAAAATAATTTATTTCATAAAAAGGAATCAATATTTTGATACTGACAACTTTAGCACATCTAATTTCAAAAGATGTGCACACAAATAAAAGTAATAAATATTCAGTATTTATTTTGTTTGTATTTTGTATTTATGTATAATTATTATTCAGTGTTGCAGTTTAGAAAAACAAAGAAATGATGTTGGAGTACGAAAATCAGATGTTCCTTGAAGGTTTCCACAATGATGGCCTTTTCATTACAGCAAGGTTGGAGTAGTTGTATCTCTTCAGGATTTTAACAGCCAAGAGCACATTCAAATTTTCAAAAGTTTGATGGGTGTTCTAAAGGTTTTTTTTTTTTTTGTACTGGACATTAAATAACACACATATCATCAGACATTTAGTGATACATAATATATTACTATGTGGATTTGCTCTTTTTTAATCTATCTGGAAAATGAATTAAGTAGGCTAGCTTTTAGAAGTTTTACAAAAGATTTATCATATGCAGGCAGTCATTTATTTTAAAAGTACAATCTTGTTTAACTACTGGCCAAAATATATTTATTATTCTTACTAAAACATAAAAGCCAGCTGTGGTTAATTAAAAATATTCTTTCTATTTTTTATTTGTATCAGGATTTCAACAAGTAAACACAAATATGAAAAAGTTTAAGCACAATTTTTATTGTTAAGCATATCCAGATTTCTATAATAGTATAAGCATACATTTAATGAATTATGAATAATAACATTAATATATTCATAAGCACTCACCAGAACTGAATAGAGAAAAGTTTCTGTTAATTCACATGCTTTTATTGCAATAAATCATTATGATTTTTGGCACTGCATTTTATTAGCCAGTATTTAGCAGTTGAGAAAGTAAAATGATATCCCCATTTGTATGCACATCAAGATGTCCATCTATAAGTCAAGATCTGTAGTTTGACATTATTATGCTCATCATTAAAAACAGTTCACATAGATAAATGGGATCAAATTAAGATTTATTATGTACACCCATGGTTCCCAAAGTGTGCACTTTTTGCAGCGCCCTGGGGCCCAAATGTTTATTTGTAGTGCTATATCTGTGACAGAGCAGTCCAGCACCTAGGTGGCACTAGCTACTTCTGTCTCCCATTTCACATTATATCTTGAATTTCTGGTACAAGGTACATTGTGTTTGTATAGAAATAAATGTCAGTTTCGCACAGTTTTAGTGTTGAAATAGTTCTAAGATTGTATATACTGAATATTATTCTGATTAATGATCATTGAAATTAAATCATTAAGTAAAGTGAAGTTTTTGAATAATTTTACTCATATGGATTTTTTTAAATGTATCGGTTTTTACTAAACAGCAATAAGCATTGTGAGAGTAAGTGGCAAGAGTGTGAAGAAGCACAGTTTTGGTTAAAATTTGACACAGGGAGCCTTGGGAAAATCTGGATTTAGCAAGGGCATCACAGTTGAAAAAGTTTGGAAACTACTGGTGTACACTATAGATTCCAAAAATTATCATTTTTTTGGTCAATTTGAGAACAATATCATTTTGATGGTCCAAAAGCTTGAATTTCACTTCTTACTTGAATGAGACTTGCAGTTGATGTAGCCATTTTTGATACCTCTAGTTGGCAAGTAAAAGTATTCCCAAGTAAGGCAAATGCAGACTCATTGATGATGAACTGTTGAAATATCTTTTCAAATTGCTTCTGAGGTCTTTGAATATAGTGAAGAGCTAAAATCACTGCATCATACCATTTTCTTCATACTTGGAAAATGTACAAGTGACTTTGTCTTCATATGCGACTTCCACAAAATCAGTTTTGCTTTGAATGATTTTACAGAACTTAAAATGAGTGATATGAGATTGGATGGAACAACATACATTCCACTACTTTTCACTTCTTGTTGCGAGCACATGTATATGCCTCAGCGAGGACCATGGCAACCGCAGGCACTGTGTTGGGAACCACTGGTCTACAGACTGTGTCCACAGTTTACAAAATAATAATTAAAATGCTATGGTACCATTCTTCAGAGCTTTAACAGTTCATAACTTGAGAGAAATAGAAATAACATGGGTGAAAAAATCTTTCAGTTTCTAAAATCAAAACATTTTATTCTTATTTTTATGATTGAGACTATCAGTATATACATTATTATAGCTTGTAATACTATTTTTACAGGGGTCTGGGAGTGGATCGCTTGTTCCATTGTTATTTGAAGGTGTATTGTGATCCTGGCAGTTTGGTTCTTGTTTTAAACACTAACAACTCAGATGAGGTCAGTGAAACTTGCATATTATATTTGTAGTAATATACTTCATCATATAATAATATAAGAAACTATTATTAACTATTAAACTTACCTGTGCCAATATGTTATATTTTCCATTTCTTTTCAGTACTTTCTAATTGGACCAATTTCCTTAGAGCTAGGCATAATTTTCAAAACTTACACACAAGTACATGCAGCATTATCTAATAATAGTGGAGATAAAGGTAGGATGGAGTTGGGGATGGAGATTTATTTAAAGCAGTATGTATTATGACATAAAAAGTATTAGTCTTGATCAGACAGCATGTTATTGTAAACCATTTACTATGTTAACCCTCCAGCACAAGTCTGCATAACTATAGCTGACAGTGACAAAATGAGATTTCCAAGCAGCTTAGTAAATTGATGCCTAGAATTTGCCATGCTTTGTAATATCAACATGGTGAGAGAGATGTTTGGGCAGCAAAGTGAAAGAGCCTAGTTAATTCAAACATACAAGTCAAATTTCCCAGCCATACAAACAAAATAACTTTTTACAACTTGTTCCTTCATTATTATTATTACTAAAAACAAATATATGTGAAATTTTCTTAATTTCTGCCATGTCTGCAGAAGAAGGGCTCTGTATATACTACAAGAAATCCTATCATGGAATCATACTCTTCACTCCAGCATTGGTATTCATGTCATCATAGCTCTACAACAAAGCACGTCAGAACTTAATTGACATAACTTAGACCAAAAAAATATTGACTGTTTTATTTTTATAAATATAATCAGAAAGAAATGAATGTGATTTTTTTTATGGAAAATTAATGTTGAAATTTAACTCACCATCTCTTTTCCTTTTAAACTTCACTCTTGCTGTAGATACAACAGTATATAAAAACATACAAACAAGAGTAAGGATGTTAGTACATTTTGAAAGGTACTGGTCTAAGAATACTGAAAAATAAACAAATGAGTGAGTGTATTTCTGTGTAATATTTTATATCTAAATTTCAGTATAGTCTTATTTAGAAAAAAGATGTGACAGTTTTACGTCTCTGTTTATACAGTGTTACATGAATACTAATAAATTTGGTGTCAAAAAAAAACATTGCAGTTGCAAGTATGGTGTTGTTGAGTGAAACCCACTCCTTACCCCCATTAGGACGTTTTCAGCCAAAAAGCAAAATGACATAGGAACTATACTAGAGATTCAGTATATGTCAGACCTTCCGCCATTTTAGTGAGAAATTGAGTTTCCAAGGATATATATATTTCTAGGTATTTCAACAAATTATGCACATGAAGTTATGTATGAACCTTTCTTCTTTGACTTTTTAACTCCTACATATAGTTACGAGTTAGACATGTGAGAATATGAATTGTTTTATTGCTTTGGTCACCATTGGATTATGTCAGTGAAGTCAAATTACAAATGTCCTTAAGAACAGAACTTGCCTATATATATCTTTCTTTCTTGAAGAATATTAATCAGGTAATAGGAATTCCCACTCATTTGACATCAGTTCCAAAGAAAATTTACCATTTAATCCCTGCTCTGTCCAGGGCGTAAAGTGTGCATCTTCCAGATTTATAGGTTGGATCAATAAAGTCACATCATGTGGAGACAACTCTCCATACTTACTATATATATTGAATTACTGCCACCCTTCTTCTCATTCTGGCTTGGAGAATATTGTTCTGAGGGTGTAAAATACTGTCATATCTACAGCAGTGGAATTTTAAAATGCTAACAAAATCCCAGCAGTAAAAAACTTAAAAAAGTATCTTCAGAAAAATCTTCATGTTTCAATGTTTATGTATCACATAATTCTCTCATATACCCACTAGTAGTGCTGCATGTCATTCTCCTTCTGAGTAAACAAAAAGAATGCATATGACATTGCTTCTGTGGCATTTAGTTAAATTTGTAATCACATTAGCCATCCTAGTCATATGAGGTTCCAGTAACCAATTCCCCACTTTAATGAGGCCATATTTCTAGTGAAACTCCATAAAAAAAAATTCCTGCTCTAATAAGAATTATATTTGAGGACAGTTATTTGTTCACACAGAAAATGGAATACAGATTTTTATTTTCAACCATCATTTTGCTACAGCTGCATTTCACAATGTTCTCATACACACATCTCACAAGACCTTGCTCTCCTCCTATCATCTGCTCCATTCAAGTAGTCAAACTTGCCATGTTTCTCAAACACAAAATCATTTAAAGCAATATTACATGTATTGCAGCCATAATCAACAATCTTAATGACACAATTCTCACACCTAAGACATTAAATTAATACAATTCATCAAAAACAAAGAAGTAAATTTGTGTTAGATATTGCAGAAACAATGATTTTAATTATAATGCCTTAGAGCCCTGTTTCAGATAGTTTATTTTTAATTACAATAAATAAAACACAGATTTTTATGCCTGAGGTTATCGTTCACATTTGTCAAATTTGGAGAGTTTATATTCCCCCACTCTCCCAACATAAACATGATACTTTATTTGTTTCCAAATATGAAAATTTATTTATTTCCAAGTATACATTTTTATTCTTTTCAAAAGTACAAGTACTTCTTTTATTTTATTTTCAATATTCATAATGTTTTATTTTCAAAGGGCTGTTTTATGAATTTTGTTTCCCACAGAACTATTTTTACTTTATAAATTTCATTTCCACAGGACTATTTTATGCAGCAGCTGGAGACTGAAGGTGTACAATTCTTGCCAAAGATCATCACTAATGAATTCTGTGCTGCTGACAGGTTGGAGAATTTACAATACAAAATATGTGTATTTAATGTAGAATATTTTGATTAATGGTTTCCTTCTATAGGGTTACAGTGCATCATTTGATAATATTGCTCTTCGGTTAACGCCAGTTGGAACATTCCAAAGCAGACTCAGAATGCATCATTAGTTAGGTTATATTAAGATTAAACTTTTATTTCTTTGAATTGGGTTTTTAAGTGTTAACTCATAACTTAATTGCAGATCATAAACGGACCCAGCACTGAGTAATTAGCATTCAAAACAGCATTTAAATGGTGATGGAATGAATTGCTATTTATAGGTGTTCCCCAAGCTACAAGATTGCTCCCCTACATTTATCATTGTTGTGGGAGTTATGTTTCTTTATTTGTTTGAACAGTCACTATAATTATTTCTTGGTTGTAAAAATATAATACCAATAAATGTATTGATACAGTTTGAAAATTATGTTTGTTCATATTGTAGCTTGTTTCTCCATTTTCAACAGTTTTCATACTCGATGTTTAGTATAGATGTGATATGCTTCTTATTATAAAGTATTATTTTGGCCTGAGAATTCTACCTGGGTGTCTGTAAACATAAATCATTCACTATAATTCCGATAATGTTTCACTCATAAAAGGCAGCGCACATACTTGGAGGGGGGAGTCCAATTCATCACATCTCGCATTCTTGTCGTTGACCTTCTGACAGATCGAGTGCCTGTGGATAAAGTGACAGGAATCTTGGTTTTCAGAGCGCACAAGTGAGTTACATTTGACATATTTTGAAGAAAAATAATGAATAGATATTTGCTTACATATTGAGCTTTGTGTATGTTTGTTTTGGTGTAGACAAAAAAATCTTGCACATAATCTAAGTGTATATTGACTGGGTTTTTTATTCACATATGTAATTAAAGCATCTTCAAAATACTGTTTTGCAAATATAGTACATCATAGATTATTGGAATTCCAGTTATTCCAATGTTCATTCATCTGGCTACAATTTAGGTCTGAATCTAGAAAATTGGAAATAAAGTTAATATAACAAATAGGTTAGCAGAAAACAAAAGCTAGGAAAAGAGATGAGATTTGTAGGAGTTAAAGGATATCAATTTGCTGAAGAAAAAATTTTTGGTTCTTGTAAAACAACTTTATCAAAGAAAATGTCAAAATGCTACTGTGGCATGACAATCTTAGAATTTAACCTGCCCCTTAAAAACTTTGAAAAAGACATGATTTTAAAATTATTTTTGAACCTTTTCAGGAAGACTTGAAAAATCTTGAATGTGAAACAGCACAATTACTTTTTTTTTTTAAAATACAAATTCTTAGTGTACATTAATGTTGGGGAGCTCCCATAAACAACCAGCATGAATCATTTTCAAGCTTATTCTCCCAAATGAATTACTATTTTAAAAAATGCTTCTGTGAAAAATTGATCATTTCTGTACAGGTTCACCTGTGAGCCAATTTTGAGCAAGACAAAGTTTCAAGCATCATGGCTCCACAATTTAAATTGCATGGAAGGGCTCATGAGAGGCCTACAAGATTTAAATTCAACTCCTTGTAAATTATGATTTACAAGTTTTAATATGGTGTCCAGGGTGGTGGGAGGGCATTGAAATTGCATGCTACTAGAGCAACGTTGTATGCTTGTGGTGGTGGTGGTGGTGGTGGTGACATTGAAATTGTATGCTACAGGAGCAAAACACATTTGGGTGGTGATGGTTGAAATTGCATGCTAAAGAAGCAAACATTGTGAGATATGGGGGCGCGGGGCATTAAAATTACATGCTAAAGGAGCAAAACACATTGAAATTGCATCTAAAGGAGCAATATAGTGTATGGTGTCCATTAAGGGGAAAGGGCGTTGAAATTATATACTAAAGGAACAAAAACACATCGTATGGTGACAGGGAGAGAGAATTAGGCATTGAAATTTGTGGTGTCCCATGTGGGGAGAAAGGGCATTAAAATTGCATTCTAAAGAAGCAAAACATTGTATGGTGTTTATGGGTTGGGGTAAAGAGCATTGAAATTTGCCTGCTAAAGAAGCAAAACATTGTATGGTGTTTATGGGGTTGGGGTAAAGGGCATTGAAATTGCATTCTAAAGAAGCAAAACATTGTATGGTGTTTATCGGGTTGGGGTAAAAAGGCATTGAAATTGCATGCAAAAGAAGCAAAACATATTGTATGGTGTTTACGGGGTTGGGGTAAAGGCATTGAAACTGACTGCTAAAGAAACAAAATAAATTGTTTGGTGTCCATCATGGGGAGAAGGGGCGTTGAAATTGCCTGCTAAATGAGTAAAATACATTGTGTGGTGTCCCATCAAAGGTATTGAAATTGCATGCTAAAGGAGCAAAATACATTGTGTGGTGTCTGTGGGGTTTGGGGAAAGTACATTGAAATTGCATGCTAAAGGAGCAAAATACATTGTGTGGTGTCTGTGAGGGAAAGGGCATTGAAATTGCCTGTTAAATGAGCAAAACATATTGTATGGTGTCAATGGGAGATTAGGAGAAGGTCATTAAAACTGCATGCTTGAGGAGCAAAATACATTGCTGCAATGAAAGGAGATCAAAATGAAAACTATGAAGGGAATACAGTTTAATAACTGCAGCAAGATGTAAACTAACAATTGCAATGACTTCAGCTTATTCATATTATTTTTCATTTCTTTCTATAACTACTTTTGGTCTTAAGTAATAAAATTGATAAAACCATTCATTGAAATGATTTAAATATTCATTTTTTTAATTTAAATTTGTGATGTTGCTAAAATTGATTTTGTGCTACAGCCATTTGTAGTCATTTACTCCCCTTTGATAGTCCAGGGTGGTATGTACATAATAAAAGTGTATAGTGAAAAAACTATCTGACATATTTTTTTTTTAAATAAACATGAGATTCTGAACTTTAATAAATTATAAAAACACTTTTAAAATTTATTCACTTTCTCGCTTTATTTGTAGTCGTTTACTCCCCTTTGATAGTCCAGGGAGGTATGTAGTTAAAAAAAATATATAGTGAAAAAACTATCTGACATAAATTAAAATGTTTTTTTTTTAAAATAAACATGAGATTCTGAACTTTAATAAATTATAAAAAACCCACTTTTTAATTTTTTTCACTTTAGCTGGGTTTTCCCAGACAGCATCACATATGCTTTTTGTACTTTATTTCATAATAGTACTAACGGTCTTAAAAATAAAATTAATTAAGTATCACCTTGTGATACATAACTAAAGCTTGTAAAACTTAGAAACCTTCAAAAATATTGAATTTGGTCAGCAAAGTATGCTGCAAATCCTGCTAATATGTTTCACTGCCTCTCCATTAAAATCATCTCCCTGCCTCTCCAAACCAGAATTCTTTATTTATGTGTAATTCTCTCTCCTGTATCAAAAGTATAGTAGTGCTTTGTAAGTGTGAGTTCATCACACACCTGCTCTGGATGATGTGTGACCCAGATTAGCTTGACATCTGTAGATGATTTGTACTAAAGCTCAGTATGACAACTCTGGATGGTGTGTGACCATGGTCATTGTTACAGCTGTGGATGCTGTGTAGCCAGGATCAGTGTAGCAGCTGGATGCGGTGTTTAGATTACTAATATTACTAATACTATCTATAAAAATCCACACATTCATAATGTTCATACACACACAATTAAACATGTGAATTATAGTGATTTATGTAAGCAGACATACTATTTCCTAAATAAAATGTAAACTACTAGATGAAAATGTGTTGTTCTATTGCAGAGTGATAGAGTCTTGTAAAGAAGCATTTATACTTCGAATTTTTAGAGAAAAAAATAAGGTAAGAATGTAATTACAGTATGTTTTCATAATAGAGGTCTGTGTTGTATGCAATTCATTATTTGCGATTGTGTTTCTTTGTGTTGTATTTGTATCAGTATATAAATGTGTGATGGTAACATGTGTGCTTATGTGTGCATGTAATAATCTTTGTCAACATATGATCTAATATTACAGGACAGGTGCATCAACAGATTTTCTTGCTTCACAGTTGTATAAATTGTATAAATATGTCAAGTGTCACAATTGTCTGTGGAGTATTTGGGGGACACTTTGATTTATTTTAACAATAATATATATATATATATATATATATCAGTAGCGTGTTATTTGATATCATTGTGTACATAAATATTAGTTTTCTTTTAAAGTGGTCAGTGATTTATTAAAGTATATTAGCAGTGTAATTAACTGAAAATAACTGAAAATGCATAGGAACCAGCTGTCAAGCATACAAACATGAACAACACTCAGGCCTTAAATGCTAGAGAGGGAAGGAGCCACAATTCAGCAGAATAATTCCCTTTTGTTAAATTTTGTTTGAATTGCTAATTTAACTAATTAATTGTCCACCTGAGAAGCAATAGTGTGTTGAAGAATGTGCATTTCTTTGGCAGACAGGATTTATCAAGGCATTTTCTGACAGCCCAGAAGCTTTCACATCTGGATTTTGCCATGTGGAAAGAGTCATGAAAAATCTATTTGTGAAGAAACTAATCCTTTGGCCACGCTTTCATGCCAGTGTTGTGTCATGTCTTGACCAACATAAGGTATAGTTGTCATTTGATATGAATATTCTCATTTAGTGTGTACAGTATTTTCCATATAATGTGACCTGATTTGATGCACTGACATTTTTATTTAAATTTTTTTTTTACTGCCCAGTGACTAAAATGTGTAAATTATTATTTAAAGTTAGCATTATTCCTGTTTGGTTTTGATTACCTAGTGACTAATTATTATTTAAAGTTAGCATTATTCCAGTTTGTTTTTGACTGCCCAATGACTAAAACGTGTAAATTATTTTTGCAGGTAGAAGTGATAGAACTTCATCTGCAGTTAACTCCACGAATGGCCAACTGTCAGACTGCGTTGTTGGACCTGATCAATGCCTGCATTAATGAACTCAAGCGTTGCACAACTGCTGTTAGTGTGTTGATTATGTTGGATCTGTACAAATTCTGTGTGTTGATTATGTTAGAACTATACAAATTCAGTGTTGATTATGTTGGATCTGTACAAATTCTTTGTGTTGATTATGTTGGATCTGTACAAATTCTTTGTGTTGATTATGTTAAAACTACAGATTCTGTGTGTTGATTATGTTGTACCTAAACAAAGTCTGTGTATTGATTATGTTGGACCTGTACAAATTCTGTGCATTGATTATATTAGAACTGTGCAAATCCTGTGTTGATTAAGTTAGAACTGTACAAATTCTGTGATTATTATATTTGACCTGTACATATTTTGTGTATTGATTATGTTAGAATTGTACACTGTTTTTTTTAGTATGTTAGAACTGTATAAATTCTGTTTATTGAGTATGTTAGAACTGTACAGATTCACTGTGTTGATTATGTTGGAGCTTTACTGAAGTAGTATTATTTGATTATATTTTAGTTTATAGAATTAGTATTTTATAATGTTAAAACTTCATAATACTTTAACTGTAGACATAACTCATATAGCTGAAATTTAATTATGTCTTGCAATTTGATTGCAATTCACTAATGAGTTATTAAATATTTTATTGATTTTCTTCACAACTTACTGAATTATTATCTGTTAATTATAATAATGATCTCTTGGATTTTGAATACAGTATATTATCATCCACTGGATTATAATATGAAATGAAGATTTTTTTAAATTTATTTTTAAAAATCTTAAATTAAATATTTTATTTTCCTAATGAGAAGAAAAGTAAAAAATTTTCTTGTGAAAAGATGGTTTTCAAAAATATACATTAATTCTGCTGCCTTTTTCAATACTTATGATTTCCTTACAGTAATTTTAACAAAGAGATTACTTGTTTGTATTTTCTAATATCATATCTGGTTTGTTTGTGAAAATCATGAGATACAGACCAATTGAATAAATACAATTAAAAGGAAGCAAAATAATTGATAACTAGCTGTGTTTATGTACTAACAGAATGGCATTGAGTGGGTTGACATGGTTATGGGCTAATACAGTGTAGCTTTGGGTTGACAGCTTGACATGGAAGAAATCACAGTCGAGACTGCCTTAGGTCGGGACTTTGAACTAATAGTGCGTCTTCAACTGGACCCTGTGTGGCATCAGCTGGGCAGCAAGACCCGTCAACTTGTCACAGATCTCAAAACCCTCAGGCTTGTACTTAAGTAGGTTCATTGTAGATATATTGCCAGGTTAGATGCTTTAAATTTAAGTTACTAGCTTAAAATTTTCAGTACTCGCATTTTAATGTGTCTTATTTGTATTGCGCTATTAGATTCATGCAAGTTGTTTTAACAACAGGTATGCTCTTTTGGATAGTTGACAAATTTACAAGTATAGAATGTAAAATGCTTTGACTATATTTTGACAGGACACTAAATAATGATAGTGATATGTGTGACTGCACTCATTTCAAAGTGATATGATCAGAACGTGTGCACTTTTGAGAATGGTGTACTACTGATTGATATACATTTACTTATGTTATTGGTGATGTAGCAGTCTGTTAATGGATCACTACTGATTGGTAAATATTAATTATGTTTTTGGTGATGTAGCAGAGTGTATTGCAAAGTTCTAAAACAAAATGTAGTTGTTGATGGTAAACATTTAGAATTGTTACTTGTTTAGACTAAATACTGTAATACATTATTAGCTAGATTCTTCCCAGAATTGGATGCCTATTTAGGATATATTCCAGTAAATTACTTGACAAATAATCCATTTGTAACATTGCCTTGCCCTTTGCTAGCAGTAACAAACAACTCTAATAATTACACTTTTGAATTATATTCACAAATAACTTCATTTTCAAATGGATAATGTGACCAAGAGTTAACTTTAGGAAATGCTAGTTCTTTTAAACTATGCAAACAGCTAAGATCAATGGGCAACCAAAAATTTAGTTATGCTGCAAAAATATATTATTTTTTTGTTAGTAGAAATAATAAATATAAGATAGAAAGGTTGAAAGTTACATAGATGTTTTTTAATACCTTACATATTTCCTATGTATTTGATAGATAATGTTATACCTGTCTTTCTCTATCAACAGTTGGTTTATTTCCCTTCACTGCACTTCAGTCTTAGCTTGATGATTGCTAAGTGACCTCAGAAAATAAATTGGTTGTCCATTTTTAAAAATATATCATAATTTTTTTTTTTAAATAATACAATTTTCAATAGATCTCATATTTTGCATATAATTTTACACATTTAAAAAAAAATCAAACATTTTTAAATGATTAGTATTTTGATGATACTTTTATCTTAGCTGATCACATTTGTTCAGACTTGATCTCATAATTTAGTCTTGCTCTGGAATATTGGGAAGAGTTCTATCATACTGAAGATAAATTATAATATATATAGTATGGATCGAATTTTATTAGTCCAGATTATTCAGCATTAGGCTGTAGAATATAAAACATAAAATGGAACTCTTATCTTGAGAATTTGTGAATACTGAATACTATGGAAAATGTATGTGCAAGAATGATGCATATGATGACTAATAAAAAAAAAATATGCATTTCAGCAAAATAAATGATGACTCAGAAATATTCCTAAACTTATTTATTGGAAACACTGCCTTAATGGCTGTAGTTTCACTTACAATAAAAATATGTTGGCCAACAAAGTGTGTTGACTCTCACCATTATTTTAGAAACAGGTATTTCTGTTACATCACATCTGCCATCAGTAGTATTTGATTTTTTTATAAGAATTTTAAGTTAACTTTCTGTGTATAATTGTGTGCTAAACTGCCTTATTGGGGGTGGGGGTGGGCACTTATTATATTTATTTTTCCAGTTCTTTACTAAATTCACACAAATTTTGTCCTTTGTTAAAAAATTTGTAAGCATTACATTTTGCTTACCAACTTTCATGGTAGCATTTCATGTATATATTTTTAATGTTTTAAATTTTAGTGTCACAAGTATTCCTTTAACCCCTTTCTTAAAATGTACACCATACAGTAAAAGGCATAAAACATAATGGCTGCCAAATTGTTCTTTTGATCATTACCTACCTAGAAACCATGTGTGAAAAACACAGGAATTTGAAATATGCTTCCAGGAAGTTAAAAAGTTATATCTTCATTAGAGTCTGAAATCCAAACATTGAAAGTTTAGATTTATTTTTTTAATAAATCATAAAATACTACACATTCTCCTACTAATGGAGATGCATCATTAAATGTTTAATGGCAAAGAGTTAAGCATATTAATATATTTGCTAGAAGCTTAATGCAATACACTTATTAGTTTTAGAAACTCTTAAGGATTCTAAAGACTATTGGCTTGACACAATATTTTTATACGTATTTTCCTTTGCAGTGTTCCCAAAGAAAGTGTGTACATAAATGTAATGCTGCAATGAAAACTTGAGGGACAAAATAAGTAATAAACTGTATTATACTGCTATTTGTATTAGCAGCAATAATTTATGATTCAGTTTTCAAGCAAACCATAACATAAACTTTGTGATCATTTGACCAGTACTAACAAAACTGCAGCAATGGGAGCAAGAACTCCAGTGGTTAAGTCACATTATTTAAGAAAATACATTCAGTGTGGACTTTCCAGTTCTAAAATCAGTGCAGTGATCTAATACATTGACTTAACGCTTTTTTCAAAGGCTAAATTATTAACCAAAGAAAGCAGCCTTCATATTTACATTCACAATGAATGAACAAGACAAGTGAATGCAGCCTTTATTTTTACAATCACAGTGAATGAACTGAAGACAGCTGAAAGCAGCCTTCTAATATTTACAATCACAGTAAATGAACTGAAGATAAGTGAATGCAGCCTTCATATTTAGAAACACAATGAATGAACTGAAGATAAGTGGATGCAGCCTTTATGTTTACAACTACAATGAATTACATGATGACAAGTGAATGCAGCCTTCATATTTACAATCACAGTGAATGCAGCTCTCACATTTACAATCACAGTGAATGAAGACAAGTGAATGCAGCCTTCATATTTACAATCACAGTGAATGCAACCTTCACATTTACAGTCACAATGAATGAAGACAAGTGAATACAGCCTTCATATTTACATCACACTGAATGAACTGAAGACAAGTGAATGCAGCCTTCATGTTTACAATCACAGTGAATGAAGACAAGTGAATGCAGCCTTCATGTTTACAATCACAGTGAATGAAGATGAGTGAATGCAACAACACAGTTAAGTTAAATAGGACAGAGTCTGTGACCAAAAATACAGGACTAAAATATGAGGGTATTATTTTAAAAATAAAGAAAAAAAATACATTTAAAAAGAAAGTAATAATTTTGCTTTGTTGTGACATTGCAGATATTAGCTGGATAATAGTGTCTTCATCAGAATGGCTGTACCATGAAAATCATGCACCATTTTCAAATAAGACCAAGCTTAGCCATTATAATTGAAAAAAGTATATTCCATAATTTTTCTACTTTTAAAATAGAATGAATTGATTTCATCTAACTGAATATATACCTAAATTACCTACCAGGAAATAAGTTGGTAAATAAAATAAGGATTAGATTGTAAAAACCCAACCATGGCAAACTGCAGTGTCTGAAGTTCATGCTTGTATGTGCCTTGGTGGAATGGGTGGGAAATTTTATAAAAGGAAGAGGAAAGAATAAACATTGACAGGAGAAGATATTTATTTATCTTAAATCATCAGACATTGTTTGTTGCGACAGTGCACAACTAAACTAATAATGTTCTGTAGTCTTAGCAACAGCATGTAATTCATGCACAAATTTAAAGTGATGAATTTATCATAACTTTTTGCTATATTACATGTGGGCATATTGATTATCATATCCTCTCCTTGAAGGACTGAAGGTAACAATATTGACATAACTATTTTTTGGTATTATTTGTACTGTACCATTCTTTGACATCACTATGTACACTGAGTAAAGCACTACCAAATGAAAAATGCATGAGTCTTGCATATGCCAGGAAAGAAAAAAAGCATTTTAGAAAAAAAAAAATATTATATAGATATCGTATCATAAAGTGACCTCTGCCTTAGTGTTTCTCCCTATTAAGTTTAAAACTCAATGGTTTGTGGGGTTTTAATTTGTTTTTTTGCCTAAATTAGTAAATTTATTTGAATAAAATATCTCACCCAATATCTTTTGTTTCCAGATACCTTACCCAATATGACTGTGTCACTTTCTACAATTTAGTCAATTCATTAAGGTAATATTATTTTAACTTCTATATTACATTTATTTTCATAATAATCATTTGCGCTTTTTGTGCTTTTTTTGTTGTCACTGTAAAAGAAGATCTTTTCAAGATGAGATAGGGAAAAATTCTTAATTTACTTTTAAGAAAGTATAAGTGGTTCTTTCTTTGTAAATATTTTAATTCACATTTTATATAGATTTTAAGAGTTTCACTTGTAGTTTTGTATACTGCAAACCTGCAAGAAAAGATAAGAAACATCTGTGAATACACAATTTCAATACTGCTTGTACGTATTAGTTGGAACTGTTGGTTTGTTTTATTCATTGTGCTTCATATATAGTGCTCCAGCAATCCTCAATTTTCTTTGACTCATCTGTATTAATGATCTTCACTCAGGTTTTTCTCTTGCAACTTAACAAATCTCTCAACCAAAAAATCTCCCAAGACTTCTGCTCAGATTATTCTTAAAGGCCAGTGTTTACTTCTCATATAAGAGTAGATATTCACATAAAATACTTATTAAAAGTCTGAATTCAAGTAAAATTTATTTTTCTATCAACATAAATATTAATTAAACTTAGCTATAAAAACGTTGCTTCATGATGAGGTGTTGTGTACCCTAATGATATATTCGTAGTAGCAATAATTTAAAAAATGGAAATAGATGTTGCTATGTCTTTGAATGGTTCACGGACGTATTGGCATGGAGAGTAAACAGTTTGAAAATATTTGATACTGTGAATGCACCCCTTTGTTAATGGTTATGATTATTATTATTATTATTAATCATCTATAACTAATTACAAGTGATCGAAAATCTTAGTTTATAGTTATTAATAATTCACCCACAAGACCAACCTGTCTCTGACTTAGCAGATTATAAGGGTGTCGTAAAACTCTACTCTTTACACAGTATTAAGATAGATGTTTTACTGTCAAACAGTATTTTCGTAGGTGGAAACTTCTTACTAAAGGAGTAATAAATCTGTCTTTAATTATATTTGAGTCCCCATCCACCCACTGTCACTCCAGCATATGGTTTTGCAAGAAGGTTAATAAATTTAACAATAAGTTTATTAAATCAACAATTAATATACAACATATATAAATATAATCAAAGAGTGCTGACATTTACATCAATATATATATATATATATATATATATATATATATATATATATAATCAAATTAATAGATATAGTTTCATTGTCAGAGTTTTAAAGAGATAATTATAGTCAATGTACATAACCTTTTTCAATGATGGCCACTATCATTAGCGCATGTTCACAATCACACAGTTTGCAACAAGTCACTTCTTTTCTTATTAGATGAAGGTCCAACACATACCTTCTAGGAAACATTGCACTGTTCCAGAATCTTCAATGAGCTCAGAAAGCATACAGTGGAAAATCATTTAGAACTTTATATGCATTCTCAGCACACCACAAGGAGTGTTACCAAATTTTTGTGTATGCTACTCAAGCAAACCATGAGGAGTGTTCAAGAAACTTCATGAATTCTTGAGACCATACTCTTAAAGCTTGAGTTAGTTATTGGCTTCCATAGTATTGGCTCTTGAATTCACGGGAATCAACTTACAAACATGTTTACTGATATGTTTGACGTCTTGATCCAGTAGAGTACAGTAGTCACTGCAGTCTGAAGAGGATACAAGGTTATAAATCAAAAACGTCAAAAGGCATGCTCCTTTCATAGCTAATGATCGCCTTTATGACCAGACTTGAGTTACGTCAGAATCAAAGTGATTAGAGTATAGAACTTCTTCAAAAAAGTAAGTTTCGGTCTATCCCCATTGGATGAATTTGTTATGAGCAAGTATGAAACTATTAGAAAAACTACTCATCCACTCAGAACTGGTTTGAATTGTATCAGCAAGTTCTTGCACATTCTTTACCCGAGTTGTTTACTCCAACTCTCGTACTTACAAAAATATCATCATGTGCAACAATTTATATAATAATTAAGTTTAGGGATAGGCGAATTTACTCAGCCACAGATACAATGAGTGTAAGGGAAACATTTGATACAAAAGTGTCAGATAAACATTTGACACAGTGAGTGTAAGAAAAACATTTGATACAAAGAGTGTCAGAGAAACATTTGACACAATGAGTCTCATAAAAACATTTGATACAATGAGTGTCAGAGAAACATTTGATAAATGAGTGTCAGAGAAACATTTCAGAACAGTTCACTGATTATACAGGTATTGAGGGCAAACTATTAGAAAACTTTGACAGCAACAGTTGTCATATAGTTAATAAAAAATAAAAAAACATGTCCCACTGATGACCCAAATCTTCAAGTTTAAAGTGTCCAAAGAAACATTTGGTAAGTACACAATAATTAATTATCATCACTATGTACTCTTTTCATATCAACTGCCTCATTCACACGTTTTATGGTGGTATTGAATTCAGGACATCAAGAATTGTTCACATATCCAATCTTATCCAACATTTTTCTGGATGCCAGCTTACTAGAAAGCAAAAAATAGAAAGCATTTCCCAGGCATTTCCTTCTCTTTTTTCCTTTCTGAGAAACATTTAATCTCACATATCTCATCTCTCGAGCTAGGAGCATACACTCATGATACTGTTGTATTCTTAGCTTTCCTCAGGTAAAATCCAAAGATCCTTTTACGTTTTCTTGTAGGTTCCAGCTATTTGTAAGTCTTTTAATATTAGTACCCAGTCCCACTTACTTCCTAGAAAGAGATCATTTCAACATTTCTGGCCCCGCCTATTACTCAGGCACTTAGGTTACAAAGAAATCATATCGTTATTTACTTTCCACCCACCTTTTAGTCTTAGAGTCAAAGAGGTTGTATCAACATTCAGGTCACACTATTGTCGACCTAAACAGATCACATTAACATTCAGGTGACCGTGTTCTTTATCATTATTCAGGGCATACATTCATAACCATATCCAAGCCACACAATATTCATATCAGCATTCAGCAGAAATACCCTTCTCAGTCTTCGATTCAAAGATATATCAGCAATTGATTCCCAATTTTCTTGTCAGATAGATCAAAATTCAGGAGTGCTTTAAAGCAATATTTTGTATTTCAGTGATAAAATTGATGTGCCTTTATTTTTGTGCAAATTCTTCTAAATTTCTAAACTGAATCAAATTCATTTATGTGCTTTTCGTTTTATTACATTGGTGCCAGTTCTGTGTTCTCTGTTTTACTCCCATTTGTCATTGGAAATGTATATATTTGCATTCAAGTCATTTGTGCATTTGTAATTGTTAATTTATAATCATCAGTTACTTAAGACTTTTTTCTTAAGAGTAAACATTCCATAAATTCACCAATTTATTGGGATTTTTTGTTATTGACTAGAACTAGTGCCAGGACATTTGGACAGAATACTGGTTGGCTGTTTCTGGATGCTGCTGACAGTCTTTATGTGGTGAGACATTTAAGTTCATGTTCTTATGGTTTCTACTTGTTGCCCTTGGACAGTCTGTTTGTGGTGAGATAGTTATTCAGTTTATGGTCTCCAGGACAGTTTGTTTTTTGGTGAGACAATTATTAAGTATATGTTTCCCTGGACAGTCTGTTTTTAGTGAGACAATTATTAAGTATATGTTCCCCAGGATAGTCTGTTTTTAGTGAGACAATTATTAAGTATGTGTTCCCCAGGATAGTCTGTTTTAGTGAGACAATTATTAAGTATATGTTCCCCTGGACAATCTGTTTTTGGTGAGACATTTATTAAGCTTGAGGTTTGATTCATCATTTCTGTAAAATTCCAGAAATTCATACATTTTGAGAAGAATTCAAAGTATGAAGCATGTCAATTTTATTACTACAAATTAAACATTAAATGAATTTTGCAATAAATAACTACAGTAAAAAGTGAAGCATGTAAAATATACAATGCAGAGTACACTACACATGTGACTGATAGCTTGGATGGAGATATTTCAGTGAAACTGACTAGGAAAGACCCATCATAACCTTGGTTGTATGTTCAGTTTAATATCTCATTACATCGCCATCTACCAGGTCCTTTCTATTGGCACTATCGTGAGCATTTTGTAAGTGATCCCACAGATTTATAACTGTCTTTATATTAAAATGTACACAAACAAACAAAGGTCTTCAATTTGACTTGTTAATTCCAAAATGCTTTCTTAGTATTCTTTATTTTTCTGAATGGTGTATTCTTATTGTACAATAATTATAACATCATTTTACTATAATCCTAAATACTTAGATAATTGTATGTTTGCTGGGAAGTTTAGAAAAATTGAAGAGAATATAATTAGTGGACATTAACATGTCTGTAGGAAAGATACAATATACATAGACCCACAAATTACAATTTGTTACAGGGTAATGTAGATATTTCATCTTTCTTGCTTTCGGTCTCTCTGTGTATAACATGAAGATAGTGAAGTCATTCATGCACATAAATAGCATAATCTTTGTAAAAACCTATTTGTTACAAATTCAGATTATTATCATTTCCTTCACTGGCTTAATTCACTGTTGCAACGAACAGTCTTAATTTAGAGTAGTATTAAAGACCCTGTCTTTGCATGTTGTCAGCAAGATATGTTACTGGTTCACATTTTGCTCTCAATGAACACTTTTATTCAAAGAAGTACTAAAACCCCTGCCTTTGCATGTTTTCATTGAGATTATATTTCTTGTTCACAAACTCCATTTGATGAATTTAAAGCTTCATTGTGTTCACACAGCACTTCATTTTTATTATGGTGACTAATACTAAATTGTCGTAACACAGATAAGTAATTACAGGGCTGAAGTCATGGCCAGGGTATAAGGCTGACCTGAAATGATTATGAGAACAGATGCAAACATATACAGATATGTAGAAATAAGTGAGACTTCTTTGACATTCATAAAAAGCTTAGTATTGATTGATCATTAATACTCTACAGCCCACTCCTTTCATTCAACTGGAGATTGCAGTATTGTGCTTTATGTTGAGAGATTTCTATACATGCATGAGTGTTCATGAAAGGAAGTTAAGTGCTGGATAGTCACATTCAGTTTCTTCCCCATTCTATTAATGAAAATCTGTGATTTGACACCAGATTCCATTTCATTTTGTTTGGCAATTTTCAACAGAAAGTTGTATCAAACACAGACTAAATTAAATAAGCCACTTTCATTAATGGTCTGCACATATTGATAAATGCCACATTTTTTTAAAGCATTGTCTAAGAAAAGTGTCTGTTTAATTTCAGTCTTTTACTGTTGCAGTGCTGTATTCTTTGTAATTTCAATTATACTGTACCATTGCTGTGTGGTATTCTTTATCTGGTTCCATACTATGGGTTGAAATCATTATGATTTTTACTCTCGCACAGAGGACTTTCAAACTATTCCTTGCATTCCCAAAGCAGACAGTCCACTAAATGATATTTTACTATTGTCAGTCAATTGTGATTATATTTAAGGGAAGGCAATTCAGATATTCTATTTATTTAGTATAATTTTGTTCAATGTTTTTTTTTCCTCAAACTATTTCATCCTGGTTTGGGGCAAATTAGCTGTAGAGAAAAACTAGTGCTGAAATCTTTAGTGAGATACAAACATTTTAAAAGCTGGACAAGCAATGTGATATATAGTAAATTGTTCAGCATATGTCCTTGCCATGAAGATAGTGATTACTCAGCACAGAAAGACATACAGATTGTTAAAATAGATTTGAGAGTTGTCTTTTACAGAATTCTTAGAAAATTATTTCAGAAAATAATACTGGGCTATCTTTGTTTGCACAGAATAGCCTTTATCTTGGTATGCAAAGGTGTATGGTTATCTTTGTTTGCACCAAATAGTTTTACATCATTTTTTTGTTTTCATTTGCACTGAAAGTGTTGGATTATCTTTCTTTGCACAAATAATCTTGAGTTATCTTTGTACAAATATGTCTTGGATTAGCTTTGCACAAAATAATCTTGGATTAGCTTTGCATAATGTGTTTTTGATTATCTTTCTTTGCACAAAACAATCTTGATTATCCTACCTGCATTGTCTTTTCTATATATGTGCACAGAATTAACTATATTGGAGTTATTCATTTTTTATGCACACACAAACAGTCCTAGTTTATAAATTATAAAAATATTGTTACAGAATGCACAGCAGAGAGTTTTTGGTGAACCAAAGAAAGACCAGCTAGAAGCAGAGAAAAATGAACAAGCAAATACAGGTATTATGGCATTTTTCTAAAGACTTTATCATCTCTATTTGCTGTTATGACTTATCTTTCAACTTAAAATTAACACTTATCATTTTATTCATTTTGATGACCCACCTGTGCAGTGAACATAACTAAAATATACATAGTGTGATGCTATCCAGTTTTCAACAAAAATATATTTTTTTAATATTTATATTAAAAAGCACCAACAATACTGTGTGAAGAATATCTTTAAATTGAATATTACTGTTTAATTTAATCATAAAAGAAATATATAGCTAAAGACTAATTTATAAATCTATGTAATCAAACTTTTAAAACTAGCAATGCAACAAAATTAAATAGACAACAACTAGAGACACTGGATATTCTCATTTGCTAAGAGTGATCTCATCAAATTTATATCTACTGCATGTTTACACTGACTACTGTTCACACTAATAACCAACAGATTTATGCATATAGCATTTAGTCACTTTTACTGTCAAATTTATGTATATAGCATTTAGTTACTTTTACTATCAAGTTTATGTATATAGTTTTGGGTCACTTTTACCATCAAGTTTATTATACCATTTAGTCACTTTTACCATCAAGTTTATGTATGTAGCATTTAGTCACTTTTACCATCAAGTTTATGTATGTAGCATTTAGTCACTTTTACCATCAAGTTTATTATAGCATTTAGTCACTTTTACCATCAAGTTTATGTATGTAGCATTTAGTCACTTTTACCATCAAGTTTATTATAGCATTTAGTCACTTTTACCATCAAGTTTATGTATATAGCATTTAGTCACTTTTACCATCAAGTTTATTATAGCATTTAGTCACTTTTACCATCAAATTTATGTATATAGCATTTAGTCACTTTTACCATCAAGTTTATTATAGCATTTAGTCACTTTTACCATCAAATTTATTATAGCATTTAGTCACTTTTCCCATCAATTTATTATAGCATTTAGTCACATTTACCATCAAATTTATGCATATAGCATTTAGTCACTTTTACCATCAAATTTATGTATATAGCATTTAGTCACTGACACTTTACCATCAAGTTTATACAGTGCAAATCATAATACACATAGATTTAATATTGTGTTCTTGCCCAGAGTGATCCCTACTGAGACTATAGCCAGCAGTTTCATAAATACAGTGCAACTCATAATACATACAGATTTAATGTGCACATGCTAATAGTTATCTTCACAATACCCAATGTTTCTTTGCTTTGTTTTGGTTTTGCTCCCTAAATCATATCTCCACACCACACATCATCCATATGCACACAGATTCTGAAGCAAGCATATATTCACATAGCACATGAAGTTAAAATAGTTCTAAAATACAGGAACTATAGTCCATGTTATAGAGCCTGAGTCACCAGTCCTGGAAGAAACTCCCAAGTGGCATGCTTTAAAGCAAGTGTTGGAAGAGATAGAGTCTGAGATTGAACAGATGACTTCAGGGGGTGACCATAAAGCTGCTGATCAGTGTAGAGTTTTGGTCTGTGCTGAAGATGATCACACATGCAACCAGCTAAAAGAAGTGAGTTATTCAATTAGCACCAAAGCTGATCATAAAAGAAGCATGTTATTGAAGTCATTCTTATTGGCCCAACAAAGGTCTAGAAGAAATGCAATCAAACAGAAAGGTTCATTTTCAAAATTTAGATAACGCATTAAGTTTGTTCTCAATAAAACCCTGTTTATACCCATACTATTGTTTACTCAGACACGAAAAAACCCATTTATACCCATACTATTGCATACTCAGACACAAAAAATAGATGTAGAGATACAAAGTTTTACCTCATGATGGCCTAGCAGTAAACTTGAAATAGATGTAGAGATACAAAATTGTCACCCCATGGTGGCCTAGCAATGAACTTGAAATAAATGGAAGTCAATCATGAAGTAGGATAACTTCATGAGCTGAACCTAATGCAGAAGTACAAAATTGTCAACTCATGAGGGCCAACATGAAGTCAAGATCGACTTCTAAAGGGTAGCAACAAATGGTGGCTTTGAGTTCTCCTATAATTAGTTGCACAAGGGGCAGCTTGAAGTTGTTTAAGAAATAGTAACATCTTCGGTTTGCTTCATCACTCTGAAATGCTTCTTGCTTATTAAGGAGGCATTGACCATGAACAGTTGTACTCACTATTAAGGCTATTAAAACTCATAATTGGGCCGATTGTTAGAACAGTTGGTATAATCGGTATCGGCAGAAATATCAGTGCCAATTTATACAAATTTTTAACATTTAAATTCAATCATAACATTCATCTTGACATGGCCTGAATTTTAAATCAGAATTAAATAGTGGAAATTAAGGAATAAATGGATATTCCAGCAGCTTCAGCACTTGACTCGCAGTGTGGTGCATGCATCCATCCAGCCATGTGGACAACTTAGTAGTAACTTACTTGATTTAAAACATAGTTTCAAGAGCACGAATCTTTCGATTGGATTATTAATATAATAATATTGACTAGTGATTGTACACTATTAAATATACTACCAAGCCTATACATAATGTCGAACTCGAAACACTCAAGTTTAGTCTAGAATTACTTCAAAGTATATGTAGTTGACGAGTCTGAAGCAAATTGCAAAGCATGCATTGCCAGGGTTGGAAAGGATTCTAAAAACTATATGACATCAAATCTTGTCCAGCACTTGTGCTGCAAGCACATCGTCAAACATGGCCTGTTTCTGGCAGATAAAACAGAAAAGGATGCTGCACATTTAACCTCAGTAACTGCAACAATTCCTCATACTCTGACTATTGATGCCATGCTGGATCAGAATTAGCCATTTGCATTTGATGATCCTAAGAGCTATTAGTTGGCACAAAGCTATTGCAGAGTTTATGGCAGTAGATGTGCAACCATTTTCCATCGTTGAAGACTTTTGATTTTGATGTCTGATGGCCAGTGCAGAACCACATTATAAAATTCCAAGTCAGAAGTACTTTTCCATGTTTTTGATACCTGACATGCATAAGGAGATACAAAGCAAGGTTCATCTGACTTTAATTTGACCTCTGATGCGTGGTCAGACCTATCCATCAGCATAGTCTGGTTGAGTCTTAAGGCACACTGGCTGACTTTCAGTGGAAACTGGTGATTTTCGCAGCAATGCCTCTCAATGAATTAATTTTAATTATTACTGGGCTATTGCTATTAACATTTTGTCATTTATTGAAATCTAGTAATGGAGACCTGAATCATTGAACATAAGTTAAAAGACTAGCTTAATACATTTTCGATTCATTTATAGTTTGAATTGGCAAACCCTAAGTTTTATCAGTGTTAGTTTTCAAGTTTTAAGTTTGTGTGATCGTTGTTTTCTGTAAATAGCAATGTACTCCTTATCTGGTTTCTGTTTGTTTTTGTATAAAGGTTCAAATTCACTTGACACATAAACCACCTTGTTATAACTCACACGGCAAAATACCTGTTTGCATTACACTAATAGGTTTATGTTTCTTAATCAGTCATTGTTATAAAAAAATTAATAATGAAATAATTGGTCTCATAATTATAATCGGTATCGGCAATTTTAATAATCAGCAATAGGTGATATCAGCAAAAAAGCAACATCAGTACAGCCTTATATTCTATACATCCTATATCAACACATGTTAAAATGAGTGTGGCATGTTAGCCTCAGGCAACCATCTTCTTCTTTGTCAAGAATAAATAAGTACTGTAAAATTAAGTACAGTGAAGAAAAGTTTACTTTTTCTCTTATTTAATCAGACAAAAATTGTCTTTATATCATTTTCTAATTGATTATAGCAAACATGTGACAGACTTCATCACATGTCGACTCTAGGTGACAAAATTTAGTAGAGAGTCTTCTGTTCACTGGTATGTGCAAATTGTTACATGGCTTTAGTTGGTCTCAATTTTTTTCACTATGATTGAGGTGGTGATTTTTTAGTAACTCTTACTATCCTAGTTAACTCTTGTTAATTTTAGGGGGTTTTGGTAACAGAGATGTTTACCCTATATATTTTTTCCTAATAATGACTATGAACCTAACATATAGGGTTCTTGTGTATGTGAGTGGTGTGCATGTGCTTTGAAATTCCTTTTATAATGGGTTTTATTTTTGTTTCTTCTAAAACTTAGGAACATATATTTTGATGGTGTTATTATACTGACATATTAAAAGGTTCTCATGTCACATTTTATGACATGCTCCAGTTTAATTCATCAAATGGGAATTTGTACATTTGGCAGACAGTTCAAGTGAACCTTTACAATAAATAAATAAATTGCAGTACACAGTATATGGAACATTAAAGTCATATTTTGTTCACATCACAGACCAAAAAGAGAAAAATAGTCTGTCAGCAGTTTGGGCATGTATATCTTTGTATATACTCAAAAACCAATCCAAATTCACTATACCTCTGTACACCTGTGTCCCAAATGTTGAAACTGGTTGTTGGGCCTTGAAAATGATTACACCTGCATTCATCTTTTAAGAATTAATTATTAAAGTAATGATTCATATGATTTCAAAAAGTCAGCTAAAAGAGGTGAATTAGTTGTTAAAATAACTTTTTTCCTGTTAAGCTCAGCACATTTGAAATTTCTAATAATTAAAATGACCACTTGCTGTGAAGTACATTCATTCTATGTTCATGTGTGTTGTGCATATAATATGCAGCATATTGTTACATTTTATTTATATTTGCTTCTAGATATGCTACACAACACACAAACCTTTCATAGAACTTAATAAACTTTAATTTTCAAAGTCTTGCTATTAAATGATTTCGTTACCCACATATTTTATTATCTTTTATTACAATATTTTTATTTTACATGATTTTAGTTGCAGCTGACACATCTAGTATCAAAAGAAAATCACATACATATATTACTCTCTCTAATTAAGGCATTAGCTGTCCTTGATATAATTTTTTACTGTCGGCATACTTTACTCTCAGCTACTGTGCAGTGGATCAGATGGACTGTTACGTCGACTTTACAAGAAGTATCTGGCAATCAAGTCTGGCACCTTGAAAGCACAGGTTTTGGCAGTTCATTACTTGAAAGAACCATACTACTTTATCTAATGGTCCCCATTTATTAAATCAAAAGGTTCTTAAAGTTTTGTAAGCATATAATCAGGTGAATTTGATTTAACTGTTCAAACTAAATTTAAATAAACTGTCAAGAGTTGTTTCCAGTAAGTATATTATATTGGAGAAGGGTTTATATATACCAGATATGCTCGCTGGAAATTCAACATTTTCAGAGTGCTAGCTCTCACCAAACTCCTGAAACCCATTTGAGCATTCTTTTTATTTGTATTCTAAAGCATTCTTGTTTCATTTTTAATAGGAAAATATTGCTTTTATAGAAAATAGAGATTCACTTCTAGCAATTTTTTGTTTCAGTCCACTCTTTAAAGCTAGTCTGCATATTTTTAAGCTGTAGTTGTTTTTTTAACATTATTATAAACAACAGAACTTTTTAAATATTTCAGACTATAACATGATATTATATCATTGTGTTATAACGACCTGTATTGTCTGCAGGCAAATAATGAGAAAAAGACAAGAAAAACTAGGAGCAAGAAGGCAGACCCACTTAACAAAGAGATTACACTGACACAGATGGCATGCAATGCTGAGGAAAAACTTAATGTGACTGATGATGAGACTTCAGCAACAGGACAAGATGAAGAGAATCAGTTAATCTTATCTGAAGATGAGAACAAGATGGCCCAGAGAGAGCAGAAGATTCCAGTAAAACCATTTAGATTAAAAGTCTCTCTATTGTATTTGGTTGTTGCATATCTTAGCTGTAACATACCATTAACTAATACCATGAATCCAGGTTTTTGTTTGCATGGTATGTTTTACTTGATTCTGATACGTACTTGGGAATTGTGTCTAGATATTTCAAGTTTTCTCTAGAAATTGTTTAACTTTATTTCTAACACTGAGAAGGTACCATCTTTTGCATAATTTTACAAGAATGTGTCGAAAGTAAATTAAGATAAAAACATTTTTATTTAAGATTTTTCTCTCAGTGGTCTTGTACACAAAATGTATGAGAATTTTTTTTTATACTACACAGTGATAACAGCATTAGCACTAATTATTTCATACCTTATAATCACTTAACTGTGCTTCATTTAATGGGGTTGGTTTTATTTTATTTTTTTGTTGCCCATGTTGGTTACCAATATTGGTGTTTGATTACTATCTCACTAAAAAAAAAAATTTTGATTACTTTAAGATTGGAACAGTGAATAATATAGTTCTCTTTTGGTGATAACATGTTTCTGTTTCATTTAATTTTCTTTTAAAGAAGCTGTTAATAAATTTAGAGTTGTTAAGGACATCTTTTAACCATTTCACCATTTCCTTAGTTCCACATTAGTGTTGACATTATTTCATTATAATATCTCTAGTATAAAAAGAGATTTAAAAAAAAAAGTGGGGGTTAGTGTTGACAGCATCTAATCATAATGTCCTAGAGTTAAACAAGGTATGCCTAATGGGCAGTAAGATAACATGAACACATTTCCATCCAAAGATTGTTATTTATGCAGTGGTTCATGAATTTGCTTTGTTAATTTGGTATTATTGTAAAATTATTTTTACTTAAATATTCATTTGTTAAATTGAAAATTTTAAAACAACAGATTGGAACTCTCATGCCAGTACTGTTTTGATTTCAGATTTTCATGAAGTTTCTATAATGTTTATTTAACAGAACTTTTGCATACCAGGTGATGTCTTCTTGTGTTCATTAACCATTTCGATCAGAGCAAAAACAAATGCAGTGTTTTGTTTTTACACTTGTAATTTTCTGCTGAATAAGTCAGTCACTGCCATATGCATGCTTAGACATTTAATTTCCTATTTCCTTTCAAAAATTATTTCATCCAGTTCTAACACTTAAACAAACATCATATAATGAAACAATTTTTCATTCACTTAGCACTGACAGATTTTTTAAATATGATTTTATAGGTCCCTGCAAGCAGTGATGGCAACCTAAATGTTCCATCCAAAGATGCCTACTATGGTTTTATATCAGGGCCTATTACCATTTTACACCCTCTGCATGGATGTTCAGACCCACATGGACTGATGCGAACTCTGATGGAGATCCAGCCAACTTATGTGGTGTTATATGACCCAGATATGTTGTTTGTCAGACAGCTGGAGGTTAGCAAAGAATATTTTTAATGACAAATTAAATTAATTATTTAATGAAAAATATATGGTACCTTTAGTGCACGAATTTATTTAGGGGGATGAATACCATATTTTGTTTTAACAAGAATCATTATTTTTTTTTATTGTTTTTTTTTTCTTAACAGTCTTTTGTTACCTTACCTTTACAAGTAGGGCAATCATCTAACATCTCCTCATCGTAATTAGTACTCCCTTGTTAGCTGAAAATCAGATTGGACCGGATAGTATTGTCAGATGCATTTGACAATTCAAACAAGGACTGGCTGTTTGGAGGAAGATCATGAGTGGGGGAAAAATGGTGGATGCAAGTGAATTGGGTCATCTTTTGTTGGAAAATATATACACTATTTTGGGAAGGTCATAGAATTAAGTAGAGATCTTTAATAATTTGGCTTCATATATGTGGAAAAAATAGATAACAAAAACTTTTATAATGAGGACAAGAAAGTAAAACCATGGGTATGCCCTTAGTTAAGAGAAAGAGAAACAATTGGTAACATTTCTTCTACCCTTGTTCCTCTTTTTGAGCTATTTACAGCTCATTCATTTTAACTGCCCTGTCCCAATTTAGTGTGCTCAGTCAAGACCTCTTCAGTATTATTTTTTCACTTCATCACAATGGAAATGTTATATGAACTTTGTGAGTTTATCATTTTAAATGCAGTTGGTTGAGGTTAAACTGATTTGTTTCCCTTAGGTGTACAAGGCCTCACATCCCAAACATCAACTGAGGGTGTACTTTCTTTTGTATACTGGTTCTGTTGAAGAACAACGATATCTGACTACCCTCAGGCGTGAAAAGGAGGCTTTCGAGTTTCTCATTCGAGAGAAAGCGGTATCAATCTTTTTTTAAACAAGAGGGTTGTATTTGTATAAATGTGTATGCATGCATGCATTAACATGTATATTGATAATGGAAGTTGCACACTGTCTAGTGTGTTATTATTATTTATTTTCCTTAATTTGCATTCTTTCAAGAATATAACTTTTCCAGGGATTCAGATTAACTTATTATTAAAAAGAAAAGTGAACACCTTCTGTTTGTCATTTTTTTAAAGTGCTAATGTCCTAGAAAATATTTAGGAGGGGTGGGGGATAAAACTCTTGAACTTTTGCTGAAACCCACGGGTAAATCTAGTACTAAAATTTGTTGTAATACAGATTAGTTAACAGTTAATTTTAGCAATTTCAAATTTTCATGTGTTGTTTATGAAAGAAATTTTAATTATAAAAAAATAAACTTTTATATAAAATTAGAAATTGGTTTGCATTAAGGCTGACCTTTATTTTAATAAACATAAACCTTTGTTACCATCAGAGTGACAGATAAACTGACTGCTGAATTTTGAAAACTGTTTCAGACTATGGTGATACCAGAGGAAAGAGATGGCAAACTTAAGGATGATCTTTTCAACATGCAAAGGGATGCTACATCTGCACAAGACACAGTCAGCACACGTAAAGGTGGCCAGCAAAAACAGCCAGAAGAACAAAAGGTTTCATTTTCATAGTATTTGTTTAATTGTATTTAGCACTATACATTGATATATTTGTGCCTTATATATGTCAAAGAAATGTCTTTTATGATCTTTTTGGAGTGTACAAATTGTTCATAATTTTATGTTGGTCTAATTAAATTTTGAACTCCATGTTGTAGATTGCAAAGCGTAATAGCATTGTTTATTTATTTTGTACACCTGTTCCCAGTACACGTCTCCCTTGATCTATGCAGAATAAATTTCAGTGTTTCTTCTGTAATTTTCTCAGTTTTAGATCATCATTGCATATCCGTACATTGCAGGTGATTGTTGACATGCGTGAATTCCGTAGTGAGTTACCATCTTTGATCCATCGTCGAGGTATGGTCATCGAGCCTGTCACCTTAGAGGTAATAGTCTTTCAAATCTGCTTTTAACTTGTTTCAATTTTAAATTAATTGTATTTTACTTAACACACTAAGGCTGTTTTTAATGAAGCATATTTTAATTAAATATGATTATAGATTGTACTCATTTTATAACTTGTTTTAAAGGTTGATTTTATCTGTATGCTCTGTAAGTATCATTATGTATTGGTTGGTTGAAAATAAGTCCTCCAGGAGCTACTATACTACTACTAATAATAAATAATAATATTTTTTATCTTTTAGAGTGATTTTAATATGAAAGAAAATTGTGACATCCACATTAATAAAAAATATACTTTAACATTCTGGATCCATCAGACATTCAAGATATCCTTCATTAAGAAAAGACAAAACAAAAGAAATTCATGTATGAATAGTTGACACTTTGTCTGAGTCATGGTGCTGAGTGAAGCCTATTCTTCAAAAGATGAAATTATATCATTTTAAAATGTTGATGTTAAATTATCTTTATGTTTGTCATTTGGTTTGGTTTTGGTTTTTTGCAGAGGGGTGGGGGGGGCTATTTAAGAAGAGAAGGATCACCCAGCGTTCATCAGTTAAAAACACTGGAACTAGGACAAATACTGGAACTAGGACTAGAACTAGATAATAACTAAGGTTGGGACTAGAACTAGATTATGACTAAGGTTTGATTTTGACTAGGACTAGATTATGGTTTTGACTAGGACTAGATTATGACTAAGGTTGGAACTAGGTTTAGATAATGACTAAGGATGTTGTTGTTTATGTAGGGGTCACTTCCAGCTTCTTTGCCACTTTCCTGCTGAGAAATAAGGGGTGTTGGGAGGGAGGGGAGGGGGATACAGCCTGCTAGCTATGTTGTCATTACAGTAGAATTTTTTAAAGTTATCTTGTAGTGTCATTGTACATTCCTTGAAGTAGAATTTTTTAACACACATCTTGTAGAATCATTGTGCTTTCATCCATTGCAAACTTATCTGGCTGGCAAAGGCAGACCATCCCAGTAATCCATGGACTAAAGTTGTGGTGGATGTTGCTGTCGTTCCTGATGTTGAAGTGGGAGGGGGTGTCTTACAGGGCCTAGGCTAGTAACACACCAAGTATGTACCTAGTATGTATGTATGCCTGGGATGCTCAATCCCCTGGCCTTCTTGTGGGGTGTTGTCATCGCTGTTGCTGATATGGTTGTCCCCAGTGTCCATTGGGATGCATGGAGATGGGCGCTGGTGGCCAGTAAAGCATCAGCTGAATCGTGTCTGCAATGGGATGGTTTTTGAAATATCCCTAGTGAATATGTTGCTCATAGTACTGCCATTGTTGTTGAAAATTTATGTGGCATTTTTGTAGCCTTTGTTGTGGCTGTTGTTGGGATAAAAAAGATGACAAGAAGAAAGACTCAAGCATCAGCTGAATCGTGTCCGCAATGGGATGGTTGAAATTTCCCTAGTGAATATGTTGCTCATAGTACTGCCATTGTTGTTGGTAATTTATGCAGTATTTTTGTAGCCCTTGTGTGGCTGTTGTTGGGATAAAAAATGATGACAAGAATCAAATGAAAAATCGCCAACACCCAGATGAAAAAAACAGAATCAAATGAAAAAAATCATACATACCAAAGACTGTACAAACATAGCAGCCAAAATTGGGACCGCCCTCAATGAGTATGCAAGGGGTGCTTGAGGCCCCACCCCTTTCATCTTTGCCAGTGACTCCATGTAGAGCATCATCCATGCTGGCAGTAACAACAACAACAAATGTCGACATAGAGACATCCCTTAAAAATGGCAAAATAGCGTTGGAGGTTCCCCCTTTTCCACCACTGATAGCAGCAAAAGGTCAATAACAACAGAGCCTTCAGCAAAGCAAAAGAAAAGAAACAGATGGCCTCAACATATCAGGCATGACACAAAAATTACTAAGCTACAACTAGATCTAGTTAATGACTAAGGTTGGGACTAGGGCTAGTTAATGACTAAGGTTGGAACTAGGGCTAGTTAATGAGGTTGGAACTAGTTCTAGATAATAGCAGGTTGGGACAAGGATTAGATTATAGCAGGTTGGGAATAAGTCTGGTTCTGGAATATGTATTGGGACTAGAACTATGATTGGATTTTGATTAAGTCAGGGACTAGTAGTGAGGCTAGGTTTCAGAAAAAATGTAGCTGCTCAAAAGTAGCAAGCCTCTCTCAAGAAACCTGGTTTCAGGTGACCTTGGAATGAGAAACTTATGGGTGACTTTTAATCATTCTCAATATCTAAGGGATGTCATATGCAAAGTCCAACAGATTGGTTCCTGTGCGCTAAAATTCTACATGCTAAAGATGTTTTGGTACTCAGAAAGAATTGGCTGTCAGCCATTGCACATACTAAGTGCACATTAAAAGTCTACTGAAGAATTTTTACACCTGTATTATACACATCTTTATACCAACAAAAAATTTCATACTTCTTTCCTGAACTGAAATCTTTGCCTTCCAGTGGCACCTTATCTCTCCTCTCCTGAACCAAAATAACTCCCAAGGAATTACTTTGTAGTAAAGTAATGCAAGTTGGGATCAGAAATGAATAATAACCAAAGGATAAAATGTATTTGATTGTAATTTGTTTCTCTAAAGTGCCATTAAAAACTTGCCTATAATACAAATGTAAATATTAAATTATATGTAGTTCAGAGGCATAATTGGGGTCAAGTTTCCTATATAGAAAAAATTGAAGCAATTTTGACCTAAAACAATTTTGTCTAAAGAAAATTTTTAATTTTATTGCTGGAAATACATTTTCTAATAGAGAACTTGACTGGGGGGTTCTTCAGAGTTATTTTATTTTTTATCTGTAGTTTCATGCTGAAAATACATTTACTAATAGGATTTTCTTCATTTCAGAGTTAGTTTTTATTTTTATTCCATAGATTCATGCACAGAAAAGCTAGAAAAGCAGTTAAAAAATTCAATTTTGTTTCTGTAATTAAATATCTTTAAAGACTCTGCTTTCAATGAACATGTTAACATAGCAGAAATGAACTACAATGTAAATAAAATACTTGCTGGAGATAATTTCTGCCATTTCTGCCTATTTTCTTTTAAATTTTATAACTCTTGTGCCAGTCTGCCACTGTTGAAAGTTTTTCCTCTACACTGATGTTTCAAATGATCTTACTTCAGATGATCTTAGTCTGAGACAGACTCCTCAATTGACAATATATGTTACTATGCTAACTTATATAGACTTAATGTCAGGCGAAAGCAAAACTTAGCCTGGCATCACTCCATTAAACATTTAAAAATTAAAATAATAAAATCTAGATACTCAAGGTGTATAAGAAACCCAGTACAAAATACACATTCAAAGCATTTAACCAAGACACTAGCAGGATATTAGAATTACAAGACTGACCAGCCACTCCAAGACACTAACAGGATGTTAGAATTACAAGACTGACCACTCAGGGCTAGAGTACAGGAAACGGTTGGGGATCAAAGGGTCACTTGTAGCTAACGATAGGGGGAATGGTTAGTCTCACACTGAGCTATGGGCTAGAGTACAGGAAACGGTTGGAGATCAAAGGGTCACTTGTAGCTAACGATAGAGGGAAGGGTTAGTCTCAAAGAAATAATGGTAAAATGGAAAAACCTTTATATAGTCGGGCTTAGATAATTCTCGCCACTTCGCTTAGGACCAACCCTGTCAGTGTTACAGGAAGAAGCAAGTCCCAGAGATTTTGTCTGGTAATTTTGAAGTCAGAAAGATTTGTAAAAATATTAAAGTTAGTAAGACTGAGTACAGAATATCTAGAGGAAAGATATAGTACTCCAACCAGATGACCTTTGGTTCTTGGGCTTTGAGGAGCGCGAAAGGTATGTGTTGACTGATTTTAATTTTAGTAAAAACTTAGTAAAATAAATATAGAATGTGTGAGAATGATTTATGTATTTTAATTATACATTTCTTTCAGATTAGTGCCAATATGCTCAGGGAAGTAATAGCCTTAAATACTTTCATTCATAAGTCAGCAGTCGCTTACACTACCTTAATTATTAAATTACAGAACCAACAATATCCATTGTCAGAGCAGACGACAGGTTCTGTGCTGTTTGTTTACGCGGAGCGAAAAGGGTGGAGCAAGCTTGCTAGTCAAGCGCCGCCAGTTGGGAAGATTTGCGTTGTCACTGGCTCAGCGTTTTGGCTGAACTTTCACCTCTTCATTCGGACTTGGAACTTTATAGCTAAGTATTCAGGCCGGGCATTGAACTGAGTGTATATACAGATACACGTGTATTGTGGTTGAAAATTGAGACTGAAATTCGTGTAGGAAAGGAAGATCAGTAGTAAAGGAAAAACGGACATTGAAACTCACTTTCGTTTAGGGGAGGCTAGTTGATTCCCTGATTCGGGTTAGGACCAAACTATTTGTAACTTGTTAGATAATTGAAAATTAATAATTGTTCTTTCTTTTGTTTTCTTTTCCTTTTCTTTTATTGTTATATAAAGTTTATTGTTAAATTTTCATTTGTGTTGTGTCAAATTCATTGTCATTCTTGTCTAGTATGATTTTATAAGTGTTATCGTCACACGTCTGTCTTGGGTCTGTCTTTGTCTTATCTGTCTGTCTGTCTTATCTGTGAGTAATCGTTTCCTCTGGGGGCTCAATACGAGTTACCGGAAGTGACGTCCTCAAATTGTTGTCCGTCCTAGATACACATATTTAGGGGGGTACCAACACTTAATTATCTTCTGTTGATACAATTTTGTTGAACTGTTTGCCAATCTAATGTGGTGGCTGCATAAGAAATGTTTGCAGTATAAATAGAAAAATTCTACCATTACCACTGTAGTCTGCTTTTTTTCAGAAATTACATTTCTAACATGTGTAGTATGTACTATATTTTGCATATGCTTTGGGATCTGTTAACCATTGCTCACGTTGTTTATACACATTCATTTTCCATAGTATTTCCTTTTCAGCTTGATTAAAGAATTCTTTATTAAATGTTATATTTTATAGTTTACTGATGATTTATAATAAAATTTCACCTGCACTATTCATCTTAAGATCTCTTCAATAACTTGTTTACATGTATCTAGTTCATGGAAACTCTTCCTGAATAGAGCTTCCTAAAGGTACACAACTCTTCATTACCTTGTCCATTCTAAAATATTTCGAGAAAGTGATTGTAAAGTTTAATCATCAAATTTTATTGTTAATACTGACATAAATTTAAAGGACTTTTACCAGTGAAATTTATATATACAAAATAAAATTCACACAGACACAATGCAGTTCTTGTACCATAGCACAATGTGGACACACAATAATGTTACAATATGCAGTCCTGCAGAATCAGTATAGAACTTTTACACCATGATCTCATGCAGATACACAATACAACTTGGGTTTCTTTTTTATGATAAGCACTCCTGCAGACACACAATACATTTAATTTTAATCCCAAAGTGCATAATTTACTTGTGTCTGCCATAACTCAATACAGTGTTATCTAAAAATATATACTTTCCTCACAGGTGGGAGACTACATCCTTACACCAGATATTTGTGTTGAGCGCAAAAGTATTAGTGACCTGATTGGGAGTTTGAACAGTGGTCGTCTCTACAACCAATGTGTGGCAATGTGCCGATGTTACAAGCGACCGGTCTTGCTAATTGAGTTTGACCCTAACAAATCTTTTTCCCTTCAGGTGAAATAAGCTATAAGTTTGGAGATTTCATCTAATTTGTAATGACATATGCCTTAGAATGTTTTTTCCTAACCCAGTAAATTATCGCATTTGTAATGACATTTTAAAATGCTTTCTCATTTGATCTTTGTTTTGTTAAGTGGTCTTTGGGTTTAAAATACTTTTAGCAGTATTTATTTAATATACATTATTAAATTATTTTGACATTCAGTAAGCATACTGTTTAGTAATAGATATCAATATGCTGCCTAAAGTATTTTTTTTTTGCATTGTCTAGATTTTCCATTACATATCCCTCAGATGATCACAATACAGAACCATCAAATAAAATAATTGCTGGTGGGGAGAGGGAAGGAGATTTATATATATATATATATATAATATAGAGTAAGACCATTCTGTTGCTTGTGGACAGAGTTTGACTTTATAATAATCTTTTTATTGTATGTATAGATGGCAACATCTATTTAATATATATATAGGCATTCTTATGCTAGTGTAAATTCTTATTCAGTTAAACCAATCAAAACTGTAGAATGGTATAATGTGCTGTTGTCTTATTGATTACAGGGCAAGTACTCTACACCTGGTGAGGTGTCTTTGCAGGAGACAACATCACGCTTGGCATTGTTGACAATGCATTTTCCCAAACTTCGGATTCTATGGTGTCCAAGTCCTTATGCTACAGCTGAGATCTTTGAAGAACTTAAGGTACATTTCAGAATGTGATCCCATAGAGAGAGAAATTGAAGGATTTTTTTTAATTGTTTGTATTAAACAGTAACTAATTTTAATTAAATGATATCAATGTTATCGGTTATAATTATTAATAATAACAGACTAAATTGTGGAGGTTTATGTTTGAGTTTTCAGCATCTTTGTTAGTAATAGACATATGAAATCAGACTATTTTATTAAAACATATTATTTGAACTGCCAAGGTCAATCGAGCCCAACCTGTTGTATCTGATGCCCTGATGATGAAGGCAGGTGGGGAAGCAGTGGAGTGGGGAGACCTGTACAGTCATATACCCCAGGTAGGATTATTTTTAAAAAAAACATATCATAATCCATGAAGCACTTTCTGTGGTCTTAAACATGGATTCAGGAAGCTTGGCATGTCAGGATAAGACTAATTGTAATCCACTTAATACTTTCCATGATCGTAAACACATCTCAGGTAGCTTTGCATGTCAGGAAAAAAATATAGTGGAATATGGCAGGTTGGAAAAGGGACAGTAGTTAGTAGATCTCTGTAGTCGGTTATTCAGTTAAACGTTATTTTGTTGTAATATGACAAGAATGGATAGTTTTTAAATAAGTTTTAAAATGAAATAGGAAAGTTTTTAAATATATTAGGATGGGTAGTTTTAAAATGAAGAAGGATATACAGTTTTAAAATGAAATAGGATGGACACTTTTAAAATAAAGTATGATAGACAATTTTAAAATGAAGTGAACAGTTTCACCATTAAGTAGGATGGACAATTTTTAAAAAAGTTTACAGTTCGCAATAAAGTTGGTGTTTTAAAATGAAGTAGCCATATGCTGCAGTAGCGCTTTTTTTTTTTTTAGATTTTTTTTCAGATAAGGCATTTTTATTTTTCAGCAGAAAGTGGTTGCAAATCGATTTGTTATAACATGACACTACTCTAGAAATCACATTTCTGTGCCAGGAATTAGATTTGTCCAGTGGCAACAAAATAAATTTGTAAAATTTCAGGAAATTGATTTTTCATGTTGCAGGAAATAAAATTGTCAAGAGAAAAGAAATATATTCATCAAGTGACAAAAAATAGTTTTATCAAATACCAGGAAATAAATTTGTCAAGTGACAAAAAATAATTTTATCAAGTGCCAGGAAATAAATTTGTTAGGTGGCAGGAAATAGAATTATCAAGTGCCAGGAAATAGAATTGTCAGATGACAGGAAATAGAATTGTCAGGTGACAGGAAATAGATTTGTCATGTTGCAGGAAATAGAATTGTCATATGGCAGGATATAGATTTATCAAGTGGCAGGATATAGATTTATCAAGTGGCAGGATATAGATTTGTCATGTTGCAGGATATAGATTTATCAAATGGCAGGATATAGATTTGCAATGTGACCATTGGTTGGTATCTAAGAAAGACTAAGAATAGTTTTGATAAATTTTTTCCAATGAATATTTTTTTACTATAGAGGCATACTCAACTTAATAGTACTTTGTCCTTCTATATGCATGACTGATTTAATATCAATAATAATTAATATATTTGCATCAAAATTACTTTTAGAAAACTGCAGAGAGAGTTGATTGGTGCAAGAAAGACTAATTTGTTGGTATGATTTTACCTACTCATTTATATATAAAATATAATACAATAATAAAGCTATTGTAATAGAAACAAAATTTAAAAGAATAAAATATGGAATAAATTTCCCCTATTTACATTCATTTTTTGTTTGCTGATTTTGTTGTTTAAGCAGATGAAGCTGCAATACCTGTTACCTTTTGTTAACATATTGCCTAAATGTCACAATAAAACACACTTGCCTTTCACTTTATTGTTAAACTGCTGTTTTGTTTAGTCAAATGAAATCACAATATCTGTGACTGTTAACATAATTTCCTCAAATATTACAATGGTACATACTTCTCATTTATTGTTTGTTGTTGTTTCTTTTAAGCTAAATGAAGCCACAATACATATTGGTGTTGTTTAAGTCAAATGAAGCCACAATATATATTGGTGTTGTTTAAGCCAAATGAAGCCACAATACATATTGGTGTTGTTTAAGCCAAATGAAGCCACAATACATATTGTGTTGTTTAAGCTAAATGAAGCCACAATATATATTGGTGTTGTTAACATAATTGCCTAAAATATCACAATAGAACACACTTCTCATTTATTGTTTGCTGTTGTTTCTTTTTAAGCTAAATGAAGCCAAAATACATATTGAAGTTGTTTAAGCTAAATGAAGCCACTACATATTTCTGTTGTTAAAAATAATTACCTAAAATATAGAACACACCTTGCCTTGCAAGTTGCACTAATCAACTAAATATGACAGATAATCTTAAATTTCCACTTAAAATCTCCTTTTTTCTCGCTCATAAAGAAATTTTAAACTTAAGAACTATTCATATAACTAGCACTCTGCATAGGTGTGAGGAAGAAAATTAGTTTTTCAGTCACCCCACATTTAAGAGTGTTCAGGTATGCAGAAACAAAAAATTAGTTTTTCAGACAACCCACGTCTGACTGAAGAGGGCTTCTACTCTCATAGTTTGATCCTCAGCCAAGAATAATAAGCCAGCTTATTTATTTGAAAGTTAATCAAAACTATTATCCAAGTCATAGCTGTCTCTAAACTCGCTGTCTTCTCAGTAGCCATATTTGAAAAGAAAATCTTGCTAGTCTGTCATTGATAAAATATAATTGAATTTCATGGCTGAACCTTCTTTAAAGTGGAATTTAAAGGAAAATAACTTTACATATTCATACAGTGATGTGCGGTTTCAATTTTTAACTTTTTCCCATTTTATATTATATCACTACACTTAAAAAACTCATCAGTTTTATATTGTTCATGATAGATACAAATACGAGATTAAAACATGTTTCTCATTGATTCCTGCAAACTTGGCAAACAGATTAATTAATTTGAATTTTCTTTTGAGTTCCAGAGGTTCAGGTGTTTTGAGTTGCTATATATAGCCAGTAACATGTCATTTGCTAACAGTGACATTATTTTAATGAGATTTAAGGCATTTAGATGTTTTATTTATTTCATTCAATTCATTCAGTCCCTTTTCATCGGTATGTGTACATAGCATCAAAAAGCACTTGCAATTGATTTATCTTTTAAAGTCTGGTTAAATATTCTCTTTTCTTTAGGACATGGTACTGCGCATGCCAGGAGTGACTACAAGAAATTATCATAACATTCTGAGCAAATTTGAGAGCATGTTAGCCATGTCACGAGCATCTCTGGAAGAACTGACTTCAGCTCTTGGTAATTCATCACAGGCGCAGCAACTCTATGATTTCTTCCACACCAAAGCTAACCTTCAGCAGACAACAGAAAAACAGTCAACCAAGTCTGTGAAACGCCCTTTGAAGCGAAGACAATAATTTTTATTGAGGGAGGTGGTGGTTATTATTTTATCAGTGAAAAGTAGTAGACATATGATTTTAAAGGCAAGAGTCATGCATTTAAGTGAACTTGTTCTAGTCTAGCCTGTTTTGTTTTCCCACAGCAATCTTCTGTTGTGTTTTGTGAGAGATTTTTTAAATGTTTATAAGTACTACTTTCATAATTTTATAGTCATTTCAGTCATTTATTTGAAGAATTAAACAGAAGTCTATGTTTCAAGATATGTAATTTCTAGAATGCATTCAAATATGAGAAATGTATTATTTGCTTTTTATTGTTGGCTTCTACTGATTTCACAACTGGGCACGAGGTGCACCACTGTTGAGATTTTGGATGATGAAGGGAAAACATTCGAAGGCTGTAGATAGAAAAGTTGAGAATGGTGAAAAGATTGGAATGTTGTAGATAGAAGAATTGAGGGTGATGAAAAGAAAAGATTAGAATGTTGTAGATAGAAAAGTTGAGAATGTTAAAGGTAGAAGAATTGAGAGTGATAAAAGAAAAGATTAGAATGTTGTGGATAGAAAAATTGAGAGTGATGAAAAGATTGGAATGTTGAAGATAGAAAAATTGAGAGTGATAAAGAAAAGATTGGAATGTTGAAGATAGAAAAATTGAGAGTGAGGAAAAGATTTGAATGCTGTAGATAGAAAAGTTGATAGTGAGTAAAGGGTTGCTGGTCTGTACTATTGTTTGGTGCCTGGGGTAAAGCATGTAGATGACCAGAACCCAGGACAGAACCACATCAAGCCTGTACTTTAGCGAGTACACTTTTCCTGATGTGTTAACCTCTATCATTGTTGTTGTTGTCTTGTTATGTGTGGTACTTATTGTTCATGTGTTTTCAGCTTGCTTGGAGTATCTCTGCCTCCAATTTGTTTCATGGGACCCCTTGTTCCTCCAAGGTGGTGGAGGGGACAGCAAGCATAAATTGTCTGGTATGTATTGCATGTCTCTAAAGTGATGGCAAGAAGCATCGACGTAATGCATAAACATAAGACGCAAGTCATAGAAGCATCGACATAGACATAGGAAACGTCGACATGAACGACAAAGATGTAGACCCGCTCTGGAAATAAATGAATTCCTATGAGCGATAGTTCTTATAGATTCGCAATCTTAGCACGTGGGGTGAACAATAGCATAGTTATTACTCGACCATTTCAGTATCTTTACATTTAATATATAATAAAGATACAGTTTTGGTCACACTCATGCGTGTTACAATTAACATACACAAAAGCTTAGAAATATTTTAAAAAATCATTTATACTTTACAAATGAAAATTGAAATAGAAGAAATCAAATATAATTTAAAATCATGTATATGCGCATTACAATTTCAATAATATTATACACGCAAATGAATTTAAAATTGTTACAATAGATTTACAAATGAACGTGCACACAAATGTTCTGCCATCACAATTCAGTTATTTTAGTTTATAAATTATCGTCTTACAATTCGACAGTTAATTTAGAGAATGCAATATTCGAACTTAGCCACACTGTTATTCAACCACATGTTTAGAGAATTTGCAATAATTCAATTTAACAATAATAGGCATGTAAATTCAACACAATCACATCTTAAATAAAATACAATAGTATTTAAAGAAATTGATGTGTTACCTTGCTCAGTAACAATTTTACTGACTCAACAGCGGGCCTGGTGATTCATGGCAATATCGCAGATGACTAGACGCTTGCAATCGGTCCTTCGGTTCCCTCGTGAATAACGCATTGGCTGCGGCATGCGGTATATAAAGAGTTGTGTGAATCTAAGGCGCGAACCTATTAATCATGTGATGTTTATGGGTATGACCTACAATCAGCTATTGTCCAGAATATTACATAACGGGGTGAGTTCTCTCTCCCTTCAGAGTATGACGATTACATCACTCTTATGTAAGAACTGTATCCACAAAACAAAAATAACGAATTTTAAGTGAATGTGGGTTAGGAGGTCAAGTATAATTTGACTCCTGTTACATCATCATTGTTTTTTCTTGGTTGATTCTTGTGTCCAGATGCTGCTCTAGGAAAGAATAAAGGGAGAGAAGATCATGGGAGACAGAAGAAGAGGTGGAGGGGACATTTCAAAGATATTAGCCTCCTCTGTTGTCTATCTTTTGTCATAACATTTTAGAATCTATTCCCCACCCACCCACCCTGGTGCAGGTGTTTTGGTGTGTGAATCAAAATCAGCCTGGTTCTTTGTAGTCATTTTGCAGGATTGTATATTGATTATTTGTTGCTTTGTGGGTTGTTTAGTTTCAGATGTCATTGTAGCTTGTATTTCTCTCAGATGTTATTACTGTAGTCTAGGGAAAGCAGTCCTTTATCGGATGAGTTGTTTGCAAAGAGTTTCCTTTGGTTCTGGTGGAATTTTCCATGATATTATGAATATATATTTCTTTTTTGGATGTACTATTGGGAATTGTTTGTATCCCTTGTTCTGTTGTGGTTGACTTTTTATTACTTTTAAGGTGGACTTTGATGTTCTGTCCTACTTATATAGCATATGCTATAGCTCCTAAGGAGTCTGTTCCAGAAGACAGTGATCATTTTATTGAATGCTTCATCAGGTTTTTTTCATGTTGGCATTCAATGAATTTTTGAGGTTCCCATTAATTGGGCATTTTTTTATAATCTTCTCCTGCAGGTTCTGAAGGTATTAAAATCTCTTGTGAAGTTTCGTAACACTTTTCTGGCCTTAAGGGCTTGGGCATCGCTTGTGCTGTGGTATGTGTAAATCGCCTATCCATAGTCTTCACACTCACTTCACTGCAGGGGTGAAGTTTGGGGCATCCAGAAATTTGAAGGGCAAAAGGAAATAAAATTTATAAACAGTTTATGATAATTATCAGTCAAAACTAAAAATTAAAATTGAGGAGAAAACAAGGAATGTTTGTATGCTTTATTCATTGCCATAATTCATGCCAAATGCCACTTCATAAAGTGATAGTATTTTCATTTTTCTTTCAACAGTCACTCAGACCCAGTGCCACTTCATCTTCATCATTCTTTGATCAGTCACTCAGACCCAATGCCACTTCACAAAGTAATCCCATTATCATCGTTCTTTGATCAGTCACTCAGACCCAATGCCACTTCATAAAGTAATCCCATTTTCATCGTTCTTTGATCAGTCACTCAGACCCAATGCCACTTCATGAAGTAGCCCCATTTTCGTTGTTCCCTGGTTCACTCCCCATGCCAAATGCCATTTCATAAAGTGATCCTATTTTATCACTCTGCTTCCACAAATTATCAGTAATAAACAAATGAAATATGAGTAAATCTGAGGTTGAATTGGTTATTATTTGGGTGAATGTTACAAAACTGTAATATAAATATGCTGTGTCAATTTTAAGCATGTAAACAGCTGTAATAATAGGTGAAATATTAACAGAACAAACTTACAATTCTGGATCAGCTGAAGCAATCATTTGGTTTAAAATAAGACTTGAGCTTTACTGGCTGTAAACCAACTAGTCAATCAATCCCAAGACTTCAATATTGTAACTTTAGGATTAAGATGTGGCTGAACAGGATTGACTACTAGTTAGTTGAAATCCCTTTATTAGTGTTTTTTTAAGTCAGATGCACTTTCTTTTATTTTTTAATGTTTAATTCTTTTATGTACAGTAACTCCTGATTAAAAAGTGTCTGTAAAAAAAAAAATTCTCCCATCTTGTGTAAATTCTTGGCAAAGCTAATAGCCCCCAACTCACATACACACACCAAAAACATAAAATAAATTACAAAATTTTTATCTTATACCAAATAGGTCTCCTTGCCACACCATTCCAACTGTTCTGTTGAACACATGAATACACATCAAGATAATTCACCTCATGAACATTGAAGTCTCAGGTGAAAAGAACAGGGGTTCACAGTATGTGTTCCAAGACTGCAACTGTTGATCTTAGGAGAAAAGTGAAGCAAATACATAGCACAATAAGCATATCCATGTGTTATTTGTGACCTGTAAACATGTGAGTGTGCATGTTAATTGTTATAAAGTTTACTGCAATTGCTGAAAGTTATAAGGCAGCTTGTAACCAAATCATTTTCTTGTGAATGAGCATCAAAAGAGTAAAATATTTTAGTCCTGAGTATTGATATAGCACTGTAGTTTAGAGTGGTTTGCCATAAAATATTTTAGACTTAAGCAATGATATAGCACTATAATTTAGAGTGGTTTCCTATAAAATAGTTTAGATTTTAAGCACTGATATAACACAGTTTTAGAGTGGTGTGCCATAAAATATTTTAGTCCTGAACATTGATATAGCAGTGTAAAGTGATTGCTATCAAATATTTTAATTCTGAACATTGATATAGCAGTGTAGAGTGATTGCTATCAAATATTTTAGTCCTGAACATTGATATTAGTGATTGCTATCAAATATTTTAGTCCTGAGCATTGATTTAGTTTAGAATGGTTTGCCATAGCAGCTACGGTTAATTTTTTCTAGGCAGTCCATCAAAAAGTGTCATCTTTTTGTATGATTTCTACAATAGCATGTGAAACAAGTCAATAACATCTAAGACTTGTCAAATTAAATCTAGAAATTACAAAAATCAACAATGAAAAAATATTCTTTTCCACATACTTACATTTATGTGCATAATATTTCTTTGCTCACTATATCTGGATGGGTAGTGGTAAACTTGTTTTCAGTCACAATATTACCTAACTGTAAGCAATATACTGAACATTATTTATTATTATTGGTTGTTGAAATATTTATATAATTGCTAAATTTCCTTATAATTTGTAATATTTATTCAAATTAAAGTATTTGAAACAAATATCCCAAACTTATCCAGTGGATGACTCAAGTGGATTTTACTGATAAGTTTTGGAATTGTGTTCTTCCATGAAATGATACAGTTAAAATAAAATATATATATAAACAAAAACAAACTTATTTAGTGCTGAATATGCATAAACATATAGATGAACTGTTAATAATATTGGCAGATAGTTGTAAATCAATACTACCAAAGCCCAAGACCCAAATGTTTAACATAATAGTAAGAGTTCTTGACAGTTCTTACATTTTGTTATCAGTTCAACATGTGAAATATTTCAGTGAGCAATCTCTACCATTCTACTACTGGTAGTCATAGGCATAACTTTACTCATCACTGAATTCCCAAACTGTTACTTTTAAACTCTTCAAGATCTCTCAAAGATAAGAAGCATTGCTGAAGGTTGGCATTAATCACAGCATTTAGGTAACTGTTTGACCTGTACCATCCAATCATATGGAAGTTTTAAGAACAGAATGGTCTAAATGAGTAACAGTTGGATCCATTTGTTTCTGGTTAACATCATCAATTTTGGTAAGAACTAATGGCCAGTCGTGGAGTTTATGAAAGGAAATGCTCACTCCATTCTTAACAGCTGAAATTATAATTAAACTTTCACATTTTACCACAATTTTAGATAATCTATTAAGTCATCATAAAACTTGCTCTTATAATTCAAATCTGAGAAATCGACCATAACATTTAGACTTTAATTAAATACTTTTTAACCATAATTTTTGAAAATTAAATTATACTTTTAGGTCAACATTAATTTTGTACTTATAATAAATATCAAACTGTGTATGCGCAATTCTTGTTCTTTTTAAACAATACATTTTAATTTTAAAATAAGTAACTTTTTAAATCATTTTGTTTGCTTGCCTTAGTGATTAGCACCTTCTTCATTGCTTACCTGTACAACATGCACCTTTTAAACATACTCTTCGGATAGTTGCCTTTTTAAACACATTCTTTGGATGGTTGCCTTTTTAACATGCTCTTTGGATGGTTGCCTTTTTAACATGCTCTTTGGATAGTTGCCTTTTTAAACACATTCTTTGGATGGTTGCCTTTTTAACATACTCTTTGGATAGTTGCCTTTTTAAACACATTCTTTGGATAGTTGCCTTTTTAAACACATTCTTTGGATGGTTGCCTTTTTAACATACTCTTTGAATAGTTGCCTTTTTAAACACATTCTTTGGATAGTTGATTTTTAAACACATTCTTTGGATGGTTGCCTTTTTAACATACTCTTTGAATAGTTGCCTTTTTAAACACATTCTTTGGATAGTTGACTTTTTAAACACATTCTTTAGATGGTTGCCTTTTTAACAAACTCTTTGAATAGTTGCCTTTTTAAACACATTCTTTGGTTGGTTGCATTTTTTAAAAAACCTTATGGATGGTTAAAAATACCCTTTGGTTGGTTCCTTTTTAAACATAGCCTTTGGATGGTCACATTTTAAATGTAGCCATTAGATGGCTGCCTTTTAAAATATAACCTTTTCACGTTTTTTTTTTTTAAATAACTTTGTAATGGTTGCCTTTTTTGAAATTGTCCTTTTCATAATGAATCAGAAAGGGGGTGCAGGGTTGCCAGAGAGAGAAAATTAAGGAATATATATATATATAGCTTAGTAACATGATCTTCATATTTGCATTGTGCAAGAAAATTCTACAATGGAATCTGTTGTTGATTACAAATATTACTTAAATTATAGACATTACTCATTATGAGTGACAATCAAAACAAAACCCAAGACAGTCAAATCATACTTTTAGTTTTAATTCTCAAATATTTTCAAAAAAATTATTTTATTGGGCATCAAAGAGAAAATTGTCAATTTGTACACAGGATGGATACTGGACTTTAATTCAAGCATGGAATATAAAAGATTTGCAATGAGAATGTCTCCAAGCACCTGAGCAAAGAAAATATTCAATTCCCAAAAATTTATAAAGGAAAAAAATATTGTTTGCCAGCAATGCATAAGAAAGAAAAAAAACTTGTCAGGCTCTGCCAGTCTATTCCACTTATCCTAACCAGTTACTGGATGGACATCTGACTGCTTGAAGGACAACAGCTTTTGCTTCTTATTAATTGCTAAATATGTTTCTGTTAATTCTTATCAAATGCCACTGTCAAATGTCCCCTCTTTTGGCTAGAGACTTTGCTTGTGCTTGCACAAAACAGTGATAAAGAAAAGTGTGTTTTCAAGGGACAACGGAGGTAAGACTAGAGTCTGCTGTCTAGAAACTATTAGGTTTTTGTCAATGCCTTTCAAGTTGATCAGGTGTTAAACTAACCTCACTTGAACTGTATTAGAAACCAATTTCGGAGGTTTTACTTATGCAAGACGTGTATTTTAATATACCTGATTCTCTCTGAGGTGATTTTGTTTTTGTTTTTGTGGATGGGAAGCTTTTGGGAGTGCCTGCTTTATGTGTTAAGTATGTTCATTCTGGTAAGAATACTTTTCCTTTATTGAAAACTGACTGAAATGTTAAGTCATCTGAACATGCTAGTCACATAAATATAGGATATGCTAAGAAGTTATTCCTTTGGTTGTCAGAAATTATGGCCCTTAACTGCAGCAACATTTACTGTCCATATTTTCTAGTTTGCAATATTCTGTTCTCCTTTCAATCAAATTCTCCATCAATTTTCAAATCAAACACAAAATTCACTTACTCCACATGCCGACATGCCTAAGGAATCTTTTATCAGTTTTTATTTGATTCAATCATGTCTGTTAAACTCTCGCACTTTTGCATAATTTACAATACTCTGAAAATTGTATTTCTTTGATGTATATTGACCAGCTATTAAAAAAATAATAAATAAACAAATGCATGGAAATTTTTTCTTTTTTTTTTTGACTAAAAGAAATGTAAATATAAACTTCTAAGCCATTCATCACATACGAAAAACTGGATTTTCAGGAGCTGTTGAACTGGTGTATGCAGAAACAATTTCTAAGCACTGAGAAAGCACCTGAAATGCACAAACAGACAAGGGCAGCCTAGTAAACATTTGAAACTTAACAAACTGAAACAGGTGAGGTGTGACATGAAGCCACCCTAGTTATTGGTTATGATTATTATTATTATTAATCATCTATAACTAATTACAAGTGATAAGAATATTAATCTATGTTATCAATAATTCTCCAGAATACACCAGTCATCTCTCTCACTTGGTGGATTTGCGGACACCCTAAACATTTTCTCTCTTCCACAACATTAAAGACAAACATCAACTGTCACACAATATTTCCAAAGATGGAAAACTTCTTACCAAAGGAGAAGATAAATCCAATCTTTTAATCTATATTTAGCAAGCCCCCATCCACCTACTATCTCTCCAACATATGGTTATCATCATTTGTAAGGTCAATAAATTTAACAATAATTTTATGAAATCAACAATCAAATATACAACATATAAATATAATCAAAACAGCATTGACATTTACATCACAACAATGTTAGATTAACACTAGACAATTGTTCAGTTTATCCTAGCATAGACATCAGCAGTCACATTAAATTATATACATATATATAAACAAGTTTATAGACGTAATTCATCATTAGACATGAGAGTGGAGTTTTAGTCAATGTAAATAACCTTTACAAAGATGGCTGCTGTTATTAGCATATGTCCAAATTCACATGGTTTTCAACAAGTCACTGTCTTTCTTATTTACATGCTGCCCCATGGACCCCTTCCAGGTATGTTACACGACTGTTCCAGAGTCTTTGATGTGTACACAAAGCTCACAGTGGAGAACCATCCAGAACTTCGCATGTGCTAACAAAGCACATCACGCAGTATGTTCTAGAATCTTTGTGTGCATTACTCAAGCACACAATGAGAAATGTTCAAATTAATCTTCGTGAAATCTTGAGACCAAACTAAAGCCTCAATTTTTCACCTTCTTGGCTCTCAAACTAACTTTACAGGAATCAACTTACAGCAACACATTTACTAATAACTCATAAGTGTTCGATGATAACGTTGGACACACACAGTATACACTAGTCACTGTGGACCGAAGTGGATCAAATGCACCAAACAAAATATGTACTGTATATCTGGCAATGCATTTGTAAGATATGCGGGTCAATGGGAGGGATACGTGGAGGAAAAGAGGCTCCTTTGTTAATCAGGCAATGGGATGATAAAGTGGAGCGTTTGAGAGACCCTTTGTTATACTACTGACCTCAGTCACATCAGTTTGCCTTGAATCTCGTGGTTGAAAGCATGAATAAACGTTTTTATTGAGCTTCCCCATTGAAATATTCCCTATTTCTACATGTTGTAGTAAGAAAAATCAATACTGTTCACATGAACAGCAGACACTGACTTTACTGTGTTAAACTAGTGTACACAGTACATGTAAAATAAAGGGTAGTCCAATATACGACCAAATCGACTTCTGTTCTGTTGAAACCAATTGCAGTCGTAAGTCGATGACGCACTATATGTACACAATACTACAATGTATGGTGATTATGATGTATTTATGAAAGCAGTTTAGTGCTGTACATACCTGCACAATACTACAATGAACAGTGATTCTGACTTTTAAACACAAACCTATCTAATCAGTCAAAATATAACAGTAATTTCAACAGAGCTAAAAAATTTTTAATTCTTCATGTTACAATGTCATGGTGTCTAGACAATATATATCTATTAAATCTTTTTTACTCTACCCTATTAAAAACACTACAAAGTGCATCATAATGAGAAAGAGTCTGTCTTCAAGCTACCATCACAATTCAGTTTCAAGAATTATTTTAAAGTCAATATTCTAAAATTTTCAACTTGCAAAGAACAGAACACAGGAGGAGTGCAACAGAAGTTTTGATGAAGAAAATACTCTTCACTACCAACAACAACAACAAGGTTGTGCAAATGACATAAGTCTCGGCCATTGATGTCTGGTTGCTATTATGTGTGCACACTCGAACCTTGAATCCTGTACTGCTCTGATTAATAGCTGCTGATTGCTTATTCACAAATTTAATTGTATCCAAGGTAATGTTGAAGAGTGACTGTAGTAAGATTTTGACAATACTAGAGATTATCAAGCTGACTGATTACTAAGGATATCTCCATAATACTCACTGTTGATGGAGTTAGGCCAAGCCTTTCACTTGTTTCACTAAATGGTCATTCAATTTAATCTGTTCAATTGCTCTCCTTTTGATGGGTTATTATGGATAAATTATGAAAAAGATATACAAATAACTGTAGGTTTTGCATATAAGCTGAACGCTTTTCATTACAAGTGTGAAATACTAGGGAACAGCTAAATAAATGACATGTTTTTTCCATAACACATATTGTGTTAATTTAAGTATTATAAGGAACCACTTGTTAATTCAGCAAAACTCATGCTTTAGGTAACTAATGCCAACAGAATTATTTGCAGCTATATACAATTACTCCAAAAATTAATATTTCAATTTGTACACTTGGTTATCTAAACAAGCAAACAAAATCACTTAATACCTGTCTGGTGTCTTGTGGGAGAATAATGCCATCATCCCACATGCGTGATGAGGCAAAAATAGCTGTTGTTTCCACTGATATCTTCTCTGTATACTTTTCTATCAAATCTTTTTTCTTCGTATCTTCTAGCGCAACAGTGCTTAGGTCCTGCACAGTTAAGGAGGAAAATACATAAACATTTAATAACCAAAACATCAGCTTTCTAACCCAGCATTTTCTCATGCTTTTAGGTCTGTTGCACATAAAAGCTCAATATCTTTTTATTATTAATTTCATTATTTATAATTTTGGGGTGTATTTACTGCAAATAAAGCTTTTCTCCTTTTCTAAGAGAATCTTGAGGTTATTAAAATAAATAAATGCACAAAACAGACATTTGCTAAATGCAATTATAAAAGGCAAAATAATTTTTGTTGTTACAATGAAGACTGCAAATACTTACACTTTTTACTGCATCCAACACCAAGTCTAACGACTCTGCACAGCGCACAGCATTTGGCCAGGAAAATAAAAAGTTGGGACTCATACACTTTCCAGCCTGTAAAACCATTTTTAAAAGAGCTGTTAAATCAATCTCAAAGAAAGTTCCTTGATAAATATATCAGCATATTCTGTAATATAAGCAATCTGTGCATTAAAAAAATGTACTTTATTTTAATAAATGCCTACTTAATGTTCCAATGAGGGCAGTTATATTCCTTAGCACTCATGCCTTAAATCAAAAAACAAAGCAAAGGAATGCCAAGTGTCTTTTCAAAAATAAAAAATAAAAATATATTTTGTTTATCAATTAACCACATTTCCTCCTGAATAAACATTTTTGACATATGCACTATCTCTACTCTTGATTTTCTTACTGTCTGTAGTAGAAACTTAGTTTGGTGGATTTCAGACTTGAATGCAAGCGAAGTTACTATTTTCAGCACAGACACTTTGATTATAGAAAAGAGACATATAACAGGTGGGGAACAGAGAGAATTTCTCTTAATCATTATATTTTAATAACTTCTTTCCAATCTTTATTTTAGGTATGTGAGCAAATAAATAAAAAATACACAAAAAATTAATAAATAAAAGTTGTAATTATTGTTTTACTGACTTCTGATTTATAAGCAGAATAGTTAGCCAGTAATTACAAACTAAATACAAAACACAAAAATAATAGTAATCATAATTTTAATCATCTTTAACTCAGAAAATTATGTGCTCTCTTTGCAAGAACATGTTAAATTTAAATCTGAACCAATCAAATAATACACAAACACCACAATGAATCAAAATGAACATATTTATGAAATAAATGTGTTTTTTAAAAATTAAAATAAATGTACATACTAATGAAACATACCAGCATATAATATGTGGGCCCCACTGCATTGCCAACAACAACAGTTATTTTTGGCACTCTAGAACAACTAACTGCAGCCATCAAGCGAGCTTGGCACTTGAGCTGATCAGCAGTTCTGGCTTTAAAAGAAAATAATAAAATTTCACTCCTAAAGCATTTTCTCCCCCAAACTCAAGCACTTACAAGTTTTTGTTTGCAAGAAATGTAACTTTCTAATATTTCTAATATATATCTCAGGGATTCCACTAGAACTACAAAAATGTTGGTGGGACCCAAAACCTTCTCAGGTAAAAATAATTAGTTCAAACAACTACCTAACTCTCAGCATTGTATATCCACTCAGGTAAAAATAATCAGTACAAACCCTGCGACAACATAGCTCTCAGCACTGTATATCTATTCAGGTAAAAATAATTAGTACAAATCCTGCGACAACATAGCTCTCAGCACTGTATATCTATTAAGGTAAAAAATAATCAGTACAAACCCTGCAACAACATAGCTTTCAGCACTGTATATCTATTAAAGTAAAAATAATCAGTACAAACCACTAGGCCTACATAAATGTCAGGACCATGTACTTACTCAGGTAAAAACTGTAAAATCAATCAGAACAAAGCTAACTTTCATTAGTACCAACAGATCAATACAAACCAGTTAACTTATGGCAAATGACTACTGCTTTACACCAAAACAGACCAAAAGTTATTTTGGTGAAGAAAGTGTATATTCTAATCATTTTGAATTTGACAAAACTCGAGTCCAGTCATAAAGGTGATCATTAGCTTATGGTAAGTTAACTGAGTGATAAAAAAAGAATGGACCTAGAAATATTTTGTACATGTTTACTATTGATCTATGATATGAATTGGAAAATGCTTTATGTAATTGAATCATTATTTCTATGTTCACTAATTTGATTATGTTGTACATTATACTTGTGAATTTTAAATGATGCTATATTTCTTATGCTGTGTGTGTATCGGGTTAACGAAACTGTTGCAGGCTTTGTAAATTGAGAATTTTTGTAAGAAAGAAAGGAGTTATAGAAATGAAATATGCCTGAAATTTAGCGCTACCTTAATTTGACTTTTGCAGAGAAAAGTGTGCCTTTTTTCTCTTCAGACTACAGTGACTGCTGTAATCTACCTGAACGCGTTGGTGTGTGCATCCAGTGTTATTGCTGAATTTATCAGTAAATGTGTTGCTGTAAGTTGATTCATGTGAATTTTGTTCAAGAACCAATACAACGAAAATGGAGGCTTGAGTTTGGTCTCAAGAATTTATGAAGATTATTGTGAACATTCCTCCTAGTGTTCTGAGTAGCATACACGAAAATTCAGGAACATTCCTCCTGATGAGCTTGATAGTGCAAGGGAAATTTGGGATAGCGTGCTTAGAAGGGTATGTGAGGCTGTCATCCAAATAAGAAAGACAGACATTTGTTGCAAACCTCGTGATTGTGAACATATGCTATTGACAGTGGCCATCTTTGAAAAGGTTATGTGTGTGATTATAATTATTTCTCTAAAGCCCCACTTTCATGTCTATGATTAATTATTCCTATAAATGTTATTATATATATGATCATTTGACTGCTGATGCTAGGATAAACTAGTCTAGCATTAACTGAACATTGTTGTGAAGTGATGTAAATATTAATGCTCTTTTGAGTGTATTTCTTACATTTATATTTGATTGCTGATTTAATAAATTTATTGACCTTACAAATATTGATAACCATATGCTGGATAGATAGTGGTTGTATGGGGGTTCGCTAAATATAGATTAAAGACAAATTTATCTTCTTTGGTAAGAAGTTTTCCACCTATGGAAATATTGTGTGATAGTGAATGTTTGGCTTGAATGTTGTGGAAGAGAGAAAACATTTAAATATCGCATTTCCACCAAGTGAGAGAGACGAATGGTGTCTTCTGGAGCACTGTTAATAACAGTATAATAAGAATAATAATCATATCCATAACTAGGGTGCCATTGTGTCACACTAACTATATGTAATATCTGGGTTTTTTTAAAATTTTGAATGCATTATTGTGACTGCTGCTAAAGTTTGCTATTTCAGACAAATAGTGAGGTACAACAATCGACAATAACATAGATTTTATTCTAGTGTGAAACACTTCTTCAGTTAATTACTTAAACAGAAAAGAGAACAGTCAGCCTAATGTTTGCTACTTGGGTAAGTGCATTTCCACTCTATAACACTCAGTTGACTAACACACTACCAGGTACCTCTGATCAAAAGTATAGCCTGGTGAGAGGTTCACTAGGATTCAAATAAACTCAGGAGTACAGCAGCAGTATGAGTACTGCTGCTGTACTCAAAAGTTAAACTTTAATTTAAAATTTATCAGTACAATAGCACTGTCATTCTTTGTTTTGAATCAGTAGGGGGACATACTTATTAAAATCAACAAATATCAGTTTAGCAAAATCCCTTATGTATATATCCCTAATTTAATGTTGCCATTTTCATTGGACAAGGTTGGCTTAAAATATATCCCTCAAATTTTATCTTAACACGGCTAGAAAAGTTCACTAATATTAACTGAAGCCATACATTTTAACATGTATGGAATGTTATGTCTCACGGTGTACTCATTAACTTTTGATTGTAGGCAATCACAATAACAGGTATTTACAAGTTTAAGAAATGGCTAAAAGTTAATTATTAAAAATATGGAATGCAGCAACACATCTACCTATAAAAGTAGTAAACTGTAAAAACATGAAGTATAAAATTACATTTGTTTATGAAAGTGCAAGGGCATAAATGTTGTGTGTATTCATTCTCATTAATGAGCATAGAAATTATTATATTGCTGTATACCTTGATCTTTGGTATGCAGCTCTGGTGAAGTATTTTGCAAGAACACCAATGGAATATGCCTTTCGTTGCACATGGTAATAAAATGAGTTCCTTTGCTAGCAGCATTTGCAGTGAGCTCCCCTTGATTTCCAATGATACCAACAATATATCTATCAAACACACATTGCACTTTACAGGCTCACTAAACTATGTACAACTTAAAAAAGCATAAAGCATAAGTGGACACAAGTTCAATGATGTTCCTCCACAATAGAAGAAAAATATACAAGTGCACATTTCTATTCAAAGCTAACTGGAAGGGACATTTTCCAATTTCTTTATTTATCTGTTCTTTTGTAGTTAAATATGTTAATGCTAATAGTTTATGGATACATTCATTATAATTAATATTAAAATTTTGTAGATTTAAATAGTAAAAATAAATAAATTAAAAAAGATCATATTGCAAATGCCACAATAACTCATCATATATTGCCTCCCTTGCTACCTATCTTTATCCATGACTTTCCTGAACATATAGGTCCAGTAGGATGCACGGTGCCATAGCTGTTATAAAAAGAGATCTATGTGGTCAACTTCTAACTTTCATTGCTCATGCTATAATCTTACAATGAATCACTCAATATTGTTTTTTTAAGCCATAGACTATAAATAAAGCACTGGGATGTACTGTGCAGAGTGTGGATGTACAAACAGCTAGAAAAAAATTTAAAAGGCATAAAACTAATCTTATTTTTAACATTTTCCAATCAAATAATGTGACTGTCAATGTGATGTACCCTTCACTTTTTATTTAATCCATTGGAGCCAGACATCAAGACAGTGGTTGTCTGCTTGGCAACTGAAAAATCCTCCACAGAGTGTTTATGTGTGGTGATAAATATCCTACCAATGATAACCGTATACCCAGAGTTATATCTTGGTTATAAAAGAAAAGCAGTTAAAAATGTTGATAACTGGTATGGTATTCAGTGACAATGTTTTCTGCTGCAAATACGTATGCCTAAGCATACCAGTCAAAGTTGGAAAAAGTCAATGCGGCAATTCTAACTCATATCATCTCCTTAACATATTGTTTGATGAGCCAATCTTACTTTCAAAGTAACCATGTTTATGCGAGACTCTAAAAATGATTAATTTCTAACAAGCAGTTCAAAGCAAATATATTTTCTCAATAACAAATTCTCAAAACTGGCAGCTGACCACAAAAATCTTGAGGATTTACAAATGTCACCGATCTTGACATATATTTTAAGGTCAGAAAAGTTGTGGATAGATTGATCAGTCACAGACACATCAGCAAAATAAAGTATGTTAAGGAAAAAAATGCAATACTAAAGAGGGGATTGACAGCAAGTCATAAATTTTTAAAATACAATGTACTGTTTGTCTGAACCAGATGAAAGAAAAAATAAATTCTACATTTCTCAATGACTGTATAATTCCAATCTAAATAAATAAAATATAAATACTTCTAATTATGACAACAACAATAATAATAATATAAATAGTGATATACTTAACTCTGACTAACCTTCAAAGAAAAGTCTCTTTACAAATATAATTTATACAATTAATGATTATATCCAGCGAAAATATGCATACAAATATTTCTCTTTCAGGTCTGTTATTTCAAAATTTCCAGAGAAATTAATCAGTATTACAGTGGTCAAATTATCATCATAAACTATCATTTCTTATCATCAAAATTTTATATTCTTCAACCAGCCTGTTTGCTCCATTGATTTGAGATAGGCAGTGGGGTTATAAAATGAAAGGAGAGGAAATAAGAGAAAAATAGATTTTTTTTTTTTTAAATCTTAGTTAATTATATGCAAAAGTCACTTGTCTTTCTCTGTTTATGTTTTATGCTTTGTGTTACTCTCAGTCAGTATTTGGACTTATATAACTAATTAGTGAAACAGTATATGAAACTTAAAATGTTATCTTCTAGTGGCATACTTCATTATCTCACATCATGCTAAAAAAATATTTTTGAAAATAGTTCATTGAATGTTATTTCAAAATTGTTTTGTAACAAAAGTTACAGATATAATATGTATGAGGTGAAAGGTGCTTGTAAAGAAATGATTTGGGTTCCATTACTTCAATCATTTATTGATTATTGACAAGTCTTTGTGCCTTGTTTAAATTTATAAATTTCTGACAAAAGATTTTTTAAATGTTCTTCTTTTTTCAATAACTCAGAATGCCAAATGTACATAATTTATATGCATCAAAGCAATGTTTTCTATAAAATGCATACTATTGATGAAAAATTATTTAATCTGAATAAACAAGTACTTTATTGTCACATTTCTACTCGGTGCATTCTATAATCTTCATATCGCAAAACTTCAGATTACAAATGATAATTAATTTTATCCCTACATATCTAAAATTGCTGAACATTTTACCCCAATATGTGCACTACAATAAAATCTATGCATAGGACTGTTTTTAAATGTAAAAATTCTCAAAGTTCATTTTTTAAAAAAGATAGTTTTGAAGCCCTAGCTAAACTCTACAAGTACAAAAAGAATTTAGCACTGTATTCAATTTAAAAACCTCACTACAATGCTTCAAGCCAGATCCCTATCTTATTATTCAACATTTCTAAAAAATAGCTTTCAATCTTACCCATCAATATGTGCAAAGCCTGTAAGTAAAGTTGGACCAAACAGTTTCTTGAACTCATGAAAACAGCTACCATCTACCAATCTGCCAATAACCTGAGACACATAAAGTAAATTCTTGCTTTTAATATTGTGCACATTTAATTTACTACAAACTAAACTAAATTCAAATACATTTTATTTGCATGCATGTGTGTGTATTTTATCCTTCACTGTTGTTGTTTATCTGATATGCTGGTTGGGGTGACAGCAGCTGATGGCACATGCACAAATCTGAACAGTCTCATTAAACTATCAGAATGAGTAGAATTTATAATAGGTAGTCTCACCACTAGGCTAGCAGCTGAGAAATGGTGAAAAATGTAATTTTTGCTTAACTTCCAACATGTTTTTCATACCTCCACTTTTGTTCAAACTCAAAACGGTTATCACCAAATGAAAGTCTATTTTTTATCATTCTATATACGTCATTTTGTTTTTTTCTTAATATTATATTTAATGTTTTTTCAATAGGTTTGAAGAGGTTACTATATGCTGAAATTCCATGCTGCCGAGAATTTAATGCATCTCTCCTGGTGCACAGTCCAAAATTCCCTTTTCACTAAGTTCAGTACTCCATCCAATGCGCATTACAAATGGCTCATATCTAAAACTAAACTACACGGTGACATAGAGGAGACCTTCAGTTTTCATACCATGTTAGTTTCATAAATGAAATCTTACTAAAACGTCCGTAAATGTTATCCCTAGAAAGGGTCATCTTTGAGTATATCTAGCTAAGCTCATACATGCCTGAAAGCATCATAAGTGGATTTATACCATCGGAAAGAGAAGATAAAGAACTTTAAAATTATATGAAAATAAGAAAACCAGATGCAATCACGTTATGCTCCATGTAAAAAAAATGTACACCCTGTTTTCAAAAAAAGTGATTGTTCAAAATGGCTACTTCCACAGAACACAACAGGCTTCATTTTGTACAAGCTTTTATTGAAAATTTGCATCCTTATCTAGGTAAGTGACAGTTGATATTTTTATTTACTTAAACAGTTTAATGTATTGTTTTTTTTAAAAATATTAATCAATAAGGATGATTTCTATTTGTTTTTTCATAAAATGGTTTTGATTACATCAAGTGTTAGCCTTAGTATTAATAGTGTGATATCAAAACATCAAGCAACCCAGCTTTTTACTTTTGATGTGTTTATAATTTAAGAAAAACAGCTTTTATATATAAGTCAGCTAATAATCGGATGCTGATTTAATAATTTTGATACACTACTTTTATAAAAACAAATGTACATGCAATCATAAATCTACTTCCGGTTTGCCATTCTATGCCTATGTGAACAATCTCTATGTTTTGCCAGGATCATTTTGAAGACAAATAAACTTTCACTACCTCTCTGAACTTTAGCCGTGCAGCTATACTGTTTAATATAGAACCTTTATGTTATCTTTCTCTGTGTTTATAATAATATAGGTCTACACTTAAATTTTTAAAAAGCCTAACTTTACTAGACATAAATTGATAAAACTTAAAAGCTCTCCTTAGCTTATAAGACAAATTATCCTTATTGCCATATAGTATAATAATATAACCTAGCCCCTACAATTAGTAGTGTGACTGGTGAAAGTTACCCGCACATTTATGAATGCATAAGACACTTCCCACACATCATGATGCTAAGCCAATGTAAATAATGCCTGGAACGAGTTAGTGACATGGCCTCAGTGGACGACCATGATGTCAAGGTGAAAGGTGATCTAACAGTCAAACACACCCGTATCAGAAGTAGCAAGAATAGCCAGGCAGTTCCCCTTCTCTTTACTTTGATACGTTGATCAAGTCCAGTCCTAAAGGTGATCGTGAGCTGTGGTAAGTTGTCTGATCAATGAAGAACGAATGGACTTGGAAACATTTTGTATAGTTAAAACTATTGATTTTGAGATGTTTTGTATATTAGATTGATCAATAGTTTTTAATTAGAGAGATTTTGAATTGCTGAACATGATATTGTTTATGACAAATTTAATTGTGGTTATGTTATGTATACACATGTGTGTAAATGAGGGCTAACAAATTTCATTTGCAGAAATATAAGTTTAGAATGTTTGAGGAAGAGAAAGAGAGAGTAAACATACTGCTAGACCTGAACTCAGCACCTTGCACGCCTTTGACAGTTTTCTTACCCATGGGTAGCCAATGCTTCCGTGAGCAGTTTGCAGAATTCTATGTGAATTTCATCAGTCGGGAATCTGACAGCGATCACTATATGGATCAGCATCCGGGATGGTAGAGTCCAATTACATCTGTTCAAGGGGCCTACAACAGTGTCGGCTGAACCGAGATGTGTAAATCCTAAGAAGGAAATTGTGAGACAATTCTAAAGTGTTGCCTAGCGCACGTTAACACCACCACTCAACTGGACGTTGTGTCAACTCTGTGCTGCAAGCTATCCTCGCTGACTGGATCAGTTGTGACGAAAAACCAGGTCATAACATTTTACCTCATTTCCTCTCTGTCTCATTCCATGATGAATACTAGCAGGTTATTCTTGTATATTGTTAGGACAGAGATATTTCTTTGAATATCTATTGTTAATTAGTAGAGTATAAGAGGCTATTCGAACTGTAACTGTAATTATTAATTGTTATAATTATTGTTTAATAAAGATATTATTATTTCTTATTCCTTCTTATGCATGCTATTCACGTTGTAAGTTTGGGGTAGTAGCGGGTGGATAGGGATTTGTAGACTCAATTTTTAATTAAGTATGAATGAATCAAAATAAAATAGCATTACTCCTTAAGTCAGAAGTTCCACCAGTGAATAGAGAATTATGTGTTAATATCACATCTAATTACAGTGGGATATGAGTAGGTAACTCATCGGAAGTATTGATCTAAAATAGATTCCACTCACTAGTAGTAGGTAATGCATAGTTTCGATAATTAATTAGTCATGTTAATAATCATAATAGAGATGAGGCATAGATATTAGCCACAAGTAGTATTACTAGAGTACTAAGCACACTATTTCTGTGTTTACACAGGCCGTAAAGCAATAGTAATAATTATATAATATAATATAAAATATAATAAACTATAATTATATGAATATTTTCTTTTTTATATGTTCAGTGTTTGTGTTCATTATACTCGCCCTATATCAATATAATTATAAGCCATTCATTTCTTTACACATTCTCTCTATACTTCTGCTTTACAACTTATTAATAATAGCACAAATATATATACAAATATATATGCAGCACTTGAAGTCAAAGTAAATTGCTAAATATGCTTTATTAGTTAGGAAAGTCTAATAGTGCAGTGTGCAAATTTAATTATTATTTGTTTTCTATTACAGTTGATGTCTTCAACCATTGTTCCAGACATCTGTAGGCCATAGGACCAGATAGTGGGAGGAGTCGCCTTTGCAAGCTGTCACCAGTGAATGCTGTCATCAACCATTTTCTGTTGCATCTGGGACTTCTGCAGCATATGCATTCTTTATCTTGGTCAGCACTCACAAATGTCAAAAATGCTTATTGACATTCATCTCTCATTGGATACACTTGGTAATCTCGAAAAACTTGCAGCACAAGATTATACTAATGAAGCTTCAGTTGCTAATTTCTTACATAAAAGCATGACATTTGGTTTATCCAAAAAGATTCTACTTATTGTTTAAGGCATCACTTCACAGTGGCTTTCTTGGTGAATAAGCCTCATGCTCCACTACCACAACAATTCAAAAACATTCCAAATGGACTGATTACTGAATTTGAGCATTTCAAATGCAAAAAAAAAAGCTGTCGGAAGCTGAAATTTCTGATGGGTTTCAGTAATGTGTGAAGAGATCCTCTGTGGACTAACAGCAAAAGAGCTCAATAAGAAGGGGAAAGTGCTTAAGAGCAAACATTGATTTTTTCTTCAGTCCCACTTCAATCCATTCTTTGCAAGAAAATATTCACCAGGACTCTCTACCACTTCCGATGCCATCGATGTGCCAAAAGTGATTGCTGACCAAGGAGTTCGTGGTTAACAAGATCCACTATAAAGAGATGGTGATTTTAAAAAATTATTTGATACATAATTTAAGCTGAAATTTTCTAGTTGTTCAAAAAAATAGTACCACATATAATTGTTTTTAAAACATTGTTTGATTCAAATAGTATAAAATTGCAAAATATATAAACTATTTTTTTTAACAAATAACAACAGAAAATTTTTATAAGTAAATTTTGATGTGTATTTATCAATTTAATGTTCAAATTACTTTTCTCACTGAAATTTTGTATGCAGTGTTAAGAATGTGCACAAGTTTATATTTTACTGAGTTTTTGTATAATCACAAATTTACAACGACTTTGTTTTCCACAACAGATGATGTACTGCAAGTGACTGAATGTTCCAATGTCCAAGCAAATGAACTCAGAGATGTAACTTCAAATGCTGCATGTAAACTCTGTCCACAACTCTCTGCCAGATTGAACAAATTGACCGAAGAACGGATGAGTGCTCGAGCTGAGCTGAGGCAGATGAAAGATTCTCAGCTATATAATGAGTCAGTTGTCAGTGTAGTGTACTACAGGAGACTATTGAAATAAAGAAAACTCAGATTTGGGAAGTGTCATCAATGACCGAAAGCTTGCAAGAAAAGCTGAACAAATAAATGTATGTCTTTCATTGGAACATTGCCCTAGAACAAATAGGGTCCCGAGCAAGACAGTGGACCCTGAAGAACTTTAAGGTGGTGCAAAACGATACAGTCAGTTGCAAAAACAGCAAGAAATTAATACAAGCAGAAAAAACTGTGCACATTCTTTCCAGTTAATTTCGTTTTGTGCATAGTTTATGTGTTTTGTAAATGTCTGGCTAGCTGAAATTTTGTAGCTTCAGGAACAAGACCTTTCCAGTTTGCAGGAATATTTTGTTAATTTTAATGTACATTTGTAGATTTTACACAAATTTTATTGAATATATTAGTCAATGTGCAGGGCACTTTGAACTTTCCATTTAATATTATTATTATTTTGTGTGTGTGTGTGTGTGTGTGTGCTTCTGCTTTTTTTTTTGTAAAGTAAATCTATTAAGACTTTTTAAAAATGGTTGCTTTAATCGGAGCAGATAAAATCCAACATTTTTATATGTGATACTTTTTTATAGGATAAACAGAAGCAAAGATACAAATTTAGCCCGAAACTAAAAAATAGCATTAAATAAATAGTGCATATGCAAAATCAAATTTTCAGTTTTCTGAAGTATACTTTCTAAAAACTGTTATAATTTCCAACTTTGGAAAAAGGTAGGCTAATACTATAGACCAAACCAATTGTAAAAAATTAATGGGTGTTCCCTTTATCATGGCTATGAAATACAGCTATCCAAACTTGACAAAATATTAGTTTTTTGGTGCTTTTCATTAAATATATCTGATATTTGTCTTTTAGATAGTCAATGTGTTGTTAGTTTTATTGTTTATATTTTGCAATTTTCTTATTCTACAGGTAAAAATCAATGTAAAAAAAGTTTTAAAAAAGTAAAAATGCATGTAGTATATTATTATTGATGCATGGTCGATCACTGAAGTCCTGATATCATGAACGTTTTGCACAGACATGCTCTGTTTATGTAACTTTAAATTGCAATATCTTTTAAATTAATTAAGATATCAAGATGAAATCTGGCAATTTTTTATTTTGCATCATTTCCTTTAATTTGAAACCAATTTCATTTAGACCTGAAATTTTTAATTTTTTGGTGAGACTACCTATTTATAATGAAATATCAATTACCTGATACATATCAAGTTTGTGCTGATCCGTATCAGGAATCAAAGATGATAATTCTGCTGGGTCATAGAGTGGTAGAGCTGGTGGTAATCGATCTTTCACTTCCTTAGGATGAACATTCAGAGATGCCACAATACTGCGACAAGTCTCAAATGCAGATTTCTCGTCAGGTGCCAGGTAGTCTGTGCAACCACTTATACTACACACACACACACACACACACACACACAAATAAAAGAGAGGGGAAAAGTTTAGGCAAACAAGAATCATAATATCAATTATCAAATGTCAAAACAAGTTTCCTGATGATATATATAAGATTTATCTATATCAATCTATAGGGGCTTTACGAATAAAGAGGCACTGATATTTAGTGGACTGTGTAGAGGGAGAACATCATCCTTCTGGCTATTATCTCCCCCTTTTCCTGAAGGAATAGGCCCTATATCCTAGCAGACCTTGGGCAAGAACATATTAAGGTGAAACTGTGGGCATCTCCTTTAAGATGTTATAAGTGTTTTGTCATGAAACTGTTTTGGATTCATTTATATCAGTATGAGGAAACAGGCAGATTACATTTTGTTAAACTGTTATCAATGATTAACAACATTTGTCTTTAAATATTTTTAGGTAATTTAACATATATAAATTTTTAGGCAAGATTATGTTTGCAATTATTCCTAGGAGCTATGGACCTAAAAATCAAGATGCTATGTAGAATCAGAGACAACCTTCTATCTGTTTAAAGATGATAATAAACTAATTAATAGTTTAAAATCTTGACTCTTTTTATAAAACTGATTGGCTTACACTATCCATTTTAGAAAATTTGGTTTTCTACAGTTTAAAAATGAAATTAAAACTTTAAAAAATTAAATACAAGTCCAATAATGTTCTTAAGTATTCTGTTTTAGTAATTATATGAAGAACAACTATTTAACTAGTTGAAACATTCTAAGCAACACAACAACAACAAAAAAATACTGAAATTAAGCCATTTAATAAAAATAAAACAAATTGGTGAATCTGAAATGAGGCAAAATAATGGTAACAAACATTACAAGAGGACTGACTAATAACAAGCAAACAATATGTGACTAAATATGATCTTCAAGAAAATAAATAATTTAATGAGCAATGGTAGCTTATGAGTTACCAGGAATACTAAAAAAATGTAATGTGCTTTATTTAGCTTTCAACCAGTATTGCATGCCTCTTCATAAAATCTTTATAAGGCACCCATTATTAGTTTTTGTCACTTCAATTTTAAAGACAATCATCAAAGATATGAAGAAAACTGTGATGCTTATTTCTATCTGTTGGTAATTGACTGTAACAATTTCTTTATCACAAAGTGCTGGTCAATAGATGTTGACATACTTTCTGATTATATAGATTTTTAAATATACAATCAATGAATTACTAGCAATTTTACTTTTAATAATGCATTTTAACCTCAATTCTATATTTGCAAGAATCTTTGAAAATCTTTAAAATGGTCAAAGAAATGTTTCAACCTGCAGTGTAATGTGGCACCACCAAGATCTTCAGCACTGACTATTTCTCCTAGAGCAGCTTTCACCAAGGGTGGACCACCTAAAAACACAGAGCCAGCCTTGTGTACAATAATGGCTTCATCAGCCATAGTTGGAATGTAGGCACCACCTGCTGTACAACTTCCACAAACGACAGCAATCTGTTTGAAAAGATCAAATTTATTCTTCTAAAGGCTGGAACACAAAAAACAAAAGATCTAAACCTAACATAGCACTGGTGCATCCCCTTAACTGTAGATAAATTTATCATACTAGATTAGTATGATTATGGAAAATCTTACAATCAAAAATATGCTAATGGATAGTGACCTCTCTACTTCAATGTGATGTGTTTTAGGAGTAAACTACTTTTTTTCTTTAAATTTGCATTATTTTAAAAAAGCACATGAAAAAAAGAAACAAAAGAAACTGGCATTAAAGCTGATTTTAAATTTTTTTAAAAATCAATAAATAACTTTACAATGTCAAAGACCACATGACCTATTTGGTTGTGGTGGCAAACACAATGCCAGTTTGTTTTAGATCAGTCATTCTGATGAATCGCAAAAAGCCTGGGGGAAAATATCAACCAGTTATATATATATATATATGTCTAATACATTTTAAAATTTAAATGACTTTTAAATTCTCGTCAATTTATCTAACATCTTCCAACAAATAAAATAGGATAAAAATGAAAAATAGTAACTCATATGATGAGAAGATTCTTTTATCTTAGCAAGTGTTAAGTTTCTTGTGAAAAGAGATGATTCCTCTATTGCAATTGACAATTTGTTCAATGCACTCAATTTTCATCATGTCACATTCAATCAATGTTTTTAGAATAACTAAAGAAACCACCAACTGACCTGGGGAATCTGAGCAGCTGACATTACTGCTTCATTGTAGAATGCTCGACCGCCTTGATTTTTGTCAGGAAAAATATCTGACTGAAAGTGAAATGCATCTTTTTAAAAATAGGCAGAATAAACAGCATGACAACAGCAGCAACAAACAAAATTAAACCATAACAAAATATGAATATAAAACATTTGAAATAGATAAGTGGGCCATCTGGGGGGGGGGAGGGTAGGGGGAATAAATTCAGTAAACTACTGCACTATTTTTTTCAGCCATCAAAAGATGTGTTTGTATCACGTAGCATACAAAGTGGTTGTTTATTTTAATATAGATTGTATTTTATATTTACATAGCTTCAACACTTCCACGCAGGTGAAATACAAAACAAAAATCAACAAACAGCTGTTGAACATAGTATAATTTCTGTAAAGGGAAAAAGAATGGCCATGTGGTAAGCAACTAAAGTTTTTAACAGATGATACAGACTGTAAGCTGACCAACATCACAGCTAAGTCTAATATTCTTACATTTGATTTATTTAATATATTAATGAAAGTCTAATAACTGTTTAGACATGTTAACAGTCATTAAGATTAAAACTAAAACAAGTAAGAGTAATAGAGATAAAAATGAAGAAGTTAAGAAATCCAGTTCATGGAGAGATTTTTTTGAGTAGACAGTTCAAACACTGCAAAGTATGCACGAGGTGAAGCAAAGGGCAAATCACTCCAAAACAAATCACACAGTCCAACAAGTTTATAACAATAATTAATCACTGCCCAATTATAGTAGAGAAATACAGAAGATTGAGCTTTTTCAGTAAATTTTGCCAGGATTTGCAAAAAGACCTCAAATTTTATCATCCTGAAAAGCTGTCAGTAAAAAATGTGATATCATAGTGAAGCTAAATTTCTGAGCTTTCAAAGAACTCCAGACAAGAACACTTTATTTTTATTTTATTTTACAAGAGCAAGAGTTACAGTTAAGAATGTAATTGGTTAGATCTCAAATTTTTCAGTGGAAAAAGTAAACCCAGGGAATTTTAGTTACAAGCAATCAACTGAATTTCATGATAGTCATGTTAAAGAAATCCCAATTATCAATGCTAGTTAACTTTCAGTCATCAAAACATTCTCATTGACATAGGATCTAGTAGATATGAGATAACCAGAGAAAGAAAACAAAAACAGTGAGCAATAGGATCGTAAATTCCATCTGATATGAGTGGCCATTAAAATACATTAAAAAACCACACAAGTTTTTCTATGCATACATTTTTAATTTTATAGAATACTGCACTAAAAGTTAAATTTTGGTGAAATTGAACTTAAAAATAAAATATAGAAAGAAAAAATTTCATCCTGATCTGGCTGAACTTGATGCATAAAATAAAAGTATTCAATTCATTGAATTTTATATAATCATATAGCAAAATGCAGTCATGCACTTTTTATTACAAGAAAAAATTAAATAAATTAAAGTCTTCCTGATTTCAATGATTTCAAATTATCTTACTGAGTTACTCCCGGAAATGGCAATGGGAATAACCATTTACATGGATTTTGAAATTAACTGAGTAAATGTTTTGCATACAATGTGCACTCTTTAATACATATTGATATAATTAGAAAGTAAAATGAAGCTATACAGTTTTATTTAGTACACCAAGTCTGACTCAATCTGGGTGAAAATAAATATTTTCTACTTGTAAGTGCACGGTTTAATAAATCATGGTGTAATTTCAACATTTTATATATTCAATTACTGTATTAAGATGTTAAAATATAATAAGAATAAGAATATATTTTAATAACAGAATTTACAATAAAGTAACAAATTATATATGAAGTCATGAAAACTTCAATAGTACACCTAATTACTTGTAATTTTTGTGGTTAAAAACATAATAAAACAAGAAACTGGACAGAGTCAAAAGGGTTAAGAAGCAGCTTACTGTCATATTTGCTAGATGCAATTCTTAAGGTTGATTAATGCATGCAGCAATCAGTTGAAGAAATTATCTAAAGAACCTATCTCTCTTATATATGAAAATTTATTTTTAAAGAACATGTCAACATGAACAATGTGTACATAATTTTTAAAAAAAACACTGAATGTACTATGGTCTCAAGAAGTTTTTTTTTTTTAATTTTATTTTTAAACTTCTCATTAAAAAAACTGTGTGAATGCAAAATAAAACTTAATACTAAAACTGTAGTAAAAGTAGATTAAATATATATATATAATATTAATATCTAAAGATCAACATTAACACTAATAGTAATAGCAGATTAATAATAATATATATGTATTAGTGTTACTAATATCTAAAGTGTAGTAATAGTACTAATAGTGCATTAAATATTCATATATTAGTAATACTAATACCTGAAATATAATAGTAACACTAACACTAGTAACAGTAATATTGTAACCGTATATTGACTACACATGTATTAATTAACCCTGAAGGACAATATTAACAATAAACAGTATATTGACTATACATGTATTAATAATAGTTAATACCTGAAGAACAATATTAACAATAACAGTTTACTTACTATAAATGTATTAATACCATCTGAAGTGTAATAGAACGCTAACACAAAGTAACAGTAGATTAACTACAGTGTGTGTGTGTGTGTGTAATATATATATATAACATGTATATAAAACCCTACTTCCAGCTTTAGGTTGACAATGCTTTCAAAACCAGCATTAGGTGGACTTCAGTGTATATATATACAACCTTCAAAACCACACCTGAATGCACAGGAGAAACTAATGAAATATGAAATGTGCGTGTGTGTGTGGTGTGTTTGTGTGTGTATGTGTATTATCTGAAATGTAATATTAACACTAATAAAATATTGAATGTACATGTATTTATACTACCTTAAGTGTAATATTAACACTAATATTTAATATATTGACCCTACAGACATTAATATTATTTGAAGTGTAATATTAACCCTAACAATATATTACTATATTAATAATACCTGAAGTGGAAGAAAAGCACCACCTGAATCCACAACATAGATACATGGAAGGCGGTTCTGTTCAGCTATTTCCTGTGCACGGAGCTGTTTTCTGATGGTAATTGGATAGACTGAACCACCTTTTACAGCTCCATCATTAGCCAAAATCATGCACAGTTTTCCAGAAACTTGTCCAATTCCTTAAACAAGCATGCATGTCTTTAATCATGTGAAAACCAAACATTGAACAAATATCAAAATGAAAATTGGGTTAACAGTACTTGATACTAATTGCTAGTACGAAACTACAACTAAGCAAGTGTACTTTTCTGATTTTAGATTAATAAATTTTTTGCATATTGTGCATTATATGACTATTTTTACTTTTATAAAAGAGAGATCTGAGGATGAAAGTGTAAAATATATGCAGAAAGCCAGTTAAAATTAGAGGCATAGTGTTCAAAATGATCAGTTAATTATGAGACAAACTGTGTACAAGAAAAAAATCATAAAATCATAAATAGCCATTTTTTTAAATGAAGTTTATTAATTACTGTAGTAGAAAAGTACCTGATGACATGCATAAATCACACATAGTATCCCACTAGTCTATAATAATTTACAAGTGTGTTATTTTATCAGACACTAAAACATTTAATCTTCATTTGGAAAAGTGAACAATGTGCATGCATCTGTCTAGAACTAAAAACTAGTACTGTTTAGTAGAAGCCTTTCTCAACCTTTTTACCCTGGAGAAAGCCTTGAAATAATTTTCAGATCTCAGAGAACCCCTTAATTTTTTAATAAAATTATTATATCTATAAAGTATAAACTATAAATATAATGCTTATTTTTTCAATCACAATCACTTGGGGAACTTTTAGTGACCTATCATAAAACCTTGGTTAAGAAATCCTGGTGTACTTCTTTTACTTATGGCCAATGCACATGTATACAGTGTGAATTTTAGGGTTGTTAGGTCAGAACTCTAACCAGCATTTTAATGGTAAAAAAATTGGCAGAATTATTTGTGAAATTCCTCAATTCTAACCGAGGCATAAATTACATGTACTAGCCTATCCAAATAAAATTATTATTATAATTTATATCCTAATTCCTATTGGTATCATGTGCATTTTCAAAGTGCTCTTAATGATCTACAAAATTTAATTCTTAAAAATGTTGATTTTTTTTGTTGTTGTTGTACTGGTTGAATTCATTTTTAATTTGATTTACAGTCCATTTGGCATGATAATGTACTTTCTCAATTGCCAGATACTGAGATAGTATTTGATGTACAACATCAAGGTCTGGATGAATAATAAATGTATCACTATCAGTTTCTCTTTCCAGTTTCCTTAGCACAAGTAATGGAGCATATATATATATAATTAATTCTTATTATATTTGGCCCTTGATGTAGTGCACCATGTCAAATCAGAATTTTGCAGATATCTGCAACAGGCAAGGCTTAAGACTGACATAATCAATGTTGGCCTTAGAGGTCATAGGTATGAAATTCTCTAAATATATATGGCCTATATGATGTAGGCCTAATTATCATAAGGTGTAATATTTAATAACATTACATGCACACAAAATTTTAATACCTGGTAAGCTTACAAAAGTTTAATACCTGTTAGGATACCGGCCCTTGGGACAGTTCCATATTCCATACTGAATCCAGCCAGGGGTGACAGTTCAAGAAAATTGCTGCCTTGATCAACCAAAGCCTTAATTCTGTCTTCAACTACCATCTTTTTATGTTGCTTTGTATGTCGTTCTATGGCTTTAGCACCCCCTCCTTCATAGGCAACAGACAAAGCTGTTTTATACATTTGCTCTAGTCGACTGTACTTCGTGACATGAGTAAGAGGGTCTCGAGACGAAATCTGTGCATTATGTGATTCTAGATTTACAACTGGGAAACAAGCGTTTGATGCCTGAGATGCCAGACACTTTTGAAAGATGTTTTGTAGTTGCTGCAGATGAATTTTTGAGAAAAGTGCTGTCATTTTTTTTTAATACACTAAAGTGTAGTTTGTTGCGGTAATTAAAATGTCATGCGACAATTGTTTATATTGAAAATTAAGAATTTTCCATTTGTTTTTTGGGGATAGGCTCTAAAATGATAAAATATATAATTTTCAATAGATTCAAAATTCCTTTCTTTTTAAAAGATAAATTTAAACAATAAATTAAAATGTATCCTTTACTGACGGTAAGTCAGTGTGTTATTTCTCTGGCACTAGCTATTACACTTCACAGTCTCAGATTCGTAGACATTGTTGAGGTTGAAGTTCAATTTCCATGGGAAAGTACTCACTTTTAGATATACAGAGTTATTCGACTGAACATGGCGCTGCCCGTAAACATCTCGCAGTACAGAGTTTATTTTTGTTATACTGCAAAATAAACTCTTATAGCTTCGTTATCATTCTGACTACTTAAATTCTTAATCAAGACATTGCGAAGAATGTCTTTAATTGGGGTCTTTGTACTGTAGCAATTTTTATTATAATAACTCTTCTTGTAAAAAGGTAAGAAATTTTCCATCAAAATAGTCAAATAAAACATACTCTAGTGATATAATGCTTTATATATTACTAGTGAGTGTGGTAAATTAATTTATTTATTGTTTAAGTATTCTGCATGGTAGTCGTAATAAATTAATTTAGTAACAAAGTTGCATTCAACATAACAATACTTACTAACTTAGCATTCGCTTGCGCTTCATGTACTACGTTTCTACTAAAAGTAATAAGTAATATTTTGAGTTACACCAAAACTCAGGATCAAGTTCAATGACAGTTTGTAGATTATCAAATATTAGCACTATTTAGGATAAACAATATTTATGCATAATTTCGTAGCTGCATCAAATTGTATAAAATAAAAAGAATTACGACATTTGGTTGAAAACGAGTGTTTAAGTTGGGTCTCGCACGCTTATCTCTGAGACACAAAAGGGCAAAATATTTATCATTAATATAATTTTTCTAATCAACATACTATTACTACTAGTAGTAGTAATAATAATTCATTTTTAAAATGTATATTTTTGTTGTTTTGGAGTCATATTTTGTAAAGGAAATATAAACATTAAATTGAATAAATAAGTGTAGTTTAGAGACTGGTGAAACATTTTAATTTTTATTTGACTTTGTTTAATTTTAAAAGAACTAGAAGTAGAAGGGATCAAAGATTGTTCATATAAATTGTAATGTAATGGATTTTGAAACTGTTGTACATGTGAATTTCAAGTTGTTTATGAAAATGCAATACTCTGAAAACACCAAAAGAGCAGTAATTTCAATAATAATTTACTATTTAGTTTTTGTTGAATGTATTTCTTAGGAGATGTTAGTCAAAAAGGATAAATTAATCTTATCCTATCAGTTATTTCAAATTCTAAAAGTGACTGGTTTGTAAATAGATACCACCAAAATTTTTGAAACTGTCATTTTCATTTTAAATCTACTCATTAATCATTTAATGGCACATTGGAGCATAGATCTCAGTTGTGAATTCTGGTTTGCTCTTTAGTTTTATTAAACTGACTGGGAGATTGGGATGGGAAAGTATTTTTAATGCCTTATGAAACGTGCACTAACACATGAATTTCACCACCACCCTATGTTCAACATTCTTTATCTTCTCTTTGCAACATCTGTATTATCCAAGCAGAATATTTTTAAAATATTAATGCTGGTATTTATTTGCAATAGAGAGTTAAGTACATAATCAAGACTGATAAGCTCACCATTCATGAAGTAGATAGTGATCATGGTTGACATCCATTAACCGAGGCTGGACCAGAATTCATGACCTTTTGCATGAGGCTAGCACCTTTACCTCCCAGTCACCAAGCTCTTATGAATATAATTATATTTTTTGGTGCTTTTCTTAACAATATTATACATATATATAAAGCAAAAGCTATGTCTTGACTTTGTTCACGAAGAAATATTTCTAATTTTAAGATGGAAAATAAATCACTATCTCTTGTCACCAGTACCATGGAATCATTCAAAACAATAAAATTAAAATATCAGAGTAAATTTTGTAATAACTCAGAATTATTGGCTTACAGTAGGTAGTCCCACCGCCGCTGTTTTATTGGGGTCAAACGCTCTTTTGCACGCAAATTCACTGAACTTTGACTCAAAACAGTTTTCTTCACACTAAACCTGGACTAACGATGTTTATATAAAAAATAAAGAGCTATCTTTCATCTTTTAAAGTATATTCTTGCTTTTCATCTGAACTTTATTATTGTATCCATAAACTTTGACGAAAGTACCTTAGGGTTACGTCGAAAATTTCTCATCGGGCGCCTCACGGCCGAAAAAGTAAAATTTGCGTTTTTCGGTACTATACTTTAACTTTTCGGCAAGAAACAGCGTGATAGGTTGGCGAAATTCTGATTGGTCCATTAAAAAGAAGAGAGATAACTCTATACACTCATATTTTTTTCCATATTGTATGTTAAGAATAACACCAAAAAAAATTTAAGTTAAAAATTTGAGACAAATTTTTGGGATCAAATATTTTTCAGAAAAACTAGAAAAACATATCATATTATTCAGCATTTCAACCTCTTTCTAAAAACATGACACAATACGCGATTATTAGTCCAGCCGGTTCTTGCGAAATTGAAAACCCCGTCGCGTCTTTCTCAATTCACGCCACAGTCAAGGCTTTCATTTCTGAAACACGGTGTACCGACGCTAACGCTGATTATTCTGCCCTATACGATCAGTTGAAACCATTTATCGGTCAGATCTATTTGTGAGTGTTTATTAAAGTTTATTTTCATTTTCTTGAATTTTTTTGTAAGCATATTATTATTATTTTTCAAGTACTGAAGTAGAATTATTGACAGTTTCCGAATTAACTCGTTCAAATATACGCCGATCTCGGAGTGACTTGCAAATACGTGAAAATATACTATTTTCTTGAAATATTTCGTTTTAAAGACGCAGATCATATTTGTGAATATTGTTTTATTTGCTCATTTAATTTTAGGTGTGGGTGACAATTTTATTAGGTAGAAAAAATAGTTTTAAATCATCGTTAATTTCAACAAGAAAAGATAACTCTAGATGCTAAAATTGTAGAAAAACATCGCTCTGAAATATTTCAGTTCTTTCAAGCGTCCTGTGTACTGTAACACAAACTTAATATTTAGTTTATTATTTCGTTTTTGCTTATATTTAAAAAAAAAATTCTTTTCCCATTTTGTTTCTTATTTGAACATCGTTTTACAGTGTAAAAAATCTCTTTTTTGGGGGGTCCCCCCTCCCCTGACTTGTAATTTCTTTACACTTCTACATAAATGGAGAAATAGCTAACTTAAAAGGTTGTTGTTTCGTTTTTTAATAATAAAGACAGCAGGGTACATTTGTTCTTAATCTTATAGCTAACTTAATATTTCTTCATGTTTTACTTTATTTTATTTTAAAGAGTAATATTTAAATATTGTTTGGTCCTTTCACTCTTTTAGCTGGTAAGCAATGTATACTTTTTCCTTATTAGCAAGTTATTAAAAGCAAGTTATTAAAAGTATGCAGCTAATAGTTATCCTACTGTCAGGCGAAAGCAAAACTTAGCCCGGCATCACTCCATAAACATTTAAAAATTAAAATAATAAAATGTAGATACATGAGAGGTATAGGAGCCATAGCATAAAATATACGTTTAAGGCACTTAACCAAGACGCTAATTACAAGACCTGACCACCCAGGGCTAGGGCACAGGAAACGTTAGGGATCAAAAGGGTCACTTGTAGCTAGCTGATAGAGAAGGGGATAGATTCACACTGAGCTATAGGCCAGAATACAGGAAGCGGTCGGGGGATCAAAGGGCCACTCTTAGCTAACAGTAGAGGGGAGGGCTAGTTTCAAAGAAATACCAGGAATACTGGAAAGCCTTTATATAAGTCGGGCCCAGTCAATTCTCTTCACTGGCTCAGAACAAACCGAGTTTTAAAACACGCAGGAGCAGTCCCAGAGATTTCATCTGGTAACATTTTAGAAGTGAGAAAATTTCTAAGTCAGAAAGACTATCCCTGAGTGTACTGCACTCCAACCAGATGACGTTGGGTTCATTCGGTTTCGGAACGTGAAAGAACCAAACAGAAACAGTAATCAGAAGAAGAAAATCTATAAACAGTAATCAGAGGAAGAGAACCTATAAACAGTAACTAGAGAGAGAGTAGCTACAAAGAGTATCTACAAACAGAAGCTAGGACCAAATCCGGGCCAGAGAGCAGGCGATTCTGCCGGTTGTTCACGCAGAGTGAAAAGGGACGGAGCCACTATTCAAGGGCCCGCCGTTGGGGAACGCTTGCGCGAGGGGGACTCAACGCTGTGTTGACCTTTGCCCCAGCTGTTGAGCTAAGTACAGAAATATAAACATTGAGCAGAAGTGCATAATAGTGTATTGGAACTGAAATACGGGAAAAGGAACGATTTGGGGAAAGGAAAACGGACACTTAAATCATTTCATTAAGAGGGGCTAGTATTTTCCCTGAATTAGTATAGGACTTATATTTTGTAATTATTTTGGCCAACATTGTTAACTGTACTTCTTTTATTGTTATTTTCTTTATTCTATTTCCTTTTATTGTTATATAAAGTTATTGTTAAATTTTCATTAGTGTTGTCAAATTTATTGTCATTCTTGTCTAGTATGATTTTATAATTGTTATCGTCACGTCCGTCTAACGTCTGTCTTGAGTCTGTCTTTCGTCTTATCTGTCTGTCCGTCTTATCTGTGAGGAATCGTTTCCTCTGGGGGCTCATTACGAGTTACCGGAAGTGACGTCCTCAACTTGTTGTCCGTCCTAGATATCCGTATTTAGGGGGGTACCAACACCTACTTACAGCATACTTGTTTGCATAAAGAAAATTTTAAGGGTTGAACATTTCTGGAATATTTTTTTTAGCTGATGAGCAGTACACTAACTTATCTTCAGGGTTATGACTGATTAGTCAGGAGATGCTGTTGAAGTATGTTATTTATTAACAGCTGTTTATGAAGTTTCTGATAATCTGATTAGACTACTTCAAAGTTTTGCCAAGAAAATAAAGATTTGAAAGATTGCTGTCTGAATGAGTGGCTTGTTCAGTTTTGCCCATCTCTCAAAAATGCAAAAACATAAAATACAGAATCACTAAAAACACAAGCAGTGCACTGTTCTTTAAACTTTTCATTTAAAACCATATAGTCAAATTATTCTTGCTTTGTCTATGAATGAAAGTGTTTGCAAAGAGCTTCAGACTTTAAATAAAGCTAGCACTAGTAGTACTCCATAGTAATCATAGGTACAAGGCTGATTTGGGTGCTAAAAGTCTGAATATAAAAATAAAAGGTAAAGACATCAACACCCTTTGTTGATAAAATAATTTATGCAAATATTTGCTAGAAGGCACTCCAGTATCTGATTGTGCACATGCTGATCTGTTGTAAATGCAGGTAGTAGATTAGATGAAACTAAAGTGGCAAGAACAACTAATGTAGATAACTTTCCAAGTAGCCAACCACCAAAGAGACTGAAAGAAGATGGTGGATTTACAAACTAAGATGCTGCTGTGTTTGTTATGATGATTTATGATTAGTGAGGCATTAGAAGTTCACAATGCAAAATAATATTGATGGAGCAGTATAGAAATAAGAATATTTTGAAGTGGTGTGATAGCATAGACTGTGATGATGTGAATGCCAAGTTTGTTTTTAAATGGGGCTTAACAATGGAGATAACCAATGGAAGAACCTGGCCAGCTGCTGATTTTAGAGTTTTGCTAGAATTTTCTATTTATATTTTTTTTTGTTTTGGATATTACTTATATTATTATTATATTATTACTTTCTCTATCAATATGAAGTTACTGGGATTAAATACATTACCTCTTTTCAAGAATTAATATTAATTTAAACATATTACCACATGATGCTTATTGTATGTGTCATTGTGTGTCACTGTGTGTTATTGTGCATATTCATGAAATAAATAAAACAAAAATGGAATGATCTTTTATTCATAACCTACATTAAAATTATATAAATATGTTAATATTTCTTTAAATCATGTACATGTGTGCAGAGCACTGTTTTAGTTTAAGAATAATTTTTTCACGCACACTTTCACAAGTTTCAGTGATTTAAGACCTTGTCAAACCTTCAGAATAAAATGATATGATTTGGATTTTTTAGTGTGTGTGTGTACAGTGATTTAATTAGCAATGGCATGGGTTCAACATCTTTATGTATCTTTGATACATATAGAGATATAGAGTGCTTTTATACCAATCAAGCAGTTTTAATATGGTTTTAAGATTTTAAATATTAAATTTTGTATTATAAAATATTAAAATAAACAAAATGCTGAACAAATCTTTTGTTTAGTTACATGTATAACATCTGGCTGGTCATTTTAATAGGTGAACCATAACTGTTTTATGTATAGTTTCAGAGATATGACAATTTATCCATTTTCATTTTCTTCGTAAATAGGAATTTTATAATAAAACTAAAAATGTAAATTAAATAAATGATTAAACATAACTTAACTTTATATATTTAGATAGATCACAATTACCTGATCATTTTGATATGTGAACCAGCTCTGTATGTTGTATAGTTTTAGAGATATGACAATTTTCTTTTTTACGTTTTCCCTATAACACTTGGTTACTGCTCTTTTTTGGTTAAAATTAGTTGAAATGGCCATTTTCAGCATCAAATAATTTCCTCACTGTTATTGCTATGCCTCTGGAAAAAAATAGGCATTAACTACATAGCAAATGATTTAATAATATGCATTCTGGATATACTTTGTTCATCAGTTGATTATGCTATGATGCCATGAATATTCCAGTTTGTTGCGTTTTGTAAGCAATTTTATGAAACAAAAGCATGTTTTCCGTCGTAATTTATAAGAAACTTAAATTTCATTTCTGCATTATATCTGTTTTTTCTTGTTGTCTGTGATTATGTTAATTTAAAATGTTGGACTGTTGATCAGTGAGGTTTATATTTTACTTGTACTGAACTTGACAAACGGCACGTTCGTTACGTCTAAAAAATGTTGATCACAAATTACGACACTAAATTGACAATATCTCAAAAAGTATTATAGCTATCATCATAATTTTTTCTGTACAACCTTATTTCATCAGAACACACATTTTGAGCATAAAACATTTGTAAAATATCAAGTAGAAAAAAATGAGTGGGACTACCTACTTACAGGACAGATTCACAACACCATTCCACCATTAATACTAACCTTGGCTTCTTGCTTATCTCTTAATTTTAATGTACACCTGTGATAATTATAAAATAATTTGATATTGACTGTTGCCTTTTATTTTAATAATAAAGGTTAGTAAAATCACCCTTTATTCAAATCATTATTGATTGAAGTAGCCGTGTGCACTTTTATGATTGATTAGTAATATTTTCTGTTTTAAAACTTTTTGAATTGACATTTTTCTTTGTTATTTATTTTACTTTCTTTTAACTTTCAGGAAAGACAAATTAGGCCAAAAACACTATAAAAGTATAATTATTGTAATTTCATATCATAAGATTATTTTATGTCCTTTGTTTGGGCTTGCAGCATAGGACATGAAAGTAATTAACAAATGAAATAGTTTTCAGGATGGCTGTTTCTGCTGATGTTCGAGATATTTTAGAGTTGGAGAGTGGGAGTACTGCTCATGAGTTTGTAACAAAGGAGTCCCTCATGAGTGAGGGAAAGAAGGTATGATAAGTTTATAGCAAAGTAGTCCCTCATAAGGGAAAGAAAGTATGATTAATTGCAATAAAGGAGTCCCCTCATGAGGGAGGGGAAAAAAGTATGATAAATTGCAATAAAGGAGTCCCCTCATGAGGGAGGGAAGGAATGTATAAGTTTGTAACAAATAAGTCCCTCTTGAGGAGGGAAAGAAGGTATGATAAGTTTGTAACAAAAGAGTCCCTCATGAGCAAGAGAAAGTTTGTAGGCAAAGGACTCCTTCTTGAGAGTGAGGGGGAGAGGATATAATTATAAGTTTGTAACAAAGGACTCCCTCATGGGTGAGGGAAAGAATGTATAAATTTGTAACAAAGAGGTCCCTCATGAGCAAAAAAAATGAAGGTATGCTAAGTTTATAATAAAGCAGTCTGTTTTGACCAACAGAACGAATGTATAAGTTTGTAAAAAAAAAATTTTTTTTTAAATTTAAAGTCCCTCCGGAGAGTAAGGGGAAGAAGATATAAGTTTGTAACAAAGGATAAGTGAAGGAAAGAAGGTATAATATGTTCATTGCTAAGGAATTCTTCACTAGAGAGAGATAAGGAAATGATGTCAAATTTGTTACTAAGAACTTAAGAAGTCTCTCATGAGTGCAGGAAAGAAGGTCAATAAGTTTGTTACTAAGAGTCCCTAATGAATTTTAAAAATCACCAGGGGTGGGGTAGGAATGAAACATTAAGTATTAGTTTTTTAATATTTAACTTTTTAAGCTAATTTCTAATCAGCATAATGTATTACCTATCAGTATCAAACTATAAGAAACTCAATAACATGAGTTTTCAAATAAAATAATTTACCCAGTTTTTGTTTTGGTGTGTCTTGATGTAATGCATATAATTATAATGTAAAGAGACATCCCATTGCATATGATTAGGAATGAGTTGGTCTAGGATGCTTTAAGTATCTTACTCTTAGCAGCATAAAAATTCCAATATGAAAATATCTCCTCATACACCGGAAGCAGAATGCAAGCTGATGAGTACTATCTTCATTCAAAGTAATTAGTGCTGAAGCAAATTTAGTTTTGAATGTCTTTGATTGGCCAGATTTATTCTTCTCTTTTTATTTTTAATGAAACCAGTCACCTGGTAAATAAAATAACAATGGCTACTTTGGTTTTATTTACAACCAGGTTGAGGATTGCCTTTTTTTTTTAACTGTTTATTTCTACTTAATTTTGCATTGATAGATACAAAAATGAAAAATGACAGTATAGAATTTAACTTAGAGCAAAGTCAAGGTGGACTTTTTCAACTATTAATTTCTGTTCAATTTCTTGTTGGATAAACATTTCTTTGGTTTCCTTTTAATGGTCATTGCTAAATATTCATTGTAATTCTGGCTTACTTACATACAACCAAATAGTTCTAACTAAAGAGTTAATATTTTTTACCATTTTAGCATCCAGTAGTTAAATAATAAAATTGTTATGAAATGCATTTTGAAATGTTCTTTACAAAATTATAAAATTTCAGAATTTTACCTATTAATGTATTATGCAGAAAAACAGAATGAATTACTGTTGTATAATTTGAGTTTCTTTTTTAACATTTATTTTGTACATAGCCAGATAAATAAAACTGTTAACAATGGGGAAAATACTCTGAATTTTAAATAGTTTTGTCAGAATTGAGTAAATAAAATATGCATGCATATGCCTACACACACCATTACAGATAATGCTTAACTTTTTTGCTGAAAAAGAAAGAGTCCATAGAAAGAGTTTGACTGCCCTTATGCCCTTGTAATCTAAAAGCATAAAGATGTCAAACTTGTCTTGTAAGTTGTAATTTTATATTAATAGGTGATGGATATTAAAAATCATTTTGCTTCAGAAAAAGGTGAAGAAACCAGAACATGTCACATTCAAAAAACCAGAAGGGATGCACCGCGAGTTGTGGGGATTACTGTGGACAGACAATAAGTATTTTTTCAACTTATTTTAATCATAATAAAACTGTATTATCATTATTCCAGATTTATAGAAAAGTAAGAGAGTAGGGGTTTCTTGTTGATTATTTTCCTGTTGTTTGTTTTCTTCAATGATTTTCTTCATGTCATTTGTGGTTTGTTGCTTCATTTAATAAATATAATTGGTACTCAACATTAATCTGTTTGCCATATACTCTTATATTTTGAATTCTGTTTCACTTCTCTTGTCTAACCCTAAATCTTCCTGTGAAACTTTATGTACAAAGAAAAATTCATTTTTACATAAATTCATCTATTTATCAAAATAAATAGTGTCTGTATTTTTTATTGTTATATCTGAATGGTTACAATTTGAGAACATAAACAGAATACACTATGAGATTGCAATTTATTATGATATTGCAGTTTTTATTAAATGGTAAGTACAAAACATTCTTAAGCATCATATTTGTTTTGAGGGATATATTATTTTATATAAACATTCGTGGGGTTTTCTTTAAAAGGTAGCTACAAATCATTGTTTTTGAGAATCACATGAATATTGATGAAATGTATATTGTTATATACTTTACAGAATATTTTAACATTTCTTTTGATGATTTTGAATACATGCCAGAGATCCACCCCCAATTTTTCCCTCTGACTCTAACCAAGGCTACAAACAGCTAAAAGCCAAGATTGGCAGCAGTCGAGTTCGGCCATGGAAATGGATGCCTTTCACAAATCCTGCCCGCAAGGTGAAAATCTGTTAAATTGCATCTGAATCATCTTTTGTTTGTAGATTTGTATTCATACAAAAATATTGATGACCAAAGCAATACCTATCTAAACATTTGGCTCAATCATACTTCAAGGCTGCCATTGTCTTAATATTCATTTCATTAATTGCTATTTGAAACCATATTAATAAATTCTGATCAATTTTCTTATGAATATAATTTAGTGATCCATTGTCTTGGGGCCACCAGTCCAGTTGCTACCATCTTGAAATACTAACATAAATTGACTTTAATTGCACTTTTTCTCAAACTGACCCATTTTGTAAAAAATAAAAGCTAACTTACATTTACTTTGCTTTGTTGGTGGTGGTATGGAGATATAGTAATTTAAATCTTATCTTGTCAGGAAGATGTAGAATTATTTAGTATTTTTACTCTACTGGTTTTGGAGTGGGGGGGGGGGGATATTGAAATGTTATCTTCTCAAGATGTAGAATTATTTAGTACTTTTACTCTACTGGTGTGTGTGTGTGTGTGGGGGGGGGATATTGAAATGTTATCTTCTCAAGAAAATGTAGAATTATTTAGTATTTTTACTCTACTGGTGTTGATGTGGTATTGAAATGTTATCTTGTTGGGAAGATATAGAATTATTTAGTATTTTAACTCTGCTGGTGTTAGTGGGGTATTAAATGTTATCTTGTTGGGAAGATGTAGAATTATTTAGTATTTTAACTCTGCTGGTGTTGGTGGGGTATTTAAATGTTATCTTGTTGGGAAGATGCAATATTGTTTACTTTGAAAATGGTAGACTGTTGATTTTAATCTCCTTTTTGGAAAGTTGTGGAATCATTTATTTTCTGAAGTTATTTGTAAGACCTCTAAGAACTGAAGTTTATTTTTATAGTAATAGTTCAGGCATATGTTGTACCTGTTTCATTATCAGATCAATTTGCACATCATTATTGATACCATGTCATGCTTTTAGGATGGGGCAGTATTTCACCACTGGAGAAAGGTTGCTGATGAAGGAAAGGACTACCCATTTGCTCGCTTTAACAAGGTAAGCCATTCAGATAAGTGTAAGTTATATTTATCGAACTTATGGTAAATTTCAATTTCATTATATGCTTAAGCTCAAGTCGAATCTTTCAGATTATATTTTTGTATGCTTTTAACTTGAGGTTAGTCTTCCAAATCAAGCCTTAGTTTTGAATTACATAAAATAATGCTAGAGACTATTTTTAATTGAAAAACTATTGTTTACATTTATTTATATATAATTTCTTTTTCAAATTTTATTTCAGCTCTAAAGTTTATTACTAAGCTTTGTGTGGGTTTATTGACTGCCAAAGTTAAATCAATTATTTCTTGACATTATCCTTTGCATTTATCTGGAATTAGTTATGAACTTGTAATTTATTTACTGTTGGTGGAAATCATTTAGATTAAGCATTTATTTTTTAACCTATTTATAAGATTTCACATTCGAAAAATGGACATTTCCTGGCCATCATTGTGATCATCATTTTGGTTGAATGAATTTTGAGGAGAATGATCATTACTCAATTGGTTAAAAAAAAGACATTATGTAGCTTTTTCACACGTAAATTAATTACCATAATCTGTTTTCTTTATTAAAGTCAAAGAAACTAGCTACCATAATCATAAGTTTTCTTGATAAGCAGTACATGAGAGTTAATATGTCAGTTATATATTTTTATTATTTCCTGCAAGATATAATTTATTTAAGTTAATTTTATGTTAACTAATATGAAAATTAGAGCAATCCACATTCAGGCATTCTCTTGCAGTATTATTTTGCAATGTACCATATTCTATCTACCTCATCTTCCCCAACTACTCTACTACATCCACCTATCTATACACCCCATGTACTCTACCATATATCTTCTATCCCATCTACCCATCTTTCTACCCCATCACTCATCTCCATCTGTCCTATCCACCCATATTCTCTTTCTACCTCATCCAGCCATCTACTCTCTCTACCCATCCAGCCATCTACTTCATCCACCCTATCTACCCCAGCCATCTATCTACTCCATCTATCCCATCCTCCCATCCACCCATCTTATCTGTCATCCTCATCCATCCCATTTATCCCAACTGGAATAATCTAGTTTAGATCTTGAACTCATGATTCTTGAAAGTTTCTGACTCAAACAAAGAATTATGGTATGTAAGATTAATTATGAACATTGTTGTACTGTCTTTGAATATGTATCCGATCTCACCATCACAGGTGGTGGACATTCCAGTATATTCAGACCTAGAATATCAACAACACTTGCACAATGAAGGATGGACTAGGCAAGAGACAGACCACCTCTTTGATTTGTGCAAGCGCTTCGATGTACGTTTCATCATCATTTATGACCGGTGGGACAGGCAGCGCTTCCGCCAGCGAAGTGTTGAGGACCTAAAGGAGCGCTATTATAATGTCTGTAACACACTCACTAAGGTAATAGTGTTGACAATCTTGACTGTTATTGATTTTGTATGATGTGTATGAACACACACACACACACACACTAACACACACACTTATTAAGCTTTTACTTGTTTGAAGGTTGTGAATTGTTTACAGAAAGATATGCATTAAAATTGTTTTGAATTATTTATTGCTTTTTTTTTTGTTGCTGTTGTTACTTTTCCAACATCTTTTCTTCCAAATATGTTGTGTCTTATTCTTGCTAAAGAATTTTTTTAAAGATTAAATTCTGTTTAAAAATAAATTACTTATTCTTTTTCATCTCACTGTAGGTGCGAGCTCCACAAGGGACAGAACCCAAAATTAAAGCGTTTGATGCTGAGCACGAAAGGCGCCGGAAAGCTCAATTGACCAAATTATTTGAACGGACTCAAGAGCAGGTAACAGAATAAACAATTTCAGTCTCAGTTTACAATTTACAAAATTTAGTTTGCAACAGTATGAAAGAAAGTAGCCTTTTTTAGTAAGCAGTTCATAAAAGCATTATAATCTTGTCTGTGGTATTAATAATTTGTTTGGAAGTATTAAATTGTAACTTTGAAATATTATGTGGAACAGTAGTCCTACAAATGAAAATGAATGAGAACAACAACAAAAATGAGAACTACTGAATTAAAATATATAACAAAAGTCCTTTCCGAAAGCAGTTTCACATTTCATTTAGCTAAATTAACCTGTTTAAAACCTACTTAATGGGGAGGGAGGTGGTTAGGATATACCATCTACTTGTGTTCTTTTTCTTTTCCTTCCCAACCTTGGGAGTTTACCTTGCCAATGCGGCTGCCTGCACCACTTCCTTCTCCCACCCCCAGGGTCAGACTGGCCATTCTGACCCACCAGCCTTTGCGAGGAGATTAGGATACAGTCTACTGACTTTTTATGTACTTTTTTTTCTTTTTCTTGCCTACCTGTGTGAGGAGATTAGGATACAACCTACTGACTTATATTCTTTTTTCTTTCCTTGCCTACAAGTGCGAGGAGGAAGAGTATCTGATAGGCGAACTCAAGAAAATAGAGCTGCGCAAAAAGGAACGAGAGAAAAAGACACAGGATTTGCAAAAGCTGATCACTGCTGCAGACAGCAATGCAGACTCCAGGAAGACAGAACGCAAAACTACTAAAAAAAAGTTGGCACCACAGTTGAAGTTTAGAGAAGGTGGGGTGAGTGAAATACATTAACTGCTGTTGCCAGCCCCCTTCTCTCCGAAGAATGGAGGGTGGTGGCTAGTCGACGCCACGTAGGACTTGCATAGATACTATTACAAATCCACACAGAATACCAAGATGGTTATTTGGCTCGAATTTTATTCTGCATGTAGGTTATGTATTGCCGACATGTTTGCATGTGTGATTGCATACGGGTAAGGGTGAAGTGTGGACGGCACAGACGACACAACGTGTAACAACGACCACAACCACTCATTCAAAACCATAGACAGGAAAACTCTCAATGTCAGAATATAAATTCAAATTTATTGATCTGTGGGTTTCCTTTCACACGTTGGTTAGTCAGCCATCCACAACTCACACCCGTGGGGTAGGGGGAAAGAAAAGAGAGAAAGAATGATAAATAAAATAAAAGAAATATAAAATTCAAGATTCATCATGCAGTACTACTTCTAAAATAGCCTATGCATTTTTTCACCATAAAATACCAGTCATTATTTAAAAGTTCTGGAGCCACTGCTCCTATATCAAAATTCAATAGTTCAACAATAAACAATGTCATTCGACTTGCAAGTCCTCTTCAATCAGTCCCATCAATATTTTCTTCTTAATCTTAAAATGACTCTTCACTGTTCAACGTAGATTTAAGTTTAAGGTTTAGTTTTAATTTTTAGGTTTAATTCTTAATTAAGATCCTAAGCTTTAGTTTTAAGTTTTAGGTTTATGTGCTCTGAGATTCCTACACTAATTAATATTTTCTACTCACATAGCTATTGTCATTTTCTCCTCGTGCTGGGGGGTTTGATGATACACAAAAACACCGTCGACGTCGTGGTTCGCTCCCTGGAACCCAAATACGGCCGTCCTTGCTGCTACGATAGCTGCTACTATTTCACACTCTCGCTGCGTTCCTCGTTAGGCCTATTTCTCGACTCTTGTTACGTTTTCTCATTTCTTCTCATCTCATTGCGTTTCGTGTTTCTTCTCTTACGTTTCTCATCTCATTGCGTTTCGTGTTTCTTCTCTTACGTTTCTCATCTCTTCACGTTACTTAATGGTCAACCTTGCTGTTTTTCTGCGATATGCCATGCATTATCGCGACTGCTTCCTGCAATATATCCCAGCGCAGCAACATTAAATGTCCACCAGAATTCATATCTGCATGGAAAATAATCAATTGCCCGCAGTCTTTGCACAGTCTTTGAAGAACCCGAGATGACTGTCCGTACGACTGGTCCATCTTGATCTGTTGACGGCCCTGACAGCGCGCCTTCAAAATACAGCCGGGTAGACGTCTGGCACTCTATTGTAGTGTCCAAGAGTTCTCTAGCGCTGGTTGCCTCCCAGCCCGTAAAGTCCTCGGTACAAAAAAGCAGGGAGAAACTCTGAGGGTCTTTTTCACCCCTTTACCAAACACTACATTCTTGATGTTTCTCGTTGTTTCTGTCTCCATCATCCCCTTTTATGCGCAAAGTTCTTGTACATCATTTTCACTGAGCTGATTAGAACACACCCCATCCAGCACACAGCACCCCCATCCAGCACTGCACGTATGTGCTGACGAATATCCTGACTGTCCACTTCCATTTAGTGCCAAGCATCGAATTCCAAGTCTGACACCTTTGATTGACATATTCGATTTGCCTAACTACATAGCTTGATCTCAGAGCATGTCTTATTTTTATTTTGTTTTTAAAACTAAGTTACTAGGGTGACTCATTGCCACCTGGCAAGAGTACACTAGTCATAGCAAGAAAGGGTTGTACACACAAACCAACACATTTAACTATAGTAATATAAATCTTAACTTTCCAATTACTCAGAATTCTATTTCAACAAGTAATTTCACAATAACAATATCAACTTAAACTATCAAACCTTTTTATAGTGGTGATTCTTAAAACAAGTTACATTTCAAAACTCAGAGCCTGTTTTTCTCACAGACAAAATTAGCATCTCAGTGGCCTTACCACGTATTCCCGTACACTGACAGATTTATGGTCTAGCGTCCTGACCACAGTGGGGTAAATGCGTGCGTCCCTCCAAAGTTAATTAAGCCTTTCCCATTTACCTGCATGAAACCTATTTTCCTCAGCTAGTGTTTCCACACTTAGGGTTCACATTGTTGACAAAATGGTCATTTTGGCCCCTTTCTTTGTTTAAACTAATTTGGCTGTTTCGTTAGAGTATGATGACACTTAGAGGGAGAAAAAAATTAATATTTCCTCATATACGTGACAACTGCAAAATGCACAAGGCGGCTTGATTTTTTTTTTTAATATTTCAAAAACATGCAACTGTTTAATGAAACTTACAAGTCAGCATTGAAATTAATAGGAATTTTTCTAAGATACGTATTTCATGAATACTTACTAGATGAACCTACAATCCTAAATAGGGTGACTAAAGGGGAGACAGATAAAAACTAGAACACAAAGGCATTTTCCATCCCATCATTGCTACAGTATATCCTTCATGGCCACATTTCTGTAAAACACTAAATTGAATGACATAGCTCTGATTTTGCAGACTTTAACAGAATTAAAGCATGCCTGTCCAGAATATCTATATACTTACGATTTGTTTTAGTCATTAAGGTAATGTATGAATATAAATATCTCTAACTGTGGAAGAGATAGGTAAAAGTAATCTACATTTAATTTTTTTCCTAATATTTGTCTGAAAACTATGCAGATACATTCTATGCTGTCACTGAATACTGAATAGCTTGACATTATCATCTGCACGGGGCAAAAAAAGAGACATTACTCAGCTAGATGCCCTTTTCCAGAAGTCTGCTTTTTGCAAGACCCATTACTAATGTAGTAAGCCCATCACTAGGGAAGTAATTCTTGAGGGGTCCCATGCTGGTACTAAGATCACCAAAGTATGTGTTAAGAGATATTGCTTTAACCCGTTCGTCGTCCCTACGAAAAACGCGTCATGGCAGCTCTGTGTCACGCATATTTGCCGCCTGGCAACAATTTTCTCGGTAGCCGTATTTAAAAATGAAAAGCGAGTGTGATTTATAATGGATTTTCAAAATTTAAAGTTTAAACAATTATAGACATATTATAGAATTATTAAACTTTCTTTAAAAGTTATTTTAAAATTGAAAAATAAGTAAATAATAAAAATTTTTCTTACCTTTTTGTTGAACTTGTGATTTTTACATCGTTGTCATATTCCTGAAGGACTTTACACTGCACCACAAAAATTTTAAAGTGTCCAAATTTTGTGGGGATGTTTCGGCGATATTTAGGAATTAAATCCAGGGTGTTGCTTCATCAGAAGTCCCACCTGTCAGTCCTAAAACACAGAGCATCAAACTTCCAACCACCAAGTACTTTTAAAACTCAGTGACTACAGCGCCCGAGATGTGTCTGATGAAAGCTTCCAAATGTAGAAAAATAGATCTAATTTTTATTTATATGACAGTTTACAAGTTCCAGTGAATTGAAGAAATTCTAGTTGCACACATTGAACAATATTTTTTTTTCCAAAATCCAGGAACAGAAAAATGAAGAAGAAAATAGTGTCCTCCCCTACCCAAGAAAATTTTAATGTAGATAACACATATCAGTCAAAGTTAATGAAGCACAAATTGAAGTGATGTGAATACTGGTTGCACATATTTTCAAGAATATTCTTTTTCAAAAATCCAAGACACAAATGAAGAAGGAAACAATGCCAGCCACTTGCTTGGTAAAGGTAAGATGATTTATATATAATAAAATTGTACATGTAGATAACTTACCAGTCACGGTTAGTGAAGTGAAGTGAAGAAAGCACATATATTCAAGAATATGTTTTTTTTCAAAAATCCAAGACAAATGAAGAAGGAAACAATGCCAGCCACTTGCTTGGTAAAGGTAAGATGATTTATATATAAGAAAATTGTACATGTACTGATGTAGATAACACACCAAATACTAGTTACACACATGTCCAATTTTTCACAAATCCCAATGCAGAAAATGAAGAAGGTAAGTTGATTTATATATATATATATATAAAATAAAATTGCAGATGTAGACTTAGTGAAGCAGAAATGCAGATGCAGAAAATTTTATTATGGAAATCAACATCAGTAAAGTTTAGAAATTTTGTATACTCTGCTATTCTGTATTGTACAATGAATACACAGGTAACTTGTCAGGTAAAAATAAAAAATACTGAGTATGTATTCGATTTCATCAGGAGTAAAAGAAGAAAATATAGGCTACAAATAAATTTTTGTAGTATGTAATAATGTAAATGAAAAGAAAAGAAATATAAAGTATTATGTTGCTGAATTACATATGTTTTATATATATATATGTTGTAAATTATGAAAATAAATGTTCAAAATGCTCCTATAATACAAAGAAGAAAATAGACAAAAACAGGAAAGAATAATTAGGAAAAAAGTAGATAGTTAAAAGATAACAAATTTATTAAAAGAAAAATAATAATAAATTAAAGTTTATAATTAACGATATTTTTTTTTAAATCACACTTTAGGCTAGGCTTAGAGATCGCAGATCTCTTAAAAGCTTATTAATTAAGAAAAGAATATTTATCATCAATTTATCCTTAGAACAATTACTAGGACTACAGACTTAGAAGAATAATATTAATGTTTCCTAGAACAATTACTAGATAAAAATAACATCAATACTTTCTAGTTAAAGAATAAAATGTATAAAGAAACATCAGAATAGAATAGGAAGTTTACATTAATCATAGAACAGATTACAGAATGTACAATAAGTGTGACACGAATTCACCTGATGCGTAATTCTCTGTTCCGGCGGCTTGTTCTGGTCAACACAATGCTGGTCGTCTGCATCAAGTCTAGAACAGTGTCTTTATTCAGCACTCTGCTAAAATGTTCACACAAATTCAGTTCCTTTAGAATTCTAGTTAACTCCGGTACTGTTACTTAACACATTCACAGTTATTGTAACAAAAGAAGAATGTTCTGCAACACGCACACTTTTACACTGATGTAGATAGATCAACGTTAATATGTAGCTCTCGATACTTTAGTCACTTTCTTGTTATTGGTATGTCTATTCGTCAGCCTTCACTTTACCGAACTTTATCACGGTGAATCCATAATTAGTACCTATCTCTGGATAGCACTATCACAAATTCTCTAATTTGCGTCACGCGAAACAATATGCATTCTGTCTCTCTATAGACAAGTGGTCCTGGCTTTTAGATGAACTCCTACTCGCTATCCTTCTGTTGTCTCCCCGATGACTAGGATTTCATGCTGTAGTCTGGCAATAGCAGGTGTCAATAGACTTCAGACCATGGTAAACGGCCGAGATCTCTAAGTCCAAATTAAAGTTGAGCAACGTGGTAGATGGAGTTTTCAGGTAACTTCACCTCTCCTGGTTGTCGTTGACTCTTGACTTCCGAGACTGATAAAGCATAAAGATTTGCGTGCATCAGCTTGTGTCACATTAAACAATAAATCTGTAATTTTATTCTTGGTTCTCATATTAAATTCCTTTACATGTTTTGTTTGTTTGAATTCTTTTTTTACACCAAGAATAACATTACAAATACAAGTCAAATTTAAAATTACAAGAATAAAATGAAATGTAGGAAAATTGTAATAATTATCTTTAACAAAATCATTATTTACAAAGACAGAATTTTTTACCATTCAGGCTTGCCTTATTCTTGTCTCACTCTCCGTGGGAAGTCTAGCACGGGAAACTGATTTTTCCAGAATAATTATTTTGTGGCTGAGTCGGGTATTTATGTGTTTTGCATTGAGTATCGGGCTGACTTTTACCCCTCAGGCAAAATTTACTCCTTTATTCTCCCTTTTGTGCAATAGTCATGGCCAAGTGGTCGTGCACTATAGACGGCATTCCTATGGGAGTTTTGGTCCTTATGATGATAACCGCAACGCGCTGGTCATCGTTGTCTGCCCCTGTGATGTGAGAGTGATTATGCAACTTGGCTACTCACATTGAGTGTCCCCCCTCTCGCACCCTGGTCATGTTGACTCTTTGCTAACCAACTTCAAACCCACTTTGTTCTTTTGTTCATGACTAGACCGAAGACGGTTGTCTAAATGGCTTACACTTATTTTACATGGCAAAAATTCAGAGTTAATTTTTGTCATAAGAAAAATTAAATTTTAAAAAAACAATTAAAAATACATTTAATTAATTTTTAATGTATTGCTTTGCATTTTTCGTTCTACACATATCAATAATGAAATGATAATTATCATATTTACATGCTTGTGTCTCACCTCCAGAAATAATGTTATGGCAGTCAGAAATAATGTGATCGCAGGAAAATAAATTTTGAAAATAAATCTGTTGTCAACTGGTTAAGTCCTGGCTTGTATGAGATATAGATCTCATAGTATGCTCATCTGACAGCTTTCTCTTTTAATATGTTGAAAGGAGACAAAATCTTATTAGAAAGAATTTTACAATTTTTATTGTTGCCACCTGTTAATTTATGTTATTGAGTTAAAATTATGTTAATTTATTTAGTTAAACCTGTATTAATTTTTGGGTTGAAACTGCAATTATGGGGTTCAAATTGCATTAATTTATGGGGTTAAAACCAAAAGTGCTTAAAATTGTATAAACTTGTGGGGTGGTTTGAATTACAATAACTTATTGGGGAGAGTTAAAACGGCATTAATCTTTTGGAGTTAAAACCTTATCTTAATATCATCCATTCATGTCCATGCTTCTTGCAGGCTACCCCAGAACCAGGTGGCATCAAGTTCTCTGATTTCAAACAGTCTGGAGTTACTCTTAGAAGTCAAAGAGTAAGTATGTAAGCATTTCTCATAGAAGTCAAAAGTGTAAGTACTAAAGAGTTTTTCTAAGAAGTCAAAGTGTAAGTACTAAAGAGTTTCTCTAAGAAGTCAAAGTGTAAGTACTAAATGCTTCTCTAAGAAGTCAAAGTGAAAATAGTTAAGAGCTTCTGTTAGCACTGAAAGGGTGAAGTACTTGATACCATGACCTCCACATTCAAGTTATCAGTTAGTTTACAATTTTAGATCCCTCCAAGGAAGTAGTAATTAATTCAGAATTTTCAATTCTGTTAAATAATACACATGTGAGGTCTCATTAAGATAGTAGTACTAGTTAACTCAGAGTATAAATTTCTGCAACATTTAAGTCTCTCATATAATTGCTCTGATTGGTTGTAACATTTTTTATTACATCTTTTTCTACTTTTGTTGAAAACATTCATTCCCATGACATCCTTATGATTTGTGTTCAGATGAAATTACCAGCTACTATTGGTCAAAAGAAAATGAAGGCCATTGAACAAGTTTTGGAAGAGCTAGGAATTGGTGAGTTGTCACATTATTAATATTTTGTTGTCAGATATGAATATGATATTATTTTTCTATATAAAGTAATTTGCTTCATAATTCTTTGGATTTTAAGTGCATTCAAAGTTTATTTTCTCAAATACTCTTTAACTGATAGGAGCTCTTCAAATAAATGGATTTAAATATAACCTTCTATTAATCAAACAGTTAAGCAAAAATAAAACTTTTTTTTGTCCTTCCTTGTATTTACTTTCTCTTTCTCTTTTTTCTTTCTCTCTCTCTCTGTCTTCTCTCTCTCTCTTTCTCTCATAGACACAGACAACTTTGCACAATCTCATTGTTCAAGCACCTGAATACTTTTCTGTCCACAAATTAATTTAAAAAATTATTTTGTAAAAAGTTATTTTGCTGTAATCGGTTTGGAACTCATTGCCTTCTAATAATAAAGTACCGGAGCTCAAATGTTTTACAGTCTTCTTAAATATTTAGTAAATTTTAATAGACTTTCAGGAGCATTGACTTTCACTTCATCATCTCATACTGACAGTATGTAACAGTCTACAAAGTACAGTTTGACACAGCTTTGTTTCTTACAATTCAACAGGCATAATATAATTTGCATTTGGTGCCTAATGTTTTCACTGTATTACAAAATTGCCAGTATAGCTGTTATAGTGTAATATATGGTGTTCTAATAATTAATAATATAATAAATCTGTTTTATATAATTAGATATATTTGTATGATTAACAAACATTATAATAATTGTTTTATCATGTAAGTAGACTAAAATCTTGATTTATTATATCTTCTCTTTTCAAGAATATTAAGATTTTAATATTTATATTTGTTGATTATTACTGTGTTTATACTTGTTTCTTTATTTTTTTATTGTATTCTTTTCTATTTTGTCACCTATAGTCAATGTATTTTATCAGTCTTTTTAGTATTATATATAACATATAAATTGTTAGCAAGGATTGATTGAAAGACAGGCCATCGCTTATATCATTATCCATGTAAAATTTATTCATTTTTCTTTCCTTTTCTCTCACTCCACCTGTCTCTGCAATACTTGTAACAGAGATTTAAGTATTTTATCATGTTGTTGTAATTCTTTTTCTACATTTACTTGGCGTGCATCCTGCCTTTTTATTTCTGATCATAATTGGAATCTTGGCCAAAAAGAAATTGCTACTCTATTTGTGTTATGGTAAAGTTTGTGTAGACAAATGAAATGCTTTTTCATCTGCACCCATTTCTAAGGTTATTTGGCTAAAGGGTCATGACCAAACACATTTAACACCTTAATACATAATACTGTAGCTAAGTGTTCCTTAACATTTATCTGAGAAAACAAAAAGTGAACACCAAAATTCTGTATCTGTTCGTATTTTCTTGTCATATTAAGTTTGAAGTTTTTCCATCTTCTCCAAATGAGAGGTACCTTCATACCTCATTTTGTGGGTAAAAGTTGGTCACCTAAGACAAGTACAAGCAAGTCTCATTTCAGAAAGGAATTATTCCCTTTTTGTATTCCGAAATTATCTTGAAAATTTGACTTGATTATAGGATCAGTATTAGTAGGTAAGACCACTCAAATTTTGAAGTCTGGCCAAATAAGCTGATATTTGCAGGTTATGTTATGTACCTCAAAGTAAGTTTGCATACAAAATTTTGGAGCTCTAGCTTTAATAGAAAAAAAGTTATGACAGTTCAAAGTTTGATGTAAATTGCAGAAAAACTCAGATTTCACGAAACCCCACGAAAAACGAAATGACCACAAAACAAAAACTATGAAACATACACAGTTCATCTTTGCTATGTCAACTCTCTGTAACACAATTATACTGCTGATTTTTTTTAAGGATCACAGATGCATAGAAAATGAAATACAGTCCTCTCAAAATAGCATTTTGTTCAAAATTTCAAACGGCAAGTGGTCAAAAACAGAATGTCTCTTTTGGAGTCTTGTAAAACAAAAACTACTTCATATACATCATCCAGATTTGGTATACTTGCTCTTTGGAGTATAGACATTTCCAGGGTGAAGTTTTAGACAATCTTGTTTAATAGATATAGAAATAATAAATATAACATATGAAAAATATAGCTTTTTGCTATACAATCGCAAATAACGCTCACTTGTTGAAGAGAAAAATAGGTCAAACAAAACAGTTATTATTATAATACAGTGTTTCTAATCAGCATGATCATTCTAACCTAAATAAAGTCATAAATTATATTTTGCCTACTTATGTGCATGTATTTAGCAATAACTGAGTAAGTTGAATAATGCTCACCATATGTCATAACATGAACTATCCATTTGTGTACCTATATCAGCCCTGTAAATCCTGTTCAGTCAATTTCTTTGCTTGTTATGAACTATTTGTTTCATAATAAAGACACTGACATTCTAAAAATATCTTGAAAATTGAAATCTAAAGTCTTTCATATATTTAACTACATGCCTACTGTATCAGTGTATGTCTATTTGCAGTTTATTTTTTAGTTCACTTCAACAGCAATTGTAATTATTAGTATCTTAATTTTAAAAGGTGTCTATTTGTTTCATAATATTATTAACATTCTAAAAATATCTTGAAAATTGAAAGCTAAAGTCTTTCATAGTTTTACTTATTATATGTCTATTATATTAGTGTATACTATATGTCTGTAATGTGCGTAGCATGTTACTCATCCTTGTCTTGATCTCAATTTTTACCATACATCGATTCACTCACTCACTGGCACATACACTTATTACTATATTAGTATATATCTTTACCTTGAACGGTCACTCAATGACAAATTCTCATTCATCATTTACTAGATTGTTTCTTAAGACCTGAATTATAATAAAATAATGAAAAGTACTGGTCAGCTACAGACTAACCACAGAGACAAAAATCTGCCAGCATTAAAAGTTGTCGTTCTTTATTTTGGATTGGTGCTTTGTAAAATTAATTTAAAATATCGCCGATTAATTAAAATATTTTCTAAAAAAATAAATCTCATCATGAATCATCATTTAATCATTTGCAGCCAGTATTTTTTGTATAGGACTGCTTTTAATATAAGCAGTTTGTCCTAACAAATCATCACCCTCTTGCAACTGTACTTTAAATGGCCAATGTTTAGCTAACCTCGTTAATGATCAAAATAAAACTTTCTAACAAATCGTAACTTAAAAATAATAAATAATCATTTTACAGTAGCAATATTTAGATGAAATTTAATAGTTTTTGTTAAAACTTATGCAAAATGTTGTCTGGTTGATCCATTTTAATACACGTGTGGTCCAAGATGGTGATCTCTCGTCAACTTCGGCATGGGTGCGAATAAAACTATTAGGGTTTCCCGCGTTCATTGCCATTAGAACTTCCGTTATAGAGACTTCCGGTACATGTTATATACCATTTAAAGGGCAAAAGATGACCTTTTCAACAGTATAAAGTAGGCGAACAGATGATAATGGGTTTCGAAGTTATAATGCATCAAACATAACACATAATTTGGATTATCATTTTCTACAATAAAAATTTTTAAAAATTAAATCAACCGATGCTTATGTTAAAGGTCATTATCTTAGCTTTCCGTTGATATAAGATTTATTTTTATTGGTTGAATCTCAAAAAAGCTATAGCGCGTTATGTGAGCATACCCAAAAACGATGTTGGAGGTAAGCCATTTTCAAATCTCACCACGGGTACTTTAGTACGCTTTACCGACTGTGAGTTTATCGATCAAAACGTAATAAATACGTCATTCAAATGTACAAACAAAACTTATATTTAACGTTGGAAGATTCCTTTATTTGTTAAAACAATTTCCAACCATTTCTTTCTTTTAATTACCGAGATAGACAGTTTTGAAAAAGAGTGAATTCAGTCAAAAAGTGACGTCTCCAGTCATCATATAGCGAGTGGTCTTACTTAGTATTAGCAAATAAGTAAATATTAGGTGAATTTTTAAGAAATCTTGTTTCAAGTATTAAAACATTACTACTTTTAATTGGGTTTTTTTTTTACTCAGAGTTTAATCCAATGCCAACTGAAGAAATAGTTCAGAATTTCAATGAGCTACGGCAAGATATAGTTCTTTTATATGAATTAAAGTTGGCACTGGCTTCCTGTGAGTATGACTTACAGATGTTGCGGCATCGACATGACACACTTTCTCCCATAAAGGTTTGTATGCAGTGTCTCACATGTGTTGTAGCCATGTTTCACTAATTGTAATCAGGCAGTATGTGTTGTAGCCATGTTTCACTTATTGTAATCAGGCAGTACGTGTTCTAGCCATGTTTCATTTATTGTAATCAGGCAAAAGTGTTGTAGCCATGTTTCATTTATTGTAATCAGGTAGAAGTGTTGCTAATTATTGATCATTTTTGTTGTTGCTTTTGTTGGAGGGGAGTTTGATTTCCAAGATATTCTTTATGTGATTCCAGTGCCACCGAGTTCATGGTTATGATTATTATTAATTCATTAATCATCCATAACTCATTATAAGTGATGATGATTTTAATTTATGTTATTAATAATTCTCCAGCAGACACCACTCATCTCTCTCACTTGGTGCATATGTGGGTGCTGTAAACGTTTTCTCTCTTCCACAACATTAAAGACAAACCTTTACATCACACAGTATTTCCGTAGGTGGCAAACTTTCTTACTAAAGGAGAAAATAAATCCGTCTTTTAATCTATATTTAGTGAGCCCCCATCTACCCACTTTCTTCTCCGACATAAGGTTATCAATATGTATAAGAAGGTCAATAAATTTATTAAATCAACAAATCAGATATACATATAACAAATACAATGAAAAAGATTACTTGACATCAATATTTCCATGAAACCACATTCAAATAATTTTAATACCTATACAGTCTTATATCCTAAAACACAATTCAACAGATTAGTGTCAATACAAATCACAGGATAGTTCTTATCTGAGACCAGAAATGGAATTATTAGAGATAAGCAATAATAGTTTCTAGTTTCTACATAACTTTGTCTAGGCAAAGCTGCAATAGTCTTTTTGCGCACTTTTCATAACAAAGTCACAAGTTTATTGTTCACATTATTACTGCCAATTCCACGTTTCCATTCCAGCATTGTAGAATACTGACTAGCCGCTATTCTCTCAAGGTCATCTGGTGCTCTGCCTTATTACTCCCTCATGCAGAACAACAATTGTAGAAATTTCCAGAAACTTCCTTGTACCAGAAATTGTTCAATGTAGTCATCATACTTTACCACTATACATCAACAGAGTGCAGTGTATTCCTTCCACTTACTCAGTGCAGTATTCCTTACATTTACACACTGCAGTAGATACTTCTCGTGTCTACCCCAGTCATAGCGGTTTATAATCAGTAAACCAGGAGATTCAGGTAAAACAAGAAAAGGCTGTTTATTTCCTGTAAAATATAATCAGGGAACATATGCTAAGTCTCCAGTTTATTCATCTGTAACTCCATTCTTTCTTACATTTAAGTCTCAACTTACAGTTTCCTTCAACAGTATTTATAAGCCCAATACATGCACAAAGCATAATAAATACAGCATATCAATTTTATGAGCACATTCACTAGAAACAATGTCAAGTGTTTATCATGCTATATACAAGCATCTTAGTTCAAAAATTTGTAGAAATAATATTCTACTCATATAATACATCTCTAAATAAACACAAGTGTAACATATCAGTAGCATACTGCATGAAATATTTCATTCTCACTCAATCAGTCAGTTAACTCACCATTAAGCTGCCTTTCATGACCAGACTTCCTGACACTCCAAATTCAAAGTGATTAGACAATAGAATTCTCTACAGAAGGTAAACTTTTGATCTCGGCCCATTGGCTGATCTCATTCCCATAAATCTTAACCATTGGATAATAAAAACTACTCATCCAGTTAGAACTGGTTTGGATTGCATCAGCGATTTCTAGTATATTCTCAACTCGAGTTGTTTATTCCAACTCTGACACTTACAAAAGTACTATCATAAGTGGTGCCCAAGGTCGGGTCACTTTGACAATTTAACAACTTATAAAACAATTAAATCTAGAAATAGGGATAGGCAAATTTACTCTGCCACACTTTGGTTTAAATGTTCTTTTTATTCTTAGCATTGGATATATTGAAGCAATTCAACTATTAATCAGACTTGGAAAATTTACTACACTCTGTATATTGAATAACAGTAAAATTCTGTCATTAATTAATGGTAAAATAATGTCATATTGAGGTCATATTGAGAAATAGTAAAATTCTGGCATATTGAGTAATAATAAAATTCTGGCATATTGAGTAATAGTAAAATTCTGGCATAATGTTGTAATAATATTTGTTGTCTAGGAGTTTTAGATTTTCTGTTTAACTGAGTTTACCTTTCATGAAAGCATACTTTTGATTTTGGTTATTCTTTTCATGCCTGGAATTGACAAGCTTTACTTGATAAACAATCTGCTCATTCGCATGCAGAAAGACTCTTTAACCCAGTTGCTGACCAGCAAATGTTGCATGTCTTGCTATTTTTCTGGGTGTAGATTGTGTACAGAATAAATGTCATATTAAAGATTTTAACTATATTTTTTAACTGAGTAATGTTGGTTTAATAATTTATATAATTAAATATCATTTCATTATAAAAATTAAAACTTTGATTGTTAAAATGTATTCATCTGGTGGTAAGAATAAATAACTATATAAAAGCCACACTAAAAGATGTAATCTCTTGGTAAATATTTAACTTTTATCAAAACTAAAGTAATAAAAACAAATGAAAATATATATTTTATTAATTATAATATATTTTATTATATATTATTTAATGAACTTTGATTATTGTGTATATATGTGAACTATAATCTGTTCTTTCTAAGAATAAAACCCAATTAAACTTAAAAACTAGGGTATACAATAAAACCCAGTAAAATTAATAAACAGGGTCACAATAAAACCCAATTAAACTATTAAAACATAGATATACAATAAAACCCAGTTACACTATTAAAATATAGGGCATACAATAAAACTCATACTATTAAATCATAGGGCATATGATAAAACTCAAACTATTAAGACATAAGGTATACAATAAAATCTAGTTAAACTATTAAACAATAAAACCCAGTTAAACCATTAAAAGAGAGTATACAATAAAACCCAGTTAAACTGTTAAAACATAGGATAATACAATAAAGCCCAGTTAAACCATTAAAAGAGAGTATACAATAAAACCCAGTTAAACTATTAAATTAAATGGTACACAGTAAAACCCAATTAAACTATTAAATCATAGGGTATACAATAGAAACATGCAAAAGAAGATAATTTGGAACTTTGTCCACACTTCTGAATAGACATTCTATCACTAATTCATAAGCCCTGTCCATTTTATTTGTTATAGTTTTTTTGTTTTTTGCTGTGGCAACAGACCATGAAATCAGCACATGTTGTAAGCAGACATGAAGCAGAAATAAATTATCATTATGAATGTAGGCTGTAACTACCCTGTTAATGTGAATTTGTATACAGCAATTGCTCAGGTGGATTGCTGCCCTGCATCATGGAATGAATTGACAATTTTCATCAAAATGGAAGACTTGCTTCATTATTACTCAAATTACTCAAATTACTGGGGGGGGGGTCTCTTTTTATTTGTAACATTCAGCAACTCATTGCACCAGCATTTACACAGCGTACCCCAAGTACTGACCAGCTTCCACTAATATCAGCATCAACACCTCAGACATCTATGCCATCTTTTATGTTGTCGACTCCTGCCACCCCAGCACTGGATGACAGTGAAAGTCTCCTGTCAGCACCAGAATCTCCAACAATCATACCTAACCTAGGTACTATTGGAGATGAAATTGTTGGAGAAGAGTTCATTATTGGCAGGAAGAAATCTGGTGGAGAAATTGATGTTGTTGGTACCCCACAGGTGAGTCATCAGAACTGTATTATTTTTTCTAATAGTAGATTTTTCTTTAAATTATCCTCAGTGAAATCATATTTCAAACAAATGCATTGTAGATGTACTCATATTTAAGCAATATATTGCCATTTAAATTCTTTGGGGGGTTGGTGTACTATAATTTTCAATTTTTGCTTTAATAAAAGAACAGCAAAAGAAAAAAGTTTGTTAAGAAAATCTTCCATTAACTTCACATACACTAAGTCTATTTGAATTATGTCCACTGCTCTTGAGACTTTTGTATTTAATAAGTTAAATAAGGTACATTGTAGTGAAACATGAAAGACACTTTTTCTAAAATAATCTAGTCTTGATTAGATCTTTGAGTAAATATCGAAAATTGTGTGTGTGGTGTGTGCATATATGTGTTGTGTTGAAGTTTGGTGGTGGTGGTTGTGTCCTGACCTCATTATTTATCTCTTAAATATTAGTTACAAGTAATAAAGAGCTTGTCTAAATTGGATTAGAAATTAATTTTAAAATGCAATTTGTTCAAAATAGTTTGACCACTGTATTCCTGTGACCAGCTAGTTATTGCATAAACTTGTTAAAATTCGTATGAACACTTTCACAGTACGTCAGTCACGCAATGCAAACTCATCACAGTTTTGATTATTATTTTCTGATTTGTTACAGAGAAAAAGAAAAGCTGCCATGGAACAGATTAACATATTAAAAAAGAGTAAACAGAAATTCTGATTTTAAAAGACACTATGAAGTGGAGAAATGTATCACTACTGTTTTTCCATTTGAAAAAAAAAAGAGCCTAAACAAAGTGAAAATTTGCATGAAGAATCCCAAACTTACTGATATTTGTTTAATCATGTTAGGAATTTGTATTCTGAAATATAGGTACGGTAACTGGTATGAGTTGGTTCACTGCTTATGACTATTGTACTACTTTCAAATTTCACTTCATATTACCTCCAGACAAACTGTATACAGATGCATCTATCATTACAACATTAGAATCATTGTTTATCTAGCTGCAGGTGATAACAAATGTCATTGTCAGAGATGCTTTTTTAGCAAATCTGTACCAGGCATTCTCTTAGATACTCCTACATAGGATGAGACTAAATCTATATACATGTATATGCAAGCACCTGAAAAATCAAAATTATTTTTCCTTCTCATGACAATCCAGCAATTGCATCATGTCAGACCTTGCATATTACATGTGTATTGCAGAGGAGTGTGATGTTTACATGAATTGCTACAAGGAGAGTGGAGTATATGTGAACTGCTGTATATTGTCAGGTTTCAGAGACTTGCATGTTAGATGTGTGTTTTAGAGAAGGATGTAAGGTTTGCATGAATTGCTACAAGGAGAGTGGAGTATATGTGAACTGCTGTATATTATCAGGTTTCAGAGACTTGTATGTTAGATGTGTGTTTTAGAGGATGTAAGATTTGCATGAATTGCTGCAAGGGGAATTGGGCATGTACAAACTTGTTTCATGTCAGTTTTGCAGTAAAATAAAATCTCAAATCTAAACTGACTGGGTGACTGAGAACACCACCCAGAAAAGTAATACATCTGTTGTATGGATTTAACTTCCTCCTCTCCCCCACCCTTCAAATTACTGTCAGCTTCCATTTTTACTTCTAAGCAAGTGTGAGAATTCATTTGTAAGACATTAATGTTGACACCTGAGCACCAAGTCATACATTCACCATCCAACAAGACAGTATTGAATGAGATAAATGTTCTTTCTAAAGACCCAATCACTGAAATTGCTCTCTTTATATCATCGTATTGTGGCATTGAATCCCTTGATGTTATCTCCCTTGATCCCTAAAGGTTTGATATGATCTGGGCATGACTCAACTTCATTGCTGATCTACTTATTTGATATTATAACAAGAAACTGCATAGGAGCAAAAAGCACTAAGACTCCAACAGATGTATTTGATTGGATTACTTCACAGAAGTAATTTGAGATTTAAAACATAATGAGCTTGATTCATACTTTTATATATGATTGGTGTCTGTAATGAATATATAAAAATACCTCTTATTATATAACTCCAAATCCTTTAATTTTTGGATAAACTTATTTAGCATAGATCTTCACGGCCTGAACCCAGTCTTTTTTTTTCTTTTTTTTGGGGGGAAACTTACATTTCTTATATTTTATTCATAAGAAACAAATCTTATTCAAGGGACTGTTGCTGATTTGATAACTTTTCATATTTTAATTTAGAATGCAATGTTGCTCTTACCATGTTTTATTGTTTCTATACAACAGAATCTGACTCTAAGGTATATTACGTTTCTAGCATAGTGTAACCATTTTCTGTCAATTCTGTTATTTTATATTAAAATTCCATATTAATATATAGTAATAATACTGTTTATATACTAACATTCTTCAAATCAAATAACCACAGAGATTTTATAATTTTTGAAAACAGTTGCCTATGCTAAAAGGTGCTAAGGGTAAACCTGAAACTGTATTGCATAATTTGAAAACATTTAATATCTTTTCTTATTTTGCATTAAATATGATTGGTTGTAAAAAATAAATAAATAAAAACCTCTACTTTAATAATAACTGATACACACTCTGTATTATATTAAAAATTATAATATAAATTTTTTTTTAAATTAATGAATTTTAAAAAAATGAGTGCTTATCTCCAAATTTAGGTATTTTTTCTTGAAACAAGAATTGTAATTGTAAACAACTGCCATTAGACAAAGTATACTGCAGTGAATAATTATTCTCAACCTGTGCCATATGACAGAAATTGTAATTACTTTAAAACTGTATCAATTTTTTTATCAACCATTTTGGATTAATAAGATCATTTTTCTTGTTACATACAAAGATTAAAAAATGATTAACCTCAAAGATAACATGCAAGGTTGATCTCTGACAACTAAAGGGTTGTCAGTTAGCTCCTATTCTTTGTTGCTACTAAATACAAATTTCATTAATCTCTTCAAGAATTAAATGATAGACACATTGGAAGGTAAAATAAGGAATTTTAACACAAAGACCTTTTTAGTTGAGTTTGTTTCTGTGTAACATACCCAACCAGTGTCTTTTCATTTGGGGAGGAGGGAGTAGATTCAGGATCCATTTGTTGTGTAACCTTTAAAGTTCATGATTTACATATTGTACTTTATTATAAAATGTTTTATGTGGTGCATGTTGGTTATTAATGTTAAAGAAATATATTTGTGTTCCCTTAGATCAGTGTTTTCTCAACAGCAAGGGTTTTCTACTTTAGAATTAAAAGGCCAGAATTTCTTTTCCTTTTACTTCATTGCATTTTTGCTGACCTGACTCAAGCTTGTATATAATAGACCAGACAAACAACAGTTTGGGGGAACAGTGGCATAAATTTCATGCTTTGCCAGTTTGGCATTTCATTGTGTTTTGTATACCTTTTTATCTGGTAAAATTGTATTTTTCATTTAATAAATCAAAATTAAATTTTAATAATATGGCTTAAGTGATGATGTCTGTTAAAAGTTATGCTGATATATTTTTTTAAGCTGAGATTTGTTAGAGACTAAAGTTAAATGAGATAAGACTAAACCTTAGTGATATAAAAAAAAAAAAAAAAAAGAGGAGATATGAAATAAGAAAGTATAAGATCAGAAATTGAGGATAAGTATGGATTGAGATTAGAGACTCTGGAGACTTAGTGAGATTAAAACTGAGATAAGAGAGTGAGTGAGTTAAGAATTGGGTTTTTATGTCTTTTGCATACTCACTCAAAGTGGGATAAAAAGGGCCAATATCAGAAATTAAAAGTAACTAAGGATTGAGATAGAGAGTTGTGAGACTTACAAAAGTAAGATAAAAATTGAGGTTTTATTAGTCTTTCACATACATATTCATATATATATATATACACACACACACACACTAATAATTTCATACACATATATGTCAGCAAGCAATGCTAGTTTTCAGAAACATACAAACCGTGCCAAAAATTAAGCAAAAAAAAAAACCCCAAAAATGATTTGTACAATAATGAAATTGCATGGTATACTGACTATTCTTTTTAAATTAAATAAAACTTATTGCATTTATAATGTATATTAGAGTTAGATAAAATTTATTACAATCTGCGCACACAAAAATCTAACTTGAATCAAGCAACTCAAGAACATGCAAACACATTCACAATATTTCTATGTGCCATATATGCATATAAAAAATATTTTAAAAATAATACTATAATTAGTAATAAAATGTCACAAAACTAATTTAAATTGCATGGCATTAAAATATTCCATTAAATAACTGATACCAATATCATGTCACTAAACTATTCAATCAAAACAGATCATATGACTACTCATTAAAGGTTAAGGTCAGGCTGCAAAATAACATCAGAATTACTGGGAAGGTTGCACCACCATCATCAACGTACAAATTCTATACATCTTACTATCACAATAAAAAAAATTATACAACACAAGAAACACATTTTTTAATAAAAAGGTAGATTTCATATTAGAATATACAGATGATAAAAATACTGACTTTTTCTGGATGGTAAAAGTCATATTAGAATACACTGGTGATAAAATCAATGACTTATTTTTTTTTAAGTTTTCAAATTAGAATATACAAATGATAAAATCGTTGACTTTTTTTAAAGATAGTTTTGATATTAGAATACAGAGATGATCACTAATTTGTCTTGTTTTAAAATGAATCTGGTAAATTTCAGAGCCTACTTAAACAATATTTTATTGATGGAAATCCAATAATTTATCGACTGTTGTCTGAATTGTTATGTAAATTATGATAAATAATAGCAATTATTCACAGAGATAAACTACAGTAAATGTTTTGCTCCTTTTACAGAAACAAACTCAAAGATATATGAAAATTGAGGATATCATTTTTCTAACATTTTCCATTTATAATTATATACAGCTTCAATGGATATGTTTTTTAATATAATCCAAAAATAATGTTTCTTCTTTTCTTATTATTTTACAATATTTACTTTTTATTTTACAAGCCATAATTCTTTTTTCCAGAGAAAAGTTTTTGTTTATTAATTATTCTGGTTTCATTTTTTCATTTATTAAATGTTTAACTACAAAGTTGCAACTTTAATAATATTTACAACTTTGTAAAGCCAATACTATATTAATTAACTGAAAATTTTCACACTCAACTTTTTATCAAAACTATTTTTACCAGGAACATTATTTAAGCTTCAAGTCTGCAGTAAAATGTAATCAAAATTTGTATGAGTTAAAAGTCAGCATGAGAGATTTTTCAGAATTTTATCATAAATGATGCTGCCAGATAAGAAACTCATCACATTGTCCATGACCATTTAGAAATTATCCCAGAATTATGTCATCAGTGCTAACAAAGAAATATCCCAGAAACTCAACCACACTGTATCAAATAAATATCCTCGAATCACATTACCTGTGCTATCCAAGAAATGTCCTTGAATCGCATTACCTGTGTCCCAGGATGGCACCGACAATAGTTTCTATAAATGTCTCATAATCTCTATAACAATGTCACTATCCGAGAAGTGTCCAGCATTTCTGTAAAAGTGGCACAATCGAAGAAATTTTCCAGAATTTCAAAACCATTATCATTGTTAAAGATATGTATACTTTACCACGTTCAGCAGAATTTGTGGTCATCTATACACAGCATCTTTGTATTTAATACTAGGGGTCCTGTTCTTGCAAGTTTAGAGATTATATATATACAAAATTCTTTTAAACACAAACGTTCTGGTCTGGTTTCTTCAGAGATTTAGTGCCTACACAATTGTTGAGGCATTTGTGGGAGTGTCCTTTATCACTAGCCTCTTGTTTTATACTGTGTCTGCTTGGATGAATCATTATAATCAATATCCAGGGACACATTTTATACCATTAGTTTCAGTAGCAAATTTTAGGCTTTATTATTGATACTGTTATTATTCAACTTTATCATGACTTCTCAGCAGTGTTTAAAAGTCTTGATTCAGTAGTGAAGATAATATTGCATTCCAGCGCAATGTAAAAACAAGCCCACATCACAAAGTGTATCACTGTGTATCATTATCAAGTGTGAAAATAACAGTGCCTCTCAGTACAATTTCTTAGCTGGCTTCTATTGCACAGATATCAGTTGTGAACATAACTGTATATATCTGTACAATTTCTTAGCTGGCTTCCATCGCAGTAGATCAGTTGTAAACATAATTGTGCATACCAGAACAATTTCATGGTCACTTCCATTACAAATGGAATCAGCTGTGAAAATAATATTACATTCGAATATAGTTTCTCAGCAAAGGCCCTTCACAAAGTGCACCTCAGTAATGAACAATTGCAATGAGTATATGCAATTTAATAAAGCTGAAGATTGTATGTACCCAAATCTGAATTGAGTTTGAATGATGCAGCAAGTAATGTCTGAGTTGATTTACAGTTACGCAGTGTGCTACATAAAAGTTAGAAACATGTGAACATGTCACACATCACACATGAATGGACGCTGATAACATTTATTTTCTTTTTTAAAATCCACTGTTTCTGATCTGTACAATAACAGGCTATTACAGCTCCAAAGTTGCAGATTTAGGTGGGGATTTTTAAAATATGTTCTCAAAATTTAGAAGCCTTGAAACAATCCCATAAATCCTCTTCATATCATTTATACCATCAGTAAACAATATCCAGACAGAAAATTATAATCATAGCTAGGAAACATTCTATTTTCCTTTATGATTCTGTACTTGTAAATGAATGTTTCATGAAAATAAATTAAAAGGCTTTTTGTGGCAGTTTTGCTTTAACGTGTTCACCCACAACCTGTAGAGTTGTCTCCAGAAATCAAGCGTGATCTCCAGAAATCAGCAGTGAATGTTGTATGTCAAGTGGAGCTATCCTTCCACTCACTGCAGTGTTCCAAAATATTTAGCATGTGACACCTCCAAAGTCATTACCTTGATTGCTCTGTGACTGACTCCATGTTACTTCTTGCCACTATGTGCCAATGTTTCCTTCTTCATACAGCTTGTACACCAACTGCAAGAGGGCAAAGTCATATTACAACACAAATTTCATGCAGCATGCACACCAACTGCAAGAGGGTAAAGTCATATTACAACACAAACTTCATGCAGCTTGCACACAAATTGTAAAAGGGCAAAGTCATATTACAACACAAGACTTAATACAGCCTGTATACCAACTGCAAGAGGGCAAAGTCATATTACAACACAAACTTTATGCAGCTTGCACACAAATTGTAAAAGGGCAAAGTCATATTACAACACAAACTTCATACAGCTTGCACACCAACTGCAAGAGGGCAAAGTCATATTACAACACAAATTTCATACAGCTTGCACACCAACTCAAGACGGACACAAACTTCATACAGCTTGCACACCAACTGTAAAAGGGCAAAGTCATATTACAACACAAACTTCATACCATTTGCACACCAACTGCAAGAGAATTGCAAAGTCATATTACAAACTTCAAACAGATTATCAACACTAGTGAACTGCAAGCAAAACAGTCAAATCACAAAACAAAATGCTAGCACTTGTAATGAAAAAAAATATGTCATTCATTGCAGGAATATATGCAATTTATCAAGAGCTAAAAATCAATTAACAGTTTTACTACTGTTTAATAATTTATTAGTATAATATCTTAGAATCACTAAGTGCTTCCATTCACCAGAATAGGAAGACGGAATGTTGAAATAATCTCGACGACTGAATGGCGTTTTAACTCACAACATAACCTCTTGCACACGAGTCAATACCTAGAAACTCTTGAGTCATCCAGCTTTCCAGACCAGCATGGCACTTGATTAAAGTGTAACTTCTATAATGAAAAGACCACCATAAGGTAAGAGTGTCATATGATAGCAGCAGTTATGGTTTTGCATGTGTTCGTTCAAAAGAAATATGTAAGATTTTCTAGAATGTTAAACTTTCTGCGTGTCTGTCAAATCCACAGACTACAACAACTTAAGTGTAACCCTCTCCATCACATTTTTCAGCCATCTCTCTTGAACAATATAACTATCCTTAATTGAACTGAACGCTCCTGGTCTAGGATGTAGGAAGAATTTCTATCAAACATCATGCATGATTCTATCATGACAACTCCATAGTGCTGGCTTTCATTAAGAGTGGGATAGGAGTGGCCAAATTATGAAATATCTACTGGCTAGTAAGAACGGTCTTAGTGTGATGTGCAGACAGAAACATTATTATACACAACTTGAGCCAGGAAGATTGACAGTGATAGCACTCTCCATCAAAGACATTCCTCTGTCATAATGAAACCTAATCTGTCTGTTTCAAGTGAATGTCTTTGTTGTGTCAGGCCACAACATTCCAACAATGCTGGCACTGAATGTTTTGTTAGTCAGATGGAACAGCTTGCCTCCAGCCCTACTGACTGCCAACAACCTGGTGAAGTGAAGAAAAATCAGTAGATGCCACCTGATTTTGATTAGCCCCATTCAGGTGAGGGAGGCATGGATAAACATGTCACTAGAACATGCACTGGAAATTTTGAAAAAAAATGCCACTGATAGGTTCAAACAACTTCACTCCCTATCTTCCATCAAAATCCAAGAATATTGGTCAATAGCTTTGGATATGAAGAAGCCAGCATTGCAGAGAAAGTTGTTTAGTTATCAGGCAATAGCAAGACTGGTTGAAAGTCCAGAACTTTGACTCTGCACATAATGTTTCTTGCTGCTTGTGCAATATCAGAGAGTCTGTACCTCGTACTGTCAATAACAACTTTATCTGCTTACTTGAAGAGAAGAGACTGTTCCTACAATCAGAAATACAAGAAATGGATATAACCATGAAAAGCATTCTTGTCCGAACTCTGCTAGAGCTCATGGAATTTGAGCCATTCCATTTAGTTTGGCCTTTTATAGAAATGTTGCCCTCAATTATATCATAACAGCAGTGGTGACAATTAACATTTACCTTCTGTAGATTTTATCTTAGAGATATGTCTATGCTACTTTCTATCAGTCAGTCCTGTAGCAGCTGCTCTATCTACCCCTTCATTCATGTCATATTTAGAGGCTTGTTTCTTTTTCCTACACATTATCACTTGTATACACTCATAAAATTTAACAAAATGATAAATTCCCATCTGCAATTTGTGATTCTCCTTAAGAATACACACAAGTGTATACATGAAAGAAAAAGGATTTTTTTTAACTAGTGGACACTTTTATGAGCAAGGGACATATTATTGGTAAGTGCTTTAACTCCCTTTGGAAAATAATTTTGACTTTTGATGTGACCCCTTTGGACATGGCACGTATGTTCTTGACAGTATTGACACTCTTTATATCTGACAAATATTCAGGACAACACAAACAAATCCTTTCAATATTAATTAATGTAATAGTGTTTGATGCATAATACAATACCGGTTTTAAGAGTAAAACAATATTATTGTTAATATAATATAAACAATATAAAACAACAACAGTTACTATTCATTTAACAAATAATGTAATATTATATTAATTTTAACACTTTAAGGAATGTTATTTTCATACTTAATATTATTTTCACACTCACACTCTTGAATTTGGTTGCCAGACCATCCAGGAACTGCTCGGAATTCTTGCCATGTGGCACAAGGGACTCAAGTGGTCGGCCAACTTTTTCCTTCTTGTACATTTCTTCTAAACCTCGTGGTATGTAGTCTGTGTTAATTTCAACCTAGTTCCCAATAGTATAAATTTAACAAATATTTATTAAACAACTAAAATTATTTCTAAAATCTGAATGATTTATAATCTTCTGTCTGAAAGCACAAAACTAATAATAAAAGTCAAGGGATATTTTGAATTAATTTGATAGAAAAGAGGAATCAGGAGGGGAAAATGGTTAATATCAAAGTCAAAAGATCTTTTTCATTTATGGGGGAGAAAAGATGAATCAAGTGGGAGAAAAGCTAATAGAGTCAATAGATCTTTTTGATTTATGGGGAGAAATGAGGAATCAAGATGGGGGGAGGGGGAGCTAATATCAAAGTCAAAAGATCTTGCTGATTAATGGGGGAGCAAAAAGGAACCAAGATGGGGGAAAAGTTAATATAAAATATCTTACTGATTTATGAGGGAGAAAAGAGGAATTGGGGGTGGGAGCTAATATCAAAGATAGAATCTTTTTGATTGGGGGGGGAGGAGACTGTGGAATCAAGTGGGGGGAAAGGCCAATATCAAAGTCAAACGATTTTATTAATTTATGAAGGAGAAAAGAGGAATCAAGAGAAGGGGAAGCTAATATCAAAAAGATCTTATTGATTAAGGGGGAGAAATCTGGAATCAAGAGGGGAAAATAGCTAATATGAAAGTCAAAAGATTTTATTGATTAACATGGAGAAATTAGAATCAAAAGGGGAAAAAAGCTAATATCAAAGGCAAAAGATCTTTTTGAGTAAAGGAGAGAAAAGATGAGGAATCAGAAAAAATTGAGCATGGATTATGATGGCAATGCAAAATAATAACATTTATTTCAACGAAAGAATTCTTAATATAATCAAAGAACAAGCAAACCAAATGTGTTTAAAACACTTTATTTGCAACACTCTGATACATCAACTTAACTGATCTCATGAACACTTGTCAACTGTCAAGAACTACTCCAGTTCACCTACCACTCGAGATGAAGGAACATCAAATGCCAGCTCATCATCCCGTCGTGCATCACACAGACGAACGAACACAGATGCACCATCCACCAATTTGATCTAAAGCAAAAATAGAATAAATGGTTTAATTAACAAAATACTTGTTGTTTTTTTAATGCAAACTGTGCTTGTTAAGGCAGCAAATTCTACACTAGAGAAATAAAATGCAAGCAAGCAGTTAAGATATTAGTCTCTCAAAACTGGGCACTAAAGGCCTGAGGAAGAGAAGTTCAGACTACCTATAAGAACAAAACCAACAGTGTTAGGTGTCTGTGTTTCACAAATCTCAAAGCCATGGCCCTAATATGGATATTTTATGTGAATGAAATTCACAAGTCCTTGCAGGTGTTAAGAATTCCAAATGACACAAAGTATGGAAAATTAACTGTTTTATTACAATAAAAATTACAAAAAATTATAAGTATGATAGCAATGGTTAAAAAAGAAATAAATACAGACCGCTCCACTGCGGATGTTTCTCTCCACGCACTCTTTGCAGGGCTCACGAGCAAGTTGTTTAAGTATACTCTGATTGGGGCCACCTGCAAATAGCGGTAGCTGGAATGTTGCGGTGTAAGCATATTTGTCTTTGAAAACCTGCACCGCTGTCCACGCCTGTTAATGAAAACATTGCAAAGAGTTTTAAACTTATATTACATGCAACACTGTTAGTAATTATGTGCCAAATATTTGCAGCAGTATACCAATACTGCATGTGAGTTATCTATGAAAACCTGCAGTGATGTCATTATCTGTTATACAAACTTTATAATGAGTTTTAGAATGTTAAACACCAACCTTTTGTAAAAGCATGCCAATTATCTGCATTGTTTGCCATTATATGCTAGCAATGTATATGAGTTATCTTTTTAAAAAATCTATGTTGCTCTGCATGCCTGTTACTGTAAGCACAGCAATCATTATTGCACTTAATATTATATACCAATACTTTCATGTTTAATTGCATTGTTTACATTCAAGTACAGATTGTATAGTGAAGGGAAAATATACCTAGAATGATTTATAAAATAAATAAATATTTATAAAACTGAATGAGCAACATACCTGTTCCAACAACCCATACTTAAAGTTGTCACGTGACACTGTCACAAAGATTTCTTGAAGGTGAATAATCATAGTCAAGAAACGGTGATAGGACCTTCTTGGAAAATGCTGAAATGACAAATAAATAACTTTATTAAAATTTAGGGCAAAGGAAAAACAAAGAGAACTGAAAGAAATGGATCAATGTGGAGATTCTTTGGCTAAATTAGAAAAATACTGATAAATTAAAAAGAAACTTCTTGTACACACAAAAAAAAATGCTCCTTAGTTACAACATCTAGCATTGTCGTGTTATGTATTATATTTGAGACTACTGAATACAGTGCTATAAGCAGGAGTTATGCATTTGAACCTTTACTGCAAACTCTATGGCTGATTGGTCACTGGAAATATATTAACTGAGCTCATCATTAATACTAGTCAGATAAGTTAGCTGCAAATGCTACTGGTGCAAGATGACACAGCAATTTATTTAAAGTCTAAATTATCAAAATATTCTAATAAAAAACGTAACTAAAGAAAATTCAGAGGTTATATTTTTTAAATTGTTATCAGGCATGGGAAATGTATGATCTTGGAGCATAATTACAACCTGTGGATCATGACTATCAACCCTCGTGATACTCAGTATGACCCTGTTTGAATACATGTTTCATTTTTTTTAAAACCAGCATAACTGAGAGTTTGAGTGAGAAAGTGACCAGTATCAGAGTACAATGAATCAAACTGAGGAAAGAACCTAACCAGAATTTTAATACTTGTGCATGTGCTATCCCATGTGTTGGGAGCAGGGGAATGGCATACTTCATGGACATTATCCAGCATGGGGAGACATTGATGACAAATCATGGAATTGGCACTGGTTGGACAAAGTGACATCTAGCAAGATAAATGCTAATAGTCACAATGTGGAACTTTATATAAAGTGAAAAATTAAGAACTGTTTTTTTTAAAATCGATTTTCAGATAGTTTTAGAATATGTGCTAATGAAGTCTTATAAATCCATTTATGTTTGCCTTTTTATTAAAAGTAACTTATTTTATGTGTAAAAGAGCGTTTTTGAAAGTGTGTCTGGCTGTGTGTGTGTTTTTTTTTGGGAAAATTGCTAGATATTGTTACATTCTGAGTACAAAAATGGACACAGTAGCTGAATAAAAATAGCACTGTGACCTATTAAATTGTAGAGGAAAACCTCATCTGCATAATGATGTCAGAGGTCACTGGAAATTTACTTCATGAATGTGAATTGTGAATGTAGGCAGTAAAAAATCAGAGGAAATTAGAATGAACAAAAACTTCCATGAATGAGTTATGCTAAATATTGATTGGTCAGTTCTTAGTTGGGAAGTTTCTGTTTACACAGATGGTGCATGCATTCCATCATGTCCTTCACCACAATCTTAACAACCACTGCTTTCAGCATTTTGAAAAGCAAATCATTTCACAATATTGTGAGAGCAAAAAAAGAATGTCAGGAGAAGTTGTGCATAAAAAAACATATTTAAAGGGGGGAAAACAAAGAAGATATTTCACAATTATTATTAGTAAGAGTAGAAAAAAATTAAGGATAGTTCTCAAGAAGTTGGTGATAGTGTTTTGGGTTGGGTAGGGGCTACCAAAACAAAACAATCTTTTGGCAAATTGTATTCCACATGTAATATTAATTGAATATCCATCAAATTAAGTACATGTACATCAAATGGGCTTTTTCCATGAAATGACTGGAGTGCAGCAAATGTGGTTACCAGAAAACGAATTTTACATCCCATAGATGAATAATCAGCAAGAGGTAAAGAAGATTAAAATTCAGTCAGGATTTGTGTGCCTTACCAAGTACATAAAATTCAATATTGTGATGAATTAATTTTTTTTTTACAGTTCAGATAAATGAAAATAGTCTAGAATAATAATATATATATAAACCAGTGAATATAATACAATTTATTTTATTTGTTTCTGTAAATAATTATAGAAGTTGCTTTATTAAAGTTGATAACTTTAAGTTTTTCCACAAAAAATGTGAATATTTTCATAGAATTAACATCATGATGAGATTAAAACATTAAATAAAACAGAATTCTACATAAAACAGACTATGATCGGATTGAAACATTCCCCCAAATTCTTCTTGATGAGTTTATTTCTCTAGTTATAAGATTTGGCAATCTTTGATGACTGTTTTCTCCAAAAGTACTTTTTTGGTACTGGTAGTTCATTTCTGACAGCAATATCTCAGGTTATACTTACGCTAGCAACATACATTTTGTTTTATTATAACCAGCATTGATTTTGTGAGCGAAATGCAGAGGCTTTTTCTTTTTTCATTATATTTAATATACTTTTTTAAAAATTCAGACACAATTTGTACATCTTACCCAACATATAAAAATTAATCATTTTTAGGGGTGGAATAATTTATTTTACAGTTATATGGAAATGCTTTAGTAACTTTTCAAGAATTAAAATACCAGTGAATAACAAGCAATTTATTTTATTTTTACCTGTAAATAATTATAGAAGATGTTACTTTTTAAAACTGACAACTTTTTATCCTGAAAATGTGAATATTTTCAAAGCTTTAGCATGATGAAGAAATGAAAAACATGTTAATTAAACAGATTCCAATACAAAACAGGTTGTTGATTAGATTTGAACATCCCCAAAATTCTTCTTGTTAGAATACCTTTTATTTCTCTAGTAATAAGATTTGGCAATCTTTGGCCATTGTTTTCTACAAAAGTACTTTTTTTTTTTGTATAAGTGGTTCATTTAAAAAAAAGTGACATCTATAGTTCTTGCTTTTTTAAAATTATAATCAGCAATGATTTTGTGAGGGAGTTACAGAGGCCATTTCGTTTTTCGTCATGTTTAGTTGTTGTGTTTTAATTTTTCTGACAGATTTTGTACATTTAACCCTGCTCATAAATATCAGTCTTATGTTGGGTGGGTTATTTTTGGGACAGTAAAAATACATGAAAATGCTTCTGTAACTTTTGTATTACAATTTCAGTAACTATAATGCAATTTATATGGTTTCTTTCTGTAAATAATTGTTGAAGGAGCACATTTTTTAGTTTCAAAAAGATAATGCACACATTGTAGAAATTTGCTTTATACAGTCTTTCCACAATGTGTTCAAATAAAAATGCATTGAAAACAACTCTATACTGTTTATTTTTTTAAAAAGAGGTTTAGGGGTTTACTCTCTTCTTAAGACTATTATATATTATACAATTATAGTTTTATATATATGATTATCTGGCACATGATTAATAGGAACAGATATGATGAAGAACTTTTTGTGAAGTCTACATCTGATATTATATAACATCACAACATTACCATTGTAGCTATTAATCCCCAATGTTACATAAAAGCTTGAAAAGGACAAGGTAAGAAGATTTAAGAAACAGCTTTATTATGTTACAATATCATTACAGTATTATTACATTAATGTATGTTTGTGTAAATTGCGAAATCACCCCCACCCCCTAAAGCCCAGCCTAAGTGACCAGTATGACTGTAGCACCTTTGTCAATTCCCATGCCTGTATTGTGTAATAACATTTTATGTCATATATAAAAACTTAAACTATTTTGCTGCAACAGAAGTTTTGAAAATTGGGTGTATTTCATTCAAACCTTGTAGCTATCACGCCATGCTGGTGAACTATGTGAGCTGCGAATATCAAGTTTCTCCGTGAAGGTCAATTTATCATAAGTTGCATGAGGAGTGCCCTTAAAAAATACATAAAATATGTTTATATTATTCACAGAATTAAAAATGTGAAATTAAAGCTTCAGAATCTTATACAACTAATTAATCAAGAGTTCAAGCCATGTTATTGTTTTGTTATTTTTAAGTTAAGCACATGTTTTTTACATTTAAAAAAATTATCAATAACTAAATAATAAAATGCATCCTAAAAATTCACTGTATATTTTTCAGTATATATATATAGCAAGAGAGAGAGAGAATAAACTAGCAGTGCTAATAAACTGATTACCATAAAAGAATCACAACCACCGAGAAAAATAGAGAAAAGAAAGGCATGGTTTCCATTAGATTTTCAAAACACTTTAGTCAAGCACCTAAAATCCAATTTGATTAAGTTCCATTCTCTCTTTTAAGACACTTCAGTCAAGCACCTAAAGTCCAATTTGATTAAGTTCCATTCTCTTTTAAGACACTTCAGTCAAGCCCCTAAAATCCAATTTGATTAAGTTTCATTCTCTTTAAGACACTTGAGTCAAGCACCTAAAATCCAATTTGACTGAGTTCCATTAAAATTTGAAAACACTTGTGGTTGCACCTATATGTGCATTTAAAATCCAATTAGACTTAATTCTGAGATTTTTAAAACTCTTCTGTCATGCACTTAAAATCCAATTTGAGTGAGTTCCATGAGTTTTTCAAAACACTTAAAAATGCATCTAAAATTCAGTTTGATTAAATTCCCAAAGAAATTTAAGTCTGGTTCCATCAATACAATCATGTTAACTATCTTTGACTACTGAAAGCAATGCTGTGCTTTTTCAGAGGCTTTTCTTTGATCAACATTCCCAGAGCTATTCATCCCTAATCTGAATGCAGTTACCATTCTTTGATTAACATTCCTACAGCTATTCATCCCAAATCTGAATGCACAAACTTGATGCTCATTAGTCATCATGCAGCTTCACTATGTGACCCATTACACAAGATTTTCCAAATGATGGAGTGAGGTTAAAGCAAAATACCACAAAGTGTCAGTGCTTCTAAGTGGTTTCATTTTTATTTTCATTCTTAAAATCAATCAGCCTGACTTTTGAGTCCTAAAGATTGCATACAACTTAACAAATGTTTATACCTCAAGATGTTATGGAAACTGACACATTCGCTATGGGAGTAATTTTCAAATCCTAAAATGTAATATCCACTGAACAGTTAATGAGATAAAGAAATTCATTGATGCCTACCAAGTAGAAAGCACCTGGCGGATTGAGGCAAAAGTGGGCATGAGTGAAGTGTGTCCAGGGGAGATTGATGGCACTGTCCACGACAAACTGCAAAATATATGTAGAGGGTCAATCCATGCTTCAGAACCAAATTCTTCCCTAATAAAGCAAATTCATTGCCAAAATATAACAATAACAAAATATATCTTGAAAAAAGCCATGCATAAGTTAATGCTTCTATGACTGCAAAATCAACACTACTTATACCTTAATGCCATGCTGTGGTGAATACTGGACTATATGGTTCAGGTCCTGATCCACAGGTTTTTGATCCATTGACTTGGTTAGTTGATTCTAGAAACAAAAACTGGAGTGATTACTCAAAAGTATTTTATTATGATATTATATATATGCAACATAAATTGCTTAGCCAAAACTAATGATAGATCTTTTTATGAAGCTTATGGTGAATACTGAATCAATGCTAATTTTCCCCCTGAATAAAACAGCTGAAAAAGATCTTCAAGATATGACCTATATCCAATTTCCATTACCATGTCAAAATAAAATAAATTAATTTTTTTTTTTTTTTTTTTTGGGGGGGGGCACTGGTTTCTTCATTATTCCAAAGTCAATTGAATCTTTAAACAACTATTTGCATCTGGATTATTGATACATTTTAAAACATGCAAATGATTTGTATCTTTTCCCTACCCTGATGTATTGTTCCATGTTCTTATCACTACGCAAGAAACTCTCTTTTGCCTTGGCATTCTGGGCTACTGCTTCACGAATACTGATAGGTCGCCTGTGCATCATGGCATGAAAAAGCTTGATTTCACTTCTTGTTGGCAAACACTTATCCGAAATATAGATTCGGTCAGTGTATTTTGGTCGAGGGTGCCACAATCCCATTCGTGCCCAGTCAGCTTGTGGTATCTTGCTGGACTGTTGGTATACAAAGTTTTCATCATGATTACATATAATTATGAAAGTCATTTGTGTAAAACATTTGAGCCAAAGTCAGGCATGATAAAGTAATTAGCCTTGTGAATGTACATATCACAAAAGAAAACATTTCAACAAGCTCAATACATGGATGATGATGGATGATAACTTTTTAACACTTAACCCAGTTGCAAACTGAAAAAAGTGAAAGTGAATTACTTAACAAGGCATTCCATTATTTAAATATAAGTATGCTGCTGTTAATTAATTAAAACAATGTGTACACTACTAATGACTGAAAATCAAATGTCGACCCCAGCTGATTGTAATTTTTCATGAGCTGAATGACATGGTGCTACATTTGCTCCATCCATTTATGTGATGATTCAGAATGCTGAATGTACCTTGCTCAATTTCTGTGTTGTGCTGAATGCACTCAACATTTATTTAACTTCTGTTGCCTGAATGCACTCAACATTTATTTAACTTCTGCTGCCTGAATGCACTCATATTTAACTTTTGTTGCCTGAATGCACTTATATTTAACTTCTGTTGCCTGAATGCACTCATATTTAACTTAAGTTGCCTGAATGCACTCATATTTAACTTAAGTTGCCTGAATGCACTCAACATTTATTTAACTTCTGTTGCCTGAATGCATTTGACATTTATTTAATTCCTGTAACCTAAATGTTCATGACATTTAATTTGTTTGCTGATAGTTGGGATTCTGTGAGGGTGATGAAAATGTCGTTAACATACTAAAAGTGGTGAAAATTTTGTATTTGTTACAATTATCTAGCTCAGGAGATGTACTTGCAGTAATCTTTCTAAAATTATGTATCTCTCAATCTCCTCATCCATTCAGAAATATGAAGATATTTTGATAATATAATTCAAATCTGATTAATGCTGGCAAAAGAACATTTACCAATGAAATTCAAAATGAATGTTAAGTATATTATTTGATAATATTTTGGAATGGGTTTCAATTTTGGTAAACATTGCACTTTTAATATTTAGCACCAATATTTTTAAATTTTTAACATGATAGTTAACCAACCTATTATGAAAAGAATTAAGATAACAATGTTCATATGATGTCAACCTAGTTATATCTTTTTTTTAGATAATAATATTCATGAACCAAAAACAACATAAAAAGTTCTTTTCTTGAATCGAATAAACAAAATGATCAAATCAATTTCAATGCACTTATTATTAGCAATCTATGATGTTAAGTTTGGTACACAATTTTTTAATTTGTTTTGGCACATGTGTCAATTGTTGAGATCTGCAGAAGGAAAAAGCTGTAAAATTCACAGGCTATGTTGCTGACATAATTAAATCTTAAATGAAAGATCTTGAGTACAGATGTAACTAATAATGAATAACATAGTAAAAGTAAGTCACCATCAACTAATAAAACAAAATAAATATGAATGTTATCTCCTGTTAACATATAGCATAGAACTACTATTTGATATAATGAAAGTAAAACTTTAAATTCATATTTAAAGCATATTTAAATTTTATACGTGAATTTTAAAGCAATATTTCTAAATTATGTTTTGCTTTTTGGTAATTGACTAGGCTAGAATGTTTTTATTTTCATACTTGTCAACATTTCTATTTTTTTAAAATGACACTATTTTCAGAATACAAAATATAGTACAGTAGAACCTTGGTTTTCATAATTAATCTGTTTGAAAAAAACCGAATGTATGAAAACTGAAACAATATTTCCCATAAGAAATAATGCAAATCCAATTAATCCATTGCAGACTCCCCAAAATATTAACAAAAACTACATGTACAATTTATAGAGAATAATTATACATGTGTTTTTTACATACAGAAAACAATGATAAATAAATATAAATGACTAATGAAATGGATAAATGAAAATTTAACATCACTTTTACCTTTATTGAAGACTCTTGTTGGTGTATGGAAGACAGCGAGGAGGAGAGGTTTTGTTTGGAAGGCATGTATAAATGCTGCATTTTTGCTGATAAATAATATTACTTATGATTTAATTGCACTTGGGACATTTGATTAAAGGAAATTAATATATGCCACTTTCGTACTTTGCTATGAGTTCTTTCTTCAATTCTATCGTGTTTCTTGCCCTCCTTATCAAAGGGCTGGCACTCCGAACTTTCTTTGACCTCAAAGTGGCTTATTTAGCAGTCGTACTCAGTAAACAAGCACAAAAAACAATGGATTATGAAATTTTCGGATGAACGCACGGTGTGATGCTCACTCAACGAGAAACAAAGGCAGACTGAGTCACGAACACATAGGATGCTTTTTGTGGGCACACAATTCCGGGAAATGAGTGGCTGAGTCATGTGGGCAGGTGGACAAGTTTGGTATGAAAACAAAGCAGATGTACATCAAGACAACATTTCAACGAAAAAAGTCATCGAAAACCAAATCGTACAAAAACTGGGGCATAAAAAAACTGAGGTTTGACTGTACTGTTAAAAATACTTTTAGCATGAAAGAGTATTTTAATTAAGTATTTTAACTTAAAAAATCAAATAGATCCAAAGCCTAAGTAGAAACATAAAGTTGTGGGTGAAAAGTAGAAAAACATTTTTTCACCTCAAGAGGCTTCCCTTTTGGTCCCAAAGGAACTTTGTACAGCCTTACAAGCAAGGAGGCACATGGAATGATTCGAATGGATGCATCACGCAAGCAGGATTCTGAAAAGGGGTCAACACCATTCGGGCCTTGGCTGTAAAGGCGTAACTGGTGACAGCCTTCATTTAAAGAAATCTGCAACAATCCAACAATCACAGCTTTCAAACATTTTGTGTAGAAAATTAAAGTATACACATTTTGTAACATAATTTATCTTTCAAAGGTTTTGCGTAGAAAATGAAAGTACACATCTCATTTTAACAATTTATCTTTCAAAGGTTTTAAGTAGAAAATGAAAGTACACACATCTTGTAACTTAATTTATCTTTTGAAAGTTCTGTGTTGAAAATGAAAGTAAACACATTTTGTAACATACTTTATCTTCTGATCTATTTCTGATTGCCTCCTTACAATGACAGAAATATCTGAAAGATATAATGCCTGACACTTTTAATCAAAATTATTTCTTTCCACACTCCCAGGTCAAAAGTCAAGTCTTAATAATCAACATTTCTTTCCACACTTCCAGGTCAAAAGTCATGTCAAAATAAGCAAATATATTTCTTTCCACAATCTCAAGTCAAAAATCAAATGTATTAATCAAGAATATATCTTTCCACACTCCCAGGTCAAAAGTCAAGTCTTATAAATCAAGGATATCTATTTCCAAACTCCCAGGTCAAAAGTCAAATATATGAATCAAGATATTTCTTCCACACTCCCAGGTCAAAATCAAGGCTATTTCTTTTCACACATCCAAGCTCAATGGATCTTGTTTACCTGGATTCCTGCCTTGTCAACGCGGGGTTGCTTATCTGTGCCTGTCTCCACAAAGATGTTCAGTGCTGAATAGCCTACTACAGTCAATTTGTGGTAGAAATTATCAATGGTATACACCTAGACAACAAGGATGCAAAACAATTTATGGTAGAAATTATCAATGGCAGACACCTTGACATCAAGGCATATGGTGCTTACATCTGGACATCAAGGATACAAATGGTATTTTCATCTAGATATCAAAAATGAAAAATTGTGCCAAAATTTAACAGTATTCAAGAAAAGTTATCTCAGATAACAAATGAACACAGACAACATATTGGTCTTTTGTTGCTCTGTCCCTTTATAAATGCAATTTCAAAAATAAAAAATGAATTTTGAAAAATATTCACTAATTGAATATTATTAATGACTTACTTTATTAGTTTTATAAATGTGTAAAAACAATAAAATAAAATAATCAACTTAAAAGTTTATTTCAAATGAAATATTATTCAGCATGTATTGTGTTATATAATATTTTTGTTACCTATAAATAAAAACTTGTATATTATTATTTTCACTTCCTTATATTATTATTTTTTTAAAACAGCAATGAATGATTTTAAAAGGAATGTGGCTAAAAGACTAAAATATCTAAGAAGAAATGGCTTAATTTTGCAACAAATTATATTTCTGATACTTTACAGATAATCAGTTAATATCTGCAAAATTGTTATAAACTAAAAATAACATTTATAACAGAAAATCTGGTGGCTTGATAAAATAGCAAAAGTCAATTACCTTGAGAAGGAGAGTAGCAGATGGCGGTATATTTGGTTCTCTAAATTCTTCCTTATGTTCATACACTGGATTGTAGATGTCACTGTCAAGTTTTACACTAGTGGAGATATCTTTGCCATACACTTCATAGCGGCGATCAAGAAGTCTTCCTGCCACCTAATGTGCATTCATTTACAATTACCCACTCAAAGCAAGGAAGAACAAAATAGCTAATCTCTAAGACTGGGTATTACAGCTCTACATTTAAAGTACACCTTACAAAATCTCATATTTCACTGTAGAATAACACTAAAAAGAAATATATGGGCACATCTTTATCCTCTAATATAAAATAAAATTGAAAGAAATAAAAATTTATTTGTGAACAAAGGAAGCAGCATCACTTAAATATTACTAGTTTTAACATGAGAAAGAAAATTTTAAAATTGTTGTATTTTTGGTTTGTGGTTTACACTTATTTTACATTGCTCTGAGCTAAAATAAAAAAGTATTTATTCCTGACCTGCAGGGACTTGTGAAATGCGATCACATAGAAACAGTTAAGACAAACAATAAAAAGAGACAATAAAGAGATCCTTGTGACCCATTAGAGGCCATATCAAAATTTATCAATCACAGTTTCATTAGAGAGAACCCTGGTGCTTCATTAATACAAAGTTATTTCAGAATTTAATCCATCACTGCTTCATGAGATGGAACCTTCATGCTTCATTTATTCAAATCTAAATTAACCCAATCATGACTAATCACATAAAATATGCAACTCCATTTTCCGATGACTACTTTTTCTTACTATCCAAACCCTTCAAGTTGTTTCCGAAGCATTAATGAAATCAAATTTATTTATCTTTCATAAAATCATCATAACAGTAGTGTGGTAGCCCTATTATGTGACAATATTGTATGCCACAGGAATATAAGGGTTAGTTTAATCAAGGAAGAAAGTCTTTCTATAAGTACAACTCTCACTGGAGGTAGTGTAATTATGTGTGGACTCTGTAACAATGTTGCCCATCTTGTAATGCTATTTCCTATATTGTGTGCTCAAACCAAAACAACACTTCTCACACTGCCCCTCCTGTAACACTATTTCTTATTTTGCCTGCCCAAAACAAGGCTTCTCATATTTCTCACCCTGCAACAATGTTTCTCATGTTGTTCATCTCATAATATTGTTTTAAATACTGCTTAGTCTATAACAATGTTTCTAATATTGCTACCCTATAACAATGTTTTTAAAATTGCTCACCCTATAACAATATTTCTGATGTTCCTAACCCTGTAACAAAATTTCTCATATTGTTCACCCTGTAAAACTTTCTATTTTGCACAACAACAAAAAATAGAATTTCTAATATTACTTTTCCTTTTAACAACATTTCTAAAATAGTACTCATCTCTAACACCATTCTATTATTTACCTCTTGTGATGCTAATGCCACCTAGTTAAAGGTTATGATTATTATTATTATTTAATCACCCATAACTAATTACAAGTGATGAGAATATTAATTCATGTTATTAATAATTCTCCAGAAAACACCACTCATCTCTCTAACTTTGCAGATATGTGGGCACTGTAAACGTTTTTTCTCTTCCACAAGATTAAAGACAAACATTTACCGTCACACAATATTTCCATAGGTGGAAAACTTCTTACCAAAGGAGAAGACAAATCCATCTTTAATCTATATTTAGCAAGCCCCCATCCACCCACTGTCTCTCCAACATATGGCTATCAATATGTGTAAGAAGTTCAATAAATTTATTAATCAACAATTAAATGTACAACATATGAATATAATCAAAAGAGCATTGACATTTACATCATTTCACAATAATGTTCAATTAATGCTGGACAATCATTCAGTTTATTCTAGATTGACCTAAGCAGTCAATTAACATAAATACATAATCAAGTTCATGGATATCATCACGGAAAGTAGAGTTCGGAGATATAATTAAACTTAATTTACATAACCTTTTCAAAGATGGTGGCTGTCACCGGAGTGTGTTCACAATCACGCAGTTTGCAACCAGGCACTGTATTTCTTATTCATGCAAGGCCTTCTAGAAGCACATTACACAACTGTTCCAGAATCTTCAATGTGCTCTCCAAGAACGCCGTATAAAATCATCCTGAATTTCATATGCACTATCAAGCAGATCAGGAGGAATGTTTTTAAATTTCCATGAGTATTTACTCAACACGCCATAAGGAACATTCAAAATAATCTTCATGAATTCTCAAGAACAAACTCAAGCTACCATTTCCACCATATTGACTCATGAACAGAATTCATAGGAATCAACTTACAGCAACTAATAAGTTGATGACAATGCTGGATTCAACACACCAACATGACCAAACAGAGTACAGTAGCCACTATGGCATGATGTGACAAAAGAAAAAGGCATACTTTCTCTGCAAAAGTCAAATCAAGGCAGCACTAAATTTCAGGCATATTTCATCTCTAAACTCCTTTCCCTCTTAAAAAAACTCTCAACTTACAAATACTGCAACAATTTCGTTAAACACTCAGCATAAGAAATATAGCATTGATCAAAATTCACAAGTATAATGTACAATGTAGTCAAATTAATAAACACATAACACATAGGGACCTGCAAATCACAAATTTACACTCGAATCAAATCATGAATTGAATCGGCTGTTAAGGTTTGAATTTGAATCGAATATTGAAATGGTGAGTGCTGCTTTCCTGTAGGATACAGCCTGGGTAAGTTTGCATAATGCAGGTTCAGCTGATGTTTATGCAATCTGACAGATAGGCTTAATAGACTATAGCAAAGTACACATCGTCAACGTAAAAAGTTTACTTGCAAGTTCATATGCAGTCTAATGAAACAAAAGTAGTTTCGCAATATAGATGAATATAAGAGAAAATCATTTTAATAACCATTCTAAATTAGGCTTCAGCCTTTAGCCTACTTTTATAAGTTTACGTGTTAATTGTCAAAATAACAAATCTTTGTTATGCTGAGCCCAAATATGAGTTTCTGCATTAGTTCTGGAGAGGTTGTAGTAAAGGTCTGTTATTATTTGTCTGCCAACTGAATTAACCCTTTCTGATGAACAGTTAGTTGCTTGTATAGCAAGTAAGTTGTGCATCACACTTGACAACACTGGTAGTATGCTTTTATTTTCCTTCCAATACTGCAACAGATCACTATCACATTCTCTTATGGGCTACTTCAAATATGACTTCACCTACTATGTTGAGTTGACTCCTGCATATAGGCCTTCTGAATGACTAGTATGATATTTTACATTTAGTGAGCTGTTTAATTTGAAAACTTTTGAATCGATTGACTCACTTCAGGGTCGAATCGAATACTTCTTGTGATTCATTTTCAAATCGAATATTGAAGCTTCGCAGGTTCCTAACATAAGCATTCTCCAATTCATTATAGATCAAAAGCAAAAATGTAGAAAATATTCTAAGTCCATTCTTTCTTTATCAGTCAGTTAATGTAAATCAAATGATTGCCTTTATGACTGGATTTGAGTTATGTCTAATCACTTGAATTTTGTGTGGCAAAGAAGTCCAATTTTGAAAGGTGGCCATTACCTTGATGGTGAGTTAACTGACTGGTTGAGAGAGAATGGACTTTGAAATATTTCATGCATTTCTCTATTGCTATGTTATATTTGTATTTTACGTAAGATGTATTATGTGAGCAGACTATTATTTCTAAAAATGTTTGAAGTAAAATGCTCATATATAGTATGCTAACACTTGCCATTGATTTGATATGCTGTATTTATAATGCTGTGTGCATGTATTGAGCTAATAAATACTGTTGCAGGAAATTGTAAATTGAGACTTGAATGTAAGAAAGAATGGAGTTATAAAGCAATAAATTGGAACTTAACATTGCTCCCTGATCATATTTTTCAGGTAAAGCAACCTTTGTTCTTCTTTCCTTGTGTTATTTGAATCTGCTGGTTCACTAATTGTAAACCACTATGACCAAGTAGATGTGGGAATCATCTGCCACAGTGTGTGTAAGTGTAAAGGGATGCACTACTCTCCTTTGATGTATCAAGGCAAATTAGGCTGATTACATGAGCAATTTCTGGTGCAGAGAAGTTTCTAGAAATTGCTACAATTGTTGTTCTGCTTGAAGGAACTGACTGGTAAAGAGGGTGCTCAAGTTGGCTTAAAGAGAATAGCAGCACGTCAGTGTTTTCGATGTGTGCAGAGAGAGACACCTGTTGATGTGGACAATAACTTGTGACATTGTTGTAAAAATGTGCAGAAGCCTATTGAGACAGTGCCTAATTCAGGTTATGTAAAAACTATTATTACTTATCTCTAATAACTCCATTTCTGTTTTCAGAAATATCCTGCGATTCGTATTGACATTATTGCTGAATTGTATTTTTGGATATATATTGTGTAGACAAAATTATTTGAACACGGTTTCATAGAAATAATTAATGTCATCTATTTCATTGTATTTGTCATATGTATATTTGATTGTTGATTTAATAAATTTATTGTTAAATTTATTGACCTTCTTACACATATTGATAACCTTATGTTGGAGAAGAAAGTGGGTGGATGGGGGCTCACTAAATAAGACATGCTAGATTAAAGACATATTTGTCTTCTCCTTTAGTAAGAAGTTTTCCACCTACAGAATATTGTGTGATGGTAAATGTTGTCTTTAATATTGTGGAAGAGAGAAAATGTTTACAGTGTCCACATATCCGCCAAGTGAGAGAGACGAGTGGTGTTTGCTGGAGAATTATTAATAACATAAATTAAGATTCTCATCACTTGAAATTAGTTATGGATGATTAATTAATTAATAATAATCAGAACCATTAACTAAGTGGTATAAGCTTCACACTATTCTTCTAACAACATTTCTAACTTTGCTCACCCTAGTAAATGTGACAGAGTCTGGTAAGAAGCGACAGCCATCAATATAAACATCAAAACCATCTGCTGCCTGGAATGGTTCCGCTAACGGTTGACGTCTATCCAATGGAAGCCAAGCAAACTGACAAATAAAAATTTAATTATATGGTACAAATCTAACTGCTTCTGTGTAATCTAGCTGAAATCAACTCCTTCAATAGCAATATAAAATAAAGTGCTTTTACATGAATACATTTAAGACATACAAACTAACAGATATTAGGACATGGCTATAATTGTGAATATCATGCAGACAACAAAAAAAAATTTCTCTAAGAATGTTTAAAAAAGGCAAAAACAAAGTAGATATTATCCTCAATGAAATGGAAAATGGTAATAATAAAGTTGAAAACATCTTACTTTAAAAAAATTACTTTAATATTGTGTTAAGCTGAGAGTCAGACTTAATACTGGAATGCCATACAATCTCAAGTCACATACAGATATTTATATTTGAACAAATATTACTTGACCAAATAACAATTATCTGAAAGTTAACAATATAAAAAAATACAAATAAAAGAGATCAGCAGCAGTGGTGCTATACTGTTGAGAGGGTGTTACTTTACTGTTTGTAATGATGGAGAAACAGCATGGAAATAGAGTGATTCAGCACAATAGCAACAAGAAAGAAAAACTACAAAAATTCCATCAAATATTCAACAGCATTGACATTAGTAAAGCATTTAGTGATGAATTTTTCATTTACAATTACATAAGCTATTGTTTTCATATGTCTCAAAATGACATGCTAATATGTGTACCAAGATGCAGGAATGCCAAGTATGAAGGTCTTTTATAAATAAAGACACAAACATGAAAATGCCATAAGACAATATGCTTGACAAAGAAAATCACACTTTAGAACATTTTACTTTCAGCAACTCTGCTACTTAGTATAAAGCAAGCAACTGTACTCACTTTTAAGTGGTTTGTGGTTAATCTGCTAGTGATTAAGCAAACAACTGCATTCACTTTTAAATCAATTATGATTATTTACTAGTGATAAAGCAAGCAAAGGTGCTCAGTTTTAAATAGTTTATAATTAATTGCTAGTGACTAAGCAAACACCTGTGATCAATTTTAAGTGGTTTGTAGCTATCTGCTAGTGATACAGCAAGCAAATGTGCTCAATTTTAAGTGTTTCGTGGTTATCTGCTAGTGATACAGCAAACAACTGCTTGGTTTTCAGTGAACTGTGGTTTCTGTTAGTTATTAAGTAAACAATTTTGCTAATTTCTAAGTGGGTTGTGGCTAGTGATCAAGCAAATAAATGTGCTCAGTTCTGAATGAAAAAAAACTAGTGACTGCAAGATGTGTTCATTTGTAAGTGGGTTTGTTGGTTATCTGCTAGTGCTTAAAACAAGCAACTGTCTCAAGATATTGAGAGGAACACTGACTAAACCCATACAATTTGTCTGCTTTCACTAGTTGTTTCTGCATGTCAGAAGTAATTATTTCTGACTGTCAATGATGTAGCACTCTTGTTTAAAGCCACACTTGCTGGCATTAGATGTGTGAGTAGCTAAGAATCCACATTCCATTTTCTCAATCAACTCTTGACCCGCATCCACAAAATGCATGACTTTACACACTTAAGCTATGCATGAAAAGCAGTAGACAAGAGAGTGTTACAGGTCTCCACATTCCAAATACAGTCAGCCATGATGCAATTAAGAAGCTGAACAGCCTGAGTGTCAGCTAACAGAAATCAAGGGGAAAATATGTCTTACATTATCATGGAGACAGAAAAGGAACAAACAGCAACAACAAAAATTGGAAATGGCTGATACTCTCAAGAAATGTGTCCTAACTTACAACTGATGTTAACTATAATGAACTAAAAGTTGATATTAAGGAGCAGTCTACTCTTCAGTAAAGCCACCAGGTGAGTTCTGTTATTAATTTCTCTCTGGGAGCTTGCATGGGCCCAGTATGGATCTTGGTTTGACTGGCCTGAATGATAATCTTCAGATATGCACATCCAGTTGTATGAAAAACAATTAACAGTTCCATAGTTATTATAGGCAATTATATTTTGTATTGAATGACCATCCCAGAATATAATTTATAATGTAGACTTCTTCCTTTATTTATTATAATAAATCTTCCTCATCGCATATAATTATGGAGTAGCTTGATAATCATAGTATCGTGCACTTCAACTTGCCTGCTTTTTATATTTAAGGTATTTTTATATTTTCTTAAAACAGTTTGCTAAAAAATCTCTCAATGGTGAATTACAACAGCAATCATGTCAGTGTTACATCTAACACTCAGAAGAGCAAGACAACAAATTAAACTTACAAGTAATTGGAGCATATTTAATTATAATTATAACTGTAAAGCTGCATTCAGCAATTAAAATCATTCATTATTTTATTTGTATTATAAAAAATATTACTAAACATAGATAAATGTAGCAGTTCAAAACAGAAGATTCATATATTTTAAAAAGTAAAATACAGCTAAATGCAACAAAAGATAGCTATAACACATCTGACAACAAGAAGGGAAAAAAATGTTGAATGCTCCAAGAACTGCTTACTTCTGGCAGAACATCTTCATTGTCATCAGACATGTCACTAGGAGTCAATGAGCCTGGGCGTGGCTGTCCTTGAAAAATGTGGATTCGAAGTGTGGCTTTGCGGTATCGGCGCCACTCTCTGTTATAGTTGATGTCTTGGAGTGGAAGGCGGGTGGGGTCAGGAACGGGTGGCTCATACAATTTGAGAATGTGATTGCCAGTGTTAATCTTCATGATGGTAGAATCAAAATCTCGGCGAGATCGTGCAGACAATTCTGTGAGTATGAGTCAAACAGATAATAATGATGATTACAAGTTACAGTGACTGGTACACAAAAGAACAGTTTTAAAAAATACAATGTACCTCATTCTACCATCAGCTATTACAATTATGTTTGAATATTATTCATTGAGTATTGATCAGTCTAAAGGGTGATTGGCCTATCCAAATATCTATCCTAACAAAATATATATTCTTTTCCTTTTCAATAACTGTTCACTTTGTAAATATTATAAAAACAGCCTGTGAACAAAAACAAAAAGTATATTTTTATGAACATTTGTTTGAGTATGAGCAGTGAAATTATATACAAGTTAGCTGAAATTATAAGCAAGTTAGTTGTTCTTGTTTTGAATACACACCTGGGTTAGCACAAAGTACAAGAGGTATCACACTCCATGCCACCATAGTTTCCTCATCATACAAAGTATTTTCTTGGGCCAATGGCTCCAAGAAATAGTCTTCAAAACCTTCTTGACTTTGCTTCTTGAGATAAAATCGAGCAATGAGAATCATGTCCCCCTGAAGATGCACATCATGGAATGAAGCTTCTTGCTGTCCAAAGACATGATAGCCAAACTTAAAATTGGACTTAACGGCTGTGGTGCTGCATGTTACAGGACTAGTAGATGACTGTACAACCTGAAAAAGCAGCAGTGATGATGATGTCACTGATGAGTTAATTTATAAACATTGGCCAGAGAAAGGCAACAGCAATAATTAATTTATCATTGGCCTGAGATAGGCAACAGTGATAACTGTGTTTATCATTGGCCTGAGAAATGCAACCATGATGATAAGTTTATTGATGATTTCTTGCTTTGAGAAGACTAACAGTTATTGTAAATTTGTTGATAAATGTTAATCTGAGGAACAATGCAATAGTAGTGAGTTTAGCCCAAGAAAGGTGTTATAACCAGTCAATTCATGAACATCAGTATGTAGATGGTGAGCTTATTGACAAACATGACAACAAAGTATGGATATTGATAATTTCCCCAAAAAAGACAAAAGCAATGGTCAGTTATTGATAAACATAACCAAGAAAATGATATGGCTATTGGCAAATGTCACTATGAAAAAGATAATAAGGTTACTGATAAACATCACCCAGAAAATGATAGGTTATTGGCAAATGTCACACAGGAAAAGAAGATAATAAGGTTATTGATATATATCACCCCAAAATGACAGCAATAGTGAGTTTGCTGATAGAAACCAATGCCGTGATTATTTTTATATACATTACCCTAAAAAATACAACAGTTATGGTGAGTTTACTTATAAACATATGTGACAATGGTTATAATAATTATTGATACACATCATCCAAAGAAAGACAATATTTATACTATATTTTACTGATAAATATTACCCTAAGGATGGTAACCTTTATAGTAAGTTTAATGATACACAGCATCCAAAGAAAGACAATATTTATACTATATTTTACTGATAAATATTACCCTCAGGATGGTAACCTTTATAGTAAGTTTAATGATACACATCATCCAAAGAAAGACAATATTTATACTATATTTTACTGATAAATATTACCCTAAGGATGGTAACCTTTATAGTAAGTTTAATGATACACAGCATCCAAAGAAAGACAATATTTATACCAAGTTTACTGATAAATATCAACTCAAAAAGAACAATGATAGCAGTGAGTTTACAGATAAACAACATTCTAAAAAAGGCAGCAGTTTAAAATTAGTTTATTGATAAACAACATTCAAAGAAAGTTAGCAGTTAAAGTGAGTTTATTAATCAACAACATCCAAAGGAATGTAGCAGTTAACATAGTTTATTAATCAACAACATCCAAAGAAAGATAGTAGTTAAAGTGAGTTTATGAATAAACATCATCCAAAGAAGTGACAAAATATTTCTGATAAACATTACCCTGAGAAAGACAAAATAACACCTCAGTCACCTCATAAAGATAACAGTAATATTGAGACTACTGATAATCAACACTGATATTGATTCCTTGAAAATGTCATTATTTATATAATAATAATGTTTTTAAAAAAAGAAATCATTATTTATATCCATGCTGCTTAATTTCAGTTATAAATTCTTTAATTGTGATTTAAAATTAGGGAAACATTCACACTTGTTTACTCTTTCCAGTTTGAAAATGTTAATCGTTAAATAAGAGACTAATGCTTGCATAATAATGTATAAATAATGTATTCCTACTAACCTTCCCAGTAGATACATAGTAGGCTGTCAGCCTGACTTTACCCTCTCCCATTTCACTGTGTTTCACTCGGTCGACTTGGAAGCCTAAAATAGGCTCCATCGAATTCATCGCCCCAATCCTCGGCAGATTTGTCTCCAATCGGCTGTTGGTACCGGCGAAAAAAAACCAAACAGTTTGCTCAAAATAACATGAAATGTTGCTGTTGCTGCCTTTAAACTCACACTAAACAAAACCTCAGATATAAACACACTTGTTGGTTAAGGATAAATTCTGGCTTGATAATGAGAAAAGAAAATGAAACTGTCAAACTGAAAAATGAAGACATGCATTATGATTCAAGCAAGCAAATTATGAATGCAAATGTCACAGATTAAAAGTTTACAGCAATATAAACCCCTCATACACTAGGGTAGTTCTAAATATATATCCATAACTAAGTCCAAAAAGCATAGCAGCAAAGATTCTATTAATTAGACAAACTCCACATTCAATTCAAACAAAATATTCCAAAATAAACTGAAATATTACCTTCATCTGATATATGACTAACTGACTAATTGACTGAGCATTCACTTCTAATATTACATGAATTAGGAGATGGTTTAAGCAAATTAAGTATTAAAGGAGAAAGGATAAATGGAGAAAAAAGCCACCCAAAAGAATATATGTAAGAGAGAACAGCAAGCTCCCCACCCATGGAAATGTATACAAACTCAGCTGAACTTGCTACAGTTAAAATATATTTTGATAAATACAGATAATTTACAGTGCATCCTATATTGTTTATATCCAGTCAGATACCACTAGTATCTTGCATATGCAATGTACACACTGTCAGATATCAGACTGTAGTTTTGCATACTCTATTTACGCCCTTTTAGATATCACTGGAGTCTTGCATACTCTATTTACATCCTTTTAACATTTCACTGGAGTTGTGCATACACTATTTACACCCTTTTACATTTCACCGAAGCTTTGCATACACTATTTAAACCCTTTAGATATTACTGGAGTCTTGTATACTCTATTTACGCCCTTTTAGATATCACTGGAGTCTTGCATACTCTATTTACACCTTTTAGATATCACTGTAGTCTTGCATACACTATTTACACCTTTTAGATATCACTACAGTCTTGCATACACTATTTAACCTCTTGCCTGTCAGGTCACAAAGTTATGCTATGCTCATCCTGGCAGATTGTTTTGCCGAAAACACTCAAGTTCATAGAGAATAGAACAGCATGACAGTGGTTGCCATGTATGTGGCAGGAGACATGTGTTAACCTCTTGCCTGTCAGGTCACAAAGTTATGTTATGCTCATCCTGGCAGATTGTTTTGTGGCTCAGAGATAATTGAATGGGTGAGCTTGCTAAAAAATGAAATGCAGCAGTAATTATATTATATCAATTAAAAAATGTAAATTGCTACCTACGCTAATAATTATTTTATATATGCTTCTGTACCAAATTGTTTATTTAGTAAATAAATGTACTTTAAACCCTTTTAGATATTACTGTAGTCTTGCATACACTATTTAAACCCTTTTAGATATCACTGTAGTCTTGCATACACTATTTAAACCCTTTTAGATATCACTGTAGTCTTGCATACACTATTTAAACCCTTTTAGATATCACTGTAGTCTTGCATACACTATTTACGCCTTTTAGATATCACTGTAGTCTTGCATACACTATTTAAACCCTTTTAGATATCACTGTAGTCTTGCATACACTATTTAAACCCTTTTAGATATCACTGTAGTCTTGCATACACTATTTAAACCCTTTTAGATATTACTGGACTCTTGCATATTGTCAGTCTCTCTGGAGACCAGGGTATTAAATTTTGCCCGGTCTCATTTCAATAAATATTAAAATAATAAAAATAGGTTGATTCAAGCAGTATGAGGTGTACTAGCATAGAAGTAAAAAGTGATGAATGTACATTTAGCTAAACTATCCAAGTTGCAAGGAGAGGCAGACTGGATATTTTTCTGCTAAAATACAGTGTAGGACAAATGGAAGCTAACTAAAATATATTTTTTATTTGTAAATCCAACCTTGAGTAGTGGGCCAAAACTTGGTCAGTATCAATGGAAAAACAGAAATAAAAAAGGGATTCCCAACAGAAATGAAAGGTATGTCTATTAGATACTGTTTGAAAATTACAGTATATATGTAGGATGTTAAGTAGAATGCAATATGTATTTTAATCTAAGCTTTTTTTCCAGTTTAGTGGAAATGTGGTCAGAGGGATTTGGCCTTGACACATACCACTATCAATTTAATTGTAGCAAATACTTATCACTGCATTATTTGCATTGTTTTGTTTCATTCCATTCTGTTATTCCATTACTGTTTGGAATTGTTATTCTGTAATTCCATTACTGTTTGGAATTGTTGTCATCATTCTCCTTTGACAATTACTAGATCTAACCTAGAAAAGTCTAAACACCTTCTTAGCTGAGATGTGAGAGAGTTCATGACATGATTCAAGTTTAGATGACATTGTGATGTAAGTCACCCATTCTGTATGTGTGTCTGTGTGTGTGTCTGTGTGTGTGTCTGTGTGTGTGTATGTGTGTGTGTGTGTGTGCCTGTGTGTTGTGTGTCTGTGTGTCTGTATGTGTGTGTATGTGTGTGTATGTGTGTATAGTGGCATAAAAAGGGAAGTATCGCCAGGTGGTGAAACAAGATAAGTGCGGTGCATCACAAACACTAGTACCAAGGGTGTGTACTCTGCTTACCATAAACCCTTATAAGAAACTACTGAGTGAAAAGAGAAAGACTGAAGGGAAAAAACTATAGAGATATAAACTTTCCTTGGGAAAAAAACTAGGACAGGAAGACGAACTTTAGGGTGGTCTAGATCTCTCTGAGATAGCAATGCTAGAAATTGAAATTGTAATTGTGAATCATAATTTGATTGTTTCTATTTTTTCATATTTATTTTATATAAATTCTTTATTAATTTTTCACTCATCTCTGTGTCATTCCTTATCATCTTCACTTTATGTAAAATTTCATATTGTAATGTTTGTGCTGTGTCCTGTTCTATATTTAGTGAGACATCACTTGGGGGCTCTTGGAGCTACTGGAGGTGTGACCTTAATTAGTTGTGTTGTCCTAGATTATTCATTAATTTACAGGTGACCAACACATACTATGTACATCCTTTTAGATATTACTGGAGTCATACATATACTATTTACGTCCTTTTATATATGTATATCACTTTTATCTTTACAGATGCTATTTACATCATTCATTGTCAGATATCACTGATGTTTTTTACTATCACTTATGATCATATTTAATTTTAAAGTTATCATTTTAATACAGAAAGCTTTTCAATTCTCTCTCAGAATATTTAATTTCCATAAGTTATCATTGACGGCAGAGGATAATTCATTTCTAACTGTAATAATTAACAATGTCACACATAATCTATTTTTGTAAAACTATCATTGCCTTTAAAGATATGTAAAATAAAACAACTATATAGCATGTGATGTGATAATCTGAAAAGTATGATTCTTTGAAAAGCAGCTGTATTGTGGGTCTGTATTGTATTACTCTTTCAACCTCAAAATCAGTAGCTATACATCTCAGGACATGACTCAATTTTAGGAAAATCTTTCCTTTCATCTTTTATTTTATATTTTTTAAAAGAAAACTGAAAAAATATTGTTTAAGTAATTCTATTTTTTCCATAGTCTGATTATAAAGTGATAATCAAAGGATTCTGAGAAACATTTCTGACTTAAATGGCTGTACCTGCGACGTGGAGAGTACTCATGAGGTGATTCTGGGGGTGTGGATGAGGGAGGGGGTGGAATCTGAAGTGGGGAGATGATGGTTGGCGGAAAGACCCCTCCCTGGAAAATTCAGAAACAGAGAATCAGGAAAGTTAGCAGTCAAAAGTAACCAGTCTCTGTGCACATTCACACTTAAGTCACCAGTCTCTATGCACATTCACACTTAAGTCACCAGTCTCTATGCACATTCACACTTAAGTCATCAGTCTCTATGCACATTCACACTTAAGTCATCAGTCTCTATGCACATTCACACATCACCAGTCTCTATGCACATTCACACATAAGTTACCAGTTTCCAACCACACTCAATTTTGCATCAGTACTCAATAAGAAATCATGCCACACGTGTGCCAAAACAATTCTACATCCCGTATAATATGTAATATATTCATGTATACCAAATGTGTGAGACTTTAGTAAAGTATACATAAACCCCTTGGATAATCAGTATCTTTTATTAACTTACTCTTTATTTCAACAAAGCGGACACAAGTGAAGAAATTTAAAGGAAGGCAATTCTGACTGATTTGCAAAATCTATAGAAGAAAACACTTTAACAGTTTCCCAAGTTTTCAAACACTCATATTCTAACATATAACACTCTCCTTGCTTTCAAATGAGTTTATATCCATTTTGTAAGTGTGAAAGAGACAAAAATTAAATGTGTTATATGTTGTGTATGTGAATCCCCTCACTTGCTTTCAGTCTAATGACCCCAGTATTTGCAACATTTTTCATTTATATTTTAAAATGTCAGTGAATCTGTATTTGGTTTGTCAAAAATCCAGTTGTGAATTACAAGGCAAATTAATTTAAAAACAAACCATATTACTATATTGATAAGAGCACTTTCAGTATTTAAATATTGTCATTATAATTATTTGCTAGGTTGAATTTAAATTGTGTCCTTAAATAATAACTGTAAAGAGTTAGATCTTTAGACAAAATAAAAGTGATATATACTCACTGTTATAATTTTGAAGAGGGCAAAGGAATACAGACCAAATATGCCCCAAGTCTTTATTATTATGATAATTTTGGAAGAGAAATAGAGTGGAAATGTCTTAATCTTTATCATTATAATAATGTTGGAAGAATTCAATTTATTCCAAGGGGTGTGTGTGTGTGTGTGTGTGTGTGTGTGTGTGTGTGTGTGTGTGTGTGTGTGTGTATGGGGGGTGGGGTGGGGTTAGATCTTAAAGAGAAAAAGTGAAATTGTAAAATTAACCCACCCACCCTTACTTTTATTCTCTGTTATCTCTCTTGCTTTTTTTTATTTCTTCTTCATATGTGTAAACTTCCGAATATTTTTCATTCACAAGGTCTTCAATTTCAGACTGGTTATGTGTTACAAAGAATTTTTTTTTAAATACTGCAGAAACTTAGAAAAATACAAACACAAAAGCAGAACCCATTTTAGAAACATCTGGACCATAAACTATGCTTTTAGAACTGGACTACTGTTTCATATTAAACACTAGTAGGTTTATGTATCTTTCTAAGAAATAAATAGATCAGCATCAACAAGTCTACAAACAAATAACAAAAATCAATAAAACAGATGCCGTAATTGATCTACTTAAAACTAAACTAAAAAGGCTCTAATATAAGTTCTGACCTAAGATCTAATCATAAAAATGTCAAAACATCTACAGGCCTACAAAAGCAACTTTCCACCACCAAAGTCCCTTTCACAGCAATTTACATAGAGAAAAATACACCAATTTTTTTTAATTGACTAAGTATGATGGGAAATAACAAGAAACTTAATTTACTAAATGTGATGGGAACTGTGATACAACACCATCCTAGTTAATGGTTATGACTGTTATTATTATTAATAATCCATAACTACATGCAATTACAAGTGATGAGAATCTTAATTTATATTATTAATAATTCTCCAGAAGATAGCACTCGTCTCTCTCACTTGGTGGATATGTGGGTGCTGTAAACATTTTCTCTCTTACACAACATTAATGACAAACATTCACTGTCACACAATATTTGCGTAGGTGGAAAACTTCTTATCAGAGAAGATAAATCCATCTTTAATCTATATTTAGCAAACCCCCATCCACCCATCCACCCACTATCTCTCCAACATATGGTTATCAATATTTGTAAGAAGGTCAATAAATTTAGTAAATCAACAATCAAATATACATATAACAAATACAATGAAAAGATTACTTGACATCAATATTTCCATGAACCACGTTTGAATAGTTTCGATGTTTATATAGTCTTATATCCTAACACATAATTCGACAGAATAGTGTCAATATAAATCACAGGATAGCTTTTATCAGAGAACAGAAATGGAGTTATAGAAATTATATCAATAATAGTTTGTACATAACCTTGTCAAGATATGCTACAATAGTCTTTCTCGTTCTTTCATAACAAAGTTACAATTTTATTGTTCACAATAGAATTGTCAGTCCTTCATGTGTTTCTCTTGCATGCTGTAGAACACTGATGAGCCACTGTTCTCTCTCAACTAATCTGCACACTTCTTTGCCAGATTAGTTCCCTCAAGCAGAACAACAATGTAGCGATTTCCAGCAACTTCTTTGTACCAGAAATTCCACATGTAGTGAGCATACTTTGCTACCATACATCAACAGACTGTAGTGTATCCTTGCACTTACACACTGGGGGGGGGGGGTATTAGAGACTTCTCAAATCTACCATGGTTGTAGCAGTTTATAAATCAGTAAACCAGGAGATTCTGGTAAAAACAAAAAGGCTGCTTCTTCCCTGTAAAATATAATCAGGGAACAAACACTAAGTTTTCCAGTTTATTCATCCTTAACTCCATTCTTCCTTACATTCAAGTCTCAACTTACAGTTTCCTGCAACACTATTTATTAGCCCAATACATGCTTACACCATAATAAATACAACATACTGGTTTTATAAATGTGTTCACTAAAATCAATATCAAGTGTTTTAACATACTACACACAAGTATCATAGATCACAATTTGTAGAAATAATATTCTACTCACATAATACATCTGTATGTACAATGCAAGTAAACATATCAATAGCAAAATGCATGAAATATTTCTAAATCCATTCTCTCTCTAAGCAGTTAACTAGCCATTAAGCTAGCAGCCACCTTTCATGACCAGACTTCCACTCCAAATTCAAAGTAATTAAAAAATAAATTCTTTTCAATAGGTAAACTTTGGCTGGTCTTGTTCTTGTACATCTTAACCACTGGATAATAAAAGCTACTCATCCACCTAAAACCAGTTTAGATTACATCACCAAGTCTAGTACATTTTCCACATGTTTTATTTACTCCAACTCAAGGCATTTAAAAAATATTATCATAAGCAGTACCCAAGGTCAGTCACTGTGACATTTAACATATATAACAATTAAGTTTAGAAATAGATAGGCAAATTTACTCTGCCACAGGAACTAACATAGAAACTTTTAATTTACGAAGTGTGATGGGAACTAACATAAAAAACTTTATTTTACTATGATGGAAAATAACAGGAGATTTTTAATTTACTAAGTATGATGGGAACTAACAAGGGAAACTTTTAATTTACTGTGATGGAACTAACATAGGAACATTTTAATTTACTAAGTGTGATGAGAAATAACACGAGACTTTTAATTTACTAAGTGTGATGGGAAATAACAGGAGATAAGTGTGATGGGAACTAACATGAGAAACTTTTAATTTATCAAGTGTGATGGGAACTAACATAGGAACTTTTAATATACTTAAAGCTTGATGGAACCTAGCATATTAAAGAATTAATCTGATCAAAACTTCAATTCAGTTATGCATTTGCATATTAAAGAGTTTTAATCTGAAAATTATATTCATACAGTTTAAATAATCTGTAACTACTGACATCATTAAAAATAATATAAATATATAAAATAAGTGAAAATATTTGTGAAATGAAAGTTACCAGTATCATATCACAGCTTGCAAAAATATATCTATTTAAACTAAAATTATAAAAATAAGAATCTGACACACATATACTCACTCACACACACATACACACACACACAGGCACACGCACACACACACACACACACACACACACACAGGCACATACACACACACACACACACACATGCGTGCACGCGCACACACATACACACACATACACCACCACCACCTTGCTGCTAAAATGCTTTTCATAATGAAGTCATCTAATTTCCTAATAGTCCCATCAAAGCAGAAAGCAATTCAAACAAAAGTAATGAGTAAGAACTACAGAGTAAGTATAAATCTCCGCAAAATTTTATTGACAAAAAAAATAAATGCTATCCTGCAATAATATATAAACAGTGCAATCTTGTTATATCAAAATTCAAAGAGCCATCATAAAATGCTCAAAATATCTGAGATTTTAACATATCCAACTACTTAAATATGGAGAGAAATTTCAAACCACTCTGCCATTAATGAACACATTTGTTTCTTGTATATATGCTATATTCAATAAATGCACTATGAAAATAGGTACCATATTTAATTCCTGTGCATACAACATGGAGTTTTTGCTGCATTAATAATAAGTAAAACAAGTAAAAGAAACACAATATACAATTCTGATGGAGTGCTGCATATACCCAGACTCTGGAAATGAAATTCATTTAAATGTGGTGAAGCAGAGCAGCAGAGTCATAGTTATATGTGGATAATGAATATAGATTTATCTTTTAAAATTCAATCATGAAAGAATATGAGCAACTGTTTCCTGATAAAAATTTTTAACACAGCATTTAACTTTTTTTCAAATTCACACACAAAAAAAAAATGCTAAAGTGTTTTCTGATCAGAATTTCAACACATCATATTTAACTTTTAAAATTTGTTTTCAAACATTAAAAATTCATTTACTCTTAAAACTTAGACAGTTGAAGTTGGGTTTTTTTTACACACTTTCTAAATTACAACTACTAAACAAAAAAAAACCAAAATCAACAACCCACTAAAATGAACAGAATGATTTATAAAATTAAAAGAATTAGACTTTAGGCACCCTTAACCTTTTACCATGGAAAACAATTTCAAAAAATGTCTAAAACATGTTGTTGTGATAATATAAAATGATATTTAGAGTGGTACTATGGTGTAATATAGTAGTTATGAAGAAAAATTAAATGAATGAAAAATATTTGAAAAATATTCAATTTTGCATTTTCTTTATCTTTTTTTTTTTGTACTATAATGAGCAGTTTTATGCAGTTCATAACTAACTGAAAACAATGTCAACAATACATGTTCTTTGTTTAGTAGTTGTATTTGGTATAGTAAACAATGTCATCTATACATGTTCTTTGTTTAGTAGTTGTATTTGGTATAGTAAACAATGTCATCTATACATGTTCTTTGTTTAGTAGTTGTATTTGGTATAGTAAACAATGTCATCTATACATGTTCTTTGTTTAGTAGTTGTATTTGGTATAGTAAACAATGTCATCTATACATGTTCTTTGTTTAGTAGTTGTATTTGGTATAGTAAACAATGTCATCTATACATGTTCTTTGTTTAGTAGTTGTATTTGGTATGGTAAACAATGTCATCTATACATGTTCTTTGTTTAGTAGTTGTATTTGGTATGGTAAACAGTGTCATCTATACATGTTCTTTGTTTAGTAGTTGTATTTGGTATGGTAAACAGTGTCATCTATACATGTTCTTTGTTTAGTAGTTGTATTTGGTATGGTAAACAGTGTCATCTATACATGCTCTTTGTTTAGTAGTTGTATTTGGTATAGTAAACAATGTCATCTATACATGTTCTTTGTTTAGTAGTTGTATTTGGTATAGTAAACAATGTCATCTATACATGTTCTTTGTTTAGTAGTTGTATTTGGTATAGTAAACAATGTCATCTATACATGTTCTTTGTTTAGTAGTTGTATTTGGTATAGTAAACAATGTCATCTATACATGTTCTTTGTTTAGTAGTTGTATTTGGTATAGTAAACAGTGTCATCTATACATGTTCTTTGTTTAGTAGTTGTATTTGGTATGGTAAACAGTGTCATCTATACATGTTCTTTGTTTAGTAGTTGTATTTGGTATAGTAAACAGTATCATCTATACATGTTCTTTGTTTAGTAATTGTATTTGGTATGGTAAACACTAAAACAAGGTGCAGCACAAAGCCAAACATCATACTCTGGACAATATGAAACTTCTTACTATCATGATCTGGTTGCTTGCAACAAACTTTGCATCTTTGAGTTGGTGCAGATTTCACCAGTAGGTACATGGGAAAATGTCTGGCAGTAAGACGGAGTGGGTTTCTGGCATCCTGTGATGCCTGCCTTGGTGCTGAGTTTGTATCAGAATAAGATAATTTTCTAATAATTGCTTGGTCAACTTCATCATAAATTGTACATGGTTCAGTTTTGGTCTATCATCATTCTTCCTGTGCAAGATATAACTGTTCAAAACTGATTCAGAAGATGGCAGAAAAATTTCTTTTACCAGATCTTTGTTCACTTTCTCTCCATTGGATATGATACAAGCATTTGATCCCCCACATAAACAGCACCCATATTGTTGTTGTAAGTAAGAATCAAGAGTTGGCTTACATTTCTCAAAGTCATGATTTTTGATAGATTCCATGGTGTTTGTATGATACACTGAAAGTACAGTTGCTTCCTTCTTATCCATCCACTTCAGAGCCAAGTCCTTCATGAAATAGGCTATGTTTTCATCATGCTTGATCTTTTTCAGGTCGCCAATATGTTTTTCTGGTTGAGTCTTACTGTACCACTGCATCTGTTATATTCCTCTTCAGCTGTTAAAACGAAGCAGGGAGAGCTATACCAATTGTAAAAAAAAAATGCAGTAACCTTTCCCAAGCAGATTTTCTACTAGAGTCATCACAATCCTCAATGATTTCAAATCATCAGAAAGTTACATTGCTGTGCCAGTATGAATGAACACATTTCAGATATATCCCGAATGTGACTTGCGCAAGCCATAGGACTTTATTCTGAACCAAGCTCTTTTCAGAGGTATGTATTACTTCATACAGTCTGCCTTTCCACAAAGGCAAGGACTCATCAATGGTGACATTTTGAGTTGGAATATAAATGGTGGAGAAATTCTTTATCAGTGCTTCCTAGAATCCTTATATTTTCCAGAAAGACTTCTCCGATGCATTTGTGGTGGTTTGTAAAGCATCACTGTCCATGAAATGTAAGCATTTTATCAGTAGACTGAATTGCTGTTCACTTATGATTTGTCGAATATATGGAGTCTTGAGAATAGGTTTAGTGGACCAATACATTTCCTGTTCTGGTTTATGTATGATAGAACAAAAGCAATAAGAACACATAAAATCAACATCAATCCATTTGCTTAACCTTGAACTTCAATGTGCTCTACAGATGCTGCCAGTTGTTGGGCTCTCCTGTAAGTCTTGACAACAACAATTTCAAGCATTTCATCAGTAATAAAAACATTGAAGAAAGAAAAAAGGATCCGGAAGCTTGGCTATGTTCAACTGTAATCTAGGTGTTCCTGTGAACACTTGCCATGAGAGTCTGGTAAAGTCATCGCTTCTACAATGAAATTTGTCATCAGGTCCAACATCATTTTCATTATTTTCACTGTCATCACTTTCATCGTTCACTTTCTCATTGGATTCATCCAAATCAGACTCCTTATTTGTATTAACATCACTGTCTTATTTACTGTCCTCTGAAATGGATTTTCCATCACCTTCATCCACAAACAACAGCTCTTCAATTTGTTGTTTTGATAACTTATGTTTACTAATTTTTCCTGTAAATCTTTATTTTATCTTTATCCATTTTCAACACTTTACAGCATTACAACAAGTTTATTCAGATTCCTCAGTGCATAGATGACTTTTATACCTGAGAATGAGATAACTCATAATGCATGAGATAGGTGACATTTTAGGTGGATAAGTTAACTTGTGGATAACAGTAAATGGGTTAATAAATTAATGTTTTGCACAACAATCTGTTAATGAAGACATATAGTTGAACACGTTCCTGATCTAATCAAATTCAGCAACACAAGTACAGCTGTACCAGGTTCTTGGGATTCTAACAGTTAGCCAGAGCTTACAGCATTTCAAAATACCCTTACTGACAATAAAGTGCTCCTTGTTCCATATCTCATTGTTGCAGTGATAGCCATTATTTTGTCTTTATTTTTTACTAGACTTACATCAAATTGAGTGGCTAGAGGCTTCTCAAATTGAGAAGTCATTTAGAAATGTCAATTTTCTTTTCCCATTTTTCTGCACTCCAGTGTATCTAATGGGTTGGGTTTTATTTTTTTATTGCCATGAGTAGTATAGTTTATTTAATGCACTGTATACATTTCTCAAATTTAAAATGCATCAATGAAGATATTTGCAGGGTTAGAAACCATATTCACTTTAAATATTTTGGCACATTCCTAATATTCCAGCTACTTATAGTTTAGAGCCAACAAATTGCTGTTTTTTTCTCTTAAAATTTGTTAGGGACACCTGATGACTACTTAACATGTACAACATTTCTACTATTTCACCAAAATTAGTAAAAGTCAAAATAAAATGAAACTGTTTACTGAATGTTGTTTGTTTATTTTTCCTTTAGATATGCATTTTTAACTGCTCTACACTTTGTTTTACTGCTTTTAAGATTATTATTATTTCTTGTCAACAAATCCTAACAGAGAACTTTTTCAGGTTCCATTTATTTTTCTTTTGAATTTTATCAAAATTAAGAACAAGAAAAAAGTATTAACAAATTACATAAGAGCAAATATAGTATGTCAGTGCTTGGAATGAGGCTAAATACAAGCTTTTTTAAACATTGCCCTCTGATTGGCTGGAAGGCCGAGTTAACTGCTAGACAATAGATTGGCAGGAATTAAAAATATAAACAAAAAAACGTAAACCTTAATGTAAGTAAATCCTATACAATGTGTATTTTGAGGTATATTTTCAAAGAGCAATGGTCAGGACTAATCAATATTGTTCAAATAAAAATGGATGTTCGATAAATTTGAGTCTGATATAATGAGACTGCACGGTAGTAACAAAAGACAATGAAATGAAAAGGAAATTCTAAAAAATACAAAGAAAAAGCTTACTGTTGGAGCAGCCTGATACAGATCACGATTAGCAGCTGCTATAGTAGCCATAGACTGGATGCTGGCATCACGATAGTTCACAATGCGATAGTAAATTTCTGCATCACCATACTAAAATTCAAGAAGATAAACAATATATATATATAAAACAGTGCTTATTTAAATTAAATTAAGAACAACTGATAGTTTTGTGACTGTATTAATATTTATATTTTAGTTTATTTAACTAATTCATACTTTCCTTGGGGGTGTGGGGGGTGTGGGGGGTGGGGGTGGGGGGTGGGGTGGGGGTGAGTTTTGAGGGAGGGAAGTAATTGCCACAATGTATGGAGAATGGTGTTAAAAATCACAAAGGGAAGTAATGCTATTAACATAGTTTTGGATGGGTGGCTGGTTTAAAAACAAATAGGGAAGTAATATTATTAAGATATTTTGGTTGGTTGGTTGGTTGATTGGTTGGTTGGTTGTTTGGTTGGTTGGTTGGTTTAAAAAACATAAAGGGAAGTAATGTTATTAAGATATTTTTGGTTGGTTGATTGGTTTAAAAACGAAAAGAGAAGATATTAAGATAGTTTTGGATGGGTGGCTGGTTTAAAAACAAATAGAGAAGTAAAATTATTAAGATATTTTGATTGGTTGGTTGGTTGGTTGGTTTAAAAAACATAAAGGGAAGTAATGTTATTAAGATATTTTTTGTTGGTTGTTGGTTTAAAAAAAAAAGGGGAAGTAATGATATTAAAATATTTTGGGTTGGTTGGTTGGTTTAAAAAGAAAAATTACAGTAATGCTATTAGATAGTTTTTGGTTGGTTGGTTGATTTAAAAACAAAACAGGAGGTACTGCTATTATGATAATACAGATACTGTTTTAAATATGAAACTAAGCAATGAGAAATTTAAAATCATTTCAAAGTTTTATAATAAAGATTTTACAAAACTATCACTGTTTCAACTAAACAACCTTTTCAAGCCAATAATATTAAATATGTGGAAATGAAATACTGATTTTGTAAGTGCTATGAAATTTCATGCTGCACTGGCTATATATCACTTTGTTGTTTCTGCTGTGTAAAATGTAGCAATTAGTATACATCTAAATGATTCCATTAGTAAACAGTGCTTCAAACAGTCACAGAAAATCAAGTTGTTGCCCAATCTGAAACTGATTATTAAGTCTCAATGATTTCATTTTTTTTTCTAGGAAAACTTGTCCTATGTCAACAGTGGATTTTGTAAGAAAGCATTTGTCCTCTGTTAACTGTTAGATTTTGTAAGAAAACATTTGTCCTCTGTTAAATTATCAGTGGATTTTGTAAGAAAGCATTTTTGTCCTGTTTTGTAAGAAAACAGTTGTCCTATGTTAAGTGTCAGTGGATTTTGTAAGAAAGCATTTTTGTCCTGTGTTAACTGTTAGATTTTGTAAGAAAACATTTGTCCTATGTTAAATTATCAGTGGATTTTGTAAGAAAGCATTTTTGTCCTGTGTTAACTGTTAGATTTTGTAAGAAAACATTTGTCCTATATTAAATGTTAGTGGATTTTGTAAGAAAGCTTTTTTGTCCTGTGTTAACTGTCAGTGGATTTTGTAAGAAAGCTTTTTTGTCCTCTGTTAACTGTCAATGGATTTTGTAAGAAAGCTTTTTTGTCCTCTGTTAACTGTCAATGGATTTTGTAAAAAAGCATTTGTCCTCTGTTAACTGTCAGTAGATTTTGTAAGAAAACATTTGTCCTCTGTTAACTGTCAGTGGATTTTGTAAGAAAGCTTTTTAGTCCTCTGTTAACTGTCAATGGATTTTTAAGAAAGCTTTTTTGTCCTCTGTTAACTGTCAATGGATTTTGTAAAAAAGCATTTGTCCTCTGTTAACTGTCAGTAGATTTTGTAAGAAAACATTTGTCCTCTGTTAACTGTCAGTGGATTTTGTAAAAAGGTATTTTTGTCCTGTATTAACTGTCAATGGATTTTGTAAGAAAACATTTGTCCTCTCTTAAATGGCAGTAAAATGTGTAAGAAAACATTTGTCCTATGTTAACTGTCAGTAGATTTTGTAAAATAACATTTGTCCTCTGTTAACTGTCAGTAGATTTTTTGTAAGAAAACATTTGTCCTATGTTAACTGTCAATGGTTTTTGTTGTTTCATTATATTTTGTGCTCAGATCCACAAGACTATATGACTTTGCTTTAATAAGAGATCTTCAATTTGTGTGATTATAGTAAATATTTAAAGTTTTTAATGTCTGATGTCTGATGAATGACTCTGATGTAAGCAAATGTTAAAGAAATGTTAAATTTGTGCTCCCCAAAATACTGTCATCTGAAGTGCACTGCAAAATTTTCAGAATTACTGATTTGTAGATATTTACATAATGTTATCTAGTATATGTCCAGAAATGCAAATACATGTATTTAAATATACAGCTGAAATCCTATGCCAATATACACATTAATTACAGTAATACTGACACATATAGAGACACATTTACATATCTAAGTATATATACACTTAATATTTGTATTTTTTATGTTGTAGCAGCAGAAAATACATATGTCACACACACACATATACACACACACAATGAATGAGAGTATATACCTGGGGGATAGAATCCAGTTCATTGAAAGGAATATAAGGCTTAATTGGAGAACACCGTAAAGGCAGTTTAAACCGGCCTGCCATTAGTCGTCCTTGCCCATCAAATAATGGCATCTTGGTCCAAGCTCGAGTCATGAGGCGAGTGGGGTCATGGTTTGAACCTGGGGCACCTGCTGCTTGCAACTCCACAACTATACCCAAATCAGACTGGGGTGGACATCTAGACAAAAATGAAGAAATATAATCAACATACAAAGTTGCATGTTCTATTTATAAAATCTCTTTGGAATAATGACTACATATATTGAGCAGCAAGTTTTATATAGATATTAACAGAATGTAAAATATGTGGGTTGTTTTGTTTTCTTAAATTATAAATATCATGAAAGCACTGGAAATAAGTATTAGAAAAAATGCTAATTGCAAATTTGAGAATTTAAATTAAGGTAATACTGAGATTAAAATATGCAATTATTTGAAAGCTATGTTACCTAGTGCATGGCAACAGTAAATTCAATAGTTACTTGCATGGAAGGAGTGAGTGTCTAGGTAACATTAAATTCAATATTTACTTGTATGGAAAAATGTGACCACATCACAAAAATTTGCTAGTTACTTATATGAAAGAAAGTGTGTGACTAGGTCATACTAAATTCAGTGTTTGAGTCTGTTAGTGATTAAAACTCTTGTTGAGTGTGTGACTAGGCCACTCTAATTACTTGCTTGATCAAAGTATTATTTTGATGTTATTTATATAGGCCACTCTAATTACTTGCTTGATCAAAGTATTATTTTGATGTTATTTATATAGGCCACTTTAATTAATTAATTGTTTGATCACAGTGTTATTTTGATATTTATTTATATAGGCCACTTTAATTAATTAATTGTTTGATCACAGTGTTATTTTGATGTTATTTATATGGGCCACTCTAATTACTTGCTTGATCATACTGTTATTTTTATGTTATTCATATAGGCCACTTTAATTGCTTGGTCATAGTGGGGTTTTTTTGTTGTTGTTTTGTTTATGTTATTCATATAGGCCATTTTAATTAATTATTTGTTTGATCACAGTGTTATTTTGATGTTTATTTATATAGGCCACTCTAATTACTTGATTGATTATAGTGTTATTTTGATGTTTATTTATATAGGCCACTCTAATTACTTGCTTGATCAAAGTGTTATTTTGATGTTCATTTACATGGGCTACTCTAATTACTTGTTACTTGATCCTAGTGCTATTTGAATGTTTGCTTATTTCTATTTACGTTAAATATTTTGTGAAGAATGTTATGAGTGCCTGATTACTGTTTAAAATAGTTCATTAATGCATAAAATGAATCAGACTAGCAGATAATTGCTGTTGTTTGCTAGTGTTTAATGTAAACAGTGATTTTTGTGTTCTGTTGCATGTATGATGCATAATGAGTTGAGAGGAGTAGTCTTGTTTAATTCAGGATTGATAACAGAAGTGTAACCAACCAATTAGACCTACTCCACCTGCTGCTCTGGTGACAGTTAACCATTTCCCAAATTATGCAGAGGTATCAGATATTGAACAATTATATTGGATGGTTTTCATTGGTAACAGTTATTTCACATTTCAAGACAAAATCTCAGAATTACTAAGTGAAGATAGGTGACAGATAGCATAATCTAGTATGAGCAGTGTGATGTAGCCCAGCAGGTGACAGCAATATATAATCAGTTTTGTGCAATTATTAATCTATATAGTTACCATATTCTACCATATAATCATGTATATGAACAAAAACTATTATTCTCATTGTGGATATATATATAGACAGATAGTGTAGTCTTAAGAAAGATAAAGAACAGAAAAGGAAAAATAATGAACAAAGAATGAGAAATAAAGAAAGGAAATATAAAATAAAGAAGAGAAAAGAAAAATAAAGAATGAAAAAGGAAAAATAAAAACAGGAAAGGAAAAAATAAAAACAGAAAAGGAAAAAATAAAAACAGGAAAAGAAAAAAGAAAAACAGGAAAGGAAAAAAAAATAAAGAATAAAAAAGGATTGAAGTTGAATACACATACATCACAGAAAGCAATCAGATCATACATCACAAAATCTTACCTAGGAACAGGCTGTCTGACACCAATAATTAATGACAAAATCTTACCTAGGAACAGGCTGTCTGACACCAATAATTAATAACAAAATCTTACCTAGGAACAGGCTGTCTTACACCAATAATTAATGACAAAATCTTATCTAAGAACAGGCTCTCTGGCACCAATAATTAATGACAAAATCTTACCTAGGAACAGGCTCTCTGGCACCAATAATTAATGACAAAATCTTACCTAGGAACAGACTCTCTGGCACCAATAATTAATGACAAAATCTTACCTAGGAACAGGCTCTCTGACACCAATAATTAATGACAAAATCTTACCTAGGAACAGGCTGTCTGGCACCAATAACTGCATGGCAGACAGTTTGTGTGTAATTCTGTCGTGTAGAAGGTTCTGTATAGACCATAGGTAGGACAGCTGGCTCCCCGAGTTTGGTAGACAAATTATGGAGACCAACCAAAAGCCGGACAGCTGTAATACTTGGGTCCAGGTTTAGCACAAAGTCATAAAAGATTACAAATCCAGCACTGGAAAAACAAGACATAAACACATACATATATTATATATAGACCGAGAGATAGAGAATGGAAATAAATATATACACTTACATCTTATTTTTAAATACTAAACTTATAGCAATGAAATATTTTAAAATACTAATGCGAATACAACTTATTGGCAGCTGGAGTTATTCTACCATGCTTGAATTCATTACAAGAGATGTATGACCCCCAGATTTATGAAAGATAGCAAAATGTTATGAGAATGCCATTGATGTTCCTTGATTGTGGATGAAACAATTCTGAGTATAAAGATTATATTTATTTTGAAGGAGTCCAATTTTAGTATTATCATTCTCTGGATTTGTTTAAACTGAAAATTAAATGGAAGACTGTTAAAGAGAGTTATAAATCATTAAAAACTAAAAATTAAAGCTGTTTGTTACCTTTCATCCATGACTTAATGTAATATCAGAAATTCACTTCTTGAATGGTAACATCAATTTCAATGGCAAATTCAGATCGCAGGACTTATACATTTGAGTATCCTAAATGACATCAGATGAAAACGTGTGGTACCAGAGAACAGAACCATGTGGGACACCAAGGTTAAGACAGGCTGATTTGGAGTTCTTGTGGTTGGTCAAATCTGTATTTGTTTATCAGTCAAGCTTGACTTGACAAGGTACTGTGAATCACATACTGCTTAACATGGCAATATTTCTCCAAATTTGCTTCACAATTGATGACCATTAGTGTTCTAGGGCTATTTTCAACACAACTGTCAAAGCACCCTTTTCAGAGCAACAAGAATAGCACTGTATCTTCTTTGTCACTGCTTGTTCGAACTGTACATGTCGATTTATTTATTTTTTTTGGTTTTGCTTTGGTAAAATATGACTCACTTTATTATTGTCATTTTGCATGTGGAATCATTTTGTTCTGTTACATTATGCTTAATTTTTTATGTGTTTCAATAATTTGTATGATGACCTTGAGTATTTTATACGTACATTATTGTGAAGCTACTACTACTACAAGATTATAATTCCCTTTATCATTATTGCATGTCATCACAAATTTTGACTTCAGAGATTAAAGATACAAGCATCTTTATTATTTGAACTCTAAGTACAAGTCTTTTAAAAAAAATTAAATCTACTTATAGATCTAATAAAGAATTTATTCACTTCATACTTCATTAGCTTCTGACTATACTGGAATTTGGTGACTGTGTATGACTAGTCTTTATCCTTTAATTTTTATAATATCCCTTTGATATTAGTTTAATTTGGTCTTTTCTCAGTTGTGGAGAGTTTTCGATGGTTAAGCAAAATATGATTTAATATTTTATAATGTTGAAAAATAAATAAACTCATCAAAGTATGTGTCCCATCAAAAATGCTGCATTGTACCAGCAGCCAAGTCTAAAAATACAGACTTAGCTGTTCATTATTTTGTTTAATTTTATTTTACATGAATTATACTTTTAAATGATATGACTGTCCTTTCTTTATTTAAAAATCAAAAAAACCAAAATCATAATAACTGTCTGGTACGATCTTCAAAGTTGTCATCATTTACACACCATACTGATAAATAAACTACTTCAGATAGTAACAATACAAAATTCAGGAAAAAAATATAAGTCAATCAAGTAGAAACCACAAAAATATCCAAATTGATGATAAACTTACTTAAAGACAATGTAATCCACTTTGATTCTTAACTTAATGATAGTTTATTTCATTCTTCAATAAATTGTTGAATTAATACTCTCACAGAGCTAATTCTGATACTTAATCTTTAGTTTTCTTAGAAAATTATTAATATCATTTTAAAATGCATCTCTTGAAAAATAACATTTTTGCTGTATATATTTTTTCCCATCATTCCTGCATATTAATTAATATAAGCCTACATTTAAACTACACTTATGACTTTTGTGAGTACATCCATCAAACGAAAAAAAAAAATAGAAGCCTACATTTAAACTACACTCATGACTTTCATGAGTACACCCATCAAACTAAAAAAATAGAAGCCTACATTTAAACTACACTTAAATGACTTTTATGACTATACCCATCAAACTAAAAAAAAATAGAAGCTTACATTTCTGTTTTATGTTAATAATTCCTTTACTGTTATTTTGCAATTTTATATTTAATTTGGACTTAAAAGTAAACAGTTAATAAAATTATATATAGTTTCTGATTCTGTGATTTATAAAGTTGTGCCATTTTTAAATACTCCAAGTGAAACAGTATAATCCAAATAGAGTAGTATAGAATGAGACTCAAAAATGGTAGTTCAACACAAACAATAGACATGTCTCGCAAGATCAGGTAAGTTGTAAATCATATCATTGTACTGCAGATAATAACAGAGTTTATTATATAATTCACTTCTTTTTAAATATACACACCTAACAGTGCTGTTTTGTTATGGTTTTCCTGTTTTTTTTAAGTTGAATAATCTAAAATTGCTTAACTGCATTTTATTGTCCAGTTTTATATGAACCAATGTCACTTTCCAAAAAGCTGCTTCAAACAATGCACAGTTGTTGATATAAATAGTTATCTCTTTTTAATTTCTTCTATATTTCAAAATCTGTTATGTTATATTACATTAAATTATTATTGAAATGTTGTTATTATATCACTGTAAGTCACAAACTAATTATTGCATAATATATCAATTATTTTACACTTCTTTCACTGAGGATGTTAATAAGGAGAAACTATTCATTATAATAAACAGCAATCATCTCTTTCATCAGCAAGGATAATATTGTCTCTTTTGTCATAGCTTATTCAACTGCAATTCCATTTCATTTACATATTTCAATTTGTTGTATTTTTCTATTTAGATTCATCATTTTGTTATCTTATATTGCCTTTAGTTTTCTTAGTATTGAGCAATTTGTATGAAGATATTTTGTTGTGTAAATGTAATTTAATGTGTAAATATTGTAAATCACATAAAGCTTTTATAAAGTGCCCTATTAAGTCATAATCATTATTACTATTGTCATTTATTAAGATATATAACATTTCATTTTACAACACACTAGCAAGCAATTGGTCTATTCAATATAATTACTCTCTTGATAGAATGTTAATTTTAATGATATCTCTCTCATAAAAGACCCATTCATCCAAACACCACAAGCACATTCTATTATCAAATAACAAAGTGTCAGAATTGCCCTTTTAAGATTTTAAGCAAAATCTTTATTAAATTTGTTTCACTTAAAAAAAAAACAACCATATTATAAAATGACAACTCTGGGAAGAGGAAATAAACAGATGCAAAGTTTATTATGTGATATCAAAACAAATTCTACATAGGTGTACATCGAACCTAAACTTTATTTTATATTATATAATTATTTTTAAAATCTAAAAGTAAGTGTTTTACAAAAAATCCTGAATAGGATTACATTATTTTAAAACAAAAATTGCAAAAGAAATCACCCTCCTCTTTAAGCAATTATACATTAAACACACAAAGTTCTGTACTTTTTGTAACATCATACAGTACACCAATACAGATGTAATGGTATACCATATTTACAATCACCTCATTAGTAAACTCATGTATGGATGGATGGAGTGTAGGGGGTGCTTCCGGCTTCCGCCACTTTCGCGCTGGTACTCATGTAAGACACGAGTCCATTAAATATATATCATGATATTTAATGCTGCCAATAACGTTACTGATGATGTTTCAATTGTGGATTGCTGTAACTCCATCAATACCTTACACAAGCAAGGAGCACTGAAATTTGCAATCTTTCAGATTTTTAGTGTCTATAATATTAAATAATGAAATAAATAAGAAGATATGTACCTGACTTAGTAATAATTAGATCTTTAAACAATCAAGTCACCAAGCTTGAAAATGCTAAGTTTGGGTCAGGGTTTATCAAAATGGATCCTATAGATTGAATAGGGCTGAAACCTCAACTTTTTGCAGAAAAGTAACTTGACCTTGATATCACCTAGCTATATTTTAACTTTCTTTTTTAATGCCTAAAGATTCAAACTGTTATTTTTTAAAAGTATAAATGATATTATTCTTTGAAACAGGAATAATATGTAAATATTGGGTCCATTCCTGTGTTTTTCTTGAATTTCAAATATAAAGATCTTGAAAATTTTAATTTCTTAACTTACCAAATGCTATTATTACTGTTTATCATATTTAAGTTTTAAATACAGAAAAAAAGGCTTCCATTCATTATATCCCAGTTAGGGTTTATTTTGAAATCTCTGCTGTAAAGATCTACCTACTCCTGAAAGAAACAAAAAGTATGTACAATCCTAACCCTTAACTGTTGATGGTTTTAAGCCATTACATATACCACTAGCATACATATGCACAGATTTAATTTTTTCACATCCAAAAATTAATATTAAAAACAATATTCTTATAACACTGATTTGATTACAAAATTGTAGAAAATATTTGTCAAATGTCATGACATCTCATAAAATGTTATCATAGAATCCATGTTTACATAGACCAGAGACAAGGTGAAAGTATCCCAATATTGGCCATGCACATCTTCACTTACCTATTCCAGATTTAGAGTGCAAGTTTTTCCAATGAAAATATTCCTGGTGATTATTTTATTTAAATCAATTAATTAAATCAATAAATTAATTTTTAAAAGCAGTAAGAATCTTTTTGCCTATAAGCAAAAGTTCTAAACAAAATGCATACCAATTAATTATTAATGCATATGACCAAGAAAAATTATCACAGTCCAGGAACATTCTCAAACATTAGAAAAAACTCCAGATATTACAATAAACTTATCATTTTAAAATTGCTCAATCTGGAATTTGCATTGCAAAGAAAACAAATTTATCAATATATAATTATTTTTCTTTGTGGTAATAAGTCAATCAATTAGTTTGCATAATACAGGTAACCCTTGGTTTATGATGATTTGTTTTGTGCTGATTCACAATGTAATTTGCTAAAACTGTGCACTACCACTATGAACTCATGCTTAACTAAGGGTGCACTTCAGTGTTAGGCATGAGAAACATTTACTGTATATGACTACAGTCACTTAGAGCCTTATAACAAGGGGATGAGAGTAAATCAGGGACTTCATCAGAAAAGTGAAATCTAATAAAAAAATTAACTTTTTTATTGAACTATTTAGTTCTGTTATGTTATATATTTGACACAATTTTATCTTTATATCTGAATTTTACCCACATTAATTTCAATGCTTTAAATATAATAATACATATTATACTACATATACCTATTCTGGGGAACTGGTTTCAAGAATAGAAACTCGGTGCAACCTGAGGACTACCTGTTTATATATATATATATATATATATAATCCTCAGGATCTTTTGTGATTTCAAGTTTCAACAAATTGTGAATAATATTTATGTGATTACAAAAATGCATGTATTTATTTATTGTTTATAAATACAGAAAATACCCTGTACAATCCAAACCCATGCTGATCTGAGTAATTCAAACAATTTTAGCTGTGTTGAATTTCACATGTTGTCATAGTGTGTACAAACTTTTGTAAGCAGAATGCTCTTGTGATAAAAGGTTATATCAATGATTGTCATTTTAAATTTGTCTACACATAACTTTTCTGACAATAAAAAGGTTATATGCACCTATACAATCAATTTTTTGTTAAGTTCAAAATGTAATTTTTATCACAAATGCATAATCCAAACTTAAATACTTTTATTTCAATACATCCTTACATTAAATAGTTAGGATTAATGAAGTTGTCTTTTTTAATGTATCTTTTTTTTTTTTTTTACAAATTTACAAATTCTTTTACTAATTAACCCAACCATCTGAATGTGATGCTCATTAAACTAGTGTTGGAAAGTTATATTTTTTCAAAGTAAAATCTCAGAATCATTTTACTATAATGTTAAAACACAGACGTATATAGAACAGAGATTAATGTCATTTTCTGATTATCATTTCATAATAAATATATTATGGAGAACAGTAGAAAACTATAATACTATATAATTGTATGTTTGGTATTTTATTTGTTTGTTTAATGCATTTTTATAAGTATGTATTTTTGTTTATTTATATTTTTATTTCTCATTAACTCATGTGCTTCTACTGAATTATGATAACACACATTCCTTAACTACCTTCTCGGATTGGTGTCTGATAGGTTTTGCATTTGTTTTTAAGTGAACTGAAATTGATCTTGTACAGATGGTTAATTTAATTATGAAATTCCATACTTAAAATCTTATCAAGATCTAAAAAAAAAAAAAGGAAATGTAATTACTCTAACTGATCCTTGCCTCACAATTACATTAACATTAACCATAAACTGATAAACAGAATACTTGTAAGAGTAAATGTAGCTATATGTTCATTTAACACTTTGACTGAAATAAATCCTCATCTAATTAAGTTCCTTTTCTTAAAATAGATCTTGCTGCTGTATTTGTCGTTGAACCATCAAGGTGTCCGTTGGATGCACTGTCCTCTGAAAATAAAGAACAAGCACATATTCCAAAAAGAATCTAAACAATAAACAACACATATTGCAGAACAATGTAAATAAAGGCAAAAACAATTCTATTTCTAAAATGTATGAGAAAGGAAGCGAAAATATTATCTTTTACAAAAAACTACACACACAAAAATACTACAGCAAACTTTGAAAAGTGTTTGTTTATATTGTAATATTTAAATTTGTTTGGTTTCCCTACTTACAATTAACATACATAATCCTTTATTCAACAGAAGAATAAAAAATTCAGTAAGGTAATAAATGAACTACAGTATCAGTGGCAGCTTATGGGTATGCAGTACCCTCCAGGAGCAATCAGCAGCATAAAACTAACATACAAGGAAAAGCAAATGTTTTCTTCACACCTTTATCTAGATTGTCAGGAAATCTTAGGCAAATTATGCTGAGTTATGAAATTATTTTCATTTTATTAATCGTATCTATTTAATTTATGAGAAGTGACTTCCATTAGGCAACTTGCGCTCAGATGGTGCAATAACGTGTTTACAAGTTGAGAGTATGTGCGTCACACTAGAGGTGACGGAAAGGCCGGTAACCGTATATGAGATGCCCATATTTGGTCACTTACATTCCGTATTGTGACATAGCATTAATCTGCCAGCTGACCTAGAGTCATTCATATATACGCGTGAATGAATCGAAATTCCTCCAAGGGTAGAGAAATCGCGTCCACTATTCTGACCGCACATGATTTTACATAGTGGTAAATATAGTTGACTTCTCTAAATTGTAGTATTTCTCATTTATAAAATATCGTATAAAATATTCATGTGATTGTTAAATGATTGATGTATTTTGCTCACAGAAGCTAAGTGGCATTAGCGATTGATAAATTCTGTAGAATGATCAAGATAGAATAACCGCCGTGTATTGCTATATTCCCGCTGTTAGGATCATTATAATGGGAAAGTGGTAATGGTGAATAGACAATCGTTAGCAGGCATCGTGTGAACCACAGGCTAAAATATATTGTATTAAGAAGCTATACATTTGTAAAGCTAAATCATTTGTTCATTTAGATACTTTTATTGATTTGAAACTGTGAATTAGCTGTAGCTAATTAGTGGAGATTGTAAAGAGTAATCTATCGCTGTTGCCACAAATATAATCACTTATTGTAACGTGATATTGTAGAATGATGTTATTCGTTTACAGCCGGTCTGGGAGTCTTAGAGATGAGACTCGAATCTTAAAGTTTAAGACTGGGAGTATCTCTTGTGTCTGTGATCAACTGTTTGAGGACTATGCCAAGTGCCATACCCAACGTTAGAGGTATCAGACAAGATAACTGCATCATGTGCTGCATGATGTCAGAACCGCGCCGGTCAAATAGACGACAGCAACAGTTCAGCTACTTCATGAACTATTAAGCTAAGTGGGATATGTCCCAGAGATAGACAGAACAGACATTAATATCAGGTATATAGCCATTCGGAATTCAGGCTAAACAGAATAGATTATCTCTAATAATCCATGTTTCGTTAATGTTCATTTTTCTATTATTATGAGTTGTTATTAAATTTGTTGTTATCTTACCCATTGTTATATAATTGTTTGTAGCACAACTGGATTAACTAGCTGGGGGCGAGCCGTAATAAAGGATCATAATTCTTAATTTATAAATAAAAGGGGGAGATAACATTGCTAGCTAGGGCAAGTCAACTGATTTATCTAGTGATGTGTCGGTGAGTAATAGCCTGAATCATCTGGCATTTCGTAGTGGATAGGTCAGGTCATCTGGCTGTCACTATTGGTTAGAGATTAATCAATAACCAATATTGATACCTGAAAATCTAAAATAGGACAGAGTCATTAAACCTAGACCAAACATGTGACATAGATGATGAAGTATGCTCCTAACCTGCAAAACTCTGCCTCCTCCAAATTAAAATAAAAAATATTTTAGAATTTTTTTATTCATCTACATAATTTGACTATTTGAATTATCTATTTTTGCTAATAAAGGAACTAAAATAATATTCTGTAATTTTAATGCAATTACACATTTACTTGTGCAATGACACCACCCCCAACCAGCTACAGTGCCCCCATACAACATGCACTAGGGTACAATTCCTCCCCTCCTCACCAAGTCATGCTGCCACTGTATAATGCAATTCATTCAAATTTGTATTGCAAAGAATATATTTCCACTACAACATTTATAGTAAAAAATATTGAAAGTGTTCAAATATTAAACAAATGATTAGATCAATTAATGAAATTAAGCAGACCATGTTAAATGAGTAGAGCAAGCAAGAATAATAATAATTTCATGTAAAAGGATATTTTAAAAAATTTGTAAGAGCTATAAACAGAAATTAACTGTTGACAAATAAAAACAATTAGTAACTAATAATAAAATGAAATTAAAAAAATGCTGACATAGAAAATAACTATAGCATTGAGAAAAGTACAATGTTAGAAAATGTTGAACAACTTAATACATTGGAACGTTAAAGAGTCTGTGATAAGTAGATTTATATAAATTTAATTAATCAAAACAATGGGGAAATAAAAAATATCTCAAAACACAGGTTAAGAAGAGAGAGAGAATACAGGAGTAGAAAAAATGTACATACACTATTTAGGAACAGGTCATAATGTAAGATGGTTACACAGATGAAGGAAAATGAGAAAACTGCCTATGGTGGTGAGGGGGGAGGGAGGGGAGAGACAAAGTTAGGGAGAGGGAAAGAGGAAGAGAATTGGGAAGGAGAGGGGAAAGAGAGGCAGAGAGAGGTAATGAGGGAAAGAGAGGCAGAGAGAGGTAATGAGGGAAAGAGAGGGGCAGAAAAATAAGGAGAAAAAAGGACAGGGAGAGGTAAAGTGTGAGAGAGAAGAGTGATAGAAAGAGACAGGTGGGAAAGTGAGGCGCAGAGACAGAGAAAGGTAAAGAGAAGCAAAGAGTCAGAGATAGAAAGAGACAGGAAAAGGGATAGAGAGGCAGAGAGATAGAGACAAAAAGAGAAGCAGACATAGAGATATGGAAAGAGAGAGATAGAGATAGAAAGAGACAGGGAAAGGGAAAGAGATGGAGAGAGACAGAGACATAAAGAAAAGGGTGGAAGAAGAAAGAGGAATGGAGAAAATTGGGGTTAAAAAATGAAACAGCTAATGAAAAGAGAAAGTAAAAAGATAGCAAAATTTGCACATCATCTACATTTGCAACAATGACTTCCAGAAACACTTTCCTTTTATCCAGTAAAGTAAAAGACAAAATTAGTACACATACACTAATGATTAAATATATATGACTATAAAGACTCCATTACAACATATATATTTTTTTTAATAAACTGAAGCTGAATAAAGACATAATGAATAAAATTATCTTTATGCTTTAAAAAAAAGTGATAACTGCTCATTTACATCAGTATCACTTAGCACATGCTCATAGTCATGTATCAAAGCATTCAACTGAGCAGTAAGCAATAACCATGTAAATGGTATAACAATCCAGGTGTCTATTGCATTCCTGGTAAAGAATATTTGCATTCTTGCTAATGTCTTTACTTAGTCAAATGTTGATTATCTTGAAACTACATAAAAGTAAACTGTTGGAACGTGATTTTTCATTTGTAGCATTTTACTTGCTACATGGAGTCAGAGCAGACTTATTCACTAAAAAAGATAAAGTCCTGTTAAGTAAATTATTTATTAATTAGAAAACAGATGATAAGCATGCAGAGAAAGAAAATGCCCAAATACAATCAACATATGAGTCAAGAGTGTTAATAAGATGAAATTAATTTTCAAAAATACTGGCAAAGTTATGTCTTCCATTATGAAATATTATGTACTGCAGAACAAAATAAAAGTTAGGGATGAAAACATAAAAGAACAAAAATATTTCAAACAAAAATCAAAATAATTACTTTTAGAGCTGTAGGTCATAATATGGATCTCCTGTTTCATCTTGTCTGTGTTGTGTGTGCACCCATGTATGACCATAAGCTTGCACCCGTCGCGGACTGTAACTGCAAAGAGGCCTCTTTTGCAAACTCGGTATCGGCCTTTCATCAGTATATAATTTAACGCGTGGTGGTGAGAAGTGGTATAAAGTTGTAAGCATGTGACTTATGAGAAGGTTGTTGTATGTTATATATTGCTGATTAATTCCATAAATAGAAATTCAGGCCAAAAAAAATTTATCTGTTCCATAAACTATAGTAGTAATAATTAATGTGACATAAAATATACTTTTCAATACAATATAATGTAAACAACATTACTTTTTTATCAAATATTCTTAGCATTAAAAAAAATATTACACTCTAATTCTTTCAATTAGGTCTTACATTTTGGGGAGAGAGGTAGAAGCAATTTTTTTTTTTAAATTGTAATTAGAAATCTCAGTTTAAGCTTTCAAATAATGAAGGACTAAATATTACTAACAGTTTTCTCTGCCTGTATGCATTCATATTTCTCATGTACAGAAATTTGTAAAAATGAACATATTCCACATTCTATGAATAATTAAAACTATTCATGGTTTTTATCAACTCATAAATAATTAATACTATTCATATTTTGTCTGCCATGAATATGACAGATTTTAATCAGGGTTATGGAGTAGGTACAAAATTTCCATCTCTTGACTCCTGAAATGTTAGAAATCTTACTCCTGTAGTTTATTACTATCATAAGGCATAAAATTATATATTTTTTATGAAGTTATATGCATAGGTGTAAATAAATGAAGAAGTAGCTTTCATAGATTTTATTTTAAAACTATTTTGTAATTATACAATATTATAATATAAAAACATCAAAATATACTTAATATGATAATTTTTATCTAAATTGAAAAGATTCTTTAAAAAAATCATAATAGGTCCAGTTTCACTGATACTCTCAAATCAGATATGAAGATTCTGAGGGCTGAAAACAAATATTTCACAGTGATTTGAGTCAGTGGTAATGCTGTAACAGTCAAAACGGCATTTTGAATAATGTTGGGGCATCAAGGTATTGCCCCAAAAGTGCTCATTTCAGAAGTAGAGTCAAATTTCTCCGTCTCTTTCAGAGCTTGGTAAAAATTTATTTTGAATTTAGTTAGATATGATGGAGCTTCTCTTTCTCCGAAACTTTTGAATTTTAAGCAATGACATTTTGATCAATCCTTTATGTCTAGATATTTTCCAAATCTTTATCTTTATAGTTACTGTTGATGAAGATGATAAATAAGAGTGAGTGAGTGTGTCATGAGGCAACCTGGCTATTGTCTCATCTTCCTCAGGTATGCCTTTAATATGAACTTCTAATTTATACAACAGAAGATTTTTTTTGTAGTTGTTTTTAGCTCACTATTTCATTAACTTCAAAAAGTACCTTACTTCCAATGCTTAAAAAGTACTAAATTAATAATAAACAGCTATTTTGAGATGTTATTTCAATTTTTTAAAAGTTTTTACCACCTCATGGTTCAAACATGGATCATCTTTAACCTCAAGTGTTGTAAATTTAGGAGTCAGAGTTAGGACATTTTTACTGACTCCACTAATCAAACAACCAACTCCATTACTCTAACTCCTAACTCCACAGTCCTGTAATTAAAACTGAACACTCTTGCATATTCATGGTCATAAACAGTTCACAGCCTATGATCATGAATATGTTAATTAATCAGAAGCAACAAAACACACTCATATATTCATAGTCATAAACTGTTAATTATTCATGAACACAAAATATATACAGTCTAACATATTCATGATTATTCTATGAATTTATGAATATCATATTTTGTGTGCTCATGAGTAATTAAGACTGAACACACTCACATATTCAATGTCATAAACTGATCATAGATATATTAATTATTCAGCACCCAAAATATTAACCCTATCACAGTCAAGAGGGTTCACTGTATTCATGAATATGCCAATTTGTTTGTACTTTGTGTATTAACAACAACTGTTCATAGTCTGTATTCATATATATAAGATTGTATTGTGTTTTCATAATAATTAAGACTTCATTCACTGTTGTCATAAATATGTGAGATTATTATATTTTGTCTACATGAATAAGTAAGACTGTTCATAATTAGTATTATAAATACATAAAATTGTTCATAGTTTGGATGTACATGATTGTGTGATTTAGTGACATTTATTTAGTTATGTTTGTGTGATTGAAATATTTATTACACTTGTTTTATTCTTTTCTGATTTGGTAATTAGATCCATAAAGCTATAATGTACTTACTATTGATCATATGGTGCCATTACGTCCAAATCCACATAAGCTCTCTACAAAAAACAAAACATTCAGCTCTCTATAAAGTAATTTTTAAAAAATTCATTTATATGCTAGAGCAGGGTGGTCTAACTTATTCAACCATGAGGCCACATAAATAAAAAATTTATATAGGCCATTCATGATAAAAAAAAATTAATTATACCATTTAATTAAAGAAATATCTTTTGTATGAGTATGGCCACAAAGCAATTTTACGCGGACCACATTTGGTCTGAGGGACTGCAGTTGGACCATGCTGTTCTAGTGACATTGGTTTTAAAATATACTGTAAATATTTGCTAGACATTGATTTAAAAAAATAAAAGTTAAACAGACTAATGGGATAACACAGAATCTAATATATTAAATAACCCTCTCATTTACTATTTTTTAAAATAAGTTAAACAGAAGGCAAAGTAAGGTGAATTTCATTTTACCTAAATTAAATAATGGGAAAAAATCTGTGATGAATATATTTACATTTTAAATCTATTCATATTTTTATTATAAGTGTCTATATGTATGAGTGCTTGTGGTGAGTGGTATATGCATACATTTGCGTGCGTGCATGCGTGTGTGTGTGTGTGTGTGTGTGTGTGTGTGTGTGTGTGTGTGTGTGTGTGTGTGTGTGTGTGTGTGTGTGTGTGTGTGTGTGTGTGTGTGTGTGCACGCCTGTGCATGCAGTGGATAGCAAGGCAAAGTGCTGCCCAGTCAATTACTAAAATTATTCCCCAACTCCATTCATATTATTCATGATATATGGTACTCTTACTAATAGCAAATAAATGCCCAAATTACCATCCCCTAGAAAGTGACACATGGGGCCACCACCCCTTTCACTCCTCACCCCCTCATTACACTACTGTATGTGTGTGCATGCATGTATATAAATAAGTATGTAAGTGTGCAGGAGAAAACAAAATATAAATATTACAATGTATAAAAAAAATTAGTTAGTGGTATTTTACTAAAATACAATATGAACATAATGCAAAAATAGAATTGAGCAACATTATATATATTTGCAAATCACTAAATGAATTTAATTCTAATCCATGTAAAGTTGCAGAAATTGATCTTCTGAGTAATATACAATTTACAAAGAGTTGCTGTCATTAAAACTGCTCTCATACTAAGCCTGACATTCAAAGATTCGAATTTTAGATTCCTAAGTACAAGAAGTATCAGAACCTTTGAGTTTTCATATTTATGAAGTTAAGTGAGTTCCACTCATATTATTAATAGAATTTGTATCTATTCTCCTATTATGTTCTAAATATGCAGTTACTAGTCATGACTGATAAGAAAACTATTACATTAACCAGAATCAACAGCAATACCGGTATATTAAATGAATGATATTTATTTATTTATTTTTAAAAGGTTAATTTCACACATTTACCCTAGACCTAGGCCTGCAACAATAGTAAAAGCAATGGAATGCATTGTATTCTATTCAAATTATGACTACATTGTATTATATTCAAATTATGACTACATTGTATTCTATTCAAATTATGACTACATTGTATTCTATTCAAATTATGACTACATTGTATTCTATTCAAATTATGACTACATTGTATTCTATTCAAATTATGACTACATTGTATTCTATTCAAATTATGACTACATTGTATTCTATTCAAATTATTTATATTGTGACTACACTATATTCTGTTCAAACTGTTTATATTGTGACTACAGTATATTCTGTTCAAATTGTGACTGCATTATATTTGATTCAAATTGTTTATATTGTGACTGCATTGTACTCTATTCAAATTGTTTATATACTTTGACTGCATTCTGTTCAAATTGTTTATATTGTGGTTGCATTGTATTCTATTCAAATTATTTGTATAATGTGACTTCATTGTATTTTATTCAAATTGTTTATATTGTGACTTCATTGTATTTTATGCAAATTCTTTATATTGTGACTTCATTGTATTTTATTCAAATTCTTTATATAATGACTTCATTGTATTTTATTCAAATTCTTTATATCATGACTTCATTGTATTCTATTCAAATTTTTCTTATTGCAACTACATTGTATTCTATTTGAATTATTTATATATTGTGATTATACTGTAAAAATGTATTTAGTATCTCCGTAGCATTGCATAATCTTCACTCAAAGCTAATGCAAAATTATTTTGAGAATTTGTCTTTAATAAAGTCTAAAGAAAATGTGTATGAATCATAAAATCAAATAAAATGTGTTTATGAGTCAAAACATTATAATTAAACTGTGTTTATGAGTTTTTAAAAAAAGTAAACTGATGTATGTTTAGGAATAATAAATTCTTAAGTAAAAAGTATTTATGAGTCATAAAATCTTAAGTAAAATGTGTTTATGACTCCAAAAGTCTTAAGTGCAAAGTATTATTGTCAATGCTTAAGGAAACTGTTTTATGAGTCATAAGGTCATAAAGTAAACTGTGTTTACAAATCACATCTTAAATAAACAGTATTTATTACTCACTGTTTTAATACCAATATATTTATGAGTCATAAGTAAAAAGTGTTTATAAGCCATAAACTAAACTGTGTTTATGAGCAAATAAAATGTTTATGAGTCAAATTCTTAAGTAAAATGTGTTTCATAATCATTATATCATCAGTGAAATTTAGTTATGAGTCCTAAAGTAAAATGTGCTTATGAGTCATAAAATCTAAGTAAACTTTACAAGCCATACAGTCTTAAGTAAACTATGTTTACGAGTTATAAAGTCTGAAGTAAAACATGTTTATATGTCAAAAGGTCTTAGTACAAATGCCTACAAAAAAAACTGGCTGGAAATACTGCCACAAGATCACTCTGAAAGAGTACAAATGCCTAAAAAAAAAAAAAAAAAACCAGGCTGGAATACTGCTGCCACAAGATCACTCTGGAAGAGTACAACAGATATGTAATTAACTGTAAACTGATTTATTTAAGACTATGCAGTCAAAAATCTTTAATCCTCAAAATAACCTAAGAAACTGCTTACAAAGTCTTAATTGCTTAAAGCAGTTTTTTCCCTATACATTTCATTTCAGTCAGAGAGAAGGACCTTTATCCCTTTCAGCCATAACAATGGTGAAAGAGCTGTACAATTCATACCTGTGGGGCTGGAGGCACCTGTTGCTGAAGAATGATTTTAGCAGGCTGCTGTTGGGCTTGAAATTCAATACGCATACGTTCCAAGATATTCTCCTGCCGTAGGCGTTCCATCTCTCTCTGAAGGTCATACATCTTCTTTAAGTGGTCACGCTGCATGCGCTGAATCTCACGCTCCAAGTCATCTAAAAAACATCAGATGCAGCACAACAATGTAGTGAGAAATGACCATCTACATGAATTTACTCTGAATTAATTAATTAAATAATGATTTAATTTCATTTTTTCTTTTCTCTGCTTACAAGAGAGAATTTTTCTGTTCTTGCATCAGAATAATTTTAGCTTATGAACATTATTTTTTTTATTAATTTATACTTATTTTTAATAAATATTTATATTTTGGGTAAAAAGGATAAAGGTTTTTACCTTTAAATTAAATGTTAAACACAATGAAGACTGATTTGACTGATAGAAGATAAATAAAATTAGACAAATGTACACAGATTGTTTGTTGCTAGGTGGTAGGTTTATTTTGATGTTTTTGTTTTAATGCTGAGTCAACCACATGACTTATCTGATTGTAAGGCAGCTCTGATAAACAATTTTAAAAGTTTAAGGTAAAAATTAAAACAAAGTCTAATATGGATATAAATCATTAAAAGACTACTAATAAAAACATGACTAAAATTCATTGTACACATGCCAAAACATTACAAGTATAATGTACAACTATGTACATGTCAGCATTTAATGCACACCCTAATTTCACCTTTGGCTACAGTAGTAGATAAACCATTTTATTCATATGACTGATATTCATACTTTATATTATTAACATAAATATGCACTGGATTAGAGCCTTAAATCAATATTTGTGATACCTATGTAGTTTCTGGTTTATCTGACCTTAATGGTATTTCTCCATTCAAGCAAATTTAGAAAGATAAAAAGGGCTCCTCAGAGTTTACCATTAAAAATTGAGCTGAGCATATCTCCAAATACAGATGGGCATTATTCAAAAGTGCAATTGATGGTCAAGGGTCAACTGCTCAACTATAAAAGGGTTCCTGATAAAAATGACAATGTAACAATATCTTCTTAATTTAAATTATACAGTTTTATAGATTTTTCAATAAGAGTTCGGCAAATAGAGTGCAATTTTTATGAAACTGGTCATCCCAACTCCGTTCCCAGAAAGATGCAAAATATTTATACTGGAACAATGAAAATCCCAGACTCTGAAAAATAAAACACTGCTTTTGCTGCAGTGATAGTCTTGTTTGACTTAAATTTTTTATTTTTTACTTTGGAATTTAAAGGTACCTATCATTAAAATACACAGTAATAATTTTTCATTGCACTATATCTAACATGTGTGGGAAACAACCGCAAAAACCCACTGTCCTTACCTATATTTAGTAAATATTTCAATAATTGTTAAAATTAGGGTTCTTTAATGCTAATATGACTTAAAGTAAATAGAAATGAAAATATTAGAGTAACTAGAGTTATATGCATGTTTTAAAGCTGAACGGAGTCCTCAGGCTTCAGACTGAGCTACACCCAAAGACAAGAAGAAAAATGTGTTGTTTCAGGTACTGTATCAGCAATCTCATTAGCCATAGTAGATCCATCATAACTACATTCAAAAACAGGGCCATTTTATCATGATTTCTGAGAAGTGATATTTATAGATAATAGAATGTGTTTCCCCTGAGTTCTGTTAAGTTGCTTCAGTGTCTTGCATCACTGAAGGAGAGAGGAGGGAGGGAATGAAATAAATAAATAAGCCCAGCTCTTCTCTGAATGACTCAAATCTCCTTCCAATTTTTTCACTGCTGTGCTGTTGAAAATATTAACACTGTTATGTTTGTCTTACATGATGCCTAAGCTTAGCTGTGCAATTTAGGCACACAGAAAATCTAAAATATCTAAACATATCCATTAATCAACTGTTATAATTTTCAAAATGAATCAAAAGTATCTTATTACTTTATTTCAGGTCTATTTGCACTGCTAACAAAGACCAAAACTGCTTCAACTCAAATGTTTAGATTCATGAAAAAGCAGATTGTTGCTGTTCAACAGTGTCTCACCAGGATAGTTATGTTAAACATTATTATTTTGGGGGATTAGATTGTTAAAAAATATCATAATCTGAGCACATTTATTATACATCATAGTTAACCAATAAATCAAAAGATCAATGCAGAATTTACTTTCAAAGGGACTTTTAAGTGTCACATTGTAAGATGAATACACTAGTCGTATTGATATGATATTGAAATAAAGACCCATGGGCATATAGGTATCAGGGAAATGGTTACAAATAAATTCTGATTATTCCTTCATTGTGAAGTTCTATTAATGTGTTAGTAAACTGCTTACAGTAAGATTAGCAGGGAACATAATGGAATGGAGGAAACTGGTTGTCAGGTCATCAGTGGTAGTCGACAAGACTAAGGGATAGATAGATAGATAGATACTGCTTCCTGTCATCAGAGGTCATTAGTCTGAATATAAAAAAGTTTAAGCTGAAAAAGTTAAGAAAAATCAGATGGCATGATAAATGAAAGTTCTATTTGTACTTTTTGTAGGAAGTGCACCAACATCCTGCTGGAAGATGACTCACTATAAAGTACTTGTATGGAAATTCCATGAACTCTTAAGTGTCCATGACAAGCAAGTCAGGACCAGCACCTCAGTACCTTAGGTACATGTTAAGATCACATGTTAAGACCAACTTTACAGCTTAATTTGCTTACCAATATATATGAAGTAAGATTTACATTAACATCTTTTAGTACTATCCCTTGTACAATATATGTAATGGTCTATGGCTTTCCTGTTTGTTTTAAAATTCACCTAGTTTCTTTTTTCAAAGTTTCATTTTAAGCTGCATATATGGTTTTTATGTTAATATGTCTGCCTGGTTAATTGATTGTCTTGCTCTCTCACTCAGTCACACAAAACACGTATATGTATAGTGCACACACACACACACACACACACACACACACAAAACATATATCCATATCTTTCTCTCATATATTTTTCATTTACACACACACATACACGCACACACTCACATACACAAACACACAGTGGACACACAGGACTTGGTCAGCAGACAACTTCACTTACATTTCTGAGATTCTTGAAACAATCTCTAAGCCATATCTTTGATACAACATGTTTCTAAAAATAAAAAAAAGTATCTAAGCAATATATAATTACTAGATTTCAGGACTTAAAATAGCAACTATTTCTATCTGAAATGTAACTTTAGAAAAATACTGTATTCTGTTTACTTATAATCTGAAATTGTCTGCTGAGCATTGCCTCCTTTGGAAGAAATTGTACACAAAAGAGCTCTATGAAGTTTTTTATTAAAACATTTATTTCTTGTTTTAAAAAATGTATAAAACCTTGGTTAAGTTCTATCTAAAGATTACCTTTGTATATCACAGAAATGCTCTATTCAATACAAACATGTATAAAATATAAACAAAATATTAATTTGCATTGCATTGCCAAAAATAAAGCTATAAAAATATTGCTGATTTTAGAACTACTACTTGAAAAACTATAAAGCCAAATGGCACCACACTCAGCAGACAAATTCAAAGTATCTAACACACAAGTATATTGCTGTTCAACAGAAATAGTTTCAGATTTATGCAATATGTCCACATACATCTTCAGGAATCAAAAAAGCAGCTTTACCAAGATTAATGAAAAAATTAGTATTTAGCATTAAAATTAATGACACCTATTAGTAATACTTGGTTGCTGAGAAAAATTGTGAACACAAACATACACACACATTTTATTTATTCATTTGATACCTGTCTGATCATATTTGAAAGAGGAAACAAGAAAAACAATGACCATTAACATTATAGTACTTTCTGACCACTAGTAACATTACATTCTTATAAATGCCAGCATTCCTGATCCACTGCTTTAAACAATACACATTCAAAAGACCCACAAATAAACCTACAGAAATCTGAGACTGAACTCGGAACAGACCAGACACATGAGGCCATATTCATGAAAAAATAACTTTAGTGTAATTTTTATAAAGGGTTAATTCTTTAAACATATATATCATCCAAATAGTTAACTAATCTCATAAAAGTTGGTGCCAAGTAGAAAATTAAAAGACATAACTAAAATATAAGCAAGTTTAAGAAGAATACTGTTAAGTTCCTTTTAAATTATTTAAAAGTCATTTGGAGTGGTAGTTGTGTGTGTTAAACAGCTACTGCTACTTTAGATTATAAGCAGGATACACAAGTCATGTTTTATGCAGTGGCAGGTATTTAAGTCATTTGTTCATTTGGGGGGTGGGGGTGGTTGTGCTATTTTAAACAGCTACACTAATTTAAGTAAGCAAGACAAATCCCAAGAGTCACATTCTGTGCAAATGTGGGTATTTAAAAGTTATTAGTTCATTTGGGGTGCTAGTTGTGTTTTTTAAACAGCTTATGCTACTTTAAGTAGGCAGGATACACAAGTCACGTTCTGCGCTGTGGCAGGTGAAGAACAAACGCTTCACAAATATGACAGAAATGAATCCCACCTGCAACAGTTTAAAAAAATCCTTCTGATACTTATTTATTAAACTAAGAATTGAATGACTACACTTTAAAAGAGAAAAGAATGTTAATTCAGATATGTTTCCAGTGCAATAGCTACTAAATACTCTAAACATCATCAGTTACATAAAAAATAATTATTACATAAAAAAAAATTTCCTGAATGCTAAGTAGTAGATGAGCATGCCTAAAGAAATATACTGGTTTCTACTGCATGTAAACCAGATTCTATAAAGATCCATATATCCATATCCATATATCCTCCTGGCAAGATAAAATATATTAATAAGAGTGTCTCCATACACGACAGGAAATGGCACACAAATATTGCATTTTGCCTGTTTTTAGAGATAGCGTGTTTTTTAATTTTTTTTTTAGAGAAAGTTTAGGATTAGGGTTAGCTGCAAATGAAAAACAGAAAATAAATGCATACGCTAAACTGTTTTTATTCAGAGTTATCTTTTCATGTACTAATTTATGTACAGGGAATCCCAGCTGTGTATTGCCATATTAGTAATATCCCTTAAGTATCACATAGGTGCCTTACAGTAGTAAAAAGTAAGGAAGATGGGAGGGCCTATATTTATGCTCTAGTAAGTATTCACACAAAAATTCCTTCTTCCACATCTAGATTAGCAAACCTAGGGAGAATAATGAAAACAAACCAGTTACTGCTCTAACATTAGAACATATTTATATAGGAAGTGTACACAAGCCAAAAATGTTAGGAGAAAAAATCTGCTCATATGTGAAGGCAGTGACAGACAGAAAAACTACTACTGCACCCAAAGATGGGTCTGAGGACAAAGTAGTCCCATCTCACAAACAGAATTTAGGCAAACAGGAGTCTCCCATCCTGCTGCTTCTACAATCTCCTCCAAGGCCCTGTACCTATAAAATGCTGCCTCTGATTTTAGGGACCTAAAGTGATTTTGGGCATGACTTGAAATACTCTTTGAATCAACCAGGTATAAATACACATAATCATAGTCATTATGCAATCAGTGCAGGATGACAGCTCAGGTGTCACCTAACCAAAAGTAAGGAAAATATATACCTTATTTTATCTCAGAGACAGATGAAGGGAATGAAAAAGAGCCAAATAAACCAGCATAACAATATGGGAGAAAGTAGCTGCCTCAAAACAAAAAAAAATGAAGAGTCTGGTTTGATAAAATGTCATACCAGCCAAACAAACCATTACCAAAGGGACATACTCAAAGGACATATAACATTTATCGCTCCCTGTTAGAGTGTGAGCTTTTCTTGAGACTGTCATGCTTGTATATATTAGGAATCCAAATACTCCTTAGCTATGCTCATCTGGTTTTATGATAAAAATTAAATGTTAAATATTTGCAAGATTAAGAACCCTTCTTTTAAGCATCAACATCAATTAAAGAATACAATAAAACTACCAAACAGATAAGTGTAATATATATTTTTTAATTTAATCAAGTCTTTTACAGTTTAACAGAGACTTTGAATGTTCATTATAATTTTTATATATTGAAAAGTAAAATTTAGTAATTTTATTGTTTTAAATTAGTATCTACAGTTTTTAAGAGGCTTAGACTTTTTAATAATTACATAATTTTAGATATAAAGAAATCTGTTTGCCTATATCCTGGAGAAATCTGTGTGACACCATTAATATTATGTCATATTTCATATTTTCACTTTTTCTTTAGGCATTTGATACCACAGCATTCTTTCTTATTTTGTTGTTTTGTCTAGGAGCAGCTTGGTTATTGGAAGTGTTGTCAGTGTCTTCTGGATATGTCTGCACTGAGGCATTTGCAGATTGAGTTGCTGCTAAATTAAGAGAACCTCCTAAACCTTGTTTAGGTTGGCCCCCCTCAGAATTGCCACTCAGATGAAATTCATCTAAAATTAGAGCTGGGCGATTAAGTTCATGGCATGCACGATCAGATCTTCTTTCAGAATTGATTGATTTGTATCTACCTTTCCTAGATATACTATGATAGTAGGGATCATATCTGATAAGATCTTCTGATCGCTGAAACATGTCTTGCAATAAGTTATCATATAGGTATAATTTCTGTCCAGGATGGTGAATTCTGTTAGCTGGAAATTGGCTCCATTTCAAAGCAGTTTGTGTTTTCTGGATTTCATTTTCTTTAATCTTACTGTACTCTTCAAGTTTCTGACCATAAAAATTTACTCTATCATAGTGTTTTTCTCCTTTCACTATTACGTAATGTTTTAAGCTAGCTTCATCCAAGTTTGGTTTGAAAGGTAACAGCACTCTGTTTGGTTTTCTTGGAGTTATCACTGAGAGATCTAAGTCAAGAGGTTGATCTGGGTCATAGTCATCAACGTTTGCAGCTTCTGCTATTGTTTCTAGCTCCTTCTCAGGGCGTAGTGATGGGATCTCTTCTGTAGTTCTGGATGTGGTTTGATTTTTATAACTGCCTATTGGATGTTGACTGTGGGATTTACTTTCTTTCTGAAAATTATCTATGGATTGTGATTTGTGTGGTTCTTTATTCTGAACAGATTCCTGCCTACTTTCACCCCATCTGTTATCTAGTGCTTGTTTAGCTAACTGGCGCTGAGTTTTGTAATCATTTGAGGGTGGGAGGGCAGAAAGTTTAGCATCAACAGAAGGAACAGGATTAGTCTGAACCCATTTAGACAGTGAGAGATGTGTAGCTGTTGCCGCTTGGGCTGGTTTCTGCTGATCCAGCATACCTTCACGGTTGTCTTTGCGGCGGTTTGTTGAAATCAGTTTCTGATCCTGCAATAGTAGAAGCTGTCGCTGCAATCGCTCATTCTCTAATTCCAAAGTCAACAGATTTGAAGGCACATTCTCTTTTTTGTCTGTGAACAGAAAGAATAAACATATTACTATGTGTCTAGAACCAACAAATTTTGTCATTTGTATTCATAACAAGTGGCATATTCATATGTACATAAAGAGATTTACATAATTGGACATTACCATAACATTACTATTTTGTCTTTTAGGATGTGGCAATAAAGAGTAACAAATTAAAAAGTGAAATAATGATGACTGCTATAGTTAGAATCTAACTGGTCTGAAACTGTCTGAGGTGAAATGAGAAACTTTTCACATTACCTTTAGGCTTGTTTTTTTGTGCAGTCTTCATGTTATCATCAATGGCCTGGGCTTCTGCTTGCATCTGAGCAAGTTGCGCCAGGATGTCTGGATCACTACCACCATTCTGTAAGTAAGCCTGGCGAACAGCCCTGGAATTGGCAAAGTATACAATTAATTATCCAACAAACAGATCATACTTCTAAAACTCAGAAATATTTTTATGTCAACAAACTATATTCTAACTGAGTATTAGAATGACAAAAATACAATAAAATTCAAACAAAGATGAATCAAAATATTTTTGTACATGTCCTGCTTTAGACTACATGCACATATTTAAGAAACATCCATTTCCTGTCTTTTGCTCTCTCTCTCTCTCTCACATTCACTCAGCACACAAGATACATTTCAGGTATACTAAAAACATATATGCAGAAGGAAAAAACATACAGTGATGGACAAATATTCCATGTCTACCAAAATTAATATTCAAATTAATGTACAAATTGATTTTAAAACATGCATCAAAAATTATGGTTTCTAAAGAGAATGATGTGCACATGCACACACACACACACATGCACATACACACATTACACTTTTTTTTTAAATACTGCTTGAATTCTGTAAATTATTTTTTTTAATGTGTTATTATTCATTTTGACTAATGGCTAGTTTTGAATTAATGTGTAATGATCAAACTAATGAATACCATCTAAAGGACAAAACTAATTCTACTGCATCAAGGGAGATATGACAAAATATTATTATTATTATTGGAATTAATAATATTCAAAAAGCCAACAAATTATTCTTGAGACATGGCTTAATTATTTTTAAAATATTAAATAACATACACACTCATACACATATTTGAAAGTTCAAGCTTTTGTAACTAAAGATGTGTTTAGAGTGTTAACATTTTTACTTCTATATGTGTGAACGTTGAACCTTTAGTAAGTTCAGACTTGTATATTTAATTCACAAACTTTTAAAAATAAACTTATTAATTTTACTACTATTCAACCAGCTCTGTTCCAATGTTCAGCCCAATATACAAAACACATTAAATCTAAACTGAAACAGATTCAATATCTAGTACTTCAATGTTAAGACTGAATAAAAGTAATAGCACTCAAATTATTTCAGCCAAATATACAAAACACATTAATCTAAATTGAAACAGATTCATTTTCTTCTACTTCAATATTAAGACCAAATAAAAGTAATAGCACTCACATTATTTCAGCTACAAGTGAGTTTCCATAGTAAATAGGGTACACTAATGACTTATTTTGACGTTCTGGTTCTGATTTGCTGGAAAGAAAGTACAAAAAATAAATAAAAAGATAAAATTTAGATGCATGTCAGTGAGAATTAATTTTCAAGATGTTAATTATATCTGCTAACTGAATCAGATTAGAAACTGGAGGGTTCTGTTATTAGGAGCTATCATCATATTATTCTTTTACTGTGAGTAGTGAGAGTGACTTAAAATATCACCTATATGACAGAATGATGGCAGTCTGTATTCATTATGGATTTATTTTATATGAACAATCCACTACTTTCAAACAGCTAAAACACAACAGTTTTCACTTGCTAATTAACAAGTAATCAAGATGTCTTCTCACTTTCACTTTCATAGTATGACAGGATATAGACCACAATTTTAATAACAATGTTTTCCTCATACAAGGCTTAAAGAAGAAATAGATGAAAATAGTATTATAAATCACACTTAATATAATACATGGGATAGTTAAAACAAAAATGTTCATTCAAATGTTACTGTTTGTTGTCCCTAAAACAACTATAAGTTATAACATTTCTGTTTAAAAAAAAAAAAAAACCAAAGGAGGAAAGCTAGGGGGAAACATTTTTTATGTAATGGCACACATTAAAATTCAAAGAGCCTTTTCAACCTTGTTACAACCAAATAATACAATGTATTTAACTGCTAACTTTTGAGAATCTTTGTCGCTGCCTGCCTTCTCTTCAAAGAAAGGAGGGTGGTGGCTAGTCAACGCCACGTAGGACTTGCATAAATATTATTACAAATCCACACACAGAATACCAAGATGGTTGTTTGGCTCAAATTTTATTCTGCATGTAGGTTATGTATTGCCGACATGTTTGCATGTGTGATTGCATATGGGTAAGAGTGAAGTGTAGATGGCACAGATGACACAACATGTAACAACGACCACAACCACTCTTTCAAAACCATAGACAGGAAAAGTCTCAATGTCAGAGTATAAATTCAAATTTATTGATCTATGGGTTTCCTCTCACACGTTGGTTAGTCAGCCATCCACAACTCGCACACATGGGATAGGGGGATAGAAAAGAAAGAAAGAATGATAAATGATGAAATAAAATAAAAGAAATATAAAATTCAAGATTCATCACGCAGTACTATTTCTAAAATAGCCTAAGCATATATAACAGTCATTATTTATAAGTTCTGGAGCCACTGCCCCTATATCAAAATTCAATAGTTCAACAATAAACAATGTCATTCGACTGCAAGTCCTCTTCAATCAGTCCCACCAATATTTTCTTATATTAATCTTAAAATGACTCTTCACTGTTCAACGTAGATTTAAGTTTAAGGTTTAGTTTTAATTTTTAGGTTTAATTCTTAATTATGATTCTAAGCTTTAGTTTTAAGTTTTAGGTTTATGTGCTCTGAGATTCCTACACTAGTTAATATCTTTCTACTCACATAGTTATTGTCACTTTCTCCTTGTGCTGGGGGTTTTGATGATACACAAAAACACTGTCGATGTCGTGGTTCACTCCCTGGAACCCAAATATGGCCGTCCTCGCTGATACAATGGCTGCTACAATTTCACGCTCTCGCTGCACTCCTCGTTAGGCCTATTTCTCGACTCGTTAGGTTTTCTCATTTCTCCTCATCTCATTGCATTTCTCCTCTCCTCTTACGTTTCTCCTCTTCTCTTACATCTCTCATCTCTTCTCGTTACTCTAACTAACGGTCAACCTTGCCGTTTTTCTGCGGTATGCCATACGCATAATCGCAACTGCTTCTGCAATATTTCCCATGCGCAACAACATTAAACGTCCACCAGAATTCATATCTGCAAGGAAAATAATTGATTGTCTGTGGTCTTTGCACAGAGTCTTTGTAGAACCCGAGATGACTGTCAGTATGACTGGTCCATCTTGATCTGTTGACGGCCCTGATGGCACGCCTTCAAAATACAGCCAGGTAGACGTCTGGCACTCTTTTGCAGTGTCCAAGAATTCTCTAGCTGATTGCCTCCCAGCTCGAAGAGTTTCTTGGTACAAAAAAGCAAGGAGAAACTCTGTCAGAGGGTCTTTTCCACCCCTCTACCAAACACTACATTCTCGATGTTTCTCGTTTCTCTCTGTCTCCGTCATCCCCTTTTATGCGCAAAGTTCTTGTACATCATTTTCACTGAGCTGATTAGAACACACCCCCTCCAGCACATGGTACCCCCATTCAGCACTGCATGAATATTCTGATTGTCCACTTTCATTTAGTGACAAGTATCGAATTCCAAGACTGACACCTCTGACTGACAATTTCAATTTGCCCTACCTAGCTCAGAGCGCCCGCTGACTAATTAATCTCAGAGCTTTCCCTACTTTTATTTTGTTTTTAAAACTACAGTTACTATGGTGACTAATTGCCACCTGGCAAGCGTACACTAGTAATGGCAAGAAAGGGTTGTACACACAAACTAACACGTTTAACTATAGTAATATAAATCTTAACTTTCCAATAACTCAAAATTCTATTTCAACAAGTAATTTCACAATAACAATATCAACTTAAACTACCAAACTTTTTATAGTGGTAATTCTTAAAAATAAGTTACATTTCAAAACTCAAAACTCAGAGCCTGCCTTCTCATAGACAAAATTATCATCTCAGTGGCCTTACCAGTATTCCGTACACTGGCAGATTTATGGTTGTCTAGCGTCCTGACCACAGAGGGGTAAACGCGTGTGTCCCTCGAAGTTAATTACACTTTTCCATTCCCAGGCATGAACTAAGGCTAGTGTTTCCGACTTAGTTTTTGCATTGTTGACAAAATAGTCATTTTATCCCCTTTCTTTGTTTTAGTTAATTTGGCTGTTTCGTTAATCATTAGGGTATGAGGACACTTAGAGAGAGAAAAAAATTTTAATAATATTTCCTCATCCATGTGACAATCTTAATGCAGGATATTTTTAGCAGCATTTTCTTTTCCATAACACCACCACCAACTCTATGTCCATTTATTTTTTAAATGCACATGAAAAAGTGATTTCAAGAATCAATTTTTAAAATTCAACATTAACTTGACAAAATTAACAAATTAGTAACAATTAAATTAACATTATTACATTCATATTAATAATGAAACAGTAAAGCTGACATGCAGTGTCTAAAAGTCAATAAACTATGACAATTTTCTGATGTATTTGCAACTTTCTTAACAAGCTCATGTTAAGCTTATATGCCATATTTGCATAAATCTGTTGCATTCTTTATCAACGTTATGCCCTTTTATGATGAAAAGACTCAAACAATTACTAAGTGCTATGTTTCAATGCCTTTATGTAGGCTCTGGCTTACAATGAAAAGAATCAGTGATTACTAAGAGCTGTGGTTCAATGCCTTTATGTAGGCCCTGGCTTACAATGAAAAAGATTTAGTGAACTTTCCTTTACCTGATAATATTTAATAAATTATAATATAATATGTTACAATATATGGTCGTCTTTGTTTTCTGTTTAGTAGAAAAATTTCCCCTTAGGTATTTTGAGAACTTGCATGCTTTATTTGTGAAACAGATATCATTCTATGTATTTTTTCCCCTCTATCTTATGTGCATGAAGTAGTACATAAATGTTTCTTTATTGCTTATCATACTATCCCTAATCTCAAAATATTTTTATCTGAGGGACATGGTGGGGGGGGGGGGGTAGGGATGTAAGAAATTTCTCTTTTTATTTTTAAGTGAACTAAACTACTGTAAAATGCTTCTAAAGAAAGAGTTGGGGGAAGCATTTCTGCTTCATTGCAATAAAACATTATATTGATCTAGTGGTTAATGTACAGTAACTTTCTTGCCTTAGTGCATCAAAGGGAAGTAATTCTCTTTTGCTTTCAAATTCAATGATTTTTGGTTGAAAATGTTTCATTGGAGTGGCCTGAAGATAAGTGGTGGAATTACATTTCTGATTTTATTTTTTTTGTAATACAGTAGAACCATCATATATTCAGAGGTCTTAGGGGAGAAGAGGTTAAAAAGTGGGGACTTCTGCAAACATTCAGGAGAGTAGGCAGATAGGCAATCACTTCAAAGTTATTATCATCACACAGCCACCCCCCACCCCCCGAAACAAACAGATGACAGCAATAATGATGAAGTAAACATGACAGAAAATAAGCTATAGTTACTTTAAAAACATGAACCATATTCGATAACATCTAAGAAAATTAACAACAAACAGCATAACAAACTTTTAAGGAAAATTCATCTGAAAATTTTTATTTTAAAATTTACTTTGAAAATAATGCTTCAAATATATCCACTTAAAAAAACTTTTTGTTTGCAAATAAAATGTTTTAGACATGAACCTAATCATAATGTAATTTAAAAAATAGATAGAAATAAGGTGAACTGAAGAATCAGCAAGCTATTCACCACAACAAAAATTCTAATTACATTATGTTGACTGGTCGACGAGCTTCCATAAGCTGAGCTTTCAGTTCATCCAGCAATCGCTGGTTGCGAGCCTCTTGTTCTCGAAGTTCTCGTAAAAGTTCTTCAGTAGAGTTATCTTCCTTGACTGGACGGCGGCCAAGTTCTTCAAGACGCCGACGAATTTCTGCATCAATTAGAATGGTTAACATGCTTTATGAATAAATCAAGAAAATTATTTTATTCACTTATGAATGTTATTTCAGTTTGTACGAATAAATCAAGAAAATTATTTTATTCACTTATGTATGTTATTTCAGTTTGTATGAATAAATCAAGATAATTATTTTATTCACTTATGTATGTTATTTCAGTTTGTATGAATAAATCAAGATAATTATTTTATTCACTCAAGTATGTTATGTCAATTCTAAAAAAATCATAAAATTAATAGATTTTTTTTTTAAAATGTTTTTGTCTTGTTTAATATAATTGTCTAATATATTTAAACTTGTCTTAAAAGAGTTTTGTTAATGAAACTTGGCAGATGCAACTGATGTAAATATACTAACATGCAATGATTTAATCAATCAGGTGAATCTGTAAAAATGTTTGCAGCCAAACAACAAACATATTTTAATAAAAGGAATATTTGGAACAATTTTAAAATAATACATTTTTTTAAAAAACAAAATCATTATTTCAAGGTCTGTTTTCGCAACTGTGGCAATCAGGATAAATCATTCTGAATGTTCAGTACAAGTCCATAATTAATTAAACTGTTAATAACACAGAAGTTTACATATTGTTTTCACAAAGTTTTCAAATGTGTGTGTGCACACATGCAAGCGTTTCACTTGAGAAGTAAGTTTCACTTGAGAAGTAAAAATATACTTTTAAAATAAAGACTATAGAAACAAATGCTCAATTTTTAAACTTCAAGATATGTCTGAGAATAGAACATTTCAGAATGCAAAAATAAATCTAAAAAATCACAAAAGAATTTCTACTAAGTAGCAATACATTGTGTTGCCATAAGGCAACCATTAGAATTTCAACTTTTTAGAATTTTTGTTAATACCCATAACGTAATTTAGTTCAACAATATAACCACAAAATAAATAATATTATCTAGAGTCAATAATATGTTTCTCTACTGAAATTTGTAAATGTCTTGTCATTATTTTAACATTCAATCCCAATACTGCTAAAACAGTATACTTTAATCAAGACAAGGTTGATATTTGATAAATAACATTATTACTCACTTTAACAATCATAAAAATCTGTTCATTGGTTTGGTATTATTTGTTTGATAATATTTTTTAACTGATCACCAAGGATGATGACCTAGAGCCTTTCCAGTGTCAAAAATGCTCTGCATTACACTGTCTCTTGACATATAAATCACCAAATCAACTGTGAAGGTAAATGTGTCCAACATCAAGAATGTTCTGCATTAGATTGTCTCTTGACATATAATCACCAAATCAACTGTATTGGTATACCTGTCCAATTTCAAGAATACTCTGCATTAGACTGTCTCTTTAAATATATAATCACCAAATCAACCGTATAGGTAATCACAATTGAGACAACTCAGATGAACAACTTTTTAAAATTTAAGGTAAGAATAAAGCAATGAGCTGTAGAGGGTGTAAATCACAAAGGACTATAAATAATACCAGGATCAATAATACAAATAAAAATGCATCAGATTCATTCAGGATTTGCCTATAAGTAACTCAAGTATGCTCTGCCAAACCTTTTTACTATTATACATATACATACACCTTGTTCCCAATAAATTTTTAGGTTTTGTATATTAACATAAATTATTTGTTTAAATCTGACTAAAATGGCCAAATGAAATGAAAAGAGAGTAATATTAAGCAGATGTATGCACTATTAATTCTGATTACCATGTGCATGCTATGTTCACAAAGAGATGTTTTACTCTCAGCTTTAGATCAAATTAAAAAGAATGAAGTTTATTTAATTCACAAATGGTTAATACAAATGGAGAACATACCTTCCCGCTGCCTTTCCAAGTCACGATTTCTATTCTGAAGATATTCCATTTGACGTCCATGACTTTCAGCTAATTGTTGTACTTTGGGGTCTTGCCTTGGATTATATCGGGGTGTGTCAACCTGTTGAAACATTAAAAAAGGATTCCTTTTATAATTATTCTTTATTATTTTAAAGAATAGTATCAAAAACATAAAAACTAAATTTCATATAAACATCTGATGCCATGACTTCTTAAACTATTGACAGATTATGTCTTTTTAATAAAAGTATGACTATTATTATTATTAAAAAAATAAAATAAAATGAGTTAAACAAAACCATGTGCTACTCAAGTAACTTAAGTATTATAACAACTTCAATTAAAAATTTAACAGCTGCATAACTGTTGAAATTTTACACAATTATTAAAAAATAATAATAGATAATTTATAATATCTATAATAGTCTGAAACTGTTTAATCCTACACATGGATAAACAAATAAAATTGTGTATGTAGGTAATCTAAACAAGAAAACAAAATGAAAAAACCACTAACTTAGGCTTTATAATGTCTTCACAAATAATATAAGAAAGCAAACAAACAAAAATTGACAACAATAAACAATGAAAAAATCCAACAATGTTGAAATATGTTAATTTCTCCATAAGTATAGTGTATATACAAACAACAATAATCTATTAATAATTTTTATATTTTCCTTTCTCATTATAGTAACAAAGATTCAATTTCAAATAAATTCCTGTTTCCAGAAATAAAACTGATATGTTAGTCTTGTTCTGACCTACTGAATGGATTCCAACTAAAAATATAATTAATGGTTGTTGTTATACAAAATTTTTTAAAATAAAAATTAATTGTTTTTAAATATAATACAGTCAAAAATAAGCTAAGCAATACAAAACAGTCTTCATTAGCCATACTTTACAACCCACATAAAATTTTAAAATTATATGCAACAAAAGTTTCTTTTTTAAAAAGCACATCCCAAACTTCTGTTAAAAATCTGAAGGAACCAACTCAGTGAAAGGAAATAAAGAAAATACAAATTACACTTTACTATACTGCCCCAAAACAAGAAAAAGAAAAGACACATAAAAATGTTTGAGAGTAATAAAATTTAAAGGAATTAGTCCATAAATGAGAAGGAAGGGTGGGGGCAGTAAATTAATATGAAGAACATATTTAAGTGCAAATAAAAAATAATTTACAAATAAATGCATAAAAACAAGCTATAAAAATTTTTAAAACAAAACAACAGAACATTGTAAAATCTGAGAAATCCATGTTACAGAAAGGCAAGGGTCAGGGAAAGGGAATTTCAGAAGTCACTTTATCCCTGTGCATATAGTGATGTACTGACTGTGTTGTCAGAAACAGAAGAATAGATAGGGTGCCTTGCACGTCTCTGTGGTGCCAGAAGAAATGGGTTGCTGCGGGGCACAATTCCTCTTTCTCTCATCCGTTCATACTGAAATGGTTTATACAGAAATAGAAACTATGTACAATCATTAAAAAATTCTTATATTAGCAATGTTCATGTAAAAATATAATTCCTTGCTTTAAAATATTACATAACATTTACCTAACTATATTTTATCTACAATAATACATTATTGTGGTAAAATAAGTACTTTTAGGGGCTTTATTAACTATCCCAGTATGTTGTCTTACATAGTCCTTTCAAGTGTCTACAAAATACATGTACTAAGCTAATTGTTAGATAAAAGTTGTAAACCAATGACAGAGAAATTTCATTTGTAATCATGTTGTTATGGAGGAGGGTGCTATGACATCAGCATGGCAAGCAGTGCCAAACAAAATTACAGATACATAACAGTGTAGAAAGCAGTCAGATAGGCCTTGTTGCATTTTAAAGAAAAGTTTGAAGTTCTCGATGTTGAGCCCTGTGGTATATTGAGTGTTCACCTCAAAAAATGTTTAAATTAAAATAATTCTGAAAAGAAATATTTCCCAATCTGTTTAGTTAGAAGGCAACTATGGTGTCCTTAATTTTAACTTTAATTTGAGATGCTAATTTAACTAATTTTGATAATTACCTTTTACTTTTTAACTAAATTTCTCTAAATAGTGTATAGTGTATATAATCCTATTTCTTTGTAACACATCTACAGGAAAGTACAGTTCTCATTAAAAAAAAAAATTTCTTTTAATACAAAATGTATGTTACCTTATTTTAAGATGTAAATTTCAATTCAGTAGTTAATAAAAACAAAATGAACAATGTTTAAAAATATATATTTTATCGTGTCTTTACACCATAAATTCAAATGAATGGCATACAAGAATGAAGTTTAACTTTAATTTAATCTCTTCAATATAAATACCATTATTGGTAACATATATATAAATAGTTTTTAATTCAGTTTTTGAAAATGGATGAGGTGTTTAGTGGTAAAAGAAAATATACCCAAAGAAAGAATTATAAAACATTAAATTCTGTGCAAATAATAAATTGAGTTGTGCTTTAATCTCTTAAGAAATTTTATAAATGCCACAATTTATACAACAGGATACCCACAAAGAAAACAATATCCTGAAAGTACAAATGTGCTAATATATATATATATATATAAAGGAAAAAATTGTTTTTTTTTATTTTGAGCAAGATGGGTCATAATCAGATTAAAGATTTTTGAAAGGTGAAAAGGTCAATAACTTGAAAAGTTTGGGAATCTCTGGATTTCTTAGGAAGACAGTCAAAAATTAAGGAAACAACTTGGAGTTGAAGAGAATAATTTTATAGTCAAAAATTAAGGAAACAACTAGAGTTGATGAGAATAATTTAAGTCACAAAAATCAAGATAATACTCTTTCAACTTAATTAATGAAGAACATAATGAATGTTTAGTTTAGTAACACTTTATAGTTTAATAAATGGCTCATTTTCCACCTATCAGAAACTATTTTAATAAAGTTTGACTGACAATTTGAAGCTAACTAAAATAAATTTTAAAAATGTTTTACAAAAAAAAACAATTTATGTAGATAACTAGAAAATATGTGCAAAATGAGAAGATATGGAACCAACAAATTAGTTGTTCTGAAACTAATTTAATTTATTTAATAACTACACTAACAGCCAATTGTAGTTTAGCAAAGTTCTTATTTTCTAAAAATGCTAATATATACCTACACATGTACATACAATAAATGCATTATTTGTAGTACATTTAAACCAATTAATGGAATCAAATTATAACAAACATTATCACTGTAAGCAGTGCCTAATGAATTAATTTATTTATATTTTGCTAGAACATAAACGAAAACAAATTATATTGAGATCATGACAAAGGTGAATAGTCAGTATTAAATCACATTAAATTATATGAACAGGTAAGCATCAAACATGTCCAATAGAAAATAGGCAAACAAGTAAGCAAATAGATGGATAATTAAATTAACTGAACAGTAGGACAAATTGGTCAGATAAAAGACAGACTGACTTAATGACTGCATAGACAGATGGTGAGACAGGCAGACAAACAAATGGACAGTCAAAGGTAGATAGATAGATAGATAGATAGATAGATAGATAGATAGATAGATAAGTGTGTGTATATATATATATACATGTATATAATATCAAACTTACAAAAAGAAAGATGTATTCAAGAATATATGCCTGCCTCAAACTAAAGAACTGTTAAGGTCTTTTGCATTACATGTTGATGTTGTATGAATGTATGTTATGTGTGTGTCTATATGTGGTTTTGTCCGTGCATGTTTGTGTATGAATGCAAGAAAGAGTACCTATTTCAGACTAATTTAAAACCAGTTTTCTTTGACACTATATATCACTCATGGGCATAATATAATGCAGAGCATTTTGTAACAAAATGAAAACAGCAAATGTGAGAATAACATACCAAAAGTGAAATGAGAGAATCGGTACAAATTTCACTGAGATGGGCAACTTTGGTTTTCAATAAATACTGTGTGACTACATAAACGAATCAAACAAAAAACAGTTATCAGAGATTTCTTTTTTTTTTTAAATTACTTACATCGATCTGGAGCTGTCGAACATCTTTGTCTTTTGAAAGTGGTAGGCGGTCTCGCTGACCTGGCCGGAGTGTTCGTAACGCACGTGCATGTTTACGCTTATCTGTTGCCGAGATTTCATCCAGCAGCATTCGTTCTTCCAAGTTGTTCATTTCGCGCTGTCTACGTCTGCGGTCTTTGTAATCTTCAAGTTCGCCAACTTTCTTCCTCAGTGCCATGGTGGATGGGGGAAATAAAAAGAATAAAGAAATGGGAGGAAAGAGGACTTCCTAACAGCGACAGAAACTGTCGCCTGGAGTTTCGCCAATCGTCGGATGACTTGAACGTGATGCTAAATGGCGTCAACCTACTTGACTGGTTTTGAAAGCCGACAGGATAAGACGATGCGCCCTACTCAACATCATCCCCAATGCTGCTACCGTTGTTGGCACTTTCATTTTCTCCTTTAACTTTTTGAGCCTATTGTGTTGTGGCGTTTTCAACATTTTTCTTTTCGAAATTCCGACTACCGATACTCGCCCGGACCAAACTTTTTATCTTCGACCTTTCAACGAAGATAAATCCTAGATCAACAATTACACACGCAAATCCGTACCGCTTTCTTCTGTTTCAACTAAGATCCATCGTCTTCACAGTAAATAATTTGTCAACAACAACAAAAATCAGTATTTTAATTTTTAAAAACAAAATTAAAAGTAGAATATGTCAAATGAATACGGTCTAGTCGCACTGCTAAATAATCCAGAAAATTATATTTCTTCAGATTAATTAATCAATTTCACTAAACTGCAAATCTTTATAGTCCCTCGGCTATAGAGTGGTTCAGATTTTCGCCCTAGAAGGTCCACTCACGACAGATGTTTGTTTGCCAAATAGTAGAAGAAATATTGACAAGGTCCTGTAGTCAAGTACACCAACCCTCCCAATGGCATACCCATTTACTATCTCAGGTTCTGCGCGTCTGACACTCCCCTCCCCTCAAACACACATACACTCACTTTCTTTTCTTTTCTTTTTTTTTTAACGTACAGCTAGTCTCTCCAGCCATTTAGGTAGTGAAAGGCGGGTCTTTGACTCGGGTGAGAAGAGAACTGAAAGTGCTGAGTGTGTTTGGACACGTTGCCAGGCCGAAAAGAATGCGTTGATAGTAGGATCCCTTTGAACTGGGCTTAGACCCTACCTACTGGCATATCTCTTGCTTTATTGTCAGAAGTGCTTCTCAAGCTGTGCTCAAAGCGAGAGCAAACGGTTCTTCCAGCCCGAATTTAATGATCCGTCAATGTTGAAAGCGACAAGGACCGGGCCGGGCCAATGGACAACTACCGTACAGAAACGTGCACTGACAACATACAATTCACTACCCTTCTAAGTTTTATTACATCCGCCACTACTTACACTTAGCAATAAATAATAAATGTGATAATTCAGTTTATCTATTATTTACACTTAGCAATAAATAATAAATGTGATAATTCAGTTTATCTATTATTTATACTTAGCAATAAATAATAAATGTGATAATTCAGTTTATCCACTTAATAATACATGTGATGTGGCGATTCAGCTTATTTAAAGGCAAAGTTTGATTATTAAAATACTGATACACATCAGCTAATATAGGTCAATTCTTAGTTACAAAAGACAAATTCTCATTAACCTCTCTATTCTGTCAGCTATTACTCGTAGGGACCTCCGTGGCTGCACAGTAAAGTACTTTGCATGCAAAAGATCATGGATTCAAGCTCATCCTTGGTCACTGGAATTTTTCTCAATCAATCCTTACCCACAAACTAGCACATGTATGTTGGGCTTAGTGGTCATGATTGTCTCTGCATTTAGAGTCTTTTGGAGAATTAGCACAGATCAATACCCATTATTATTAATATTATTATAGACCATATTTTATAATGGTTTTCTTTTGCCAGTTCATATTCAGGTCTAACAATTTTTTAAATTAATAATTCTTGTGTTATGAAAAACCAGACAAGTTGTAAAATGTAAAGAAACATTATCTATCATTACTTTTATACAAGAGCTTTTATTTATTCTGTCCATAAATAAAACATCTAAGTTAAGGCTGTTCATGATACATTTGTGATAAGATAGGTTTTAACATCACACAAGGGTCAGTCTAATAATGTCATTCATTCTGTCTCAAAGTGTGACTCACTGTGCTATGCTAATATTAAATTACTAGGACCCGGCCTAGTCTTGACTGTCATCACTAAAGACTTTTAACACACTTTTTTTTCTAACAAATAAATCTGTTACATATTAAGTAACTGAAAGTCAATTTGAAATTGCAAGCCTGAGTGAAGTGTAATGTAAAGGTGCATGAACATGAGTAAATGCAACGGTAATGTCTGTTGTATTGGTGGTTATAATCCCCTTTTGTATGTGTGTGTGTTTAAGAACATCTATAGTTTATTTACATTGCAAAAAAATATTTCTTACAGATAAAAATGTTTCAGATTATAAATAGTTTAATTGTTAAGCAAATCATACTAACTTACCTTAATTATTGTATCTTTCAAGGCTATATTTTCAATTGCTTAGCAACTTAAACACACTAAGATACATCACTCAATCTTGTTGATTTTTTTAAAACTGAAGTAAAGAATAATATTAACAAACTAAAAAAGAAAAGAAAGCTGTTAGTATGAAAAATAAAATTAACAGTACAAATTAACTGACAAAATAATCAAGCATTCTTTTTTCTTGAACCCATTACTCCATAATTCACACTAAATCAACAGCTATTAAAATTAATACAGCTGTGAAAGGTGTTAACAAAGGATACCATAACAGGAAAAAAGGTAAATAATTAAATATTTTTATGTTTTTCTTACATTATTAAAAATTATAAGATAAAATTAGTGTTTTGAATTGATTCCCATTTGTTTTTTAACAATAGAATTAGATGACTTACAAAGTTGCTAAAGTTTATCTTCTAATTTCTTGCATAATACCAAGATTAATCACAATAATATAGTTATGGTAGAACTTTTACTATTCAGTACGAGGCATGGACTCATGAAATATTTTTGTTACAACAGTTTACAAATGCTTTATTTGAGTGACATCAGGAAGAAAAATTATGATTATGAAACCTAATATTAGTTGGACAAAATGACTTAAAACTGTCATTTGATATCACTATTATTATTCCTTGTGGTAATTCTATTCTATTTGCACAATATCACATTAAATCCAAGTGAAAATGCCTTATTTTATTTTTCTGTAAATCATGTAGATTTACCAATATTTACAACTGTTATACAGTAAATTTCTAAAGTCAGTCCTAATATTATTACAGCACAATAAAATTTCCCAAAGAAATATATAATTGTATTGTACATTAATGAGTTTAAATGAAATGATTTAACATAGTCACAGTAAATGTCTATCTATCTATCTATGTATGCATGTGTGTACTGTGTGTGTGTGTGTGTGTGTGTGTGTGTGTGCATGTGTGTGTGTGTGTGTGTGTGTGTGTGTGTGTGTGTGTGTGTGTGTGTGTGTGTGCGTGCGTGCATGTGGGTGTGGGGGTGTATGGGTGTGGGTGTGTGGGGGTGTGTACAGGAGAACACAAAAGTGGTGTATTAGAACTTGTGAGTACCTTCAACTATGCAAAAGACAAGTCATTATGTGAATATTTTTTTATGACTATATTATTTTTAACTATTAATTTGAGTATATTTTTGTTTTTAAAGTATCCATCTTTAAAATCTGACCAAAACAATAAAACTGTCCAATAATGTCTTACCACTTTTATCCAGGCTATCTGGAACAAAACATTTTACATGCATTGAGAGATCAGGTAAAATGTTGGTTTATACTTGCAGCTGCTAATTTTTAAAAATGGGGAAAACATTTGCTCTGTCAGCTGGAAGTGTGTGTGTGTGGGGGGGGGGGGTGGTGTACAAAATAAATTAATGAAATAACTCACTTTAAGTGATGCTATATCCATCTATATCCATAATGAAAGGAGGTGGAGAGGAGAAAAATACATTAATGCAAATAACTGCATTTAAATGGGGAGAAGTGTTCCATGAACCGCAAGATTTAGTCACTTGAAGATTGAATATTCAGCAAGACAGAAGCAAATTATAAATCATTAAAATGCCATGCTTCATTGAGGATAAGACCATCATGCATTTTTTATAAGACATTTAATGCTCACAATAATATAAATGAAATGCATGCTCCATTAAGCATAATATGAGTGTACTTAATGATATGACATTATAAGCAGCGAAATAAAACTAAGGCCAGATAACTTGTATTTTGATATTACTTGTTGATAAGAATTAATGTAGACAATATGCTTTTCTTCCTCAGCTCACAAGACTGAAGAACTTGATTACACATAATGCTGACAGCAATATGCTTTGTTCCTTCAGTCTCTACAAGACTAAGCACTTGTGGATGATATGTGCAGACAACAATATACTTTGTTCCTCAGCCCACAAGACTAAGCACTTTATGAATGACACATGCAGACAACAATATGATTTGTTCCCTCAGCCCACAAGACTAAGCACTTTTTGGTGACATATGCAGACAATATGCTTTGTTCCCACTGCCCACAAGACTGAAGTACTTGTTGATAAGATGGAGCCAAGCATACATTAACAAGTAGGCCACAAGAATGAGGTATTACTGATGAGATATTCAAGGCAGACAGGTTATCTCTGCTGTATCAGGCCACAAGAATGAGGTATTACTGATGAGATTACTAGGCAAACAAGTAATCTTTATATCAGGCCTGAAGATTTGTGTACTTACTGTTAAATATACAGAGCAGCCAACAATCAATCTCTATTCTATCAGGTCAACAAGACTGATGTACTTTTTTATAAGATATATAAGGCAGACAACAAGCAGTCTTTGCTCTATATCAGGCCTGAAGATTTGTGTACTTACTGTTATAATCAATCAATCTTGGCTGTATAAAGTCACAAGACTGGTGTACTTTTTGATATACAAGGCAGTCAACAAGCAATGTTTGCTCCAACAGGCCACAAAAAAAGGTATACTTACTAATATCTAACACAAACAACAATCAATCTCCACTCTATCAGGTCACAAGACTGGTGTGTTTATTGATAAGATACACATGAGTCAACAAGCAATCTTTGCTCTAATAGTTCACAAAATCAGTAATCTTATTGATATCTTATGCACACAACTATCAATCTCTGCTCTATTAGGTCACAAGATCAAGAGAATGGGTGATAATTTCAACTCAAGATCAAAATAAGACTGGAATAGGATTAATAAAAGAACAGTGAACTGATTGAAATTCTGTCTCATATTATTATTTCTGACAAGCTTTAACTTTTAACTTTAAAAGAGTCAAATCTTACAATCTTGCAGCAAATCCACAAGTACTTGGTAGGAAAGACTTTTTCCTTTGTGTGCTTAAGCAAAATTCAAATTTTCTCTCTTTCTCTCTCTCATACACACACACACACACACACAGAGAGATAAAAATGCACTTATTTTATCTCTCTCTCTTACACACACACACATAGAAAATAAAAATGCACTTATTTTATAAACTCTCTCTCTTACACACACACACATAGAAAATAAAAATGCACTTATTTTATAAACTCTCTCTCTCTCTTAAACACACACACACACACACACAAGGAAAATAAAAATGCACTTATTTTATAAACTCTCTCACACACACAAATAAGAAATAAAAATGCACTTATTTTCTTATTCAAATTAATAGCTGCATAAAATATGTATTTAAAAATTTCAATAAAATAAGTATTCAACACCAATAATATGTTTTACATTACCCTTTATAAAAAAATAAAATTGTTTCATTGAGTTCTGTTATCTATACTGTCATGGTTTAGTGTACATATTAATGGTTAATGCACTTGATAATGCATGCTAATTGTTAAGAGACATTCAGGAACACAATCTATTACACCTTCACATGCACTGCTAGAACTTAATGATGAATGTTAACATGTCAAAGGCATGCGGGAAGACAGTCTGTTGGACTTTAACATGCACTGCTAGAACTTAATGATAATTGTTAACATGTCATAGGCATGCAGGACGACAGTCTGTTGGACTTTAATATGCACTGCTAGAACTTAATAAATACTAACATAACATAATGAGTAAAATTCTGTGGTGCCTTCACATGCATCATTAGAAATGAACAAAAACTCTATTAAGAAATCTAAGTATGCTAATTGTTTATTTGAATAAACATAGAAATCTCTCTTAAATAAAAACACGAAATCAATTATAAATTTATGAGAAAATTAGCAAACTACACATCATCACATGCACACAATATAAATATGGAAAAATTAAATACAAGATTACAAGAAAATTCCTCAGGATTGTATAAAAATACAAAGTATTTTGGTTTTAAATTTATTTAATTATGTGCTATATGCTATACTGTTTTGAAAAAAAAATAGCTGCAATTAATATAAGAGATCATGTCAAATGCATACTGTTTATTAAACAAAAGCTCTAAAGATTTAGAAATACTGTATCTGCAAATGTCTAACAAAGAAGCAATCAATGCCAACAATGGCATAAATGTTTTATAAAAGCACAATGAAAGGTCTTTACCAAGTCAGTTAATAAATACTTTACTTAATGCAGTACTCTCTGTATTTCAAGCCAAACTGCACTATAAGTATAATTGCTGTAAGGTCTTACCAAGTCAGTTAATAAATATTTAATGCAGTTTTCTCTGTACTGAAAGCCAAACTGCACTATAATTGCTGTAAGGTCTTAACAAGTCAGTTAATAAATATTTAATTCAGTACTTTCTGTATTCCAAGTCAAACTACACTACAATTGCAGTAAGGTCTATATCTAAGTCGATTAATAAATATTTTACTTAATGCAGCTCTCTGTGCATTGCAAGCCAAACTGTACTATAATTTCTGGAATAAAGTTTTGAAATAAGATTGAATTGAAACTGATATAAGGACCTCCTGTGTGTCAAGAAATAATAATCTTAATTTGGAGGCTTTGTTTAGTGAAACAGGATGACTGAATAATTTAGTTAATAGTTCCTCTTAATTGTATTTGTAAAAAAATTGATAATGGCAGATTCCTACATCTCAGGAAAGCATATCTGAAACTTTTTTTAAAATGTAACTGAGTAATTCAATTAATATACTTTCCTTTTTATTGAAAAATCTGATAAAAACAGCTGTCTGTCTCTCAAGAAATTTCTGTGAAACTAAAAGGGTAAAATTGCTGCAATAACTGAAAGTCTCCCAAAGTCCAATTTATTTTAAACCAATGGGTTGCGTAAGTAGCATGATGGTGGTTTGGCTAACTTTGTTTATTCAGGCAGCATGCACTAAGGCAGCTTTTGTCTTTTGGTTTTCATTACAACAAAATCACAAACCAACCAAACAAAATCCAACTGACTTTACATAGAACTTTTTGCACAGTGACCAATAAATGCAAATTGCAATGGTGTTAGTTAATCAGGACAGCATCTTATTTGATTTAGTATCCTAGAACTCATTTCTGCTGTGAAAATCTAGCAGAATGGCTATGTACAGCATATATCTGTATTGCTGTGTGTAAATGAAATCTTTTTTTTTCTATCAACTGTGGCCTGGATGTATTATGCACCATCTACACTAATCTGCAGACTGTTACAATCCATGGAATGGAGTGCAATTTGAAATCAAACTAACATAAATTTTCTATACAAATAAGATGTTATTTGAGTTCTTAGTGTATCCAATCCCAGGAAAGTAACATTCCGCAGACCAGTGTAAATGAGACAATGGCCTCCTACAATTAAGTATAAAAGTTAAAAGTGTGAAAATGAACAAACAAATTCTGAGAATTTCTTACTTACCTCAGGTGGAGGTTCAGGAAACTCTGGTGCCTCTTCTGTACGCAACCCTTTTCGTAAAAGCAACAGTTCTGGGTCTCCTAGCTGACCCCCAACACAAAATCGTGCTTTGTGCTTCTGCAGTAATGAAGGGTTGCTAAAAGTCATGTTGCAGTCATAACATTTCCATGACAACTCTCCTGGATCAGCTGCCATTGTCAGTATAACACAATGTTGCTCAGCTTAGTCTAGCTGATTTCAAGCTTGTAAATAATAAATAAATAATATTAAAATAAAGTTTCTTCTCTGAATCAAAATGACAACAAACATTATAATTTCAAAGTAACATGGGATAAATATCCTTTATTATAACTATTCTAATAACAATATATTCAAATGTATAAGCATAGAATTTTTACTGTCCATATATTATTGTTATTGATATTAATTGTTTTCATACTTAAAACAATAAAAGCATTTGCAAAAGTTGACATTTTTCACTAAGTCTAATATATATATATATATAAACATTTTTAAAACTTCATGTTGCAGTGGCATCTTATTTAACCTTTGGCAATCTTGTTATTTATATTATATTTAGTATGCTAATTTAAAGACATATCAATAATATTCATTTTGGGGCTGCAACATTAATGACTTTCTATCTAGTAATTTTGATCTCACACATTAGTTATACTTTAGTAATTATTTGAAATCAGAGAAAAATGACCGAACATAAATAGATATGAGATTAAAAATCCAGAAAGCATGAAATGTAAAATGTAGCTAAAGTAACTGGTCATTGAGAGACATCACATCTTAAGTGGAAGGTTCTGCAATAAAACTTTCCATTCTGAATCTGTGTTCTGATGATTTTTGAAGATCTACTATCAGGGAAAACTTAAACAGCAAAGATTATTACCAATCAAAGACAAGTGAAATCATTAAAAATATTAACAATAATTGATCAATTTGATGGGGGCTTTTTTTTTTCTTACTGTGTACGATGGTGTCAATTTTAAACAAAATTACCTGGTATTGATAAAGATTAGACTTTAAAAATTATATGTTTTATATAGTTTAATGATGGTGACTGTTGAAGTTTATTTATACAACATCTGAACTCTTTTACTGGTGATAGTAATATTGGTAATATTTATATTAATATCAAACCTAAACATTTGTTTTATCTTTATAGCTGCACTATTTGCAAGCTAATAATCTAGTTTAATTTGATGGTTTTGCAAAAAAATTCAATTTTCCTGAAAATTATAACTGAATAGTGACAAATTTAAACAAACAAAAGGAATGGATTTGGATATGTATACATAAGGAAACTACTATCAAATGCCTCTCATTTGAAGTGCCAGGGCCTATTCAGGTATTTTTAGTCTTTCTTTACAAACTATACTGAATGCTTCATAATAGTAAGATCATCAATCAATCGAGTTTTGAAAACTATGACATAAAGGTTTCAGAGTTTCTTTAATACACTTTATGTGACCCAAATTCAATGATTGATTAATTTCGATAGGTTATAGTTTTCAAAGCGTTTTTATAAGGATATTTTTTAAAATCAATAACTGAATTTAAAATGCGTAACACACGCGCGCGCGCACACACATAAACACAAATATGTGGGGGGTTTTTTATTCTCTCTTATTATGTTTATAGATTCGACATTTGCAGACCAATTTATAGGTAGGTAGTAAGCGGATGGATATTTTTAAAATCTAACAAGAATGAAGATATTACAACTAGAAGTTATATGAAATTTTATTTTAAATATATAACATTATTATTATTATGATCTGTACTACACTATCAATTGTTTAAATGCTACCACAGAGTTTCTAAAGGACAAGTTGTACACATGTATGGTATAGCGAGTGAATTCGAGTGACCGAAAATATAGGCTCCTACAGGTTAAAGTAAAATTAATAATAATTTTCCAAACAAGTACTTATAAAAAATACAAAAGAATGAAATATACTACGACATTACCTTTCGTTTATAATCTCTAGTAGGGTACAAAGTAAAAGTAGTTACGAATGAACAGATCACATATTTGTTGTTTTCCTCTGATCTTCGAACATGATGGCCGCCATTTTTGCCAATGCATGCATGATAAATGTTGATTGGACATCGCTATGGCGACGTTGTCCCCTAGTGTTTGTTTAGTGACAATAAAAAACAGTTCATGTTTGCTTTGTTTTGATGGCACCTTTCAAGCCATTTCTTTCCTCGTAAGAAAATAGTGATAAAATACTATGTACATGTTACCAGAAAAATCGCATTGTTTGAAAACAAAGAGGAATATTTATCGAGCGTGCGGAAGATAAATTTGCCAAAAAGTTATTCTTACAGAAAAAAGCAAAAGTAGATTGCACTAAGTCATGCTTAGCGTCAAAGGGTGTAAAAATAATTGGTAAAAGTGTTCCTGTCAACCTATATGTTTGCTAAGCTTTTAGTCTGACAGCTTGGTGCCATCCCGTTTACTAAGGTGCAAAGGTACCTACCTCCCAATCCCACACCCTCTCCGCACTTTCTCAATGATTACTTTGTTTCCACCATTAATAAGCTTTAAAATTATACTTCTTGGTTTTGTATTTGTTTACTTGTGCCCCAACAGATTCACACCAACTGATAATCCACTTAAATGCAATAATTATATATATATATGTGTGTGTGTGTGTGTGTGTGTGTGTGTGTGCTTGTCCGTCAAAAATGTATTAACACAGCCAGTAACATCCACGCTTAGTCTACGTGAATATTTAATTATTATATGGTACTGGCATTGAGTCAGCAGACTCGACTTCTGAATTTGTTTAACAATGAATGTCTGAGTGCAAAGACAGGACCACTGGAGTAGCTTTATATTAAAAGATAATTCTCAATCAGTCGACTATAAACAATATACAACAGTTCACAGTTTGACAATGGCTCTCATTTCCAGCACCACTCGGTCTTGACTAATGGCGACACAGTGCTAAAAAAAATTAAATAAGTCGCATGCATCGGTCTGTTAATCAGGCAATCATTATTCAGCACGACCTATAAATAATTATCTCCACTCACCCAATATGTAATATATTTTATAAAATAAAATATCCTGAAATCATATAAATGTATCCAAAACTGACATAATTTGGACAATTCTTGGATAGAGAACTCTTAATTCTTGGCTAAATGTATGCTCATTATCTGTGTACACACACACACACACACACACACACACACACACACACACACACACACACACACACACACACACACACACGTATACACACATCCATACCACACACGTATACTCACATCCATACCCACATACACAACATACATATACATACGTACGTACGTACATACATTTACCTACCTATACACACATACATACATACATAAAGAAGAGAAGCTGAAGAGATAAGAAATGGGGTTAACATTGGAGACATTAATACCACAGATACTCAGTGAACATTAACCAACCCACGCCGTTTGACATGAACATCAAAGACCAAACAAAATACTTTTTTTTTAAATCCGAAAATGAAAAATGCCTATCAAGTACACTTTTTAATTTTGCGTCAGATACTATATAATTATAATTATATCTATAATTATAGATGGCTGCCTACAGAGCTCTATACATAGTAGCTTAGTGGTTATTTTGTATTTGATTTATTTTGTTTTGTGTATTGTTTGTAGTAATTTTCTGTTTAAGAAGTTCGTATCAAGGCGTTGTATATTTTGTGTTATTATTGTAAAGCTCTTGGAGTTTTTACACGATTAAGCTTTTTATCAGGTCTTTTTTTATTTGAATGTTTTTTTCAAAACAAAACAAAAATAACTACAATATATTTCTATTATCAGTGTATATACAATAAACATAAATGGCCGCCATGGTTTGAATGACAAAGATTTAATATATTTATTTATATTACTGATTAGAGCATTATATTAGAACAAAATTAAAATTCGGTAAAAGGGCTTCACTATAAAGAGATTGGGGATATATGTAAATCTTTAAAGTAACTCCGATGCCAATAACGGCCATAGATAGTTTCGCAACTTAGCAACCATTCAAGCCCATTATAACTAATATAAATCCACATTACTTTATCGCCATACATTCTAACTAATATCGCAATAATAATAATAGGCAGTTCAGAGCGAGGGGACCACAGTTCTTCGGAAATCCTTGATACTTGTGTAACACAACTGGGAAGATTTTCATTACTCTAATAACTGTCAGTGTTTAGTGAATGGCAGTCAATAATCGCGCCTACCTGTTCGGCTGTTTTCTTTTCTGTTGGTCAACCAGACTAAACATGAAACATCAGCCTCTTATTCGGAGTAAGCAATGGCATACTAGTCTTAAAATAGCCGGAATGATTTATGGCGAAATCTCCTGGGAGAACTTACCGTTAGAGAAATGTATGTGCCCTGATCAAAGCTTCTAACATTGCGTGAGAAATCTGTTTACTGTGGTGAAACGACTACGTGTATGGCTAGCAGTACTCTGAGCCGCCAATAATGTTTAGGTTAGGTGTCATGTACAGGTTACAGATATTTTAAATGAATGAAGACCCTGAATTGCCCAGATCGAGTTTGTGGTACACATTCGGAACAATATGGCTTTATATACGATCCGACGGTAAAGTAGACACTCGGTAATCGACAAGACTGTTGTCGCACACAATGCCGCCTTCACAATGACAGCAAGGAGTCGGTAAGGGACATCAATATAGCTGTGTTAGCTGGCGACTACCAAGAAGCGTAATACATGCATTTTGTTCAACTTCTTACTTTTATAACTAGCTATCGCCGCCGCGAACGGTCCTAAATTTGAATTCTGTAGGCCTATGTTTTTATCTAACAGTTTATTCCAGTCCAGTGCCTACATAATACATTTCCCCAAAACTAGATGCAGGTGAACGGTCAGAGTTCAACTATAAAATCCAGAAGGCGACAGGAACGAAAATGGGTTCAAGCAACGTGTCCAAAAGTAACAAATTAGTGTTACATCTGGTCTAACAAGTCATCAAAAAATCATTATTAGTATAATGGGGTGAGCCAGGGACAGACGATACTAATTAGCTATAATCTTATGCTAGCTATCACAATTCCAATCCTAAGTACAAATTAGAAACTTGGGAAAGAATTTCAACGAGACATTAATTATAACACGATTTAGTACTCTATAAATATACACACCTGTGTGACATTGTGAGATGTGTGTGGGAGGGGGAGTGGAATGAGAATTATATTTATTTAATATTTAAATTTTGGACTGAAGAAGGAAGGAGTATTTTCACTTCCCAAAAGAACTAAACAATTCCAAAACTGGCATATGGAAATTAAATGATTTTGACTTATGTGTACTAATTCTGAGGAATAATTAGTTCAGGTAATTAAATGAGGCCGAAGGTAAATGTGATTACTTAAAATTTTTCAAAAATATAATTGTCACATACTTATTATTTGACCAGGCTTAAGTGATTTTTGGATAAACATTTGTTTCCAAAACAGGTTCGTGGGTTTTATGCTTAGATGGTTGGTTTCTGAGAGGCCGTACTTCACAGTCTACGAGTACTCTAATCCAGATCAAATAATATTTATACAAGGTCTTCCTTCGCAGTCTACGAGTACTCTAATCCAGATCAAATAACATTTATACGAGGTCTTCCTTCGCAGTCTCCGAGTGCTCTAATCCAGATCAAATAAAATGTATGTGAGGTCTTCCTTCGCAGTCCTCGAGATGCATATGCCCTCTGATCTAGCACCAAAGACAATCTAGCAGCAACCATGGATAATAATGTGTCTCCAATAGAATGACATCCAAAATTTGGATTACATGATATTATTAATACTTTTGACATTAATAAGATGCTTTGTTTGGGGGGGGGTTGTTTTATATTTTAACGTAAAGCCAATGGAGAGTTGCATTTTTTAGTTTTTTTACTTATAGATACTATTAAAAAGGTCACTTTACTCTGTAATCAATTCCTGTTCTCAGTCCATGTGGGTAATTTTATGGGTAAACTGTCTGATGATAAAATAAATAAATATATATTTTTAAAAAAAACTTTCAAACAAGCAGAATCTCACCGTGTGGCGAAAAAGGGGATTTCTCTGTGTGCGTCCTTTGGTTATTAATTAATAAATGACATTATACTCATAAATAATGTATATTAATTATTCTCTTTTATACCAATTGCTCACAATCTCCTCAAGGGTCTTGTCATGCGGTCCGAGAGTGACTAGGTCAAGCCTTGAGTAGTCCGTCAGTGACCCTCTCCTCAAGTGTTACCTGTCTCAGAATAGTGAACTACACTGCGTTTATCTTACCAGTCGTTCTATCACTATCCCGGCCCTTCCACAAATCTCTCATCGTCGATAATGGGAACTATCTTAAAACATATGCATAGACCATTACGTCATTTTGCAGCCCCCACCCATTATCAATTTCACATGTGCCTCCTCCAAAAATGAGAGAGTAGATAGTTAAAAGATAACAAATTTATTAAAAGAAAAATAATAATAAATTCAAGTTTATAATTTGAAAATCACACTCAAGGCTAGGCTTAGAGATCGCAGATCTCTTTAAAGCTTATTAATTAAGAAAAGAATATTTATCATCAATTAGTCCTTAGAACAATTACTAGGACTACAGTCTTAAAAGAATAAAATTAATGTTTCTTAGAACAATTATTAGGTAAAAAATAATCATCAATACGTTCTAGTTAAAGAATGAAAAATATATAAAGAAACATCAGAATAGAATAGGAAGTTTACATTAAATCACAGAACAGATTACAGAATGTGCAATAAGTATGACACGAATTCACCTGGTTTTCCAAGCATAATTCTCTGTCCTGGCGGCTTGCAATGCTGGTCATCTGCATCAAGTCTGGAACAGTGTCTTTATTCAGCACTCTGCTAAAATGTTCACACAAATTCAGTTCATTCATCAGCCTTCACTTTACCGAACTTTATCACAGTGAGTCCATAAATTAGTACCTATCTCCCCGATAGCACTATCACAAATTCTCTAGTTTGTGTCACACGAAACACAGTATGCATTCTGTGTCTCTATAGACAAGTGGTTCTGGCTTTAGATGAACTCCTACTCGCTATCCTTCTGTTGTCTTCCCGATGACTAGGATTTCTGTGCAGTAGTTGAGAATACCAAGTGACAATAGACTTCAGACCAGGGTAAACAGCCGAGATCTCTAAGTCCAATTTAAAGTTGAGCAACATGATAGATGGTGATCCAAGTAACTTCACCTCTCCTGGTTGGTGTTGACTCTTGACTTCTGAGACTGATAAAACATAAAGATTGGTGTGCATCAGCTCGTGTCACATTAACCAATAAATCTGTAATTTCATTCTTGGTTCTCATATTAATTCCTTTACATGTTTTGTTTGTTTGAATTCTTTTTTTTACACCAAGAATAATATTACAATTACAAGTAAAATGTAAAATACAGGAATAAAAATGAAATGTAGAAAATTGTAATAATTATCTTTAACAAAAATCATTATTTACAAAGATAGAATTTTACCATTCAGGCATGCCTATTTCTTGTCTCTCTCTCCGTGGGAAGTCATAAGCATGGGAAACGGAATTTTTCCTGAATATTTATTTTGGAGCAGAGTTGGGTATTTATGTGTTTTGCGTTTTGCATCGAGTATCGCGCTGACTTTTACCCCTCAGGCAAAATTTTCTCCTTTATTTACTCTTTTGTGCAATAGTCATGGCCCAATGGTCGCGCACTATAGACGGCATTCTTATGGGAGTTTTGGTCCTTATGGATGACAACCATGATGCGCTGGTCGTCATTGTCTGCCTGGTGATGTGAGAGTGATTACGCAACTTGGTTACTCACGTTGAGTGTCCCCCCTCTCGCACTTTGTTTATGTCGGCCCTTTGCTAACCAACTTCAAACCCACTTTGTTCTTTTGTTCATGACTGAACCAAAGACGGTTGTCTAAATGGCTTACATGGCTTCCATGGCAAAAATTCACAGTAAATTTTTGTCATAAGAAAATTTTAAATTTAGAGAATTTTTAGAGAAAATTTAGAGAAATACATTTAATTAATTTAATGTATTGTTTTGCATTTTCCGCGTTACACACCGTTACGGTATTTTTTTTTTAAAGGAGAGGGTAGTAGAGAAGCTTCAAGAAAATTAAGCAACAGGCCCTAACATCCCTGCTAGACTTCTAAATAGCCTTGGAAAGAGCTGAAACCAACTTCTAATGTGTTGCTCTAAGCTTCCTTCAGCCAAGACATCCCAGACAATTAGAAATGTACTAATATAGTTTCTTTCTCAAAGGCAACATTCCAGACAATTAGAATTGTGCTAATATAGTTTCTGTCTTTAAAAAAGGCAAATCCCGGACGATTAGAAATGTGCCAATATAGTTTCTGTTTTTAAAAAAGGCAGCATCTAGAACGGATTAAAAAAGTGCCAATATAGTTTCTGTCTTTAAAAATGGCAACATCCCAGACGATTAGAAATGTGCCAATATAGTTTCTGTCTTTAAAAAAAAGCAACCTCCCGGACGATTAGAAATGTGCCAATATAGTTTCTGTCTTTAAAAAAAAGGCAACCTCCCGGATGATTAGAAATGTGCCAATATAGTTTCTGTCTTTAAAAAAGAGGTAACATCCAGGACTATTAAAAAGGTGCTAATATAGTTTCTTTCTTTCAAAGGGGCAACATCCCGGACGATTAGAAATGTGCATATATAATTTCTTTCTTTTTAAAAAAGGCAGTATTCCAGACAATTAGAAATGAAATAATAGTTCCTATATTGAAAAGAGGAGATAGGGTTAACCCTGAAAATTTACTTCTGTACCATGTAAAGTTTTAGAACATACTATTCATAAAATATATTTAAACACCTAGGCTAGTATAATGCACTAATTGATGTCCAAAATCTATATTAGCATAATTTTTTAACTATGTCAAATCTAGTCCGGCTTAATGAATTCACTGTGTCACATCTAGACTGGCATGGCATAATACAATAAATGTGTCAACTAGACAGGTTTAATGCATTAACTGTAACGTGCAGTCCGGCATAATACATTAACTATGTCCAACATCTAGTCCAGAATGATGCTAAGCTAATATCCAACATCCAACATTATTTTACAAAACTCGAACCAATGTTCTTCTATTGGATTTTTCTAAGGCATTCGGTACAATGCACCACAGGAACCTAGCATCCATTAAAGATCGCTATGGTATAAGATGTAACTTTTAAAGTGGATAAAGTTCTCGCTATAAAACAAAGTTATGGCACAAGATAAGAAATCTACAAATATGCTAATTAAATCTGGTGTGCACAGTTTTCTATTTTATTTTTTTAACGATGTGCCCCAATGAATTTCAAGTGGTTCTAGGATCAGACTATTTGCTGATGACAGTTTGTTATACAGCAAAATTATATTTTTTTTTAATTGAGAAAATAATTGGAATAGGAAATTCGTCCTAAAATAATGCCATGTTGTTATTTTATAATCGACAGAAATCACCAATTTATATGATTACTTTAATCTTTATGAAAAGCTCCAGGTTGTATCTAAAATTTAATCACACCATGGGACTATTCTGGACTTCAGACTTAAATGCAGCGCCCATAGTGATCACATTTGCAAGAAAGTAAATCAAACTTTAACATTTTTTATATCACAGCATCTGAAGATATGATGAATTCAAATTATTGAAGAAAACTGTTTAAAAGTCTTTGTTAGATTTTTGCTGAAAAAAAATGTATTGTTCTTGTGGATCTTGTGGAGCTAGTTGATATAAAAATGTCGGATTTATAAAGTAGATTCTTCTCCAAATGTAGAAATAAAAAATAAGTTTTGGAAACTTTGCATTTTCACTTTCGTCTTCAGGTCAGAAACTCTGAAAGAGCACATCTCACCCATTCCTTCTTCCACAGTAAACTGCCACATTAATTTTCTCATGATACCATTAGGCTCTGGAATTCCTTTGCCAGTGGACGTCAATTTATGAAATTCCTTAGAAGCATTAACGGTCAAATCAAAATTTTAAAATGAAACATCTTAGTGTTGTGAAGTAAATTTGCCTGTCTCTATTATTGTTATATATTTTTTTAAATGTCAGCGTGACATGATCTTCGGGTTTTGTGCATGACGATATTTTGTGTAAGGACCAGAGTTAAAAGAAATAACTCAGGTAAAGAATGTACTAGAACTTGCAGCTCCAAGCAGATGAATAGTTTTTCTGACTAATAGTCTCACACTTATTCATAACAATTTCATCCAATAGGGATGGACAGAAAGTTACTTTGTTGAAGAAGTTCTATATTCTAATCACTTTGATTCTGACATAACTCAAGTCTGGTCATACAAGTGATCGTTAGCTTATGGTAAAGATGAAGAAACTGATAAAGAAAGAATTAACTTAGAAATATTTCGTACATGTTTGCTATTGATTTATGATTTCAATTGGAGAATGCTTAGGTAATTGAACCATTTTTTTCTATGTTCACTAATTTGATTACCTTACACATTATACTTGTGAATTTTGATTGATGTTATATTTCTTATTGAGAGAAAAGAGTTTAGAGATGAAATATACCTGAAACGTACTGCTGCCCTTAATTTGACTTTTGCAGAGAGGAGCATACCATTTGGCATTTTGATGTTTTTATATTTTGATGCTATTAGAGGTTTTGTAACCTTGTATCTGCTTCAGATTGCAGTGACTACTGTACTCTATCAGATAACTTTTGTATGTGTATCAAGGTTGTCATCAAACTTATCAGTACATGGTGGCCCGACAGGTGGGCGGGCGACAAGAGGTTTGCAACAACTGGCTGGACACAACCAGCTAGCGACAACTGGCTTACACATAACTTACATCTGTAGAATAAATTAGATAATTACTTAGTTTTTTTTCCTGTTGTTTAGCAAAATGCCGTATATCGTATTATGCACTAGTCACTTGCAGTTCGCCAGTTATTGCTAGGCATGTGTCAGTAGCTAGTTGACGTTCGCCACTTGTCGCTCACTAAGTGTCGTTTGTAAAAAGTCGCCCGCCCAGATGTCATAGAACCGTAAACATGTTGTTGTAAGTTGATTCCTGTTCGAGAGCCAATACAGCGGAAATTGAGGCTTGAGTTTGGTCTCGAGAATTCACCAAAGTTTCTCTTTTGATTATATTCATATTTGATTGTTGATTTAATAGAATTTATTGTTAGATTTATTAACCTTCTTGCACGAATATTAAAACTTTATGTTGTAGTAATGGTGGGTGGATGGGGGTGGATGGTTAAATATAAATAAAAGACATATTCTTATTACTCCTTTAGTAAGAAGTTTCTACACGCGTCTATCTTATTATTGAATAAAGAGCAGAGTTTTAGGACACCCTTATAATCAGCCAAGTGAGAGACATGTTCGTATTATGGAAGAATTGTTAATAACTATAAATTAAGATTCTCGATCACTTGTAATTGTTATTAATTAATAAATAATAATCATAACGAGTGAAGGGTGCTCAGAGGAGTCACACTTAGCTTATGGACTTAATAAAATTTTCAACATTATGTTTTCAATTTTGCTAAGTGAAATAATTATAAGTTGATATTAACCCAGGAGAGTTGCTGAGTCACGTCTTAATACAAAATAGTTAAAGCCCTCTTTACGGAGGTTATAAATTTCAAGAAAGGAAAGAATAATTATTTCAGTAGGCAAATTAAATTATCATATTTACTAAACTAGAGCACCCAAAACGCATGCATGAGAGTGACTGGCTTAAACTGAAATTTTATCTTAGGCAATTACATTTTTTCAGCCATTAAAAAAACGGGCTTTGAATTAAAGCGTATTATTTTCATCCGGGGTTTGCCAACCAGCAACAATAGCCTTACTATACTGTGACATTAGTTTGAATGTTATTGCCAACCACTTCAGCTAACCATCAGGTAATTTTTCTATGACTGGGAAAATATGTGCATTTAAATACGTTTTATGTAGTATTTGAAAATGTTTATTCATCCTTCCTTCACGGAGACTGGTCAGAATGTAATGAGCTTAGAACTGAATAATGTCCGAGAAGTTAAAAGCCAAGCTCTACAGAACTGTAGCACCCAGTACTAGACTGAGCAAAACAAAAAGGATTCAGAAAGGGAGAAAAAAATAACAAACAAACAAATTTAGGGGGAGGAGTTTTGTGAGATATCTCTCTGTGCAGCCAGCAGTAAAACTAAGTTAGAGAAGAGGGGTAATGAGATATATCTATCTGTACAACAAGCAATAAAACTAAGAGAGGACAGGTTTTTAAGATATCTCTCTGTACAACAAGCAATAAAACTAAGAGAAGACAGGTTTTGAGATATCTCTCTGTACAACAACCAATAAAACTATGAGAAGACAGGTTTTGAGATATCTCTCTGTACAGCCAGCAATAAAACTGAAAGAAGAGGGGTGTTTTTAGGATTATCTCTCTGTACAGCCAGCAGTTAAACTAAGAGAAGGGTACTATAATATATCTCTCTATACAGCCAACAGTAAAACTAAGAGAAGAGGGGTGCTGTGAGATACCTCTGTACAGCCAGAAATAAAACTAAGAGAAGTGGGATACTGTGAGACATCTCTCTGTACAGACAACAGTACAACTGAGAGAAGCTAAGAGAGAGGAGCATTGTGTGATATATCTCTCAGCCAGCATTAAAACTTAGAGAAAGTGGGATATTGTGAAATATCTCTCTGTATAGCCAGCAGTAAAATTTAGAATAGAGGGATATAGCAGTAAAATTTAGAATAGAGTGATATAGCAGTAACATTTAGAATAGAGGGATATTCTGGGTTATTTCTCTCTTTGTATCCAGAAGTAAAAGCCAGAAGATGGGTGTTCAGACATTTTTCTCGGTACAGCGAGCAGTACTGTTTCAAGCCCAGAGAGAGATAACATTAACAGTTTGGTAAACATATGCGGCAGTCCCTGTAAATTTATTTTGCAGAATATTGGGGCATAAATTATGTCTAACAACTTACCTAACCGATTTTATGTTTAGAAAAAAATAAATGTTTAAACTTTAGGACAATTACTATTTTTTAATATATATATATATTTTGACTTGGCTCTAAAGGGGCTAATACCGAGTCAACCGTGATTTGTATATCCGAAGCTGGATCCGATGGTGCCCGTCTCAATTTGTGTCGCGGCTTGCCCCTAAAATCCTGCCAACTGGGCAGTAGACAAATCGACGACACCATACAAATTCAATCAGATCAATTCCAATGGCTTATATTATTCTCAGTCTAATGGTGTAAATTTTAGGTTTGTGTTTTTGTTCATAAACGATAGGTAATCGCATACTTCAGTCACTAAGCATTGTATGACAAGTTCGTGCATTAAGGGGAAACAACTCTTTTAAGGCATGTGTTGACATTTATGGACCATGCGTTGCAATGCTATGAAATTTGTAAACCCTTGTTTTCTTATAGAACTTCTGATAGATAAAAGCTAATAACAAACGCTTTTGATTTTAAACTCTTATTGGTATAAAAAGCTATTATTAAATTACAAACAGTCTAATATAAGGTAATTATTATAGATTATACAATAAATTATACAATATTTTATCACTAAATTATTTAAATAATGATCTGTTAAATTTTATTACAATATGCAGAAACTTCAAAGTAGCAAGTAGGTCACATGTTTGCCCGACAGAGGACGGTTGAGGGTGTGCGCCAAACTGGTGCGACCTTTTTCACCCCCTTCCGCCAGCCCTCCCGTCCTCCACCTCCGGACGCAATGAGAGGCTGTGGGGTCCCACTGGAGCACTCCAGATCAGATAACGTCTAAGACGAAATGCTTAACGCGGGCTCCAGTGGTGACGTTTAACTGCTATCGATTCCCCTCCCCTCCCCCCCAAAAAATGGGAAATAAGGAGGGTGTGTGCCAAACTGGTGCAACCTTTTCACCCCCTTTCCGCCTTCCTTGGTCCAACTGGGCACTCCAGTCTGATGACGAAATGATCAACGCAAACTCCAGTGGTGACAAGGACTGCTCTCGATCCTCCTCCCCCCCCCCTCCATTCACATTTTAAATTACTTTTTATAATGAATGAATAGCATAATATTACGCAAGACAAAAGCGGAATAAGTTGAAATTGAATAAAATGATCACAAATGAATATTATTTCCTCCAGTGCCCAACTAATCCACCTTCGAGGATACTATGTAAACTGCGTTAGCAATATGCACATAAACTGAAAACCGTGCAAACGTTCGAGGTTCTATCCCTAACAAAATTTTCAAAACTTTGGAAGTAACATTACAGCCAACTATCATAGTTTGCAGAATAGTCCCATAGTCAAAGTTTCATATGCTCACCCACTGTATAATTCAAATTCAGCTATAAGGCTAGTAAAATATTTTCTTCAAGAAGAATTAAAAAAAAAAAACTGAATTACCCTTTAATTTATTTTTCATTTTAAACAACAAAGCAATAACCCGATGAGTTATATAATAGAAAGCAGTCTTGGTATTTTCATGTGATTACTGCTAAATGCTTTCATAAGTGCACTTCTGCAAACAATTATCAAGATGAGATCACTTTTCAAATCTGTGAAAACAGTTTTTCAAGAAGAGTACCATAGGAATCACTATGCAAAGTTTTAAAATTACAAGTAGAAGCATGGCTAAAATGTTATTTTAGATGTGGTTATTGCAAAATAACCGCAAAACTTACATTGACTTCGTAACCCAGAGTACTGCAGGACTTACATTGACTTTGTAACCCAGAGTACTGCAGGACTTACATTGACTTTGTAACCCAGAGTACTGCAGGACTTACATTGACTTTGTAACCCAGAGTACTGCAGGACTTACATTGACTTTGTAACCCAGAGTACTGCAGGACTTACATTGACTTTGTAACCCAGAGTACTGCAGGACTTAGGGATATCGATAGTTCGTAGTCGACTATTATCTTGCATTCACGAGTTGCGCCTTTTGTGTTTTCTTGGTTACACAATCAAGCCATTTTGCTGAGAACGCGAACCTGGAGTTAATGCAATCAGGACCGTCTTAATCACTGAGCCGTATATATGGAGGGTACAAGGGTAAATTTGCAGTCACCAAACGTCTGCCTCTATGAGTAATTGCGCCATTGGCTTCGACCATTTTCAATATATACATATATCCAATTCTATGAACCTATAATTCAATAAATATAATAAATTTACAATACAATTCAAACACTAAAGGAAAAGATCCTCAGGCCTATTCCTTAGATAATAATTTTCAATTAATTGTAAACGTGTAAAGCGATAGCGTTTCGTTATAGAAAATTTTACTCGGTGTTTTTAAGAATTCTATTTTTGTGTGTGTGTGTGTGTGGAAAAATTGTTTAAATTATATGTACATTATAATTGCAATACTTATCTAAATATGAAAAACCGAATCAAGCTAGCCCATTTCTTTATATTGTAATTATTGTTAAAATGTGTTTTGAAGGCTATAGACATAGAGTTAGCTCTACTGAAGAGGTTGTATAGTATTATTTATGACATTAGTGTTTCCAAAATTCATCCAAATTCAGAATAAACCAGTTTCATTTACACCAGCATTCTCTCTAATCCTAGTGGCTGTGTATTGATATTTTGCTAGTTTTGATTATTACCTTTCCTTAATGATGATCAAAGAGTGTGTTTTATCATAAAGATCATGTAGTATGTGCTTTGATTTTGAAAAATACAAGATACCCTCTTAAATATATACAAATTATTTTTTAAAATGTGACTAGAAGTGTTTAAATATTTTTATTCACAGTTTTCTTATGTGTGAAAACATAATATTTTTAAAATGCAATATTAGGTGACTATACTGCAAGTTTAAGATTCCAAAATAATTTCAAGAATGATTTAATTTGATCTTTTAAAATATAAAAATGTTTTTACTAATAATTATTCAAAACAAAATAATTATAAGAAATGTTTAATAAAATTCATTAGATATGATTCTATAATTTACAAGTAGCATTATAAATATTTTAAACCAAAAATGCTGTGCTACTTTTATGAAACGGTTACCACTAAATACTGACTAAAAAAATTAATTTTCTTAGCAGATCCATGTAACTATTCTCTGTTTTACCATTACTTAGTGAAATGTCAGTCAAGCTAAATAGATAGGGAAGATAAAAAATATTAATAAAAAATCAGATTTGATGTGACGGATTCTGACAAATTCTGTGCCATGAACTCCTAATCCAGTTCTGCGGATTCAAAAATCAAATTTGAACGAATTCCTTTGTTAGAGCATTTCCCGTGATACACCAGTTTCGGAAAATTAACAGAGAGTTCAACCACGTTATGCAACTTTAGACCATTGTCAAGTAAGTTCGAATCAACAAGCATACCATGTGACCAGTCACGTGGTGCATTCATTCACTAGTTAAATACACCAAAACGCGGTAAACTCCTCACTCGCACACAGACCGGCCGGACACACACACCAGATCACCTTGCTAAGTCGCTGATATTGAGTCATAAAGAGAGAAAGAAACCCGTGTCTTGTTATAATCTACTATTGAGAAGGTAACACGTCTACTTCTTACAATATTATTGCACTTGCTAATTGTATTTTTGTATATGAATTGATGTATGTATTCTGTGCAGGATTATTGCAATTCTCTCCGAATGTACGTGATTCGATAAGGAATGACAAAAATCTAAAAGTTCATTGTATATAAATTAACTGTAACCTTTATCTTTTAATTTGTATAAATCTTAATTCTCTTGTGCCGCAGGAACGTCTGTGCACGTTGCAAATTTTTCTTGTAATTCAAATTGTTTTTCTTGCGTGTAATTTCAATGTTAATTTGTAAAGCGCTCATGCTTGATTTGAATTATAATTTTATCTCTTGTATGAATTCCATTTTTAATGCTATAAATGTTTGGAAATTCATACATTCATGTAATGTTAGAAGTAACACACATGTGGACTGTATTGTATCTTTTAAATATAATTATATTGTAAAAGACATGATAGTCAAAGATTTAAACTCTGAGCATTTATTATCGATCACGTGCTTCGGATTTGCAAATGTAAAAGCAAATCGCTCATAGGAATTAAAATTCTATTCCAGAGTGGGTTTTTCTTTTCGTCGTTCTCTTCATATGCCGACTTACATGTCTACATATTCTTTGCCCTACGTTCTACGTGGAGCATGCCTTGTAATTAACCTTGGTCGGACGATGATACAAGTACCGTGCCGCCATTGTTGATGATGCTTCGCCAAGTACACCGTTATGTGTAACAACTGAGAGACGGTTGGTTACTGACATTATCGGCAATACCAGCGAACGTATCGGGATGATGTGGATTGGACCAAACCAGCCTTAGACCACGTGGCATCCATGACTTACTGAGCAGATGAGTACCGCTCTGTACTACTGAAGCAAAGACAATATTGTGCAAACAAAAACTTTCTCGTAAACATAAACTCTAGCATACCAATAGAGCACTGAGATAATTGCCATTGTTTAAATCTAGAACTGTGCCTTCGTAATAATTGTTATTGTTATAAGTTAATTATTAAATTAATATTTAATTGTTAAAACCTCTTTCATAGTGATTCTTATGCATATAGACCTAATCGTGGTTTGGATGGGGGACGATTGAGCTAAATGTAACGTTTTGAATGCATATTAATTTAAGATAGTTTTATCGGTTTCCAAACCAAGCTATTGTACGCAAGTTTGTCAGTTCGTAAATCTGTTTGTCTTGACTACAAAGACGCATTTTTAACATAGACGAAGGATAAATTTGAGCAACCAGTCTGTTTAGTTTGGAGAGAAGAAATTAATTTAACTATTAAATTAAAGTTTCTATAAATTCCTAAGCAGGGTCTATAAATAAAAACTGGACACGTAACATTTGATATCCATGGTTTAAAATGTTAAAGGATAACAAATCTGTTTATTAATTAAAATTTATTTCAAATTTTAATTAAGAATTGTGATTTTAACCCATTCACACTATATCAAAGAAGAAACATATTATGATATAGGTAATCTAGTGTGCAGGAAAAAAAATGAAATGAGATTGTACCTCACCCATGCAAAAGGTGCTTGTCATGAATAATCTGTTTGTTTGTTTTTAATTGTTTTATCTGCTGAATCACATGCTAGCAGATATTCTATCAGAAAAAAAAATAAATTCACACATTTTTAATTTGGTGACTCTAGTATTTAATAACCATTCAGATGCATCAATACAGACTTATTTTCAGTTACAACTGTAAACCACTTCTACACATACCAATCTAATAGTTTATACACATTTTTGAGATTTTCTATAATCTGATTTTCCCCTATATTAATATATGCTAAAGTGAAATACAAAAGTAATTATGATATTAATGATGCTTTATATTTTCACTGACAAAGAAGAACATGCTAATATTTTTTAAATAAGTAATATGAAAGGAAATTATATTTAGTATATTTATTTTTAGTAAATTTTCATGCACATACACCCCCCTCTCACATATATTCTTTACCTTGAGAAAAATATACTCTGTATATTTTATATAAACATATTTGCAAGTGTATGAGCATGTGGGGCATATTTTATTAAAATGAAATCTTCTTAACACATTGACTGCAGCACTGTTGTTTTCAACAGCTGGTTTTTCTTCAAATAACTCCACAAAACTTTAAATTATGATAGAGGAAATGCATCCATACACAAGGATAAAGATTGTGTAGTGTGTACTTTGATTTTGATAAACAAAATAATAAACTGAAATACATTGTAAGTGTAATATTACAATATTTTCAAGAATGTTTATTTTAAGCATTTCAAATATAAAAGATTTTATTCTTACCCAATACTAAAAACAAAAATTATTATAATTAATGTCTAATATTGTAATAAAATGAATTAAATATGATTATATAACTTACAATGTTAATTATGGCATATTTTAAAAAAAATAATGAATGCTTTTCAATACGTAGTCTTAGGCTGGTATTCTATTCTGAAACTTCCGTTAGCGACACATCAGCAGCGTTTGCTATCATTTGATGTCCTCTCCATTTATATATAGCTCAGTGGTTCTACATACACACTCACAAAAATAAAAATGTAAATGGTCGATAAAATGCCCTTATGCTCGTGAGCGGCACTGAATGCAATGCACTATTTTTGAGCTAGAAAACTGCTCATTTATATATTTTTAAGAAAGAATTTTGTCATAATACAATAATTAATGAAATCAACTTTGACATATATAAGTGCGTATTACTATGCATGCGTCAATGTGAATGATCGTTATCATCACTGAGCGCTCTCTCTCTCTCTCTCTCTCTAGTGGTTATCATACTTGCGAATCGAAGTCTCGTAAATTCTCGCCGTAAGTATGGCAACCAAGCGTTTCTGTTTCAATATGGCGGCGTTTGTGTGCAGACGATAGATCTTAACTATATATATATTTTGTGTGAGGTAATAAGATGTTTAATGAGCCTATTTCCCAATTATATATTTTAAATTTCATAGTATAATTACTATTTTCACCACATATTACTTTTGGATTAATTTGTTTGTATTATATCAGAGATCAAGCAGGTATTTTAGTTATATCCTGAAGCAAAATGTGCTACTTACTTTTTTACTGTATCACATCATAATCTAATACAGAAAAGAGAAAAATAACTTCTTAGATGTTAGGTTCTTAGTATATTATTTAATAATTTATACTGGGCAAAAAGTAAGAGATTAAATGTTTTATACGTTAATGGCTAAATGATTAGTTTAATATCTGCATACTTAACTGCACGCTTATCTACATATTAGTTAAAGCAGAATTATATTAATAATAATAATAAATATGCCATTGATTTAACTTTTCTCTTTTCTTATTTCATAATAAATTTAAAAGTCATACTTTGGAACATTTACTACTATATCCCACCATGGCTGATTCTGAGAATATTGAGGTATCAGAGAAGGAGTCTGCCCAGCATGAAGAGAAAGAAGAGGTCATGTAATTTTTATTTCATGAAACTTTAGTGACATCTGTATTTATCATTTTTTAAAATTATTTTGATTGGATGTTATATTGTTTAGTCATCTTTTATCTGTACAGTTTGCAGTAAATAATTCATTAAGAGTACAGTTTGATGAGCATTTAAATGACATCAACATTAATGTTTAGTCCATGCAGTTACTTGAAAGTCAAATTATTATTTTATTTTTGCACTGAAAAAATCTTTCAATAGGATAGGAGAAACCCAGCATTACCAACTAAGGTTGATTGTTTTGGTAGTGTTGGTCTAATATTTATTTAGTGACAGTAGAGATTTTGAGAGTTATATTGACTTACTCCTAAAATACCTTATAGGCTTTACAAGTGGCTATTGGTCTAACTTTCCCATGAGTATAAAGCATATAGATAATGATGAGATCCTTTCTGATTTTTATTGGTACTACATAAGTCTGCTTAGGGAGGTCAGTAACCATAACAAAGATTTTATCAGTTGTATGTAAGTATGTACATGCTAATGGGATGTTTATCTACTATCCTGCAAGCATTTAGATATATTGTTTCCTTGTTAAAATACAAGATAATAAAGAACTGCAACACAGTACCTGGAAGTGTATGATGAACTTGCACAGTGTGCAATCAATGAAGCAATTAATCCTTGGTATTTCAACTTCATTTGTTAAGGATGAAGACATTTTTAAATACAAAATGTGATTATTTATGTGACTGTAATTATTAGACACTAATCATTTAAAATTTCTAAATTTTTTCTAAACGATAAAAAAATTATTTGAATAAATCTGTAAAGACCTTTTTTTTTTTTTTATACATAATAAGTTTATTTATAGAAAGTAGTTAGACAGATTGAAAGACAGTCAATATTTAAGAAAATATTAAAAATGAATTATTTCTCAAACATTCAGAATTTCATTGTAAAGTGTCCTTTTGTCAGCATTAGTATGCAAATTCAAAATGATTAAACTTTGGAATAATTTCTCATCTTTTTTTCTTTTTAAGATGATAAGCTAAGCAAATATCTTAGTTCATCATGTCTTTTTATGATATTTTATTCAGCTATACATTTTATATATCTGGAATGTTAAAGATATATCTTTAATTTAGTTTTACTGTATGATAACTGAAAGTAAAGAACTTTCAGCTTCTTCAAGTTCTTCAATATTGTCATATATGCAGCTCACATTAGGCAACCTAGTTAACTGAAATATATAAAGAGCAGTGTCATTAAACTTGTAGATAGAGTTGGTCTATTTATATAGCTAGAAATGCTCGTTTGAGAAAGAAATATGTCTCTCTCTCCCAGCCTGGTCATTTGGGTATATCAGCATACTTTCTAAAATTTTAAAACATTGAACAGCAACAGATTGTAGTAAAACTAGTAATTTAAAATAAAAGATAAATAGTCAGTAATTATCAAGTAGATACTCTTTTTCACTTCATCTGCTATTTTAAAATATTAATTTAGTGGAAACAGTGCTTAAAATAATTTTATATTGATAAAACTTAGATCAAATCTTCTTATTAAAAATCTTTTTTCTTAGTGGTAGTCAGCAATTCTTTAAAGGTACAGTCTCCACTAAACGAACATTAAAACAGCGGATGAACAGAATTTTTGCTTGTGATAGTTGATGCCTATTTAATTTAATTTATTTTATGACTCTTACACATAATTGCCACAGTTCAAAGCTGTAAACATTATACTCATTGCTGATATACTCCAATGACTTGTTGTGGGACAGGATGTTATATATATCTTTCTCAACAGAAAAAGTTCTGCCCATTGTTGAGGACTACTTTTGAATCATCTGCTATTTTGCATTTACAAATTAAGATTACAATTTAAGATACTATGAATATAAACTAACCCTATTCTATCCTTATCCTTGTCTCTTTCCCTATCCTTATTCCTTCCCCTAACCTTATTCCTTTTCCCATCCTTATTCCTTTTCATATTCTTATCCCTTTCCCTATTCCTTTCCTTATTTTCCCTATCCTTATTCCTTTCCCTTTCCCTATCCTTATTCCCTCCCCTATCCTTTTCCCTAACCTTATTCCTTTCCCTATCCTTATTCCCTCCCCTATCCGTATTCCTTTCTCTATCCTCCTTACTCCTTTCCCTAACCTTATTCCCTTCCCTATCCTTATTCCTTTCCCTATCCTTATTCCCTCCCCTATCATTATTCCTTTCTCTATCCCTATCTTTATCCCTTTCCCTATCCTTATCTTTATCCATATCCCTGTCCTTATTGATATCCTTATCTCTATTCTTATCCTTAACTCTAATCTTAAATTGCTGTTGTAAGTATATTTTAAATGTTTTGTTTATTTGTGAAGATTTATGAGTGCTAATACAATGTATATTATATCTCAGTGTTGAAGAAACAACATATGATTCATGTGTTTATTAGTATTCACATAGCTACAAAAATGAAAGAGTTTCATATTATATCTTATATTTTATAGAATAATGTTGAATAGTGAATAATGTGTATGAATAAGTTTGATTAAGAATATGATGCAAAAGTTTAACTATCAGATATTCTGGCAAAAGAATACCTAGTCATATTTGGATTGTTTAGCAGATAATTTATTTGAATATTATATTCTTTAAAAGGTGACCAATTTTGGTAACTTTGCACCATTAAATCTTTCACTGCTGAACTTCTGAAATATTTTTTCCTATTTGCAGAGATTTTCTGAGAATGCTTGTTTTTCTCAACAGCACTTATTCCATTGTTTAATGTTCTGCCAGTTTATTCTGATTGTGAGCAGATAATATATTTTTGTGAAATTATATGTTACATTAATGACTGTAAATCAGTTAATATTAATTTTCATTAATTCACTATGAAAAAATATGTGAATAGTAAATCAAGGCTTAAGGAAACTGCTAAATCTGCAAACACACAATGTCTGTACACTTGCAAAAAGTACTCCTATAAAATAAGATGCAATATAATTTTAGCCAGTGTCTGGTTAGGAAAACTACTATAATCGTTTGGTACTGAACAGTTTTTGGACAGTTTCTAGTTTCCTAAGACTTCCTTAAAAACCCAGTCATATTTTCTCAATGTTTGAATAGTCAACTCTCCAAGACATTTAATTTAATTTAATAAATATTTTGATTTGATTACCAGGACACAACTTCAGACTCAAAGAAGCATTTATCACCTTCAAAGACTGCCACTTCCCCAGGAAGTAAAAGACGTGGTAGTTCTCAAAGTAGAGTTAGTAGAGCATCATCTACTGGTGGTATTGGTTCTCCCAAAGGAGAAAAAAAGAAAGCTGAGAAAAGCAAAGAAGGTGAAAAGGGCAAAGGTGGTGAGAAAGGCAAAGAAGGTGAAAAGGGCAAAGGTGGTGAGAAAGGCAAAGAAGGTGGCAAAGGCATGTTTAAGAATATTTATGTTTGTTTATATTCACTGAAATTAACATTATTTAGTATAGACAGAAGTATTGTCTCCATTTATAAGTCATTTCAATTTGCTTCATTTTAGTAAGCTTTTAGTGGTGTTTACTGCATGTAATTACAAAAATTCTCTTGCCTAATGAAAAAAAAAATCATATTTCATTATCAGAATTTATACCTATCTGTAAATTCCTCTCTCTCTCTCTCTCTCTCTCTCTCTCTATATATATATATATATATATATATATATATATATATAAATGAGAACATTGACTTCATCCATGAATGTTGTTAAAGTGAATAAGTGCATGAAATGTTAGAGTGGACATATAATTACACATCTCATTGTTTTTGTGCTTGTGTGTATATGTATGTATGTATGTGTGTGTGTGTGTGTGTGTGTGTGTGTGTGTGTTGTATTTTAATTGTATAGTTATAACTTCACTTATAAATTTGTTTATTGTAGGAAAGGGAAAAGCCAAAGAGGAGATTAAACATGAGCTAGGTGATGGTGATGAAGAGGAAGGTAAGAACTACACATATTTCTTCTCATGAAAGAGTTGTACATTTTATATCCACAGTAGAAATTAAGTCACCATTATTGACTTGGAGTAATTACTACTTGAGCTGGAGACTACACACTAAGACCATGGGTCACATTCAGGGGAGCTTTCGAGACACATCTCTTCCAGCAATGACTTCAGCTCTGTCACTCCTTTATTTGCACTTCGTTTTGATTTGTCGGTGCATGTTTGTAAGTCAGTTCTTGCACAAGAATTATGTATGCTTCATACTGACATTCAGTTCACTTATGTTACTGTTTCATACAGTTATGAACTCTGCATACAGTTGGCTGGCATAGCATAAACAGATATGACCATAGTCCCAGTTTGCTATCTGTCTGACAGAATGCCCCAAACTCCATTATTGCCAGATAATGTATACAATGAGAAGTAGTCTGTAATAATCTTTATTTTCGAAATGATAGCACTAATTAGTTCCTTTTGATAATTGTGTGCTACATGTGGTACATATAATTATTATTATTATGTTTGGTGATATATTTTGAGCATAGGACATTTATAATGCACATGCACAGCTTAGGCAGCTTTGAAAAATAAAATATTTTCTTTTTATTTATGTAATTTATTTTTAAAATTGCAGACTGTCATCAAGTGTACTTATTAACTTGTCACTATTTTTATATCACATCGATCTTCTCTCTAATTAAATTCAGAAATTTTTCTGCATGTATGTATACAATTTATCACACAGTTAATAATTGATTTAGAAGCACACACCCATTTCAAACAACAAAAAATTGTTAGCTATGACATACAGGCTTGGGTGATTTATTTTTTTTGGGAGTCAAGCCTTTAATGGTGCTTTGCTCTATGTAGTCTTTAAAATCTTTATCAGGTAATTCTTTGTGCAGTTGTTTTACCAGAGGGGTGTGCAGCACTTTTTATGACTTCCAAAACCCAGGAGATTTTTCATTGTGTGTGTGATGTTGATGTAACAGAGGAAAATCCCATCAAAATTATCACCAGGCAAGAAATTATGGATGATATGTTTAACCGTGCAGCTGTTAGTGACTTCAGTCCTTTTAAACAGCAAATTCTTGTAAGTTCCATTTTCTAAAAATTTTAATTATAGTACTGTGTGTGTGTGTGTATTGCTTCTGTTGTTGTTTATTTTTTAAACTTTACCATTAAATACGGCTTTGTAAAATGTCATAATCTTTACATTGCAACTTAAATCAGGTATATAAAAATGTTTAAATAAACTGCCAAGTTTTATATGAAAACATTACCAAATAAAGGTCATAACTATTATTGTGCCAAGGACTCCTTTGTCCGTAGCAAATCGACTGCAAACTTTAAAATTGTCTGCAATAAGGCACCGTCACTGTCCAAAAGCCAATTCATTCCATCCATCAAAGAACTGAATAAACCCAACTAAAGACTTTAATTATGTTTAATTATTAAAGGTTCAGATTATAATTCATACAAAAGTAATTAGGAGGAAGGGGAGATAATAACAGCATGAGGTTTCATCAACCCTAATGCACCCTTGAGTTAATGCGTAATAACTGAATACAGTTTACCCATTTTCCAGAGTGTATATTAAACATGAGAAAATGTACTATTGGTGAGAAACATTTATTAAGTTAAACCTCGTAGTCACATCATGTACAATACTCTACAAATACAACTAGTTTAGAGTGAATATTTTCACTGTTTAAATTGCATCATGTTTGTGATTGACTTCATTCCACTTGTACTATTTCACTGTACCCACTAAATCTTTTTGACAGGACTTCCCATCTGATGAAATTTTGATTGTGTATGACCATGAATTTAAATATGGACAGAACTTCTACATTGCTCTGACAGAGGAGGCAAAGGAATTGATTCTCAAGGTAGATAATTAAAATTATTTTGTTGTTACATCATAAGTTTTGTAAAAGAACTCTCTTCATTATAGAACAAAACATGCTAAATAGTTCTTCATCAGGACTCTTAAATAATGAAAGTGTACTATATAGCAATTTTTCATATTCAAGCTGATTCAGTTTAATAATATAAACTAGAGGCACAAGAATGAAGTTAATTCACTTTAATAATACAAACTATCCTCAGTTTCTTTACATAAGACTGTTTTGTTTAAAGTCTGGCCTCAGTTTTAACTATTTTGATGTCTCACCTCAGCTGTCTTTAAACAAGACTATTTTTTAAAGGTCTCACCTCAGCTGTCTTTACACAAGACTATTTTTTTAAAGGTCTCACCCCAGGTGTCTTTACACAAGACTATTTTTTTAAAGGTCTCACCTCAGCGGTCTTTACACAACACTATTTTTTTAAAGATCTCACCTCAGCTGTCTTTACACAAGCTATTTTTTTAAAGGTCTCACCTCAGCTGTCTTTACACAAAACTATTATTTTTAAAGGTCTCATCTCAATTGACTTTACACAAGACCATTTTCTTCAACAGTCTGATGTTAGTATTAAAACTCTGCAGTATTAGCATTTACAGATATATTTATTGGATTCTGCAATCGTTTATAAAATATGTTGCACATCAGTCTTATAATAGCAACATGTTGTGCACATGAATGATTCAACAGTGGATTGGTTTCTTTCAACATTAATCACTGATACATTTTTCTGGCATATTAACTCAATATCATTAGAGTCTGGGTGAAGCTGGGCTGCATCATTATTCCCTGCTGCCAGAGACCTGGCAACACTTCCTCTTACACAGCTGAGACACATTTGGCTTCAGGGAGTAAGCCACTGAAACCCTCATTATGGCTTGAAGATGCTTTCAGTAAGTTTGGACCTGAATTTTGACTTACTAAAGTTCATGGTGGAGAAGAGCTTTTCACACAGATAGGTGCTCCCAAAAAGGCACATGGTCCGCTTGAACATCCCAGAAAGCTCAGGGAAGGTAAGGGGCAATTCTCTCAAAAACTGTCCAAGCTTGTCTGCTTTTCCACTCACCTCCCTGAACTTGGCTTTTGAGTTCAGAATTACACTGTATGTCAATTAGCTCCATTTGAAGCACAGGAGAGGCATCTTCCACATCGAAGGAGAAGGGGTCAGCAAATATTTGAAAGGTGATTCTGTGTTTCTTGAAATCTGCAAATCTGTGATCAAATTCTTCCTGCAACTTTACAATGGCATCAATATACTTCTCACCACTGAATGGTGTGCCAGAATCCAAGAGTGCCTTACATGCTGGAAAATGGCAGAGGTTTGTCTGAAAAAGCTGGGCTTTCCATAACATATGTTGTGTGGAAAATGCTCTGACATTGTCATATATTGCAATCACAAGCTGCCTCTGGCCTTGTAATTTCTTGTTCAATTTCTTGTACATTCATCTCTTGTATGATGTCAACAAGAAAAGCTAAGTCCATGAGCCATTTGGGATCACTTAGCCATCCCATCCTTCTCCATGAAGATTTTTACTTCTGCTCTCAACTCAAGAAACCTCTTCAAGACCTGTCCTCTGCTAAGCCAACGTACCTCATACTGACTCTATTTCCTCTAAAAAGGCAAGGGATCTGATACAGTTAATGCATTTCACAACATCAGACATCACATTGTCAAACTTCAGGCATTTGCTGCAAAGGGTCTGCTGATGTCATAGGCCTATGCTTTGACAGGTTCCTATAGTATATTGCATACATTAGCAGGCAGCTAACTCTCACAGAAATGAAAAAAAAACACATTCACTCGATTAGGAATCATGTCAGTGTTTCAAGTACTTTTTTTCATAATTATTTTATGTAATCTTTTTTGTTGGTATATTGTTTATTTAGGGGAAAATGTGTGGGCCACACTTTCACTAAACTTTGATATCAAGTGGGGGACACAAAATATCATCACACGGGCCACAAATGGCCTGCAGGCCGTGAGTTTGAGACCCCTGCTCTAGATAAATACACTTGCAGAACTGGTTATTATATTGATATTAATGTGCAGGAGGGAAAGGGTAAACATGTAAAACTGAACAAAAAATAGATAAATACATTTGCAGAACTGATCAATACTGCCAGGGATGAAAGGGTAAGCATGTAAATCTCTGAACAAAAGTAGATAAATACACTTGCAGAACTGTAATACTGGCAGGAATGAAAGGATAAGCATATAAAACTGAGAACAAAAAATAGATAAATACACTTGCAGAACTTGTCAGTACCTGCAGGGATGAAAGAGTAAACGTGTAAAATTGTGAACAAAAGTAGATAAACACTTGGAGTAAGTACCTACAAGAATGTTTCACTTTCTAATATAATCAGCTCTGGTCAAATATGTCTGCATTTAGAGATGATGATGATAAAGCAGTCAGCTAATATTTCTATGTGCAGCCTATAGCTGTGGAAACGGAGGCTGATGAATTAAATGAGGAGGAAGAAGAGGAAGTTATTTACAAATACATACCTCCAGAGCCTAAAGATTGGGTCTCTTTTGGCAGTGAGAAAGAAATAGTAGAAGAAAATGTTGTAGAGACAAGAAATAGAGTAAGTGTTTGTAAATATCTTACATTTTGTTCTTACATATTCATAAAACACACTCACACACACACACACACACACACATACACACACACACACATACACACACACACACACACACACACACACACACACACACACACACACACACACAACTGTAATTTTGTTTACTGGAGCTGATTGAGAGTTGTAATTTGGACAGGTAAAGGTGATTGTTATGGAGTCTGTTATGAAAAGATGTCAAAATGTCTTTATAAGCAGACAGTATTTGTTTAGATTAATTTGTGGGTTTTAAAGTATTTATTTATTTATTAAGTCTACATGTGCAAATGAAGATTATTTGTAATATATTATGGCTGTAATGAAGGACTGCTTAGATCAAGTGTGTAATTTCTATATATTTGACTAAAATATTAATTGTTCAGGTAAAATATGTGATGAAGTAATATGAACATTTTGTTGTTTATTTTGTTAAATTTTATTTCCTTCAATTTTTTAAAGGTTTCTCAAAATTGCAATTGATTTTGTCTGTCCAGGTAAAAGTTTCTGTGAAGAGATTAAGAAAACACTTCGGTGCCCCCTGCAGTTTCACTGATCGGAATTCTGGAGACACCAAACAGAGTTTCATTGAGTGCCTACCTTTTGAAGATAGAAGTTTTGATTTGAAGAAAGTAGAGCTTGTCAAAGCTACACAGGTAAATTTTTCCCTTCAGTATTTTTAACTTTTAACTCTATGATCTAAAATGTTTAAAGTAACTTCCAGTGACATTTGTCTATTACTATTAAACAGAAAACAGACTGCAATACATTTAAGAAGACAGTAATATAAAATACGCTGTTTCAGTTGCAGCAGTTTGATATTTGAATAACTGTAATAAATCTCAGCATAATTGTTTGTCTTTATTTTTTGATGGGTTTGTTTTATTTTTAATTGCCATTCATAAATTAGACCATTTGAAAGAAACTTTATGGTTTTGAGTGAAAGAAACCTACACTATTGGCTGTTGCTGTTCTTTTCTTGTGATGGATAAGCTTGACAAAGGATGAAAGTAAATGCATTAGAACATCTGAAATGACTTAAAGATTATTATTGTAATTAGAGAAAAGAAATATACAAAGATCACAACATTAACTTCTTCCTTGTTCACCCCTAGAGAACACAGTGAAGAAATATCAGTATAGCAGTAAAGTGGTTATATATACAAATAAGATATGCAAATGTAAATTAAGCAGGAAAATAACTCTCTGCTTCTTCTCTCTCTTTGTACATATGCAACATATGATTTGTTTTCTAAATAAATGTAATTTTTGTATGTATGTGTGTGTATATAAATGTGTGTAAATGCATGCTTTAGTGTGTTTGTTGTATGTATGAAAAGTAATGAGAGAAAAAGAGAGACTAAAAAAAGCACATGAATTTTTATAAGATTCATTGTTGAAAAAATGAGTAATTATGTTTGTTCCAGGCTGTACCTCAGCAACAAGATGCAGCAACACAGACTAGATGGAAGTATCCACGGAATGCCAATACACAGTACTACCCACGAGAATTCAACCACCATGAGTTGGAAGACATTCAGAAATCAGATATAATGCTGGAATTTGTCAAATCTGTTGTGCCCAGGTAAAACCATGTTGCACATTGTTAGAATAGAAGAACACATTGTGCAATTTTAGACTACGAAATCATATTATGTTAGAATATGAGATCATGTTATGCATTTTTAGAGCAATTAATTCAGTGAATGATCTGAGCTTTATATTAAGTTTGCCAAGTAATAAGTGTTAATGCTGAATAAATATTTGTTGGTCATTTTTCTTAGGTTCAATCTGGCACTTCAGCAAAATGCCATAATGAATGTGTTCTATGATGACTGGATTAACCTGGGAGATGCAGATGATGCCTTTGGTAGCAAGGCAGACAACCATCTTAAGGTAGAGACAGAATATGAATTGTTATTGAATAGTTTTGTGTTTGTCATTCTTTGTTCTTGTGTATAGTGGTAAATTGTTGCTAGATTTTCTATTTCTTGTAAATATTTTATCAACTTCCTTTTATCTTTTTATGAATATTTTTATTGGGGGGAAATGGGGATTTTCACCATTGAAATTATAAATATTTATAACTGTTAACAATAAGTTTACTTAAATATAATGTGGTACATATTAGTGTCTTATAATAAAGGCAAAATTAGTACTCTCAGCATTTACACATTCTAAGCTTGTCTCAAAGACAGATAGGAAATTGTTATAAAATATGAATATACTTACTGTAAAGATTTGAATCCCAAAATAAAATATAAATTTAGGTCTAGCTGTACAAAGCTCTGTGCTGTAATATTAGAGGACTATTCCATTATAGTTATTTATTAAGATGTAATCAATGGTGGTGCAAAGATATGCAGCACCCAGGGACCATTACCAGAGAAATGACCCCTTCCAGTGCCAGCCAACAAGCGAAGAATCAAGAAAACACCCACATTATTTCCGTGTTTGTAGATGAGTATTAAGCAAAAACAAAATAAAATTAAAATACATCTATTGATGAAACATATTTCCATTTTTCTAGGCAGATAATTAAAATTTACATAATTTTCACAATTCTACCCAAACAGTACACATTTCTTTCCTACAAGTTTGACCTTTCCAAAAAGTTTATTTTATAACTCCACCTGGATGATGTGCATGGTGTATGACTATTTGCATGATGTTTGACCATTTGCATGATGTCAGAACATTTACATGATGTATGATCAGTTGTACAATGTATGACCATTTGTGTGATGTATATCCATGTTCAAAGGAGAAATAATATACAGTTTGTCCTTTATTTTCAAAATTTCAATAACAAAAAATTGTTCAAGCCCTTATCTGGTGTCCTTAAACTGTCAGCTCCATGTGTGTGTGTGTGTGTGTGTGTGTGTGTGCCTGCATGCGTGTGTGTGTGCGTGCGTGTGTGTGTGCGTGCATGCATGTGTGTGTGTGTGCTTGCATGCGTGTGTGTGTGCATGCGTGCATGCATGCATGTGTGTGTGTTAATTTACCCATCCTTTACACAACAACCACTCTCAATCACACCACTGCTGGTTGTAGTTGTGCAAAAGTTAGAACCTGTATAATGTGTATTAAGAAAACATTGCTATATTTCTGGGTTGCAGGAATATCAGTCTTTTACAGACTTGCAGTTCAGCAAAGACAAGACAATTACATGTATCCAATGGCACCCAGTCCTAAAAGGTTAGTAGATGTAATACAGGAAAATGAAGAAAACACTAAAAATGTCTTCAGAATAATTTTTTCAGGTGAAATAATTTCTTTCTGGATTTCTAAAAGGGGTACCAACACAGAACTCATCTGTGTAATCATATCTTGATTTAATTCAACTTCCTCTTGTTTTATTTGTTTGTGAAATCACTAAAGGAAGGATGTTTTTCTTCATACAGCCAGATATCCACAGCATTCAGTTTTGTTTGTGCAATTTAACTTTCACAATACTTCCAACTTTCACAGATTTCTAAGATGGGCACAGACTTTGAGGGAAAGAATCCACTTCTGCAAAGAAGACAGATATTAAAAAAATTATTTTATTTTCACCCAGGGACTTTGCCAACCAGCAAGAAGAGATGCAGTGATCTATGATTATAGATCATATTGGTACTGTATATGCCAATAACAGACAGAAGGGTCAAGGGGTACAACTGTTGTACCAGTTGAGTCAAGGTGGAGATAGTGAAGGCTGGTGTAAGGATGGGTGTATTTTGTGTGCAGATTTGCTTTCACAGTGGTCAGTGGTTTGCTTTGTTCAATTTTCAACTGCCAAGAGATCTTTTGCATGAGCAGTCTCTAGCTCAAAAAACTCACTTTATTGTTCCATCCAGTGAACTAGACATCAAGTTTCACTACTTTCACCTGTAAGTTCACCACTTATGAATGGAGTATCTAAAATCTGTGCTGTGGTGAGAGGCTAGTTATCTATCTCTCTGTTGCCACCAGTCTACTGTAAAACTATGTGTGACAGAGTAAATTTGCCTATTCCTAAATTTAATAATTATGTATTTGTTGCCAATGTTAACATGACCCAACCTTGGGCACTGCTTCAGATGGTATTTTTTGTAAGCATCAGATTATGAGTAAACAAGTCAGGTAAACAATATGCTAGAACTTACTGATGCAATCCAAACCAGTTTCAAGCAGATGAGTAGTTTTTCTGACTAATAGTTTCACAACTTGTTCATAACAACTTCATCCAATAGGGATGGACTGAAAATTATTTTGTTGAAGAAGTCCTATATTCTAATAACTTTGATTTTGATGAAACTTGAGACCGCTCATAAAGGCAATTGTTAGCTTATGGTAAGTTAACTGCCTGATGAAGAAAGAATGCACTTCAAATTATATTTTGTAATATTTCATACATATTTGCTATTGACCTATAATTTGAATTGGAGAATGCTTTATGTAATTGAACCATTATTTCTATGTTCATTAATTTTATTATGTTGTACATTGTACTTCTGAATTTTGATTGATGCTATATTTGTTATGCTGTGTATATATCAGGTTAATGAACACCTTTGCAGGATTTGTAAGTTGATAATATGTGTAAAGGAGAAAAGAGTTTAGAGATTAAATATGCCTGAAATTTAGAGTTGCCTTAATTTGACTATTGCAAAAAGGATTGCACTTTTAAACATTTTGTAGTCTTGTACCTGCATCAGCTACAGTGACTTCTGTACTCTCTCTACCAGATCACATTGCCATTGAACTTATCAGTAAATGTGTTACTTACTGTAAGTTGATTCCTGTGAATTCCATTGGAGAGCCAATATGGCAAAAATTGAAGAATGAGTTTAGTCCTGAGAATTTATGAAAGTTTTAAAATATTCTTTGTGGTGTGCTGAGTAGTGCAAACAAAGATTGTAGAACACTCTGCATGTGAAATTCTGGAAGATTCTCCATGGTGTGCTTTGTAAATGCATCAGAGATCCTGGAACAGTTGTGTAATGTGCCTAGAAGGGGTATATTGGACCATCACCTAATAAAAAAAGAAAATGACTTGTTGCAAACTTTGTGATTGTGAACACGTGCAAATGACTGCTACCATCATCAAAAAGGTTATGTATCTTGACAATAATTATCTCTCTGAAACTCCACTCTCATTTATATGATGAATTATATCTATAAACTTGATTAAATATATATGTTAATTTGACTGCTGATAAACTGAATGATTGTCTAGCATTAATTGAACATTGCTGTAAAGTGATGTAAATGTCAATGCTCTTTTGATTATATTCATATGTTGTATATTTGATTGTTGATTTAATAAATTTATGGTTAAATTTATTAACCTTCTTGCACAAATATTAAAACTTATTTTGGACTAATAGTGGGTGTTTGGGAGCTCATTAAATATAAATAAAAGATGGATTTTTATTACTCCTTTAGTAAGAAGTTTTCAACTGCAGAAACATTGTGTGACAGTAAAACGTCTGTCTTATTATTGTAGAGTAGAGTTTTATGACACACTTATAATCCATCAAGTAAGAGACAGTGTTGGTCTTGTGGGAGAGTTATTAATAACTATAAATTAAGATTCTTAATTACTTGTATAATAGTCATAACTAGTGAAGGGTGCCCAGCGAAGTATCACACTGTGTTTGTATGATTTTGGGTTTCACACTTTTTGAGAAATGTATATTCTGGGCTTCAAAGAGAAAGTGCCCTTCTTGGGGAGTCTGGTGGTTTTGAATGGAGTCTGGTAGATTTTTTAGCTGCAGAAATTCACAAATGAGCAGGTACTAAGTTTGAGATTTGTATTCTGGGCAAAGATGTACAGTGCCCTAGGTGGGAGAGTGAAGTTTTATGGCGTTTGATGGATTTTCTGGCTGCAGTTTTGTTTGGCATGAAAAGTAACATGGCATATTTTTTTTAAGCATCAACTGTCAAAGGACCTTAAGCCTTCCTGTCCTGGAACTTGGAACTCCATTTGTCATTCCACCTGAATCAATAAATACTAGGTCCTCCACACTGAGCTAGTAAATAGCTAAAGATCACCCATAAGTTTTACCCCAGGAGAGTTTGACCAAAACATGAACTGGGTGAAGGGCTAGGCTGGAGTTTCTAAAGGAAGTTGACTTTACATTTTGCATCCAAGGCCACCATTAAGTCTTCAGGGATCTACAATACTCGAGGAGGAGTCATGTGAGCAAGTACAAAAAAGAAATACTTAAGAGTTTTGTTAATTGAAATATCATTAAGAAATGATGATAATTGTAATGTGTACATTTGATAGCTTTAGTTGGATGAGTTTGGTGGGGCAAAGAATAGTTGCATAGAACAATAGTGATTTGGGGTGGGTGGGATACATACATATAATTGCTCATGCCTGATTTACCTGAATGATAGTTTAAGAAATAAAAAAGTCATTGCTAACTGAATTTCAATTATTTATTCTTTTCAGGCGTTGTGGCAGTAGCAGTTGCGGAGCGGCTAAGCTTTGATGCCCGCATTGACCAGTCTGCAAAAGTGATCATGACACCTTCCCTAATCCTTATCTGGAGTTTCACTGATCCTATTCACCCACAGGTGTGGAATGCTGTGCTCTTCAAATTGTAAAGGAATTAATGGAAACTGATGTATTCTTTTGTAGGAGTCGTGGCAAAAAAAAAAAAAGAAAAAAAAAGAAAGAAGGAATTGACCCATATGAGGAAGAAAGAATTTACTTAGAATAAGTCCAAAAATGTATCTGGCCAGAGAAGATGTACATAAAATTTTAGCTAAAGTAAGTAAACATATTTATCAACCCAGAGAAGGTGCACATTGGAATTATTTCAAATGAATTGAGGAATTTACCTGCCCCAAGATGGATACATCAGATGAATGAGTTGAGGAATTTACCTAACAAAAAAGGGGTACATCAGAATTTCATTGCAATAAGTCTAAGAATGTGTTTACCCTAAGGTATACATCACAGCAATGGTGGACATGAGGGAATCTTCAGGTTGTATAATTGTGCATTATTTGGCATGCCAGATTTATACTCTCATAGAATCTTTTGGACAATCTTGTGCCATCACAAAGCACTTATGGTTTACTTAATTTTCCACCTAGATAAAGTCTGTAGTATTACTAAATGCTAATTGTTATTAGTATTTTCTAAATGTATGGGTGTGTTTGGTGTGCTACTTTCATTTAGTCTTCATACTCATAGGATGGTGGCCGTTTTTATAGACTTGCTGAGATCAGGCCTATTATGGTTATAAAATTTAAATAATGTCCACAGGATTCCTATTTTAAAAGTTCAGTTTTCTTTTAAATCTCAACTTTTTTTAAAGATTAATTTTAAGTTCAATAGCATGAAACACAGTTGGTACAGTCAGTACATTAATTCTAACAGTCTTGTTTCAATATTAATACTTTTTTCTTTTCACTATTGTATCAGACGTACGTATTGATAGGTGATATATTCACTAGGAATTTATAGTTCAAGTGTCCTTGGCAACAGCAAATAAAGCAAGAAGAGAAAAAAGTGACAGATTCTACATTAGTGATTCATGGTGCAAATCATGAAGAAACAAAACCATGTCCCTGGCACTCTGTTGCCTCAACTGGGACTACCTGTTCACAACAGAATAGAACTCTTTTTTCATCACTTCATTTTTACTGTCTGGTTCCAGCCTTAAATACTTGTCAATTTCATGTATGTGCACACCTTGCTAGAAGCTTACAGTCATTATCACACACAAACAGTTGCAACATTCTGAAAGCAAATTATAACTATAAGCAACCATTTAAAAAAAAATCAGTATCTAACTACCTGAAATGTTTAGCTTCTTGAGCTGAGATGAAGAGATCATGGTCATTTTCAAGACACATTTATTATATTTTCCTCAGTACTGTCTCTTCTGTTATTGTTTGTTTAAACTTCACTTGAATACACTATATTTATGTTTGCTTGTTTGTGTAAGTAATTCATATGTTATATAATACACTATATTTATGTTTGCTTGTTTGTGTAAGTAATTCATATGTTATATATTGCTATTTTGTATGTGAATCCATCAGTTGTACATATTTTTTGTAGTCTTTCATAACTGTTTTGACCAGATTGTATCAAATATTTGTTATAGTGAATACTATCAAGTGCTTAGAGCTTTTATAAAAATAAGCATTTTGTTTAAGTCCTCTTTTTCTTCTTTATCTTATTAAATTATAGCACTAGTTCTGTTTTTAGCTTAACAAGATGAACAATAATTATTAGTTGACTCAGATTTAAATTATCATTTACCATAAGATGATTATGGTATATATTAATGATCATAATAGGCAGTAAACTTTACAAAAACAAAAAATTGAATAATTTCTTTTAAATATCCCAGATTGTTTTTAACTCCAGTGAAATATTATTAATGTAACACAGCTTGAGAGCTATGGCATAGACTAGTATAGAATGGGAGTCTAGTGAGTAGCAAAGGTATTAGAGTGTATAATTGTGGAAAATTATTTACTTCACAGAATATATATATATATTATCTTTCAGCTCATTTTGGAAGCTCCAGAAGACATCTTTAGTTTTCAGTTTAATCCAATAGACCACAACATTGTTGCTGGAGGCTGCTATAATGGGCAGATAATCCTTTGGGACATCTCATCCTATGCCGACAGGCTTCGACAGCAGCGAGGTGCAAACCAGAACAAACGAAATACAGTTCTGGTAAAATAAATTTGTTGTTTCTGGATAGATATTATGAACTTTGTTGAATACTACATTTTATCATTCTTCAGCCATGGCATTTCTCCTGGTGTTCTTGCAAGAATCAACAGGAAAAAATGCAAAAGATCATATTGTACAATATATATCCTTAATTTTTTCTTAGAACAAAACCCAAATAGCATTCAACAACCCAGCATAATCATCTATTATACACACTTATGTAGGCACACATGCAGGTATACTCACAATCACATACTCTTACACTTTCTCAAATACAAACACAAGTAATAATTAACATTTTATCTGCAATTATTAATAGCCGCATTACTTTCTAAATTTTCTAATTCAAGTTTTCTTTTCTGCTGTTAAGACTCCATCACTTTGCACTATAAATATGGTCTTATAACATATATAATTGGAAACAGACTTACTTTGAAAGAAAGCTATTCAGTATTGTTTATGATCTAGCCTGGATTTGAAGACCCCAATGCTCTGAAGACACCAATTGTGCGCTACTGTGCTGTATCTAGTATTGAGTTTGGACATAAAGCAGCTATCACGGATATTCAGTGGCTTCCAGATCACATGGTGGTATGTTTTACTTTTATATAATTCCACAAAGATAAAGACTGACAACTATTTAGACAACCCAAATTTTTATCTGCGTACTTAAAATGTGTTTTACTCAATAAAAAATGATGTAATTGGCAGAGAACTCATCATGAATATGTTATATGATTTGTGGAATAATATACTACGTAAGATTAAATTGAATTGCAATAACAGATGGATCCTTTTCTAACTTTTTGCATTTGTATTATATGTAGCCCCTGTTAGTTTTGGTTTTTGTGTGTGTTATCATCGTGTGTGTATGTGTACAGCTGCATCCCCACACTTCTTTTGGTTTACAAGTAGGACCACGGCTGTCTGTTGTAAATTGGGTCATGACCACTCCCTTGTTTCAAATCGCGTGGTTTATTGGTGCTAGCTGTGTTAGAGTGCGTGCTTTTATTGTTATATACTGTTTTAGGTAGTTAGTAATTGAAGTTGATATTTATATATTTAGAAAGGAGATACATGTAGTTTATATTTTTAATTGATGTATTTTATGTGATGAATAATGTTATTATATTTGATTATTTTGTAATTTAGGTGTGTGTGAATGCTTTTCCTAAAGCCCACCAACACAGATTTTATTTTATTAAAGGTTTAATTCTTCAGATTATATATATGAAAAGATTTATATATTAAAGTATAATTATAGTAGTTTCACTGTACATTTGAATTATTATGTACTTTTTAGGCATATAGCTATAATTGTTAGTTGAAAGTAAGTAAAGAAACACAGAAGTTATTTTTAGAAACCTTTCCACACTAGATTTCCATTTTCTGGAAACGTGGGCTTCAGTGAAGGCTGCTCCCATAGGATATAAAGAGCGTGTGTGGTTTGAGTGAGAGTGTGTCTACCTGCAAATAAAGACAATGTAACAACTACCAGGCGTTGTCAAATCTGTTGTCGTGACTGCCGTCCATCATCGTCGTTCATCAGTATTGTCTCTATGTTTATGACCCGGGTACTACCACTCTGGATCTCCATCTACTTCATATATTTACCAGAAACTAGAGTTTTCTTTTACAAATCACATCCAGTCTCATAAACTTTGCAATATTATTCTTAGATCATATCTGTCAACAAAATGTATTATTTTATGGAATATTATTATTTATTAATAGAATGATTCTTAATAATAGTATCTAACTAAATAAAAATATTGCTCATCCTGACTGGGTTGAGGTATTTTAAATAGTGTTGACTGAGTGCTAGGATTTTTCTCCCCTTTCATTTTTGTGCAGGCTACATTTCAAGGTCTGTTTCCATACCTGTGCAGTTTTTCAAATGTTTTTATTTACATTTGTAAGCAATTCTGCAAGATGTACCTAATATATCAAACCATCTTTGTTTTTCAGGTAACTCGTATGGGAGTTCCAATGGAGAATAAGACACCAACTTGTGTGCAGCTAATGACATGTGCTACTGATCAGTGAGATACTCCTTGCAGGATGTTTTCTTAATTTCTTTGATTGAAAAGGGATGCTTTAGAATATTTCCTCTCTGTTTCTCTACCTTTCTCTCTGTCTCATTCTTTCCCACTCTTTTACCTATCCCCTTCTCTCTTTCTCTTGCTATTTTTTCTCTCTCTCTTCATGTTTCGACCTTGATAGTTTCTGTCTGTCTTTCTTTCTCACATGTCACACACATAATCACATATGCAAGCATATACGCACACAGTCTATTGTCAGTATAGTTTTCTCTGTTTCTATTTCACTCAATTTCTCTCACATACACACTCTCTCCCCCTTACTATTTGCTGTCATTATATATGTTTAAAGCTTTGTTTTTCTGCTATACAGTATTTCTTATAACAACTTCAGAAATCCCATTTCTATGCATTCTTTGCATGTAGTCATATCTAAAGAAAATACTAAAGCACCATATGTGTTCCCCTATCCACACTTTACACTTCTCTAATGCTGGTCTCTGAAAATGATTAAATTTTGTTATTAATAGTATAGCTTGAATTGAATTTTGCTTTTAACTTGATAAAATATGACAAAACAGAAATGGGGAACAACCAAAAACCCATGCAAAACAAAACAAGACTGTTAGCATACACAGAAAATTCAAGGATATATAACTACCATCTTGACAAATAACAAATGGGGAACATGATGTATGAACAAAGCAGAATTAGAATTACACACAAGGTAAAGTCTAGAACTGGAAAGGGAATTGAAAGTTCCAGTTACAGACAAACATGTCTTCACAGAGTAAGAATGAACCAAAGTTGAAAAGCATAGATTAGCTGTTGAGATACAGGGCATTTCCATTGTAGTTTGCTTTTGATTATCTCCTCTTGGCAATGGTAGAAATGCTAAGATTGACTTTGGTGTGACAGTGATAGTCCTAGAAATGTAAACAGCTTGTAAAGTATTCATGGAAAAACTTATTTTACATTTTTGTAAAAATGTCATTAAAAATTCCATAAATCCTAAGTTTTAATGTTGACTGACTTTGCATAAATGCAGTTGTGTTTGTACATAACTTAAGAATAATAGTTTGTTGCCACATTTATTATTTCATGGACACTGATTTTCTGTAAGCAAATTATCTGTTGTTAGAGTAAGTTTATTTTAACATTTTGCATTCTTTTTCAGTTGTATACTGTTCTGGGATACGCGACCTCCAAAAGGTCAGGTGGTGAAAGAAGATGATAAAGGGCCCAAGAATCCCACTGGTGTACCAAACACATTCCGTCACCTAGATCTCAACTGGAAACCAATGTTAAAGGTATATAGAAATGAATGGATGACTGTGGTGATCAAAGATTCTTTGTAATCAGTGGTGAATAGAATTATATAGTCTGTTTTATATGCTTATGTTTGTTGTATATATACTAACAGTAGAAAAGCTTGATATTGTTCGTGTGTAGCAAACAATTTATATTAAATGACGAACAAAGAGTTTTATTTTTGGGACAGCTTCTAATCCACCTTTGGGATAAATCATGCCTCCATATAAAATTACAGTTTCCTAGCTCTGTCTCTTCAGCTGTAAATCATATTAATAGCCCATCTTATATATGTGGGTGAAGATGGCCTCTGACCTCCTGTGTCCATCCCAAGAGTAAAAAACCTTCCAATAAAATTTCATATTTTTAGTCCTAAATAGTCAATCTTGTATACATGTATATGGACCTTGCCCTCACCCATGCTACTCAGCCCAAGCCAGCTTTCCAGTTCTCTCTCTGTGACAATGAATGGAGTTCATACTTATAGACTGATTTTCAATCAGATAAAATTTTATGCTTTATATATTAGATAATTAAGACTGTAGGTGTTTTCTTTAAAAATAAACTACCCCTTTGTTGCACATTACTAATTACTAACATTTATTAATAAATTGTCACTATTATTACCTTTATATTTATTTTTTAAATGCATGTCTTGATTTTTTAGACGATTGTGTTTTAAGAAAGATCACTGCACATTGTTGTGTTAATATAACGTTTTCTTTGAAAATGATGGCAGATTGTTTTGTTACTCTGATGTTTACTTAGAAAGAAAATCATTGCAGTTCATGTTTAGATAATTATTGTTTCTCAATTTAACAATTAATTTAAAGGATGTAACATTTCAACTTAGCCACACTTTTATCAAGCCACGTGTTTTGGAGAAAATTGCAATAATACAACTCCTGTAACAATAAAATGCATAAATTCGCACAACGATAACTTAAATGGAAATACAAACAATATTTTAAGAAATCAATGTGTTACCTTGTTCTATACAACAGTATGATCAGCAGTGGGCCCTTGCATGATTCACAGAATTTCAGATGACTTAGACACTCACATCTGTCTGTCTTTTTCCTCATGAATGTGGGTCTATAGCATGATCAGAGTATTTAAAGGAATATACTAATTTATGGCATGAATTATTAGTCATGTGATAATGCTTGGTTCGACCTACAATCGGCCATTGTCTTAAATGTTACATAATTGGAGTGAGTTCTCTCTTTCCCTATGAATAAGGCGTGTGTATCAGAGCATGACGATTATGTCACTCTTACAAAGAACTGCATCCAAACAAGAAAAATAACGAATTTAAACGAAAGCGGGTTAAGAGGTCAACTATAATTTGTCTTGACTCTGCTGCATACATAATTGGATTTTCTTTTCATGTTGTCAATATATATATATATGGTTTTTCTCTTCTATTTTATGCTGTAAATACATATATGGATTTTCGTTTTCACTGTGTTATGGATTTTCTCTACTTTTCTGTACTGTGAATGCATATATGGATTTCCCCTCCATTTTATACTTGAATATACAGTCGAGTCCACTTATTTCGGCCTCGGTTAACTTGCCAACCCTAGTAAGTCGACATTTTTGAAGTGGAACCGCCAAATTCCCTCTTTGTCTTAGCATTTTCTCATCGGTTACGTCGATTCTTTTATGTTGCCGAACCCTAGTATCTCGGGCACAAAAGAGTGCCAAAATCGCCACTTAAGTTGGTTATCTCGACCCTACTGCTGACTAATCACTAACAATAAATGACCATGTCTTGTTAAAAACTGCAGCTTAAACTTAAGAAGGACATTGTTTTCTTGGTGTTTGCCACGGGCAAAATAGGCACACTGTTTGTTGCCCTTCAACTGGTTCAGAACTTATGTTAGCCCACTTTTGAAGTAACCGCTTGTCCGCTTGTAGGATATTTTCAGAGGCGGCTTCGGCCCCCTCCCCCCCCCCCACTGACGGAGAGCTGTTGAGGGTGTGCGCCTAATAGGTGCGATCTGTTTTACCCCCTTCCTCCTGCCCTCCACCTTAGACGCACCGGGAGGCAAGAAGCAAATCAAGACGAGAACATCATGAAGATGAAAGGTCTATTGCGGCTTTTGATGTGTGTGAGTGAAACACACACACACACACACACACAGACAGACACACACACACATACAAAATGACTCGCGAATTTAATTTTGATACTGGTTAGCTTTTTGTAAAAACGAACTTTGACACCCTGCAGATTTTTTTGATTTTGTGAGCAATCTTTGTGTTTGCAATGTTGAATACATGTATCGAGAATGGACGGTGGACCAACTTCCCTCTTTGTTAACATTTTCTTATCAGTAAAGGCGATTCTTTTATGTTGCCGAACACTAATACAATGTCTGTTTGTTTCTTTCTTTCTTTCTTTGTAATGTACTGTCTAGCACAAAAGAGGACCCGAATCACCACTTAAAATCAGTCCTTCGTCGACTTTTGAAAATGTTAGTTACCGATGCCACTTCGCCATCTCGCTAACAATAAAGGGCAAACTAGGCACACTGTTGCTCTTCAACTGGCTTACACCTCTTAAAGTTACCTTTGAAGTAACCGCTTGTACGATTCGACACCCCCCTTCCTCCTGCCCTCCACCTTAGACGCACACAAGCACACAAAATGACTCGCAACTTTAATTTTGATACTTCGTTAGCTTTTTGTAAAAAAAAAAAACGAACTACACGTACACCACACAGATTTTTTTGATTTTGTGAGCAATCTTTGTGTTTGCGACGTTGGAGAATACATGTATCGAGAATGGACGGTGGACCAACTTCCCTCTTTGTTTTTTTTTTAGCTTGCCGATCGCGTCATCAAACAAATTGCGGCAACGCTGTTGTGTAAAAAATCACCAAACACGTGCATGTACATTGTACATTCTCATTCATTAACGCACATCATGTACATAAAGAAATTTCAAGCACGTTATATGTAATATTGAAGCATTTGTTTTCAAGTAGAATGTTAAAGGCAAAAAGCAACAAAGCAGTTTAGACTTTGTACAGAAACCATATTTACCGCGTGTACATAAACCTTTTGTTGTTAGCAAACACGTACATATATGTACATTTTTATAGCATGCCGATCGCGTCATCAAACAAATTGCGGCAACGCTGTTGTGTAAAAAAATCACCAAACTCGTGCATGTACATTCTCATTCATTAACACACATCATGTACATAAAGAAATGTCAAGCGCATGTTATAGTACTGTAATATATTGCCGCCATATTGGTTTTCTGTAATCTCGATCTTTAGTTATCTCGACACTTTTTGGCAAACCCCTAGGCCCTCGACATATCCGGACTTGACTGTATATTTTTTCTCTTCCATTCACTGTCCTATAGAATTATATAAAGGAATGTATTTGCAGATGTTTCTGTCCAAGTCTGAGCCAGGTGGAGACCATGCCCCCATCAAGTTCTCAATACAGGAGCGGCAAGGTGACAGATCAGCATGTTAGTATTAATTTTCCAAATCTCTATCCTTTCTTCCTCCAGACATTAGTTTCACCAAATCTCAATCCATTTTTCCTCTAGTTGTGGCAATCAACCAAATCTTTATTCTTTCTTTCTCCAGTAATTAAATCTCTTTCTTTCCTCCATCCAACCATTAGGAAAAAATGGTCTTATATTTGCTGATTAGAAATATGGCTTAATTGAGCTGATTTATTTTAGGAGTACTCAATTTCTGTGTGTAAAATGATATGTTCCCAATGATACTGTTGTAGTTGAGAATAAAAATAAAGTCTGATATATAGTATTTTCAGAAACACTATGTTTCAGTGAATAATGCAATTGAAATGCCAGAAAGAGATATAAACACAATGGGAGGTGGTTTTACATCTGGGATCCCAAAACCAAATTCTGGAAAGGAACGCACATTGCACAGTGTACAGACTTTTATCTACATAGGCACTGAGGTACAGTGAATTTCATCTACAAGGTATAGTGAGTATCAGGTACAATGAATTTCAGTCTGCTGAAATATAGTGAATATCTACTGAGTTACAGTGAATTTCAATCTGATGAGGTATATTATCATTCTACTGAGTTACAGTAAATTTCAGTATGCTATTCTAGAAAATTGCTGATGTAATCCAAACCAGTTCCAACTGGATGATTAGTAGTTTTCTGACTAATAGTCTCCTACTTGTTCCATCCAATGGAAATGGACCGGAAGTTTCTTTGTTGATGAATTCTATATACTAATCACTTTGAATTTGAACATAACTCGAGTTCGGTCATAAAGGCAATCATTAGCTTATGGTAAGTTAACTGGCTGATAAAAGAAGAATGGACTTAGAATATTTTATAAATATTTGCTATTGATCTATGATTTGAATTGGAGAATGCTTATGCAATTGAACCATTGTTTCTATGTTCATTAATTTGACTATGTTGTACATAATACTTGTGAATTTTGATTGATGCTATATTTCCTATGCTGTGTTTATCGTGCTAATGAAATTGTTGCAGGAAGTTGAGAATGTTTGTAAGAGAGAAAGGAGTTTAGAGATGCCTGAAATTTAGTACTTGTACTGCCTTAATTTGACTTTTGCAGAGCAGAGCAAACCTTTTTGTTTGTCACTTCACACTACAGTAACTACTGTGCTCTACCAGATTATGTTGTTGTGTGAATCCAGCATTGTCATAACTAATCTGTAAAACATGTTGCTGTAAGTTGATTCCTGTAAATTCTGATTGAGTGCCAAATATGGTGGAAATTGTGGCTTGAGTTTTGTCTCGAGAATCCATGCAGATTATTTTGAATGTTCCTCATGGTGTGTTGAGAAAATGCACATGGAAATTCAAGAACATTCCTTGTGCTTGATAGTGCATGTGAAGTTCAGGACAGTTCTCTACAGTGTGCTTGGAGAGTGCATTGATGATTCAGGAACAGAAGGGGCATGTGGACCCTCACCTAGATATTCAGGGCAGTGACTTGTTGCAAACAGCATGATTGTGAAACTCGTGCTGGTGACAGCTGCCATCTTTGAACAGCTTATGTGTATTGGCATTAACTATTTCTCTAAACTCCACTCTCATTTCTATGATGATATCCATGAACTTGATTATGTTTTTACGTTAATTGACTGCTTATGTCTATACTAGGGTAAACTGAATGATTGTCCAGTGTTATTCAAATGTTGTGAAATGAGGTAAATGTCAAAGGTCTTTGATTATATTCATGTTATATATTTATTTGATTGTTGATTTAATAAATTTATTGACCTTCTTACACATATTACTAACCATATGTTGAAAAGAGAATAGGTGGATGGGGTCTCACTAAATATAGATTAAAGATGGGTTTGTCTTCTCCTTTAGTAAGACGTTTTCCACCTATGGGAATATTGTACAATGTTGTCTTTAATGTTGTGGAAGAGAGAAAATGTTTACAGTGCCCACATATCCACCAAGTGAGAGAGATGAGTTGTGTCTTCTAGATAATTATTAATAATATAAATTAAGATTCTCATCACTTGTAATTAGTTATGGATGATTAATTAATTAATATTATTATTAATAATAATAATAATAACAATTAACTAGGCATCACAGGTTCAATTACATAAAGCATTCTCCAATTCAAATCATAGATAATAGCAAACATTTATGAAATATTTCTAAGTCCATTCTTTCTTTATCAGTCAGTTAATTTACCATAAGCTAATGAAAGTCTATATGGCCGGATTTGAGTTAATCAAAATCAAAGTGATTTAAATAGAGTACTTCTTCAACAATGTAATTTTCAGCCCATCCCCATTGGATGAAATTGTTATGAGCAAGTATGAGACTCTTAGTCAGAAAACTTACTCATCCACTTGGAAATGTTTCGGATTGCATCAGCATGTTCTAGCATATTCTTAACTGAGTTGTTATTTTAACTCTGGTTCTTACAAAAATATTGTCATGTCACATTGACATTTAACAAATTATATAATAATTAAGTTTAGAAATAGGGATAGGTAAATTTACTCTGCATAGGCTATTTTATTTTTTAAATTTTCTGTTTATGGGGAAGGTGGATTTATTATTGAAATGGAAGATGAAGGCTTGTAATTGATAAAAATTCTACATGTTAGAATGATGGATTAGATGTCTGATGAAGTATGTGAAAGTTTGTCTTTGTGCTGTAGGATGGAGAAATCGTGTATGGTGACTGGATGCCTCAGAAAGACCAGGACTCTGGGAAGTTGCTGAGTAAGCATGAGTCTGGCTGTTGAAAGATGGCAGTTATACAATAGGATTTTTAATCATTAAATTTTCATCTTTAAAATTTGATTGTGAATCCCTTCTCAACATCAGATTATGCACTATAAAAGGACAGTTTAGGACTGAACAGACTAGATCTTGTAAATCTCTTTCTTCTTATTTAAAAAGAAGGTATGCAAAATATTGGACAGTACTGTTAAACGTCCCCTTAGCAAATGATCACCACTGATCAGATTTTTAAATATTTATTTATATGTGAAGCATTTATCAGACCTTTCCTTTTTCAGTATCTCTCTCTCAGTATAAGCATTTAGAAGGTTTGTGTGTTGTTGTATTGTTAATACTACTGCAGCTGCTATTGTTCATCGCATCCAAACCAAAGAAAACATTTCTGTTTGTAGCACCAAAACCTGCCTATTACCATACGTTGCACGATGGACCAGTGGTATCTCTGGCAAGATCTCCTTTCTTAAAAGAAGTTCTACTTAGTGTTGGTGGATGGACATTTGCCATCTGGAAGGAAGGAGTCAGTGTAAGTATATCTGGAAACTTACTTAATATGTATAATTAAGTATGCAGAGATAATAAAGAAAACATTATAAATAACAAGAAACTATACATACAAAGCTAACAATAGACATAATTAAGATTGTTTTTAAAACTGTAAAATGTATATTTTTTTAATACAAATTGCTCTGAGAAAAAGATCCATATGATAATTGACCTTAAAAAATATTGTTGACTGAATAATTAAACTATGAATTTTAATGTGTTTTTATAAAAAATATTACGGACTGAATATTTAAACTATAACTTTAATGTTTAATGAGAAGTGTATGTGACTAGATGAGAAGTGAATTCAGTTAATGTTACAAAGAGTTCTTTATGTATTTGATTATATTTCAAATTTGAAGTTTTGAGAGGCTCACTCACACAGTATGGGTGCATGGATATGCTATTTCTGATAAACGCTTTTGTTAATTTTTTTTGTCTGCTGTTTGTCATGATTCTAGTTGTATATTTCTGTGCTGATACCCTTTGATCATATTCATATCCATGAAAGTCAGTAACACATTTGTGATGCATTATAAACAATCACTGCCACCAATAATATATAATTAATTATATTTTGTATATTATTTTTAATATAACACAGTAAATATTTTCTTTCAATTCTTTGTTAAAAATTCCTAAATAAGATTACATAAATATAAATAGATATAAATTAATTGTTTAATTTTACTTATGCAGGAAAGTAGATCATTTTCTCCATGAGCTTTTCTGAACATATTCTCAGCTCATTCTGCAATTGCCTAGTTTATTTGTGTATTATACTGCTTTTCTTGCCCTTGTATCATCTTGTGCACAGTAACTGAATTTTACACTCAGTTACCTAGTTTATCTGTGTGTTTATTGTTTTTGTTATTGATTTGATAATCATCTTGTGCAGAGTAGCCTAATTTTACACTCAGTTACCCAGTTTATCTGTGTGCTTATTGCTTATGTTATTGATTTGATATGCATCTTGTGCAGAGTAGCCTAATTTTACACTCAGCTATCTAGTTTATCTGTGTGTTTATTGTTTTTGTTCATGATTTGATAATCATCTTGTGCAGAATGGCCTAATTTTACACTCAGTTACCTAGTTTATCTGTGTGTTTATTGCTTTTATTATTGATTTGATTTGCATCTTGTGCAGAGTAGCCTAATTTTACACTCAGTAACCTAGTTTATTCATACGTTTACTGCTTTTGTTGATTTGATAGTCATCTTGTGCAGAGTGGCTTAATTTTATGTCACTTACCTAGTTTATCTGTGTGTTTATTGCTATTCTTGCTTTTTTTAAACATTGCTTTTGTTATTTTGATTTGCATCTTGTGCAGAGTGGCCCAATTTTGCACTCAGCTGCAGCTTCAGTACGACTTACTTGTGGTTACTGGTCTCCAACACGACCTGGGGTCTTTTACATTGCAAAAGATGATGGCAGTATAGATGTGTGGGATTTGCTTGACAAAACTCATGAGCCATCACTCACACAAAATGTTTCCCCAGTTACTATTACATGCATCTATCCATACCAGGTCACACGTAAGTAATTAATGTTAATGGTAATTTTTTGTTCTTGTAAAAGCTGGAAGATCAAAGGTTCTGGTCTTTTCTAAACACACTTGCTTTTACCAAGCAGTAATAAATTAAACTGAATCATTGTTAGTTATGCCTGTATTAAATTCCAAAATTGAATTTTGTACTCTTGGTAAAAGTTTAGATAAAATGAAACAAATTTGCAGGTTTAGTTGTAGTAAATGCTGGATTTAAATTTATATTATAATACAAGATAAAGCATACAGATATCAAAACATTTTTCCTCTGGCATGTAAACAGTTTGACAGGAAACTTTAACACAAAATACTAGCCAGAGAAATGATTTTGTTTTATTTGAGGGTTTCCAAATACCAGCATCCTACAGTTGTCTGGAATTTAAATCTATTTATTTGTAGGTCAAACTACCTGGTAATAAAAATTTTAAAAAACCTGTAAATAATTTTTGTACATGAAAGCTAATTTATTGATAAATGACTCATTGATAACTAACAACTTCAAGGAAATTAAAGTTAATTTATTAATAAATAACTGTCGCCGACCCACCTCCTCTCTGATGAGGGGAGGGTGGTGGCTAGTCGACGCCACGTAGGACTTGCATAAAGATTATTACAAATCCGCACACAGAATACCAAGATGGTTGTTTGGCTCGAATTTTATTCTGCATGTAGGTTACATATTGCCGACATGTTTGCATGTGTGCTTGCATACGGGTAAGGGTGAATTGTAGACGGCACAGATGACACAGCTTATAACAACGACAACAATCACACTTTCAAAACCATAGACAGGAGAAAGCTTCAATGTCAGAGTACAAATTCAAATTTATGGGTCTATGGGTTTCCTCTCACACATTGGTTAGTCAGCCATCCACAACTCACACCCTTGGCGTCTCAGCGGCCATCCCACATACTGTGTACACTGACATAGATTTATGGGTGTGGTGTCCTGACCACAGAGGGTCAGTCAGCATTCTCCCTCAAGTTAATTATACTTTTTCTTTCCCCGGCATGAAACCTATTTTCCTCAGCTAGCATCCCTACACTTAGGTTTCACGTTGTTGACAAAATGGTCATTTTCACCCCTGTCCCTGTTTTAATTAACTTAGCTGTTTCGTTAATAGTTTAGAGTATGAGGCCACTTAGAGAGAGAGAAAAAAAATGTAATAATATTTTCTCATCCCCGTGACAATAACTCATTGATGACAATCACTGCAAGATAATTAAAGTTAATTGATTAGTAAATGACTCATTGATAACTAATGTCTGCAAGGCAATTAAAAGTTAATTTATTGGTAAATAGCTCATTGATAACTAATGACTGGATCACAGACATTGGTATGTAGCAGTAAAAATGTTATTGCTCTATCTTTAATTAGGTTTTAGTGAAATATTTTTCACATTCAACTTGAAAGAAAATGTACCTTGACATCTACCTTGAAAGAAAAGTTATATATCTCTCAATAATTAGTCTAGTGGAAGATCATCCACAAAAGGATGAAAAGTGCTATATAACCACCACCATATCTCAGAAGGGTGATAAACTTAATACCTACATTTTAATTATTTAAAAAGTTGTTTTCTCTGGATCTGCTGCTATTGGAACTAAAATTTATTCCTTTATTGATTAAATATATCTCTTTCTACTGAAAATACTTTGTTTTGATTACACATAATATTTTTTTGGGATGAGATGAATAACTTGTCTTTTCTGTTTCAAACATAGAAAAGATTTCTGTTGTTTTCAGAGAAACAACAGCTGCTGGCAGTAGGAGATAACTCAGGAACACTACATATTCTTGAGATTCCATGGAGCCTCCGCCAACAGACAACCGGAGAGGTGAGAAATTGCTATTAAAAATTGTTTATTTGGATTTTTGTTTCTCAGAGTTGTGATAGACACATTCAGATATTTCGATTACACTTTACTTATTGATTCATGTGTAATTCAATGTGAATGTCTACATTCTTACTAATTCATGGCATAGGCCTTTCTGTGTCTGCATTCTTACTAATTCATGGTATAGACCTTTCTGTGTCTACATTCTTACTAATTCATGGTATAGACCTGTGTCTACATTCTTACTAATTCATGGTATAGACCTTCTGTGTCTACATTCTTACTAATTCATGGTATAGACCTTTCTGTGTCTACATTCTTACTAATTCATGGTATAGACCTTCTGTGTCTACATTCTTACTAATTCATGGTATAGACCTTCTGTGTCTACATTCTTACTAATTCATGGTATAGACTTTTCTGTCTACATTCTTCATGGATTATTCTATATTTTACTAATTTATGGTATAGACTTTTCTGTGCCTAAATTCTACATGGATTGTTCTGTATTTTACTAACTGCTTTTGATTGATGTTACAGTGTAGATCTGCGTGTGACTAAGTAAATACTATATCTATTTTTTAAAGTTGTGTTGATGTTAGGTTTTAGTGTTGTTAATCAGTGCTGTTCAATTGCATATAAAGTGTTTCTGTTATATTTCTCTAGAGTGGTTACATTGTACGAGAAATGTTATAGGTTTATTGTTGTTCATTTGTATATGTAGAGTTACTGTTAAGTTTAATGTTGTTAACCAATGCTGTTTATTTGCATAGGAGGTGTTTCTGTTAAAAGTGTTATGTTTCTAGAGCAGTTTCATTGTACAAGTAATGTTATATATTGTTGTTCATTTGTATATGTAGAGTTACTGTTAAGTTTAATGTTGTTAACCAATGCTGTTCATTTGCATTGGAATGCTTCTGTTATGTTTTTAGAGCAGTTTTATTGTACAAGTAATGTTATAGGTTTATTGTTCTTCATTTGTATGATGTAGAGTTACTGTTACATTTAATGTTGCTAATTAGTTCTTTTCACTTGTGCATATAGTATTACTGTTAAGTTTAATGTTGTTAATTAGTGCTGTTCATTTGAGTAGTGATGCTCAATTATGCATTTTGTTATTGTTAGATTTAATGTTAATTAGTGTTATTCATTTGTTTATGTAGTGTTATGAAGAAAATATATTTAATTTATTTAGCTACATTATTGTAGTTCCTGCAGATGACTGCATATAGGGAAAGCTTGTATATGAGTGTAGCCTTCCATGTGGTAAACTTAAAAAAATAACCACACGCATATATGCATACACACAAAACACCAGAAAAGGAAATCTGAGCTAACAATAATATGACATTTATAATAAAAACTACAATTAACAAGCTGCCAGAATGTAAAGTGACAGTTGACCCAGAACTGAGTCAAGCAAGGAGACCTGCCAGAGAAAATCACACAGACAAGTACTATCTCAACACATTCACCCCAGGGAATTATAGCAGAGGGCAGCTGTAATTAATAATACATGAATGCACATATTCCAATCCCAAAAGAAAACTTTCAAAGCAAAAGCAGGAACAAGCACTAATGTAACTAGGTACCAAAATATTAATAAACAGAGTAAATTAATATCTTAAATAAAGTCTTTTCTTAAAATATTGTCAACTCTTACATTTGTCTAAATTATCTAGCCTTAAACTACCCATGAGCAACGGTTGATTATTGAGTACATTTTTCATGCCACTTTTATTTCAAGTGCTTGATGTTTTGGAATGATACCTAAAGACAAAATGAAAAAGTAGTCATGCCCAAAACAAGTGTCAGGGTGCACAAGTTTGTGCTTGTGTTGTAACACAAGAACTACCAGCATTAAAGAGAATTTAACACATCATAGTTAATGGCACATTGTAGCAAAATGTGACATCACTGCCAACATAGCAAGGTGTAATAGTGTAGTGAAGTGCACCCTGATATGAATCAAAATGTAATACTCATGCAGCAGTCATATATAGTTTTGAAGTAGTAATGTCATGCAGCACTGATGTGGCAAATATGCAATAAGTCAAACATTGAGTGCTCAACCAACCAAATGTTTCTTTGTACATTTTAAACTCGAATATTTGGGACACACAGTGGGACAAGGTCTCCTGTGGCCAGAGGCATCTAAAGTAAGGAAACATGAAGAGATGGAGAGGCCCATCTCCAAGACAAATGTTAAATTTTTTTGGGGGGTAGATTGGTTACTATAGAAAATTCATTTCCAAGTTCAGTGCCATCACCAAACCACTCATTGATTTGATGAGGAAAGGCAAGCCTGAGATATTGATTTGGAGCGAGGAGTGTGAAGCCAGCTTTGCTAGTTTGAAAGACTGCCTGTCATAAGTTCCTTTCCTCTATTTACCTGATTTCAATGAAGAGTTCATACTCAGAACTGATGTTAGTAATGCAGGACTAGGGGCTGTACCTATGCGGAAACCTGGTGGTATTCTCTATCCAGTAGCCTATACCAGTCGCATGTTATGTGCAGCTGAACAGAATTATTCAACATCAGTGAAAAAATTCTTGGAATTGTTTGGGCAGTCCTGAAAAAAGCCTACCTATATGGCAAGCATTTTGTCATTCATACAGATCGCCAACCTCTCGCCTATTAGCCCACTTGACTATGGCAAATGGATGTTTGATCAGGTGGTCATTACTACCTCAACAGATTAGATATACTGTGGAAGTCATTAAAGGCACCGATAATGTAGGGGCCGACTATTTGTCCAGAACAGTAGAAATGGAAGTGTAAGGGTCCATTACATAAGTCTCTGTAAATACTGTTAAATTTTTATATAAATATTTTGTATATCTTCTGTGGTAGAGATTAAGGAATAATCTTACCCAGAGTTCATTTATATAATGCTAACATGATTGTGAATTTTGTATATTTCTGTCAGAAATTAAATAATGATGATGTTTTCTGCATATGATTTGCATTTGTATTCCTTAAGTAGTTACATATTGGGTCTTGTCCCTAACTTATTAAAGGAAAATTATGGTGACCTTCGTGATAAATTGTGCTTATATCTCTTTATGTGTGGTGACATAACGGGTCATGTTCCAACTTATAATGAGAGAAAATAATATGATGTTTGATATTTTAATGCTCAGTGATTAGTGAGGCATGTAAATTTAAATTGTTATATAAACTGCTAAATTGTTAGAGTAACCCGACCTTGGGCACTCCTTGTGTTATTTTTGAAAGTAGTTGAAGTAAACAGCTCCAGGCAAGAAAATTCTAGATTGCTGATGTAATGCAAACTGAGTGAGTAGTTTTCTATTATCCAATGATCATGATTTACAAGAATGAGACTAGCCAATGGGATGAGTTTAAGGAGTTCTTTTGCTATAGAAAATTCTGCTCTCTAATCATTTTTGAATTCAGAGTGGAAGGAAGAAGTCCAGCTTTGAAAGGCAGTCATTAACTTGATGGTGAGTTAAAACTGATTGAGAGAGATTGGACTTAGGAATATTTCATGCCTTATCACTATTTATATGTTATACTTGTGTTTATGTAGAGATGTACTATGCGAATTGACTTTTATTTCTACAAATGTTTGAACTAAGCTGCACACATGTAGTGTGCTAACACTTGATATTGTTTGATATGCTGTGTTTATTTTACCATGTGTGTATCGGGCTAATAAATAGTATTGCAGGAAATTGTAAGTTGAGGATAGAGTGTAAGATAAAATGGAGTTATATTGGGAAACAGGTTTGCTCCTTAATCATATGTTACAGTGAACAAGTGGCCTTTCAGTTTCAAGTTTCACCTTTTGATTCTTATGTGTTGAGTTTCAAGCTTCAAGTCCACGTGTTCACCAGTTATAAACCCGAGTGTGAAATGTCTGTTGTGGTGTGTGTAAGTGTATGGGAGTACGCTTCACACTTTTGATACATCAGAGCAAAGTACGCTGGGTACATTCTGGAAAATTCTGGTATATTGAAGGTACCAGAATTATTGTGACCATGTTCTGCTTGAAGGAATGGACATGTTGAGCAGAGCACTCAAGTGGTTCAAGAGAAAATATTTTCCATGCTGTGGCAGGAGACACATGGTGACACACAGACACTGTTGCAAGGCCAGTGAAAGACTGTCAAAAGCAGTGCTTAATCCAGGTTATGTGAAAGATTACAATGACCTACCTCTAAAAATGTCACGGGGTGGTGGTCGCTGTTAAATGTTGTTGTGTCTGACTGTCACTGGCCTCTCTCTCCTTCTCGGTCAAAGGGGGGGGGGGGTCAGGTCAGATACCGCGACTTGCTGGATCACACCGAATGACTAACACAGTACGAGAGAGTTAGCCCCCAATTTATTAGAATAAATTTCTTCTTTTACTCTTCAACAAGAGTTGGGTTTTTCTCTCTCTCTGTTGTGCAAGGTGCATTGGTGCGGTTGTTTGTTTGTTCGTTCTGTTCGTCCCTTACAATACATTCACCCCGCATTCATACATACACGCTGATTTTCACACTTTACCCCACATGCAGAATAAATATATTTCCCCACAAGACCAACGTGGTATCTGTATGTGAGAATGATTATTATAACAACTTAAGTCATTCGGTGTGATCCAGCAAGTCGCGGTATCTGACCTGACCGCCCCCCCCTCCCTTTGACCGAGAAGGAGAGAGAGGCCAGTGACAGTCAGACACAACAACATTTAACAGCGACCGCCACCCCGCGACATTTCTATTCTCTGATAGGACTAACCTGTGATTTGTATTGACTCTTTTGTTGAACTGTAATTTTATTTCCTTTTATATAGAGACTGTGTAACGAAAAATTATCTGAATATGAGTTAATGGAATATTGATATCAAGTAATCTATTTTATTGTAATTGTAATATGTACATTTGATTGTTTATTTAATAAATTTATTGACCTTCGTATGCATATTGATAATCTTATGTTGGAGAAAAAAGTGGGTGGATGAGGGCTCACTAGATATAAAGTCAGATTTGTCTTCTCCTTTAGTAAGAAGTTTTCCACTCACGGAAACATTATGTGACTGTAAATGTTGTTTTAGGTTGTTGAAGAAATAAAACATTTACAGCACCAAAATATCAGAAAGATCATTAATAAAATAAAATTAAGATTCTCATCACTTGCAATTAGTTGTGAAAGATTAATTAATAAAAATAATAATTTTCATTAACTAATTGGCATGCCTGTCACAATGTTATTTATGAAGAAAACATACTCAATAAAAACATTCTTGAGGCATGTAAATCTTAGCTAATCTACCTAAACCATCACTCACTAAAGACAACATGACTATGACTAGTGATCAAAATAATGCTATGATACATTCTAAATAAGGTAAAAAGTCTATCAGTTGTAACACTTTAAGTCTAGTCAAAATAAAATTATTCCCATAATTTAGTGTCATTCAGAGAGACAGGTCTTGAATTGTCTTTTTTCATGGAATTTTTGTCAGGGTTAATGTTAATAATCTAGTGCTGCTAATGTCCTGATGTGTTTCAAATTTACCTAGCTCTGTTCTGTTGTACATTTGGTATATCAAGGCCTAAAATTATGAATTGTTCCAAAACAGCTCAATGGTGTGACTAACTACATTGAGCGGGAGGTGAAGCGGCGAAAATTTGTTGTTGAACGCTGGAACTTCCGTGAGCAGGAAAAGCAAGAGATAGCACAAGAAGCAAAACGCAAAGCTGGCGTAAGTAGTTAAGTTTCCATAATCTGTGTTGGTTGAGTACTGACTGGTTGTATCAGCTCTCAGAGCGCTTTCAGCATGCAGTTATGGTTTTAGTATAGATTGTTATAAAGTAGAGTGGATTTAAATACTGTAGCAGGTTCAGTATTACTTTTATCACTTTAAATCGTTTAAGTTCCTAGTATTGGTACTTCTCTGCCCAGACCCTAATACTTTTTTCTCTGCCAAGACTAAATACTTTTTGTCTGCCCAGACTCTAAATACTTTTTGTCTGCCCAGACTCTAAATACTTTTTTCTGCCCAAACTCTAAATACTTTTTCTCTGCTCAAACTCTAATTATTTGTTTTCTCTGCCCAGACTCTAAATACTTTTTCTCTGCCTGAACTTTACTTTTTCTCTGTCCAAACTCAAAATATTTTATACACTGTTCAAACTCTACTTTAGTGAAGCAGTTTTTTAGTAATTGTTTTATTCCTCATACATGGGTAATAACATTTGAGGACTACATTTTTTTTAATTGACAAAGGACACAAATATTATTATTACACATGTAATAATAAATTCAATCATTGAATCTTATATGTTTATATTCTTTTAGATATTAGAGACTACCATGTGAAGAAAATAAGTCCTTGATTATGCATGCTTTTGAAATGTAATAGAATGACAGATTTAGTGGTAGATAAGTCCCCAGTTGTGCATGCTTTTGAAATGAAATGCAAGGTTTAGCATGAGAAATTTAGTGGTAGATAAGTCCCCAGTTGTGTATGTTTTTGAAAACGTAATGCAAGGTTTGGTATGAAATATTTAGTGGTAGATAAGTCCCCAGTTGTGTATGCTTTTGAAAATGTAATGCAAGGTTTGGCATGAAACATTTAGTGGTAGAGGTTGTGCATGCATGTAAAGTAAGTTTGGCATGATAATTTACTGGTAGTCTAAGTATATTCAGAAAATTCTGTTATTTTAAAAATTGTATAGTGCTGTTGGGTTGAATTTAAAAAAATATATTTAAAATTTTCCACTAATCATCTTTAAGTTAATTTTCAGATGCATAAGTTTAAGAATATAATTTTATTATTGTTTGACAAACTATTGCATCATTATTGCAATATAACATTTGTGTACCTCACATTGCCAAAATAATGCATGTGTGAATGCATGCATTTGGTCATTGTTGACATGCTGACAATTCATTTCTAAGTATAGTTTATTATAAAAAATTATGGATCCCCCCCCCCCCCTTCAGTAACATAACCTAAACAAAATATTTGTTACTGTCTTTTAGATTGCTCCAAATGTACAGTTGACGGATGAAGAAATTGAAATGAAACAAAGAATGGAATACCAAGTCTTCTTGAATGATGAACACAACTTTCTGCGAGAGCTTGGCATTGCTAAAGATGAAGATGAACCTCTACCTGAGGTGTAGAAGCATAAATGACCAAACTTAATACTAGAATAATTAAAATGGAAAAGAATCTGATAAAATAATTGACTTTAATGCACATAATATTTGCTTATTAAAATATAATTAAGCAATCCCCGCCCCCACATTGTTACTAAAGTCTTCCTGTTAATAAGCAGGAGTCACTCAAATAATATACGTGTATATATTATCATCTACACGTACCTTTCATTCATTTATACAAATTTTTCTTATTTGTTGCAATTTTGGTTTGTAAAAATGGGAATGATCTTTTTCTTAAAATGCATTTCTTTTTCTATATCTATTATAAAACTAAGCATAAAATCCTTTATCATGAGTGAAGTTTATCAATAGTGTTTAAAAAATGAAGAAAAGGTGATTTTCATGATTACTATATCTTTGTCAATGCATTTGTTCATATCTATTTATAATCTTGATGGCATGGCATCATAAATTTACTGAAATGAAAAATAGACATCTTTGAAAAATAGGCCATTTTAATAATTTATTATATTGCCTCATCTATGTTACTGTTCCTGTTATTGTCACTTCTTTTGTTAATATTTGTATGATGTTATGTCAATTATAACATTAGCTGATACATATATTCATGCAATCTTGTGTCATATACTTTCTACTTTATTTAGAATTGTAATTTTTAGTTTTGATAAAAGTGAACAATTCTTATCTGGTTAATTTTATTTAGATTTAACATGTGGTGTTTATTACAAATTTCAATGAAATTCTGAGCATGCAAAATGTAAAATTTTGAAAAGAAAGGCACTTAAAAAAATTATCACTTGCTTCCACACTGGACTGTGTAAAACTGTGCACAGAAATCATTGTTAAGCAACAGTGTTGATGCTATGATAGTTTTAGTATTCACTGTTGTTGTCTTATTTTAATAAGTTCTTTCTCAAACTGCTTTCAGTATGACTTGGTTAGTAGTCTTAATGCAATTTCTTTCTGATGATTAATTCACTCTATGAATGTGCACAAATCTATGAAAAAAATTAGATAGTGCCCTGCCTTTAAGCAAGTTCAGGCCCGAATATGTGTGCCCAAGGCAAGAGTGTTTTTAAAAAAAAATATTTTTCTTATAGGGCTTAATCAAGTTTGGGCTGACCTATGAATTTTTTTCTTTTTCCCCCAAGGCAAAACAATGTAAAAAGTTTTATTTATGTTTGTATAATTTAGAAATAGGAGAACCATGTTACCTATAAAGCAGTTTCCACAGTTTCATTACCTGGTTTTCCTTGAACATTGTTTTACATAATGTATTTCACTTCTGATCATCTTGTCACACGTCACTGAAAATCTGTCTCACTCTCTAATGTGATGTCTTATTTTATTCCTTTAACATGGATTTTTGTTGTTGTTGAAACTATCCACAAGTGTGTAATTAATCTTAGTAATTAGATTTAAAATATATAAATATGTTTACAGTGAGTTATTACTAATTATTCCCCCCCCAAAAAAAATTAAAAATAATAATAATATAAATAAATGTGTCATAACAGAATTTTAGAAAACAAATATATTAAAATTTCATTTAAATTGTAATAGCATATATGATAATTGTATTCTTTGGGGTGTAATGGTTATTTAGCAACAATCATATTCTTTACATAAATTAATATTGCAAAGAATGGTTATGGTCACATTTTATTATTAAGGAAAGTTGGTTAAAACAGTAATATCCCTTTGATGAAGATTTGTTACTGAGAGTAAAGCACCAAGCACATGCTTATCATATGCAGATGAGTCAACTCAGGGTTCACACTATGGAGATATGTGCCTTACCTTAACAGTAGTCCTAATATATAGTGCACTGTATGTGACATACATGGTAGGTAGCAGAAACATGCTGTAAAGAGAGGCTGGGGGGAAAAATTGAGTCATTATCCCTTAAAGTGGGGAATATCCACCCAAACTAAATAATAGAAATAGGAGTTAATAAAAAGCCAGAAGTTGTCAGGTTATACATGACCTTTGTATGTGTGGGTATCTATAAGTATTTTGTTTTACAAAGATATTAATCAGGTGTGAACTGTTAAAAAAATGAATTGTTTTTACATATATATCTGTAGCTTTTATTATCATATAACTCCTCCAGTGTATAATTTTCGTCTCAAGTGTATTACTGTTAGCAAGTGAAGAGCATTGTTCCAATTGCCATTGTACATGTACTTTTCAAAATAATTGTATTAATCATTGTTTGCTTACAACAACTAATTTCATATCAAGATTGTAACTCATACACTTCTGTCAGAAAGCATTCTACTTGAACTCAGATTTTCACTCATCATTGTAACAAGAATAGAATATTACCAACACAACCACGAAGAAAATAACAAACACATTGTGCTTACAACAGTGATAGAAGTGTGCACACAGGAGGGAGCCAAGGGTGGAATGCACACAATATGTTAACCATTTTCTAACAGGGAAATGTGTGGTCCACAGATGTGTTCCTCAGAAGTGCAGGAAATTTGTGCGCACATTTTTTCAATAATCTAACCCTTTGATGTGCCGGGGAATGGATAATGAGAATCGTTTGCATATAGCTTATTTGTGCTAATACATATACATGGTTTAGGCCATCAACTATCCTGCTCCAGTTTCTCGATATACTATGCATTCATGAACTAGTGCAATTATAATAAAAATAATGTTATATTTATGTTAATTAAAGGTGAACATTTATTTACTTTTACATTTGCACTGCTTTTTCCATTAAAAATGTTTGATCTTAATAAGCTTCTTTGCTATAAAATATACTTCAGCAAGAGAATACATTTATGAGGATGGGTTTTTAAAACACAATCCCTACTTTGTGCTTTTCCCATAGTTATTTTTATTATGTAGTCTCTCACATATTAAGACTTCATTCTGAAAATTCCAGGGTTAGAGTCACTTACTGTGTTAAAAGTTTGATCCTTAACTAGCACTAAAAAGCTTCCGATTCAGCATGGTAACCAGCAGAATATTTTGAAAATCTAACATCTATGATTGCTGATGAACTTTAACCTATACATCTTTAAAAAAAAAAAAAGTTCATTTCTAAACCTTTTGGATCATGTCACTGACAAAAACATTGCATTTGCTCTAGCAACTATGAAAAGTTCACTGGGATGTTGCATATTTCAGTCATTTAGATTTTGCCTGAAGTGCTCATAAAGAACCTGGCACAGAACTTTAACTTGTGTGATTTATCCATTTGATATACAAACAACAAAAGATTGATGATGATGGTCTGATTGTTTGAAAAATATTTTAGATGAGATAAAACAAAATAAATGAAATAAAAGCAAGTATTTGATCTTTGGAATGGATTCCAGAGAGCACCTTACTTTGTTTGCTGATGACATTAATGTAACTGGCAGTTCAACGAAAAAAAACTATTGATTTAGATCAGGGGTCTCAAACATGCGGCCCGCGTGACGATATTTTGTGGCCCCCACTTGATATCAAAGTTTAGTGATAGTGCGGCCCGCACGTTTTTCTCACGCAGCTTGGGAGTTTTATAGTTTTTGTCACTTGTGGGCTACCATACCTCAGGATCGTGACAGTAACGGTGTGTTGCCAAACTCGGCGACTTTCTTTCCCAAGCCAGTTACATATTGCTACTGTTTAGCAAAGTTCAAAAGCATCCAGATCTAGCAAGCTAATTCTATATAGATTATAGACCCTACAGGTCTACCCACAGATGAGTTGTTCGGAAAAAACAGCATTTTCATGTCGAAAAAGCAGGTGAAGTGTTTAGCAAAGAAGAAAAATAGTAGACTGAAAGAACAGAAAAGGAAGAACAGAAAAATAAACAAGGTAAGTTGGCTTAGCAAGGGACAGTTCTTGAAGAGGTTTTATGAGTTGAGAGCTGAAGTGAAAACCTTCATGGAGAAGGATGGGATGGCTGTTCCTGTACTAAGTGATCCCAAATGGCTCATGGACTTAGCTTTTCTTGTTGACATCATAGAAGAGCTGAATGTACTGAACAAGAAATTACAAGGCCAGGGGCAGCTTGTCAGCGCAGCATTTGACAATGTCAGAGCATTTTCCACAAAACTTGTGTTATGGAAAGCCCAGCTTTTTCAGACAAACCTCTGCCATTTCCCAGCTTGTAAGGCACTCATGGATTGTGCCACACCATTCAGTGGTGAGAAGTATGTTTATGCCATTGTAAAGCTGCATGAAGAATTTGATCACAGGTTTGCAGAATTCAAGAAACACAGAACCACCTTTCAAATATTTGCTGACCCCATCTCCTTCGATGTGGAAGATTCCCCTTCTGTGCTTCAAATGGAGCTAATTGACATACATTGTAATTCTGAACTCAAAGCCAAGTTCAGGGAGGTGAGTGGAAAAGCAGAAAAGCTTGGGCAGTTTTTAAGAGAATTGCCCCTTACCTTTCCTGAGCTTTCCACGATGTTCAAGCGGACCAAGTGCCTTTTGGGGAGCACCTATCTGTGTGTAAAGCTCCTCTCCACCATGAACTTTAATAAGTCAAAATTCAGGTCCAAACTTACTGAGGGTCTCAGTGGCTTCCTCCCTGAAGCCAAATGTGTCTGAGCTATGTAAGAGGAAGCGTTGCCAGGTCTCTGGCAGCAGGGAATAATGATGCGGCCCAGCTTCACCCAGACTCTACTTCCAGCGGCCCCCAGGTAAAATGAGTTTGAGACCCCTGATTTAGATTATAATATAGGAGTTAGTTTGTGTGTTGTACATAGAAGTGTGCACTCACATGTATGCATGCACACATAACACACGCAGTGCCAGTATCTGCCATATACTTAATCTGAAGATGAATGCAGAGTTTAAAGGCTATTAGACAAAATGTCTTGCAAAATACTTATGCAAGTGTGTGTGTGCATGCTTGTGAATACCTGTGTCTATGAAGAAATTCTATTCATAACCATCTCTCAGTCCTGCCTGAGTATCTAAAGTTGCTTCAGTAGAATGTGAAATTAATTTGATGGCAAAAATGCAGCCACAAGTCAGAATTAAACAAGTCAAAACTTCAAAATTTTCGGAAATTAAAAGAAGATTCAACATTCTCACTGTCATGTCTCCTTTGAATCAATCAAAGACTTTACAAAGTCATAAACAAGAAATAAAATGTTACTTTATATTTAACCTTTCAAGGGATTTGGACTTTCCCAAATATCAATGGGGTTTAATGTCATCAGGCTGACCTCAGATGTCACTGTCATTTGAACTCTTCTACATTAATTTTTTTATTAGGACCTGAGACACCTCTCTGTGCACCTTTCACTTGTTATGATTATTTACTAATTATTTACAAATGATCGAGAATATTAATTTATAGTTATTAATTAATTCTCCCACAAGACCAACATGTCTCTCACTTGATGGATTATAAGGGTGTCATAAAACTCTTACACAATAATAAGACGGACATTTTACTGTCGCATAATGTTCTGCAGGTGGAAACTTCTTACTAAATGAGTAACAAATCCGTCTTTATAGGTTTATTTATATTTAATGAACCCCCATTCACCCACTGTCACTCCAACATAATGGTTTTAATATATGTGCTAGATCAGGGGTGCACAAACCACGGCCCGCGGCCCCCAACAGGGCCCTTTGGGCCCCCAGAAGACTTTAGGATGTTACCATTATGCAAGGAGCTTTTAACATTAAGGTAGTAGAACAGTGGTCTGCTTTCCCGTGCATGCATCTTGTGCTGTGTTGAAAACAAACGCTGGATGCGGTATTGAGGTGAGAGCTCTGTGTATTGGGCACATTGTTCACTTCAGCTGATCAAAGGCTATAGTAGTATCTGCGCATCTTTGATGTATGGTGACATCAAATAGCATTAGAAAGAGCGTCGTCATCTAGACCCAAGCCGGCAGCCTGCCAGCCAAAGTTCAGTCTGGGAATGGGGTGAGGTGACACGGGGGAAGGAAGGTGCAGTCAGTCAGTGGATGTCTGGTTGGAATGTAGTGAATTAATTACACGTTTCCGTGTGAAGTGAAGTTGTTTTTAAACTATTGCCCTTTGTAAATATGTCAAAACCTGCACATAAGAAGTGTAAAATTGAAGACGAAAATCGTCAGTTTAAAGAAGAGTGGACAGCTAAATACTTTATGCGGCATTTTAATGGAGCAGCTATGTGCTTAATTTGTTGTGAGTCTGTTACTGTGATGAAGGACTTCAACTGCAGGCGGCATTACAAAACAAAGCACGCTGTGACTTTTGATGACTTAAAAGGTGCTGCGAGAAACAACAAAATTGAGCAACTTTTAAAAGGTACTTTTCAATTGCTTTGGACGAGAGCACTGACAACGTTGACATAGCACAACTGCTGGGTTTTGTGCGTGCAGTGGATGAGAACTTTGAAATAACTCAAGAATTAGCCGGTATGGCTTCACTACATGGGCGGACAACTGGTGAAGATATTTTTGGAGGAGTGACTTCCGTTCTTGGAAACCTTAACGTCCAGTGGCCAAAGCTAGCCAGCATTACCACGGATGGTGCACCTGCTATGACTGGAAGAACATCAGGATTTGTTGCTCATTTGCTGTCACATTTGCAGGGGCTTGGAATTCCAACAGATAGTGTCCACATGTACCATTGCATAATTCATCAGGAATTGCTCTGTGCACGAATCTTGAAATTTGACAATGTCATGAAATTCGTTTTTAATTCTGTGAACTTCATATGATCCAGAGGACTTAACACTTAACCATCGACAGTTCAGATCATTTCTTGAAGACATTGAGGCAGAATATTGAGACATTCCGTATCACACAGATGTCAGGTGGCTGAGTCGAGGTATTAAAACGGTTTGTTGAGTTGCGAACGGAAATTTGTGAATTCCTTACTGTCAAAGCAAAGACACGGCTGTGTTTACTGACAAACAGTGGTTGGCAGACTTGGCATTTCTGACAGACATGACAGATCACTTGAATAGATTCAACCAGCGTCTCCAAGGCAAAGATCACTTTATCTTTGATATGTACAAGGAACTGCAGTCCTTCACGTTGAAGTTGAGGCTCTTCTGTTCGAATCTGCAAGCTGGAAATCTTTGTCATTTTCTGATTTGTTCAGCTTTTCAGAAGGAGTACCAATGTAACTTCAGCAGATACCATTGCAATTGTGAAACATTGCTGAAGGAATTTACTGAATGCTTTGATGCCTTCAAGGAGCACAAGGACTTATTCAACTTCATTCGCGATCCTTTCTCATGTAGTGTGGAGTCCGTGCCTGATCACTGTCAACTGGAGATCATTGATCTTCAATGTTCACCTGAACTGAAGTCATCTTTTCAGCAGAACAACATTTTAACATTTTATGGAAGTCTCAGCTCGAGCACATACAGAAATGTCAAGGACTTGGCTTGCAAGTTGTTGTCAGAATTCGGCAGCACATACTTGTGTGAACAAACGTTTTCAGTAATGAACATGAACAAGAACAAGCTGAGATCGAATTTGACCGACAACAATCTCTGTTCGATTTTGAGGCTGGCGACTACAAAACTCGAACCAAATATTGACAAAGTTGTTAACAACATTCAGGCTCACCCTTCTCACTAATAAAGCCTAAATCTAGGTTAATAACTTACAATAAGGCAAAAACGAATATAAAGACATTATTTCATTATTTCAATATTTGTGTTGTTCTTTTTCTACTGAGCCATCCATGTGCAATCTGACTTGTGGTCCTCCATGCACTATCAATTGGAAATGTGGCCCTCTGGCCTAAAAAGTTTGTGCACCCCTGTGCTAGATGGTTAATAAATTTATTAAATCAACAATCAAATTTACTACATGGGATTATAATCCAAAGAGCATTGACATTTACATCACTTCACAACAATGTTTGATTAACGTTAGACACTTAATCAGTAATCCTAGCATAGACATCATCAGTCAAATTAACATACACACACGCGCAAAATCAAGTACCAGTATGAGGGTTCGAATTTTTTGTGTGTGATTCGCTGTGGAGTAAATCTCTAGGTGTCTCGTGGTGAGGATAACTTATTATCCGATAACTCCAGTTACTTCCCTTTCTTTGTGGCAAGAGACCATTGCGCATTTGCAATTTTACCTCATATGGTGTAAAATATATTTGAATTCTTGTACTAGAATACATACACTATTTTTGATTAATTAAAGAGGAAATGATTTCCATTCATCTACCCGTATTCCTTCATCATCACATCTATTTTTAATCAATGGTATCTGATCTGCATCTCGCAGCAGTTGTACTGATATTACATATATTTTAATTAATCAGAAAGATAAATTTCAATATATGTATTACGAAATACAATTTAAAAAATACTTAGCTTGCACACGATCACGTTAGTCTGCACCTATCTCACTAGCTAGTACCTGATCATACTTGGCTAGTTCTTCCACCAAAATTCTTTACGTCTTACTCTTATAAGCTCGATGTTGCTGTACAACTATATACATAATGTGATTTTACTAGAACTGCTCTTATCATGGCGCTTCGAAATTTTATTGTACGCACACTAACAGTGTCTTTGCAAAAAATAGTCCCGGTTTTGAGAATAGGAGCACGATCTGTTGTTAATGTTATTGTTTCTCGTCCTTTTCTATTTCCTGCTTCCTTCTTCAGGAATTTCTTTCTTTCTGCCTCTTCGAGGCTAATTTTAGACAAGTCACAAGTCTTTCCGTATTTCGAAGAAATGCAGTTATCTGGAAGAATTGTTGTTTATTCAATCCTTGGTTGTCCACATTGCATGCGAGCCAAAAATACATTGCAAGAGCTTGGTCTTCCGTATACTGACGTACGGTTGGATATATTCCCTCAATCTGTTCGTGAAGAGGTAAAACAACGTACTGGAAGGACCTCAGTGCCTCAGATTTTCTTCAATAGTATCCATATAGGTGGAAATGATGACTTGCAAGAACTGGTAAGCGTATTTCAGTTTCTCATATTAATACTACAATACGAAGTACTTTTCGTCATTAATCGTTACACAAGTCCTTATCCTGTTATTAATGTTAATGTGCTTCAGTAATATCCATAAGGTGGAAATGATTTGCAGAAACTGGTAAGCGTATTTCCATATTAATACTACACTATGAAGTACCTTTCGTCATACATCGTCACACAGTTCCCTATCCTATTGTTAATATTTTAAATATATATATATTTAATACTGTAACACTAAACGACAAATATAACATTTGTATAGAAAATATAATACTATAATAATAATATTATAATAATATAAAGTATTTTATTTAAAACTGTCTTCTGTCTCATTATGTACTCTAGTATTGCTAGAAATGCAACACAAAGCTTCCTAATGTTTTGTTTTATAAATAGGTCCTATCTGTTATTTTAACTGTTTTTATTTTCACACAAATAGGGAACCTTTTCTTATTATAGGTTACTGATTTAAATATGTAGCTCTTTTAAATCTGTCAACTTTTCATAACAATTGCTACATTCAGATGCTTGTTTTGTGGTGACACTGCCTTCAAATACTTAAAAAAAATAATATATAGGAATACAACAAAGATGAATTCTAAAATTGTTCTGAACAGTTATAAACAATGAAAAATTTAATTTTCAGTATATATTATAATTTTAAAAAGATTGAGTTTGCTCGTAATTAAGTCTGGGTTCTTGTAGCTTGTGCTATTTTAATTTTTACTCAGAAGTAGGCTGATACTACAATTTTTAGTAAAAATGGGGCCACAAGATATACATCACATGTATTACATTGATTTACATTGTCTATTCTTCTATGCAGATACAAGACAAAGAGAGACTTGCATCATTAATTGAACTAGTGAAGACAACAGCTCCACCAGAAGATGCTCCAGTCCCACCTGATCCTAGTCTGGCTATTGATTCGGGTACTATAGATATTGCATCTCTAGATTTACCCAGATTATTTTACAGTGTCATGTGTCCATGGAAAAGAATGCACAGTATTTAATTTTGGCCTTAGCTGAAGGAAAGGGGTTAGAGAGAGGGTATATGAAAGGGAGAATCTTGCTTAATAAGCACCGATCAGTCAAAATACTAGCAGCAATAGTTAAGTAAAACCCCACCAGATAGCAATAAACAGTTTTGCGTTGCAGACTGCCACCAGACCATGATGAATATCTGACTATGTCAGTATGTGGCACTAGAAAGGAGGGGTAGGAATTATGTCCACATGGCATAAAGAGTAAAAATGCATGAATGTCCAAAGATGCTACTTTTCTGGCAGGGCCTTTCAGCACAGGGGAGGAGTTCGTTTAAGCTACGATATGGTTAATAGAATTGATAGTTAAAAAAGCTTTGAGAACAAAAGATAAGAGGAAAGAATTGATTCTTTTTTCCTTCAGTACATAAAACAAAGAGAGGTATGTGTCAAGTTATCAATTTACAGAGAGAATGAGTAATTAATTTGCATTAATGAACGTTCTTATCACAAGATAAGTTAGCTTGAAAATTGTGAACACAGGAATAGCCCAACTGCACAATTGAATTGTCATGTGTAGAATGAGATATTTAAAGCTGCATAAAAATGATTGTAGGGTGTTTGGTTTGTTTTGGAGCTGATCAAAGTTGTGATGTACTTTCCTGAAAGGGCTCAAGGGAGGTCACAGACCTGCCTACCTTCTGTTTTCAGTGGAATAATATTCTGATCTTATCTCCACTCTCCCACTTGCAGAAGCGATTTTCCTCTTTCAGTTTTAATAATTTTCCAATCAGTTATGACAGAATGAAAAACCTGCTTGTCTCATATACAATCACCCTCTGTGTTGGCTGGCTGGCTGCATCGGTCAGTGATGGTTGTTAAGTAAAATACTAGTGGGCACCATATAACAAACTCCCAGCCAAAGATACTAAAATAATCATTGGTAATTTGCTTCTCCAGTTGACAATCGTATCTGTCAAAATGCACTCGAGTGTTTGGAAGTGTGCCTGGATGTTTTGGTGGTTGTTACTCATTTCAAATTGTCATATCATCCACTATTGCTATTGTATTCATAATAGATTTTATTCGTTGAATTTAATGCATTAAAAGAAGTTATTAGTATGTTCAGGGGTAGGGGTAGTGTTGAATTAGAGTCTCATTTAGCTAACATGGAGTAATTTTTAAGTAGTATCTCTCTCATAGATCGTTGCTGAAACTTAGTACTGACGAAGCATCCATAAATTGTTTCTTCATGGAGAGTATGAAATTGTTGACATTGAAGTAGAATTAGAAAAGGCTTTCAGAAATAAATCAAGTTAAAGAGGATAAACCACAAGTGAAAAAAAAACCACTATGAACAAAAATACCGATCAGAGTTTCACACAGAAAGAGTATTATGTGTGCCCTAGCAAAAAAAGGGGAAACCTTTGTTTTCTGCACAGCAAAGGAATTTATTGCAAAGCCAGAAGAAAATCACTTGCACATTTCCAGGATTGAAGAGTTCTAAGCTGGTCAGAAAATTCTATGTGGAGCTTGTGAAATACCTAAGGAACATTTTTTTTCCAGAAGCCAATGCAAGTGCTACTTCCGGTCATCAGCATCCTGACTTCTCAGCATGGTCAAGGATGGTGACCCTGATCTGCAAGTGTTACATTCATTCAGCTAAAAGCCGTTGTCAGGAGGTTTGCAATTCTTCTTCCTGATGTTTCAATTGAGCAACTGTCAGAATCCTCCAGCCTCTATCAGACAACTGATGTCATTGGATACAAGGCAGAGAGAGAAGATGGGCAAACATTGGCAAGAATCCAGACTTGTCATTCGTAATGACTAAATGAGGGGCATTCTCGCTGAACACCACAGTTGTGCACATTGTGAGAGGATCTTCTCATGTGTAAGAAAAAAAACAAGACTGACCAGCATGCTTCTTTGAATCACAAAACACTTGAAAGTCTCCTTTTACTGAAAGGTGAAGACTCTGTTACAACTGTTGAAAAGATGGAAAAGGGAGCATTACAGAAGTTAAAGCCCACATATGCCATCAGCTTGAAGAACTAAAGAACTACCATAACACAATTGTGTGAAAAATGTATAGTTTAGTTATCATAGTAAACTACAAGTCACTTATTTGTATTGATAACCTTTGCTGACTGCATCATATCTTCTTGTAGGTATAAGGACAATAAACTTTCCTGTGTTCCTGTAAAAGTGAAGATCATGATGCAGTACTTAAATGGCTCATTGTTCAGTGTGCATGACAAAAATGAGTCTAATATAAAACATTGGAATGGAGAGTAGACAAATACCATGTTGTGCTTCACATAAATCAATATTGGTAAACTCATGTACAAATACATCTATTAACATTATTTGTTATTATATTACATTTATTTTATATTATTGGTATTTCTATTAAAATGTCAGCTTCCATGTAGAATCTTCTGGTTTTCTTAAAAATCTTCCAGTTTTGGATCATTGATCTTATGGACTGATGATGAGGGAGGTAGGCAGGTCTGAGGTCATCCTGCCCTGAAATATTTTGGACAAAAGCAAGAGTTAAGTGTCCACGTCAGAGTTCTCCTTAGAGATTTTTGCACTTAAAATGGAAAGAATAGCAGTAGGATTTGTGCAATCATACTGAATTTGTTTGTTGTGACCATGGACTCTATTATGACTCGTACCTTGGATCTCTGTCATTGAAGTTGGGACTGCTGGGTCTAGAAAAGTTATTTTTAAGACAGAGAAACATTGCAGACCCTTTTGGGGGCATTAATTGATTTGCTGTTCCTGTGCAATTTAATTGGGCTGTGTCCCTACATATTCATTTCACTTTTATTTAAATTTATTGTTTCATAAAGTTTCTTATTTTCATTTCTACTCATCTTGTTAAATTCTTATCATTTCATTTTTATTTATTATCATTTTATAATGTTTGTATTGTCCATGATTTTGTTAATTATGGAGCCAGCATATGGGGAACTCATATAAAGAGCCATTTCTCAAAGTGCAGAACCAGTTTTGCCTATCTGTTTGTCTGTCATCCATTCAACTTCCATCAAAAGCTAATTTTCTTATCGGGCCAAGGAAGGGATGGGCACTAGGGCATGACATACAGGCAACTCCAGTATTGATGTCACTGAATTTCTCCTAAAATATCTAGTCAGAGATTTGTAGGAAGTTGAAGAAAAATATTTCTTGATTATTGCTCTGGTGGATTTGAATTGACATTGTGATACAGTGTATAACATTTGAGTTTTTAAAAAAAAAAAAAAAACTATCCCCAAACTTGTCTTTAGAAATTTTAAGTCACAACACAGATTTGCATCCTTATGCGAAGGAAGTAAGTTTACTTTCTGGATCAGCAGCTGATGAAAATGTAATTTATGAAGAAAACCAAAAAAATAATTTCCTAGAAATATTACTATTGACAGTTTAGAATATCATATGTCCATCTATTTGATTGATTGACTTTTTTGTGGAAATTCATTGGTTCTCTCTCTCAGAATACTTGTATTATAATTTTCACAATGTTTATGGAATGTTGTTGTTTTGTTTTCTTAGATCCAAGTCATTTAGTGTGTGAAATTGATGAATATGCCGAATTGGTGGCAGAGCTCAAAGCCAGTGGTATAATACAAAATCACCGTCAGGGATTAAAAACACTGAAAAACACATTTCGTGGTAATGACTTTGTGAACTGGATTGTCAGCACTAAACAGCTTGGTAAGTTCACTCATTTATTATTAATTCTAGACAAGTGTTTGGGGCTATGTCAGTCATACTGGTAACATACCCAAACTCAGGAACCCAGAGAATATTGGTTCTGAAAAATTCATTGAAATTATATAGATGTACAAACAGGCCCACCATAAACACATGCATTGGAAACAATTAAATATAGTATTAGAATTTCTCATTTGTATTTTAAGGGATTTCACTTTCTGTGACATTGCATCAACCAGTTGGTTTATTATTACAGCTCAATGAAAGCATAAGGGTTACCTAATAAAAGTTTTAAAGTGATGCTATTTATAAATGGATTTTTAAAATGTAAAGTCAAATTCTCATAAAAAGGTTTAACAATTTAAAGATTACAATTTAATAACTAAATTTAAAAGAAAGTGTTAGAGAGGCTGGTTTAATTCCACCTTCTAAAAATGTGAAAATGAATTAGTCTCTTCATCTTAACTAGGCATTTTGTCCATAATTGAATCAGTAACATTAGATTTAAAAAATAGAACTTTCTTTGTATTGATATATATATATCAGTGCAATAGCATTTTGTATGTGAATTAAATTAGCTTTTCTTTCTTATTATTAAATAATTAATATCTTTATTTCTTAATCATACTAAAATCTAAAAAGCCCTGATAACATACATTGCTATACATCACTCAGTATATCTTGTTTTGAGTTGAAGTTTGAAAGCTCTGAATTCGCCAAGAAACATCAGTATATCTTGTTTTGGGTATTTTGAAGTTTGAAAGCCCTGAATTCGCCAAGAAACATTAACGGTATCTTGTTTTGGGTATTTTGAAGTTTGAAAGCTCTGAATTTGCCAAGAAACATCAGTATATCTTGTTTTGGGTATTTTGAAGTTTGAAAGCTCTGAATTCACCAAGAAACATCAACAGTCTCTTGTTTTGGGTATTTTGAAGTTTGAAAGCTCTGAATTTGCCAAGAAACATCAGTATATCTTGTTTTGGGTATTTTGAAGTTTGAAAGCTCTGAATTCACCAAGAAACATCAACAGTCTCTTGTTTTGGGTATTTTGAAGTTTGAAAGCTCTGAATTCACCAAGAAACATCAACAATATCTTGTTTTGGGTATTTTGAAGTTTGAAAGCTCTGAATTCACCAAGAAACATCAGTATATCTTGTTTTGAGTTGAAGTTTGAAAGCTATTAAGTCACCAGGAAGCATCGAAGTATTTAGTTTTTTTTTAGTTTGTTGAAGTTTAAAACTCTGAATTCATCAAGAAATATCAGCATATCTTGTTTTGAGTCTGTTGATGTTTGAAAGATCTGAATTCACCAAGAAGCTTCATCCTATTTTTGGTTTGTCTGTTTACGTTTGAATAGCTCTCAGTTTATCAAGAAACTTCAACCAATGTTGTTTTGGAGTCTGAATTTGAACAGCTCTCAGTTTATCAAGAAACTTCAACCGATGTTCTTTGGAATCTGAATTTGAACAGCTCTCAGTTTATCAAGAAACTTCAACTGATGTTTTGGAGTTTGAATTTGAACAGCTCTCAGTTTATCAAGAAACTTGAACCTATGTTGTTTTGGGGTCTGAATTTGAACAGCTCTCAGTTTATCAAGAAACTTGAACCTATGTTGTTTTGGGGTCTGAATTTGAACAGCTCTCAGTTTATCAAGAAACTTCAACCGATGTTGTTTTGGAGTCCGGATTTGAACAACTCAAAGTTTTTCCAAAATACATTGCATTTTTCACATCAATAGATTTACAAAGTATGTCAGTGAATGTGGTATTAACTTTGAAAACCCACAAATCTCTTATTCTTATTTACTTTAAACTAGTAGCTGTAGATATAAACCATTTACTGCAGTAATGCACAGAGGAATAGTTTGGTCTTTTTTAAAATCGCTTTACTGCTTTAGTGATGTAAATGTATAATTTATGGGTAAAAACAACATAATTTGTGTTCAAGAAGAAAATAATATAACATTTTGATTTAAAAAAATATATATATCTGCAAGAGACTGTCAATCCAATTAATCAACTTGTGCATAAAGATCAGTGATTCAAGGTCTATTTATTTTGAAGCTGATTTAGGCCAGGCCTATTGTTTTAATTTCTTTTATGTAGGCTGAGACTGTCAATCCAATTAATCAAAATGTCTATAAAAACAGTGATACAGAGTTATTTCTCAGGAAGCTGATGGAGGTCTATGTATGTTACCAAAGTAACAATTGATAGTGATTGAAGGAAATGGGTGTTATTCTATTAAGTCTGGTCATTCGGGTACTGTGAGTGTAGAGGGTAAAACAATTTTGAACTTTAAATAGCTATAGATTGGCATTTTATGGTTAGTACATTGACAGATGAGGAAGGCAGTAATTATCATAAACAAAGACACAGATAAATGTGATACATTGGATAGGCAAATATTTGGGGGTGAGTATCAGAACATATATAACACTCAAAATAGAATTATTAGAAAGTATCTCATTTACTTAGAAAAGCTAACAAACACATTCTTTTGGTTGCATTTAGTTCTGATAATTACTTTGTTTTCAAGTTGTTTTCCATAAAGAAAATAATTTTATGAGATTTTCAATAAACTTAATTTTCATTTCATATCCGTTGTCATCTTATTTTAACCTTTTTGAATTATAATAATGTATGTAAATCTGTTTCTTTAATAATTATTTTCTCTTTAAATGACAGAACGAGAACAAGCTTTAGAAATGGGGCAACAACTGATTGACAGACACTTTGGTCACAATTTGAAATCTGAGCAAGTGTTCCATGATGATGATGTTTACTACAGACTGATGGAAGATGATAATACATCAGCTCTCAATGGTGGTGTAATCACTGAGTGTGAACCTCAGTCAGGTAGAGTAATTAACTTTGAATGCTTTTTTATTTTTTTCTTCCTGTTTGACAACTAACACTTATTTTGCATATGGCTACCAGTCATCATTAGATTTTTTTTTTATTGAAGAATTCACTTATAGATTGATCATTCTGAGGTAACTACTTTGATTTTCTGTGGCATCTGCCTTGCCTCTCTACAGGAACTCCCTGTTTATGGTTAGTCTTATCTCTCTGATTTGTCTTGAATAACTGTCTTATTTAATTACTGAAATGTTGTTTTTGTATGTTCTTACTGCTCTGCATTGTAATTTGTATTGTCTGTTTTTATAACTATTGCCTATTTAGTGAAATATTTTTGTTTCTTCTCACTACTCTGTATTTTTATTTTTATTTTTATAACTATTGTCTAATTACTGAAATGCATTTGACTGTATTCATACCACTCTGTATTGTTTTGTTTCTGTTTTTATAAGGATTGACTAATTACTGAAATCTTTGGCTTCTAATTTCTTGTCACTCTGTTTTAATTGGTTTGCTTCTGTTTATATAACTATTGCTTAATTACTGAAATGCTTTCACTTCTATGTTCTTACCACTGTATTAATTATATTTTTCTCTAGTTTATGTCTATTGCCTAATTACTGCAATGCTTTTGCTTCTGTTCTTATCACTTTATTTTTTTTTTGTCTCAGTTAAAAACTATTGCCTAATTATTGAAATGCTTTTGCTTCTATATCCTTACCACTCTATATTTTTTGGCTCTGGTTTATTATAAAGAATAAAATAATTTGTTTTTTAAAAAAATTATTACTATCAACCTCATAAATAATACAGGAAATATTTAGCAATTAGTGACTTGTTACTTATTTCAGCCTCCACAATTGGTGAAGAAATACGAAACACGATCCTCAGATTGTATGGTGCTTTTCTTTCCAGGGATGGCAAAGTTTGTATATCAAGTTTATTATTAACTATTTGTCAGTCCAATTAATAATTAATAAATAAAATGTGATATCAAAGATATAGTTAAAACAAACTGATATTTCATATGTAACTGATAATAAAATATCCATTTCACATATCTAAAACTGTAAAAAAATTATAATTGTAAGGACTATAACTTTTTAAAAAAATCTTTGGAATGACCACAAAAATAATAGAGATTTTACTTTTGTTTTAATTTCATATATTTGACTGCTTCATATCATTATTCATAGATACATAAAACAAAAATAATAAACCTTTTGCAGATTCACTTTCTGATAACTGCTTATGATATAATTATAATTCTAAAAAATACAATTACATGCACTTACTAAAATATTTCCAGGCAGTGGACTACAAGGGTATCAGCGGTAGCTCTGAATTTCAGAGCTACCTTCGGCTGACAAAAGAGCTCCAGAGGGTGAAGATTTTAGATGCCAGTCGCGAGGAGAAGTTGGCTTTTTTTATCAACATCTATAATGCACTTGTCATTCATGCCAATATTGTTCTTGGACCACCTGTTAATCTTTGGCAGCGTTACAAGGTGAAAAACCTTAGTCTGTATTGGATAATAAACAAATCATTGATGATGCTAGGTGCTTTTGATATTCTAATTCAGGGTATGTCTAAAAAAAAAAATCATTATATATTTCACTTTCAGCTCACTGCTGGTGAATTATTTGCACAATGGTATGGGTACTGGAAATTCCTCCTTGATAAGAATTTGTCTGTAACTAAATTAACAAATCATATCATATATCCAGAAGAGGGCTTCTTATGGGTCATAACCATTCAGAATTTTAATGTTTGATCAAATCATAAAGAATTTATTTTTTTTAACCTAGGCTTGCAAAAAAAAAATTACTTGATTCACTGTTGGAAATTATTAGCATATTTATCTTAAAGATGATATAGGAGAATTTATTAAACGCAAAATTAGAGAATTAAAAAAATCATATGGTATTTTAGAATTTATTAAAGCAAATAATTACAAAAATAAACAGCCTTGTTGTTGGGAAAGTGTTTTATGACAAAGTAATAATTTTTGTTATAAATTTATTAGAAAAAATGGACAGTTTTTGTTTTTCATAAGATCGAATAATGAGTTTGGATTTCAAACTTTGGGTCATCAGGGCCTTCAATTTTGATTTTTTACTCTAAGGTAGGATAATATTCATGACCACCATTTGAATATAGTGTTAATTTTATCTCAAAGAATTTTATCACTCTAATTTGTATGGACATCTGGCATTTTGTAAATGATGCACTTTAAGATCATCTTCTCCTTAGGATTTGCCATGAATCCATATCCAGATTATTTAAATTGTTGCAGTTTTGCATTGTTTTAATGCACTGATTCTTTATGTTCAGTTTGTTCACTAAATTAGGTTTTCTATTCTTTCTTTCTCTGTTTAATTTAATTTTTAAAGCCAAGAATTTTTAATCTGTAAAACTCTCCTTGTGAAATTTCTTTCTGATGATATTTTATGAAAAATATGACAATTGTATTATTTGAATGGCTTCTCAGCACAGCAGAGGGTGTTTTAGAACAAAAATAAATAACTTTAAACAAGAGCTAGAATTTAAAATTTATGTACTATTTGGACATATCTGTTTGAAAACTTTATAAGTGGTTTATAAATAAGAAAATTCAATATACACCATCCCTCACAATTATCTGTTGTTTGATTAGATTTTGTTTTAGAATTATTTATTCAGCTGTTTTCCAGAGATACAGTGTTCTGATTGAAAAGTACACAGTACAAACTTAAGCAAAAATGTTTTATTCCTTCAGTTTTTCAACACTGTCAAGTATATCATTAGTGGTTACGAATATTCTCTGCAAGACATTGAGAATGGAATATTGCGAGGCAATAGAAAAGGAGTTGGAATGTTTACTCGACCATTCTCAAAATTGGACCCACGCTTGAAGATAGCACTTGAAGAGTGTGAACCTCTCATTCATTTTGCTCTGGTTTGTGGTGCTAAGAGCTGTCCACCCATCAAAACTTATAAACCTGAGGTTAGAAACGTGTGGAATTCTTAGATATGGTCCATGTCCAATTTTCTTTTCTAAAAAACAAATTAAAGACAAATATTTTGTATATCATTTATAGAGAGATAGATATATGCAATTAGCAGTTTGGATAATTATTGTTGAGGATTTAAATTTTTTTTTTTTAAAAAGAATTTCAACTTTGTCATTTTGTTTGCATTCATAGTCAGTGTAAGTTCTCTTTTGAGAATGATAAATTGGACATGAGAGGTTTAATTTAAGCAGACAAGTAGTTATGCTTTAATGTTAATAACAAATATTTTGTCTGTCTTGAAAAATTTTATTTTGATTATTTTTTCCCTCTCTATAATGTTAAACCTAGTTGGAGAAAAGTGCACAATCTTGTGTGACAGTTTAATGTGTTAATCCTTTGTTTTACTTTTAGGGTGTGATGGAACAATTGTTACTTGCAGCACATAGTTTCTTTGAGGGACCAGATGGTTGTCAGATAGATCTTGGAAGAAATACCGTGAGCCTTTCCATGATTTTCAAGTGGTACCAGGAGGACTTTGGGAAAAACACTGATGAGGTAAAAAGCAAGAAATTATTTACTTAGAGCTGGAAGAAATCACCACACTAAGTTTGCGATTAGGGGTGAAGGTAGGGGAAGTATATTAGCAACATACCTTGCATTTACAGAGATCTACACACCTTTTAGCCTGATATTATTAGGCTAATATATGCAAGGCAGATGATATTATTATTTCCTAATATATGTCCTAATCTTGCCAGAAAAGTGGTCATGCATTTTTGTTTTAAGTGGTGGGTTCCAGTATTGAAAACCAGAAATTTGGAGTTTGCTCACCTGAGTTTTTCATCATACATCTAGATGTGTATGTCAGATATACAAGCTAAGCTGAAGGTGCTTGCATTAACTCTCATGGGAGAATAAAAGCACTTGCCAATGCCATTTGCTTTGGGCTTCAGTTCCCCCACCAATAGTGGGCGGTTGAGGGTGTGACCTGTTTCACTCCCTTCTGCCAGCCCTCCACCTCAGATGCACTGCGAGGCTATGGGGCTCCCCCAGAAGCAGACCAAAACTGAGAACATCGTGAAGATGACAGATCTATTGCAGCTTCTGGGGTGAGCGTGAGCGAAATTAGCTTTGATACTGTGAAAACTCTCTGCAAACCAGGATGTGCAATTTTCATATTTGTTTTTGTTTCTTGAGGGCTTCAGCTGTTTCACTCGTTTTCTATACCTTTGGATTCCTTGTCTGTCTTCAGGTTGCAGCAAGATGCACTTTTGTTTATATATTCTGAGCTGTTTGAGTCTTTCACTTGACCTCTTTAGCATGGCTGAGAGAGTTTTTTTGGCATATGTCAGCATGGACCTAGTTCCCCAAGTCACTTAATTCTTCTGAACTGTCAGTGGATGGCATCAAACTCAGAGGTTTGATACCAGAGGCTACATTAGTAGTTTGTTCATTCACATTTGCAGTTTTGAGTCTTCTGAATGAATGTCTTGTAGAATTGAGTGTCCAGGTCCTGTCAGTTTCATTCATGAGTGACACAGAATAACCCTATGTCAAAACACCATTGCCTTCTGCCATAAGGAAGGTTGCTTTCCTCCTATACTTCAAACAGTATAAGGAATAAAATGATTGTAAATTTACCCAGTGTAATGTTTACATCTGTTTTTTCACACGTGTTTGTGCTATGATGGATGTACTATACTGTAGGTAGGACCACTCATATTTTGAAGTCTGGCCAAATAAGCTGATATTTGCAGGTTGTTATGTACCTCAAAGTAATTTTCCATACAAAATTTTGGAGCTCTAGCTTTAATAGAAAAAATGTTATGACAGTTCAAAGCTTGGCGTAAATTGCAGAAAAACACAGATTTCACGAAGACCCTTTTGAAATGACCACACAACAAAAACTATGAAACATATATAGCTCATCTTTATATTTCAACTCACTGTAACACAGATATATTGCTGATTTTTTTTTAAGGATCACAGATGCATAGAAAATGAAATACAATCCTGTCAAATTAGCATTTTATGTAAATTTTCAAATGGCAAGTGGTCAAAAACTGAATAAAACGTCTCTTTTGGAATCTTGTAAAATAAAAACTAATTCATGTACATCATCCAAATTTGGTATACTTGCTCTTTAGAATATAGACATTTACAGGGTGAAGTTTTAGACAATCTTTTTGTATAGATTTAGAAATATAACATCTCAAAAATGTAGTTTCATGCAATAAATCCACACACTTGTTGAAGAGGAAAAAAAGTAAAATGAAACATTTATTATAATGCAATGTTTCTAATTTCTGTAACTGACAGCATGATCATTCTAACTAAATAAAGTCAAAAATTATATTTTCACAATATATGCATGTACTTTAACAATTTAAAAAAAACAGCTTAAAACTAGCGAAACTGATGCTCTTTAATTTAATAAAATACTATTAGTGTTAGTTGCTACTGTTTACAGTTTACTTTTTTGTAGTTCAACAGCAATTGTAATTATTAGTATCTTTATTTTTAAAAGGTGTCTATTTGTTTCATAATATAAGACATTAACATTCTAAAAATATCTTGAAAATTGAAAGCTAAAGTCTTTCATAGTTTTACTTATTATATGCCTCCTATATCAGTGTCTACTGTATGTCTGTAGTGTGAGTAGCATGTTACTCATCGTTGTCCTGATCTCAATTTTTACCATACATCGATTCACTCACTGACTGACTTATTATTATATACGTATATAACCCTGATCAGTCATTCAATGACAAATTCTAATTATCATTTACTAGACGTTTCTTAAGGTCCTAGTTATAATAAAATAACTAAAAGTACTGGTCAGCTACAGACGAACACAGACAAAAATCCTTCAGCATTAAGAGTTGTCGTTCTTTATTTTGGATTGGTACTTTATAAAATTAATTTAAAATATCGCCGATTAGTTAATATATTTTCAAAAAAATTCAATCTCATCATGAATCGTTTAATCATTTCCATTCTGTATTTTGTGTATAGGATTGTTTTTAATATTAGCAGTTTGTCATAACAAATCATCACTCTCTTGTGACCATATTTTAAATGGCTGATATTTAGCTAACCTCGTTAGTGATCCAAATAAAACTTTCTAACAAATCATAACCTAAAAATAATGAATGATCATTTTACTGTAGCAATATTTCGATGAAATTTAATAGTTTTGTTAAAACTTAACGCAAAATGTTGTCTAGTCGATCCATTTTAAAACACGTCTTGTCCAAGATGGCGATCTCTCGTCAACTTCGGCATGGGCGTGAAAAAACTATTAGGGTTTCCCGCGTTCATTGCCAATCATATTTCCGGAATAGAGACTTCTGGTTCATATTATATACCATTTTAAAGGGCAAAAAATGACATTTTCAACAATATAAAGGAGGCTGACAGATGATAAAGGGTTCCGAAGTTATAATGCGTCAAACATAACACATAATTTGGACTCTCATTTTCTACAGTAAAAATTTAAAAACTTTAAATGAACCGATGCTTTTGTTAAAGGTCATTATCTTAGCTTTCCGTTGATATAAGATTTATTTTTATTGGTTGAATCTCGGAAATATGATAGTGCATTATGTGAGCATACCCAAAAACGATGTCGGAGGTAAGCCATTTTAAAATCTCGCCACGGGCACTTCAGTATGCTTTACCGACTGAGTTTATCGATCAAAACATAATAAATACATCATTCAAATGTACAAACAAAACTTATATTTAACGTTGGAAGATTCCTTTATTTGTTAAAACAATTTTCACCCATTTCTTTATTCTAATTTCCGAGATATACAGTTTTGAAAAAGAGTGAAATCAGTCAAAATGTGACGTCTCCATATAGCGAGTGGTCTTACCTATATACTGTTAACTTGGCTACCCCATTCCCAGCCAAGTGTTCAATCATTAGACATAAGGATGGCCGAACACTTTCTTACTAACTTCTCTAAGTGGATGTTCAACCAGCTTTGACAAACAAGCATATCCTTTCATTTTTGCAATTTGAAAATCTAACACAAAATATTTTTTAGGGCATCCACAAGATAAATGTACATAGTCAGTGCTATTAAAGTAATCAAACAGCTCAGATGCTTAAAAAAAAAGAAGAAAATATCCTTATATTTAGGAGATGGACAAAAGGATGACAAGAATGTAATTAACCAGGGCAGTAAACAAATGTAAGAGAGAGTTGACATTCTAAAATACACAGCTGTGGTATGACAGTTATGTCAGCACATACCAAAGCAAAAATGGAGTTAAAGAGGGGACACTGCTTCTGGTGAGATTTCTTTTAGTAATTTCCTCCTGGGGTTGGGTACTCTGGCTTGTATTTGTAAGTAACCCTTTCATTTCTGTTGTTTGCTCATCTAGTTGTAATAGGGCAAAAATTCTTTTTCTGATATACAAAGGAAAATTTTAAGCACCAAGATAATTTGTTTCTAGCCCCCGCTCCTGAGTTCAGGAAATGTTTTAAAATACAATTTTTTTTCAATTTCCATTTCTAAGATGTCTTTATTAGAAGTAAATACTTGAATTGAAAGGAGTTGCACTGATTCTATTTTAATTTTGTTTATATAAAGTGCAAAAAAATTCCTGACACATTTTCTTTCTTTCTTTTTTAATATTTGTTATTTCAGGTTTTGCAGTGGGTGTTTGATCACTTTCCATTGGGTGACAAAAGAGACCAGCTAGCAGAACTAATGACTAGAAAGTATAAGGTTTCTTTCATGAAATATGACTGGTCAATAAACTCAAAGTAAAAAATCTTTTAAAAATAGGACTGTTTATTTTCTCATATATATGCGCATCTCAGGTTTAACATCATTCATTGAATTGCTCAATTTTGCAAAAATGTCTGTAAAGTGTAAGTCTGAACTTACTGGTTTTTCAGATTTAATCATATTTTGAAAGCTTATTGTAAAAAATTGTTAATTTGTTATAATCTGGTCAGTATATAATTATAAGTCAAATACATTGATAACAGTGATAAACAAAATATATGTGATAAATAATTGTGAAAGATTTTTTCCTCCAGAAATTTGGAGTATTTACCTTTCACTCTGCATGGTCTTTGAAACATTTTCACTGGAAATGCAATATATTGTAATTATTTCTTACTACGGTGAGGAGAGGGCCATCTTGGGTTTTCTGTCTGCCTTTCTTACTTGATACTTGGAATAAAATTGGTTTTAAAATGTGTATAGATCATTTTTTTTTTAAAAAGACCACTAGTTTTTATTTTTAAAATAAACTCTTAGTCTTATCAGAAATACAACCAATGTTTAGGTTCACCATTGTTAATCACGTGTATGGAGTCTCTTAAATGTTCCTGTGACCTTAGGAAGAGATGTATTTGGGCTCAGGTGACTTGTATAGTTTTTCAAACTATTGCTATATCTTTTCTTTCATTTTATATTCAGAATTTATTAGAAAAATATTTAAATATAGAGATTAGTTTGGAATTTTGTTAAAATGTGTTTTTTCATATGAACATGACAGTTTAGATTTTCCATTTGACTATGGCTGTATCAGAAAGACTTGATTCAAGGTACTACTACTAGATATTGACTGATAATTCACTTTAATAAATCACTTAATCAGTCATTGTACTTAGAAGAGTTAAACATAAAGCAGGGTGTTGATCACTAAATGTGCAATAGTATGACAGAGAGTTGATATCAAAACTAAGTCAAACTGTACTATCATAGATCATAGAGTTGCCTCTTTGATTTTCCTAATTCAGTGAGATTTTTTTTGTTAACAGTTCTTAACATTTTTCACTAGCTGTGTATGAGAATGGTGTAATTTTTTCTAGACTAGTACTTGTAGTAGAAAGATTGTGCAACAGAGATATAATCGTACACTGATAGGTGTGCATATAATCTATATATTAAGTGGATTCATACTGTTTACCTACCAGAATGAGGCAAAAGTATTACCCGAACTATAGCAAAGTTCAGAGTTCCTTAACAATGAAATTAGCCTATAATTAGTTTACATGGAGCAAATAGTTTGAAATATTTATGTGATCATCTCAGTTAAAATGGTCTTTTTCCTCCCTTTTGCTTAACTTGGTTTGTTTTACATGGAAAAAGTTTTAGCTTTAGAATAAAGAAGTCTGACATTTCATTAAAAGTTGCATCAAATGAAAGTTAATTATTTGTCAGAATTTACGCTTCAGATTTAATCTCTGCACCCTGAATGTTTACACTGCAACAGAAGTTCATTAGGTCACAGCACACATTACACTAGAATTTTTTAGAAAGGTGAACAAAAATGCTAAGAACCACTTAAACTGGTTAGAACTATATACTGTTTGATATCTGGTCAAAGCTTAAGTGCTTTTTTTAATAGAAATGTTATTTTGAAGTAATTCTTTTGTTTCATTTACATGTACCACCACTTTAACTAGTTTAAGAGTTTTTCTTACTACTAAAAATAGAATTGTTAACATGTTATAAATTATGTTATAATATGTGTGTAAATATATATATATTACATATTAACTTAAATGACTATATTGTATAAATCTGGTTAACTTTTTTATGATTGTTTAACCATATATATTTGCATACAAATTTATTAATATTGAACTGTATAATGTTTTTAATATACATTTTAAATAAAAATTAGTATATATAATTATAATTTGATTATTTTTATAAAGTATATCACAATTCATTGCATACTTTTTCTTCTGGAAATTATTTAATTATGAAAAAACTCTTCATTTGCTGAATGAATGTGCAGGTGGTGTACATACAGGTATAAAATGTTTCATCTACATGCTATTATAATAAAAAATTCACTTTTGAGTTTTATATAGAACAGAATTAAAAGTTTTTAAGAATCAATTGAGGCTACTGTTTTATTTCTTGCTAGTTTATTGTTTTTTGTATACACATGTGTACTATACCTAGAAGTAAAAATGAATTTAGTGTACTTTCTCAATTCTTTTCTTTATTGGTTTTGTCTAGTCCAAATAATCTACATACACATATACTTCAAGTTCACTTGAAATAAAATATTAAAAATTGGGTACAATGAAATATTTACGGACTTGATTTTTCAATCTCATCTAGTACTACTATTTTTGTATGAGTTTATTTAGCTTAGGACAAAATGATTTCAGCTTTACCCTGTCAGCTATAAAATATAAAGTTTTCCATTTGCTAAGTTGCCAACCACAATGGCAACATGTGCTTTCAAGAAATTAACTCTGGTCTGTGCACCCCTGATATATATAGAATATTTAATAATCTCCCGTGTCGTGACTTGGTTCATAATTCTCAAAGATACACAATCTTTAAAGGTGTAAAGGGAGCATATTATAATAGATATCAATTTATTAAATACATTAAAATATAATTAAAATAATGCATTTAAACTAAGAAACAAAGGAACCCCACCTACAATCTTATGGATATCCAGTCACACTAACAAACTGGTACTACCTTTTTCACCCCTTTTGCCAGCCCTCTCGCACCACGTGAAGCAAACCATATGGAAAATATCGTGAAGATAAAAAACTAAAAAAGTCTAATGTGGCTTCTGGGGGAAGACAGCAAAAGAAAGAGACAGAAAATGAAGCAGCAGACAGGGGAGCAAAATCTGGCTCCATACATCTACATGGAAAACAACTCTGCACCCAATCCATAGAACTTAATTAGAAGCTCTAATTAAAAACATATATGAAACCCCCCCCCCACTTCCCAATCATCCTAACATCTCACAACAAAGCAATATCCAGACTTAAAACTCCACAGTGTAGGTGTATAGTATATACACACAAATTAAATCATGCACACACAGCAGACAACACTATTCAATTTCAACATTTCCTTCTACAATGTAACCTACACACTGATGAAAGAAACACGCTTTAGGATGTAACATTACTTCTACAACTCTCATTTAAACCCACACATTACTCTTCCAACAAGAACACAAACTCATTCACTCGGCACTAATCACATTCTTCAAACAAATACAAGACACCCACTGACCCACCTATAACACATAAGGAAAAGTCATAGAAGAAGAACAAAGATGCATTAAAAGACACTAAAATCTAAAACCTTAAGCTGCAACACCATGACAAATACCTTCCTCGGAAGCAAGTGAGAGGAGGAACATATCACAACCGAGAAGGGCACTGATGACTGAAGTAGAAAGGTTCCTGCAGTTCCGGTGGAAAAAGAAGTCAACGAAAAAACCCCACAACTATTTTGTTCATCAATAAACAGTTTAAGATTATGTGAATATTTTTAATAATATATATATATATATTACCATAAAAGCTGTCTGTAAATTACAGTGTAATCATTTATGATTGTACAGTAGATAATAAATATGGTTCATATTGGCAGGGGTGCACAAACTTTTTAGGCCAAAGGGCCAAATTTCCAATTAATACTAAGTAATAGTGTGTGGAGGGCCACCACATGTCTTAGTAGAAAAAAACCAACACAAATAATGAAATAATGTGCTTTACATTCGTAATAATGGTAACATCCAAAAGTCCTCCGGGGGACGCATGCGCGCGCCGTTTGTGCACCCCAGGGCTGGAATGCATGAACGAAGGGCAATTTACCCTCTGTTTAAATCACCCCTTAGTGGTAGCTACCCTTCGGTTTAGCGAGCTTCCCTTTTCACATGCACGAACGCGGGGTGACTTTAGTGGTCAAGTACTGGTCGAGCGCTAGGTTATTTTTAAATTGGATATTCCCTAATGACTGTTTCTTGCCTGACCACAGCAATGGACACTCCATCATACTCGCAAAAAATGAAATGCAGAAAACCTAATTTTACAGACTACGAATTCTGCTAGCAGAAATATATTCTGAACGCTTCCTGTTGCTTTCTCGGTTTCAAACCGGATTTACAATAAAAAAGAAAAAAGAAGTTTGGGCTGCAATTGCAGCTAAAGTGAAAGAATGTGGAGTGACTCTACGAAGAGAAAAAATACTTACAATCTGTAACTGAAGAGTCGAGACTGTCAATACAGTTTCTAAAAAGTCAAATTGAAGTCAATAATTTGAAGAAATACAGATAGCACTACTGTGAGAGAAAGGACAAACAAGTGCAGCCGCGTTGAAATGACAAGCAATGACAGAAAGATTAACAATCGTTTGAGTATGATACTATCATGTTTATTTTTCTCACAAAATACAATTCAATTCGGACAAATAAACTATTAGAATTTACCATGACAGTGTTCATTATTCATAATTATTCTGACTGAATGTTGGTAAGGGTGTATCTTTGCATGTGCAAGCATTACAATTCACATTCCTGTAAAGACTTTTATTTTTATGGTTTGACTCAGTTCACCGGAATGAAAGAATTATTTCTTGGATAAATTATAGCCTTGAAATAGGAAATATAGATTTTTGGGTAAACATCTTTCATCTTATAAATAAGTGTCCACAAGTCTCTGTCTAACTACTTTTCCTGCAGCAGCTCGAGCCCTCTCTGACTGCACATTGTTTTCAATAAATCTGTCATCTAAATCATCATCATCATCAGATTCCTCCGGAAGGGGTAATTTGAATAATGTTGCCCAATTGTGAAGCATAAGACAGACCGTGATAACACGGCATACTTTGGCAGGATTCAGTCGCAGGCCACTGTGGAGGCAGTGCCATCTTTTCTTAGCAATCCCTATGCTCCTTTCAATAGTGGTTTGAGTGGAACTGTGAGCAAAGTTATAATTTCGCTATTTTGCATTTTGAGGATTAAGTATAGGGGTCATTAGCCAGTCCCTCAGCATGTAGCCACTGTCTCCTAATATGAAACCATTGAGTGGTTTGTTGTTGTCTTCAAAAGCTTGAAACAATAAAGTCTCACGCAGAATCCTGGCATCATGCACCGATCCAGGCCATTTGGCAACAACATTGATGAACACAAGTTCGGGGTCACAGATCACCTGTAACAATAAATGCTAAGTACTGTACCATACAAATCAGCAATAAACAGTTTCATTTAATATATTTATATTAAAAATTTTGTTGTTGCAAAACTGAACACTGCAATTAACACATTACAGTATATTAATAACAATCAGGATAAAGGTAAATATACTACAAACTATTACAAAAATATATTTCAGAAGATTTTTATGAAAAGTAATTAAATAAACAGGAATTAAAGTTTAAGCAGATAAGAGAAAGATAAATTAAAAGAACATGTATTAACAAGCATATTTGTTTACACTTAATAGCAGTAGATTTATTTGACTCTAAAAAAAATAAAATAGCTGTAATAGTTTAATGACACACGTCTTGTTTTTTTTTTAAAGAATTTTATTTCTAAGAATGTAAGATGTTAAATTTGAACATAATGTCAGTTACAAGCAAATTAGTAATATACAGTGACAAATGATTATAACACTTTTTAAAAGCAGCTTACCTGGAGTGATGGAGTGGAAGTTTTTCCTATTTACAAACTTGTGTTCGTGTTCATTTTCAATCGGTGCCTGTATTCTCACCTGCGTGCCATCTATGCAGCCTATCGTGTTCGGAAAGTGTTGCATGTTAAAAAAATTCATTTTGTTCTGCCTCTTCAGTCTTCTTTGGTGGGCAATTTAATCCATAAAGGCACATGCCTCTTCTTTGGTGGGCAATTTAATCCATAAAGGCACATGCCTCATGACTCGTCGAATCGTTCTACATGCCATCGACTGATTTACAGCGATTAATTCGCCAATGCACCAGTTGCATAAAAACGCAATGTCAACAAAACTTGAAGGACGGGAGTGAGAGATCCCATCCGCTCAACTGGATAGTCAATAACTGCAATCAGTTCATCAGTCAGCAAATAAATGTCATTTCGTCTAAAGCGAAACTTTTTAAATACTTGAAGATCGTCAAATATTTCTAACGGATGTGTTCTCTCTCGAAATACTCGATTTCGCCTCAACAATCGCCTCTCTCTCCATTGTAAATAAATAAACGCCGCCGTTTTCATTCGTTAAACTCGAGGGCAGACGGCTTACACCTACTACAGTACTAGTTTGAAGGGGCAAAATCTGACCCTTTTACCCCCCTGTTTACCACCAAGGGAAGCCAACCCGCTGTCCATGCATCCGAAAATCTGCCCCTACCCTCTAGGTCACGCGGCAACCACGGAGGTAAGCGCTTGCCCTGCGTTCATGCATTCCACCCCAGATATATAGAATATTTTATAATCTCCCACGTCATGACTTGGTTCATAATTCTCAAAGATACAGAATCTTAAAATGTGTAAAGGGAGCATATTATAATAGATATAAATTTATTAATTACATTAAAATATAATTAAAATAATGCATTTAAAATTAAACATTAGTAGTGCCAAGAAGTTATATGAAACCATGCAAGGTAACAAGTAATTTATTAATAAGTAGAGAGTTATACATATATATATATATATATATATATATATATATGATTAATCAAGTTTTTATTACCTCCCTTCCTGATGACCTTTAACTCGCACTCCATTCAGCACGTTCTTCAAGAAGGCATAAGATCTTCATCGACACAATGTTGTTGTCTGTTGTCTTACTAATTCGCCATTTGCACTGGTTGGTGCCAGCAGTCGTTATGTTTGGTTCTGGACCATGTTTCTTGATACTGTGGTGGCCAACGCGCATTGCTACCGCTTTGCTACCGAGGCGTTTCTACCGACGCGCTGACGATTTCTTGTTTTCAACATATCTTCGACTTATGCTATTTTTCTTTGAAAATTGCACAGGGGTTGAGGTATTAATATTTTCAGTTTTAATTTTAGTTCTGAAGTGACTTATAGTCTGTAATAAATGTATTAATATTATTAAAGCAAAAGGCTTTAAATCGATGATTTAAGTGTAGCCAGGGAATATAGGCTCATATTTTATCATTTATACAAAATATTAATACTATTAAATAAATGTTAAATAATGGAAATGTTTCCTTTTTCAGTTCCATAAGTTAAGTCTGTTCTCTTATATGTATTGCTACAAACGTTCAAAATAAACACAAAACAGTGCTAAACGCAAATTTAAAACGCTTCAAGTGCACACAATATAAAAACAGCCAAAACCACCATTCTATTCAGATAAGAGTTTATCATACCTCATTTAGCTCATTAGGCTTATTCATTTTATTTGCCATTATAAATGTATTGTCTTCATGAAATCTATTTAGCAGAAATGTTGATCTTTTTACAGATTTATTTGTTTTTGTATTTGTACCTTTAAACGGGATTTCACTCATGACAAAGACATATATGTATACATTTAATTTCTTTTTATATTAAGCCTTATATTTTCTTCTTTATTATTGCTAAATTATAAGTGAATGATATAACACTAATCTGAATATGTAATTTGTTTCTGTTGATATTTTAATTTCAATATGAAGTGGTGTTATGTATTTTTCTACTAAGTATAATTCTATGTTATTGATTCAGTCATATGAAGCTTACTCTTATATGTTTACTTTAGTTACAAACTCAAAACAGTTTTGCATTTAATATTAATGGAGAATAATATTCACACTCACACACACACACACGCACACACACAAACACACACACACACACACACACACACACACACACACACACACACACACACACACACACACACACACACACACACTGTTACAAACTCATATGTTTTACATTTAGTATTAATGGAGAATAATACACACACACACACACACACACACACACACACACACACACACACACACACTCACACCCTCCCCTAAAGTAGGTTCTACTAAAAAATAATCTCCTGTAGTCATTTAACTTTGCTTAATTTAATATTTAGTATGTATATAAGTGATTGCTAGATACATTTATCTTTATGTTTTGGGAGTGTGACAGAAAATTAATATTGCAAACAATAATATAATGACAACAGTAAATTTTTGGGTGCTGCATCATCCTGATACCTGTAAAGTGCTTTTAATTTCTCAGTATTCTTAGCATACTGTGATGTGTGTATTATTAAATACGTAATTATAATCTTTTAAAAGTTAATTAAATGTATATGTGGCAAACTGTACATAAATACACATGAACATACTGTACAATTTTCCCACCAACTTAGTTTACATTTTAGAAACTAAATTAATGGAATTCATTATTAATCTTAGTTTTATTTTAATGGTGCTGTAGCACTAAAAAAAAAATATTTGTAAGATTTTATTAAAGTGGATTAAGTTCTCTCTTAGTCTTAATAAATTTAAAATAAAATTAACTTTATACTAAAAGTAGTTTTTCATTTGTATGGAAAATAATCAAATACAACTTGCTGCATTTACTGATGTAGATCTTTACTATTTGGTCTTCTATCTGTTCACTGGTTTGATTGATTTTTATTTAACAAACATTTACAATTGTGCATACCCATGCCAACTTGTGAGAAAATGCATGACCATGTCTATATTTACTTCCTACATTTAAATTAATGGTAAAGCTTCTATACTTAATGTTTTCTTATTTTTTTTAATGAGGATCAATCTGACTCTTGTCAAATTTTAAGTGTTATTTATAAGGTACCATTATTCTAGTTGAAGAAGATATGTAAAACTTCAAATCAATTAGTATTGATAATCATTTAATTTATTTTTTGTAAATTTGAATTTATTTATTTATTTCTTTTGACAGTTAACATTTTATGGAGATGTTGATGAATTATGCAATCCTAAAGAAGTGGAGAATGCCATATACATTTCTAATCATCAAAGCACTAGTAAGAGAAATATTTGAAACTAAAATTAATCCCACATCTTTGGACTGAATTAAGACATAGAACAGAAATAACAATTTGCATTGTGATCAACCTAAGTGAAGCTCTAGCTTTTGTGATTTATGTGTTGTTCCTTGTTAACCTATAACCCTATGTTTGCTACAGATTTGTAATTAAACTTCACCTACAGGCAATTCTTGTTTAATTTACCAATTAGCCACTTGGCTCTGTTCATTTAATTTTATCACCAACCCTCTCTCATCCATAATCATGTTGATTAGGTGAAATCATGTAAAAGTGAACTGTGAAATTGTAAGTTAATAAATCATTTATTAATAAGTACATGTCCTTATAAATATGGTTAATTAAGTCTTTATCACTTCCCTTCCTGATGACATTTAACTTGCAGAAGACAAAGATGGTAATATAAAAGTTTGTGGATTGCTATTCTCCTTTTTTCCATTCATTTCTTTCTTTCTGATTTCTAAACACTGGAAAGTATTCAGTTTTGGTGCCTGGAGAGGGATCTTGTAGTGCAGATTGAATATTTCAGGCCATTTTCATATACAAGAGATAGTCAATGAATAGAATGGACTTTATATAATTATTTGTGTTAACATTATAAGCAATCCTTTGAATAAACCACTGACATTGTATGGATTACAAGGATAGACTTGTTAAGGCACTATATGAATTGCAAGGTAGTCTTGTTAAGGCACTATGTGGATTGCAAGAGTCAACTTGTTAAGGCATTATGTGGATTGCAAAGGTCGACTTGTTAAGGCACTTTATAGATTGGAAGGGTTGACTTGTTAAGGTACTATGTGGATTGCAAGGGTCAACTTGTTAAGCAAATTAATATTTGTGTTTTGAGATAAACCAAAATATAAACCACTGTGATCATGTACAAGTGCTCTGTCTTCCAAAGTGAAATGTCAGAAGAAAACAGTGGTGACTAGAGTAATGGTCAACTTCTGAATTATCTCATTGAAAATTAAATTGTTTGTGACCTTTAAAATCCATATTACAATTTAAATCTTATTGCAAAAGCCTGAGTAATCCTGCAATTTTTTGTAACCAAAATTATAACTGAAACAGAGCCACTGAGTAGCATAAGTGAACTTGATAACAACAACAAAAATCTGTCAATACAAACGAGTGCAGTTGATGATTGAATTAAAATGTGGAGTTGGCTGGATATAAAAGAAACTCCATGTACATTTTAATCTTTAATCATTGTTTCTTTGTATTTTGTTGTAGCACCTAATGTCATTGATACAAATTAATGCCAGTATTTTCTGTTTTCTCTAATGCTAACTGATATTACACTCAAAGTGAAAATATTAGTTGATTGTTCCATGTATATTTTTGATCTCATCATTCAGAACTTTGTCAGTAAATTATTTTTTTCAAAAAAGATAATACAGAAGTTTTTATAATCATTGTGCAATGTATGTAGTTTACACAATGTGCAAGATTTCTTAAAGTTATATTTTTAAGAACAGGACAGTAATATTTTATGGTTTTTTGCAGTCTTTAAAAAGTGTATAATTTTTTAATTTTTCAGTGGATTGGATTCTTGGTTGTTCTTTTGCCCTTCGTCGGGGTGCACTAAATAGATGTCGCTATGTTGTCAAAGATGGACTAAAATACTTTCCACTTTATGGCTTTTATCTGACGCAGGTAATTCGTAAATTTAGTAGTTTTTCATTTGGATAAGCATTGAATTTGAAGATCACATTCACTTATTTCTTCAGTCTTACACTTTTGTTTTTCAGATCTCCTTTGATTCTTTTAATTATAATGAGATTAAAATATATTTTGTTCATTTTCTAATAAATAGTCTTTGACTATACATTCCTTATTAGTTTTCTTTGTCATTTTTTCCATTTAGTTTAATTAATTTAGTTTAATTAATTAATTTAGTTATTCATAAAATATATGACTAGATACATTTTCAATCTGTTATTATTATTTTGTTCCATCATACAACCAGGTGGAATTACTGAAGGATGGTCATACACACACAAGAAAACATGCAAACCAAGACCACAGGGGCATGGTTAAGTGCTCAGGATGCTTATAGTATGGGTCAGAAGGGAATGGCTAGAAGCAGGGTTTTTTTGTTAGCTCTCCCCCTCCCTTCCCCCACCAGCTCATCCCTGTCAGCAAGAACAGATGCAACCCTATCAAGATTGGATGATAGGGCAATACTGTTTCCTGAATGGTCACTTGGAGTGGGGGGGGGGAGGGAGGTCTTGGTCTCAGATAGCAAAGTTTGTACACTGTAAATACTGGCAATGCTTGTGGACTCCTACACTTTCAGGATGCTAGAATAGACATGCTCTGTAGTTAGCTGAGTTGTGTGGACAGAAACATAGTCATAAAGACATAACACCTCCCAAGACAACTGATTATTACAACATGCCTCAGTCAGGATGTTACCTTTTTTAGGCTCTGTGTCCTTGTTAGGATAAATCACAAATAGACTTGTTTTTCTCTAGACAGACTATAAAGTGCTGATGTTCATATAACCTTTTTCATATCATTCCTATTTTATTCAGATAGTTTGTCAGTCAGTTGGAACAACGTGCTGGCATATGCTTCTCTTCAACCATATCAATTCCCCCAAATCCCTGTGAAGCTCAGGCAGTCATCAGGTTCAGACAGTTAGTAGCAATGATTACCAAAGACAAAATTCACACCATATTCACATTACAGTCACAATATCCATAAACATTCAATTACAATGGAACAGTCACACATGCAAATATTAAAAAATAATACTCACAAATTGTATGGCTGAGGATCAGTAAAGATTTCTTATATTCATTCATTTTACACATTATGGCCAGTTAGCTTTATAACTTTGAAAATGGGGTGTCAGTCTTGTTCTGGCACTAACTTGTCTCTTCCATTCACCTAAGTACAGCATTGGTACTCTACCAGAATTCATCAAATCTGTTGTTACTGCATTTGTACTTTTCAGAGTAAAGTTATCAGTAATTTCAATCATTTCTAATTCCAAAATTAAATCACGAATTGATATACTTCATCAGTCCACAATCTAGTTTCTTCCACCCTTCAAAAATAATGTCAAATCACTTTATAAATTTCAGATGCACAAATCTAATATCATGAAGATACTTAAAGCACACATCGAAGCTAATGTAGTCTCGCAGCAAGGGAAATCACTCCAAGCTTTCCACCCACCCCTACTAATAAGTATATCCTCTCAACAAGACAAATGTCTTACTAACCCAATGAAAGCAGTGTAATGATGACCAAGAAAATGTAACAGTTTACAAAAAAAATAAGGACGTAAAAAATGATGCCATTAAATATTTTACTCATTAGTCATTGTAAGAAAATACAAATTTAAATGTGTTTATTTTAATAAATTTTATTTTTTAAAATTTTATTTCTTTGTAGTACAGATTATATTTATTATTGTAAATATCACGATAAATACTTCATTCCTATTAATTAATCTCTATTCTTGATTTTGTAAGATAATTATCAATCAGGAATTAAGAATTTAGTTATATCAGGGTATTTTATATGTATTTAAGTAATACACATACACACATGCACATTAATATATAGATAAATAGAAAGAAATATAAGTGTATTTGTTGACAGTTTCACTAATTATAGACCTGACATTGAAGGAATAGGAAACTTGGCTGCTAAATATTAATTAGTTATTTTAAAAATATTTGAAATCAATTGTGCATATAGTTTTGACTATTTGTAACTGGCTTTTTCCAGTTATTTAATTTAAGTGGTAATGCATTCTGAAGTCTATCTCCATGTGGGGTTGTTGCAGCATGGAGTCTTATACATCAAACGTGCTGGGAAGTTTCAAGCCAGAAAAGCTCAGTTACAGCTTCAGAACATGGTGAAACACAAAACCCCTGTAAGAATTATTTAATTCTTTTATTGTGCCTTTCTGAAGATTGTCAATATATTTTAGTGGGTTATGTTTATAATATATACAGGTGGTTCTTATTATCCATAGTTAAATGGGAAACAACTCTTAAAACAAAACCATTTGAGTGGGGAATTTACACCCATAAGAATTATATAAATACTAAAATAGGGATTAATATATAAACCTAACAGTGCATGAATAAATTTGTGTTTATAGATGTATACATTATACAATTTTGTTTTTAAAAGAATCAACAATTAGATGTAAACATGTTTTTTTATAAATTGTATTAACATATTTGTCAGTGACTTTTATTATCTTACCATCACAAGTAGAGTTGTTGCATATGACAGAACCAGTAGCAGTTGTAGATAGAGAGAATTAGGCAGAGGAGGAAGGTGAAGATGTTAGGACCATTAGAGAGGTTACCCACTATGATCTCTTTTGTCATGAAATTTTCATGTTCCATTGCTTTAGTGAGTTAACAGCCTTTGTTCAGTTTTATGTGCATTTTTCACAATAGGTGGAAGAGTCATTTCAGGAATTTGAAAAGCATGTACATTGTCTTTTGAAAGCATGCATATTTCATATCCCGATTATAACATCTATGCTCCCTTACAGACACAACACTACTTTGTTTTTCATCGTGTCTTCAACAAGTGCAGTAAATCTTTTAACAAATCTGATTCACCAAGAAACAACACTCATGTCGCCAGTCACCTTCTCTTCGAAGAAAGGAGGGTAGTGGCTAGTCGACGCCAAGTAGGATTTGCATAGATATTATTACAAATCCACACACAGAATACCAAGATGGTTATTTGTTTCGAATTTTATTCTGCATGTAGGTTACGTATTGCCAACATGTTTGCATGTGTGATTGCATGCGGATAAGGGTGAGGTGTAGGCAGCACAGTCGACACAACGTGTAACAACGACCACAACCACTCTTTCGATACCATAGGAAAGTCTCAATGTCAAAATATAAATTCAAATTTATTGATCTATGGGTTTCCTCTCACACGTTGGTTAGTCAGCCATCCACAACTCACACCCTTGGGGTAGGGGGAAAGAAAAGAAAGAAAGAATGATAAATGATGAAATAAAATAAAAGAAATATAAAATTCAAGATTCATCATGCAGTACTACTTCTAAAATAGCCTAAGCATTTCTCATCATAAAATAACAGTCATTATTTATAAGTTTTGGAGCCACTGCTCCTATATCACAATTCAATAGTTCAACAGTAAACAATGTCATTTGACTTGCAAGTCCTTCTCAAGATAATCACATCAGCATTTTCTTATACTAATCTTAAAATGATTCTTAACGTAGATTTAAATTTAAGGTTTATTTTTAATTTAAGGTTTAATTCTTAATTAAGATTCTAAGCTTTAGTTTTAAGTTTTAGGTTTATGTGCTCTGAGATTCCTACACTAGTTAGTATTTTTCTACTCACATAGTTATTGTCACTTTCTCCTCATGCTCGGGGGTTGATGATACACAAAAACACCATCGACGTCGTGGTTCGCTCCCTGGAACCCAAATACAGCTGTCCTCGCTGCTACTATTTCACTCTCTCGCTGTGCTCCTCGTTAGGCCTATTTCTCAACTCGTTATGTTTTCTCATTACTTCTCGTTTCGTTCCTCATCTCTTCTCTTAACGTTTCTAATTTCTTCTCATCTTGTTGCGTTTCTCGTTTCTTCTCTTCTCTTACATTTCTCATTTCTTATCTTTTCATTATGTTTCTCCTTTCTTCTCTTCTCATTACATTACTTAACGGTCAACCTTGCCGTTTTTCTGCGATATGCCATGCATGATCGTGACTGCCCATCTGCAATATCTCCCAGTGCCGTGACATTAAACGTCCATCAGGAATTCATCTCTGCATGGAAAATAATCGATTGCCCGTGGTCTTTGCACAGAGTCTTTGAAGAACCTGAGATGACTGGTCCATCTTGATCTGTTGACGGCCCTGACGGCGTGCCTTCAAAATACAGCCAGGTAGACGTCTGGCACTCTATTGAGTGTCCAGGCGTTCTCTCGCTGGTTGCCTCCCAGTCCTTAGAGTCCTTGGTACAAAAAGCAGGGAGAAACTTAGAGGGTCTTTTTCACCCCTCTATCAACCTCTACATACTTGATGTTTCTTGTTCATTTTATGTCTCCGTCATCCCCTTTTATGCGCAAAGTCCTTGTACATCATTTTCACTGATATATATATATATATACCTATCTACCTACCTACCTACCTACCTACCTACGACTTGTACAGCATTGTGTCTTTCCATAGCTGCAAAATCAGCCGAAAACTTTTAGTAGAAATACAATATTAATATTAAGTAATTAATAATTTTAAATTATAAATTAAATCAATTATTATATAATTAATAATTTAAGCTTATTATAACTAATCAAAATTTATAAACAAAGAGTACTTAAGATGATTTTCAAAATATTTGGAAGCACATGTAAATCATTTTAGAAAATACAAAATAATTTATTAAAAATATATTAGAATAATTAATAATTAATATTTGGGCTCTTTTTCTTTCTTAGTACTACTTGGAATTATAATTTTAAAGAAGTAATTAAATATACTTAATGAATAAAATATTAATAAGATATAATATTAATGTTGTGAATTATTAAATTAATCTTATAAACATAGATTAAACCTGTCATAATAATTAAAATTTATGGGTTATAATGCTACAGAATGTTTTTAGAGTGTTTGGAAGCACGTTAGAATTTCATTTTAAAAGTATAAAATAATTTATTAAAAATATATTAAGTTAAAATATATATTGAAGTCAATCAATATTAATATATAGCATTATCAGTATTGACTACGCTCGCCTTCCAAGCTAGAATTTTAATTAATTTTAAATAATGCATTTATTATTATACGGTGTATGAGCACGAAGAGTTTTGAATTCTAAGGAAGGACTTAAATACATCCTTTTAATAAGAAAAGGATTTTAAGTTATTTTAAACTAGAAGCCTTCAAAGTTTCAAAAAAGATTAAAATCTTAAATCTTATGTTTTTATATATTTTATACGATACTTATTTATATTTATTTATGTTTTTACTTACATATAAGTAAATTAAAATAATAACTTAAATTAGTTTGTTTATTTATTTTAGTTACATAAATTATTATACACTGATTTATTTTATATCTAATACAGTGTAATTTAATTTAAAATTTATAATTCTCTTATATTTAAAAACTACTATGTACTATTCATTAAAGTAATATCAAGATTTTAATGAGGATGATCGTCTGAATACAAGGTAATTAATAAACAAAAAATATATGCTTGAATTAAACTAATCCCAAATTCAAAAATAGTATAAGCTACTTGAATAAATATTAATATAATTGCAGAAAAAACTCCACTAAAAATACTAGCTATAAGATAATTTCCTACTAAAGTTAATACAATATGACCTGCACTTATATTAGCAATTAATCGAATTGATAAAGTAATTGATCGAACATTAATACTAACTGTTTCAACAATAATTAAAAACGGATTAAGTACAGATGGAGCCCCTATAGGTAATAATATGGCAATAAAAAATTTTGTATTATATAAAAATCTAGATAAGATTAATGCAAATCATATAGGAAAGCCCAAAGAAAATGAAACAACCAAATGACTAGTTGAGCTAAATACATAAGGAACCAATCCACTTAAATTTATCAGAATTAAAAATAAAAATAAAGAAACAATTAAATTAACAAACCCCCCTAAATAAAAACCAAAAGAACGAAAAATCTGCCCACTAATTACTCTTTTTAGTATATTTATTACTATAACTCATGAATTATTAGTTAACCACAACGTTGAATTAAACAATAAAATAGTTATTAACCTTAATATTCATAACAAAATATAAAAAGACATGAAAACTTGATTATGGTCATCAAAAGTAGAAAAAATATCAACAAGCATTCTTTTATCATTTTCAATTATTTTCAGTATTATAATAATTTATATCTCTAATATTTAAATTAAATTCTATTTTTTTAATTCACCAAATTAAAATAGTTACTATTAAAATTATAACTCAAAAAAAAGAAAAAAGAAAAACTCATCTTAATGGAGATAACTGAGGCATAATAAAAAGTACTAAATTTTATTAGTTATATAAGATTGACAACCTTAAGTTATAGATTTAACTAACTTTATTAATTTTAAATTTAATTGTTATTATATCTTCATTCAACCCATTTAATAAAAGTTTCTAATGGCACAACTTCAATTACAATAGGTATAAAAGAATGATTTGCCCCACAAATTTCAGAACATTGTCCATAAAAAATACCAGAATGTTTAATAAAAAACCCTAATTGATTTAAACGACCTGGAATAGCATCTACTTTTACACCAAGAGATGGAATAGTTCAAGAATGGATTACATCTCCAGATGTAATTAATATACGAATATTTGTTTCTGTTGGAAGAATAACACGATGATCAACTTCTAATAAACGAAAATCACCTAAATTTAAATCATTTGTTTGAATTATATATGAATCAAATTCAATGTTTAAAAAATCAGAATATTCATATCTTCAATATCATTGATGACCAATGCTTTTTACACTTAATCTACAATCATCAATTTCATCTAATAAATATAATAACCGCAATGAAGGTAAAGCTAAAAAAATAAGAATTAATATTGGAATAAGTGTTCAAAAAGTTTCAATTTCCTGGCCTTCAACTAATGAACGACAATTTAATTTATTTATTATTAAAGATAATGCAGCATAACCGACAAATCTAATAATTATAATTAAAATTATTATTGCATGATCATGAAAAAAAATTAATTCCTCTATTATAGGAGAAATTGCATCTTGAAATCCTAACTGTCCTCAAAAACTCATATCTTAAGCTTTAATTAAAGCACCAGTTTCCATTGGATTATGGAAGTCCACAGGTAAAATATTATCTCATTCTAAAGAAGTACTTAGATGTAAACTATAAACAACACCGCGTTGTGACACCAAAGCTTCTCAAACAATAATTATAAAATATAGTACAGCAACAAATGAAATTATTGACCCTAAAGAGGAAATAATATTTCATTTTATATAGCAATCAGGATAGTCAGAATATCGACGTGGTATACCACTTAATCCTAAAAAATGTTGTGGAAAAAAAGTAACATTTACACCAATAAATATGATGTAAAAATGAGCTTTTGTTCATCGTTCATGTAAGGTAATACCAGTTAATAATGGAAATCAGTAATTAAAAGCACCAAATAAAGCAAATACAGCTCCTATTGATAGAACATAATGAAAATGAGCTACAACATAATAAGTATCATGAAGTATAATATCAAGAGAAGAATTTGATAATATGATTCCTGTTAACCCTCCAACAGTGAATAAGAAAATGAATCCAAGAGCTCAAAGCATAGGGGTTTCATATTTAATTTTCACACCATTAATAGTTGCTAATCAACTAAAAATTTTAATACCAGTAGGAACTGCAATAATTATAGTAGCAGCTGTAAAATATGCACGGGTATCCACATCTATCCCAACTGTGAACATATGATGTGCTCAAACAATAAATCCTAAAATACCAATAGCAAGTATTGCATAAATTATTCCAAGAGTTCCAAAGACCTCTTTTTTGCATGAATAATGTATTACAATATGAGAAATTATACCAAATCCTGGTAAAATCAAAATGTATACTTCTGGATGACCAAAAAATCAAAATAAGTGTTGATATAAGATAGGATCCCCTCCTCCAGCTGGGTCAAAAAATGATGTATTAAAATTTCGATCAGTTAGAAGTATAGTAATAGCCCCTGCTAAAACAGGTAAAGACAATAAAAGTAAAATAGCAGTAATTTTTACAGATCATACAAATAAAGGTAAACGTTCAAATTGCATACCCCGTCAACGTATATTGATCACAGTTGTGATAAAATTAACAGCACCTAAAATAGAAGATACACCAGCTAAATGTAATGAAAAAATTGCTAAATCAACTGATCCGCCAGCGTGTGCTAAATTACTTGCTAAAGGTGGATATACTGTTCAACCAGTTCCAACCCCACTTTCTACAGCAGCCGAAGATAAAAGAAGCAATAAACTTGGAGGTAATAACCAAAAACTTATATTATTTAAACGTGGGAAAGCTATATCAGGAGCACCTAACATTAAAGGAATTAATCAATTACCAAACCCACCAATTATTATAGGCATAACCAAGAAAAAAATTATAACAAATGCATGAGCAGTCACAATTACATTATATAAATGATCATTACCTAATAAAGTACCAGGTTGACCTAATTCAATTCGAATTAAAATACTAAGTCCAGTACCAACTAATCCTGACCATACACCAAACAAAATATATAAAGTTCCAATATCTTTATGATTAGTAGAAAATAACCAACGCATTAAATAAATTCAAAAAAATCAAATATAAATATAACTAATCCACCTAAAAAATTAACAAATAAAATCAATCTAATTACATTATACCTTTTAAAAATTTCTTTGTAAATAACTTTATTAAAGATATTAACAAAGAACACAAAAAGCAAACTTAAATAATAAAATAAACTCATAACTGACCCTAAAATTAATAATAAAATAAATCAATATATATATAAATCAAAAATACTAATAAAAACATTTAATTTAGCAACAAAACCTAATAATGGCGGTAGCCCACCTAGTGATAGAAATAATAAAATAATCCTAAAATCAATAAATAAATGTTTAATAAAATTATTTATACCTAATATAAAAATAATATTATTGTATCATAAAACAATAAATAAACATAAAGAAATGACAATATAGATAGAAAAATAAATTTTTATATTATAACACCTTTCACATAATGAAAAAATAATTCAGCCTATATGACCAATAGATGAGTAAGCTAATAAACCACGAATTTGCGATTGGTTTACCCCTCCAAATCCACCAACTAAAGCAGACCCAGAACTTAAAACGCAAATTATCAACAATAATCATATTACATTAACAATTTCCATTAATACACTAATTAGAAAAATAGGGGCTACTTTTTGTCAAGTAACTAATAGTAAGCAAGATAGTCATGATAGTCCACTTATAACACTAGGAAACCAAAAATGAAATGGAAATATACCAATTTTTATGAAAAGCCCACTTATTAAAAAAATAATGCTTCTTAAAAAATATTCAAAATTTAATATATTCAAAATTTCTCAAGAAAAAGTAAAACTAAATAAAATCAATCTACCAAATATTAAAAAACTAGACCCTATCGCTTGTACAATAAAATATTTAGTCCCAGATTCACTTATTCTTATATTTTTTCTATACACTAAGATAGGCAAAAATCCAATTAAATTTAACTCCAACCCAACTCATATACCTAGTCAATGTAAAGATGAAATAGAAAAAATAGTACCAAAAATTATTATAATCCAAAATAAATAGTTAAATAACATACCTAACATAAGAAAAAGGATAAAATCGAATTACCCAAAATAAAATTAGCAATCTTATTTCAATTCCAAATTTTTTCTATTTTATTTTACTCAATCTAATGATCCGTCCCTTCATTCATAAAATAATCCAATAATTAAAATAATTAAAAACCAAAAACATCCTAAAATTCTTTTATATCTAAATATTATTGAAACACTCACTAATAATGGAAGTAATAAAACAATTTCAATATCAAAAATAAGAAAAATAATAGCTAATAAAAAGAATCGTATGGAATATGGTAATCGTGCAGATTTTAATGGATCAAATCCACACTCAAATGGAGAATTCTTTTCCCGATCTATTAATGCATTAAAAGATAATATTCAGCCTAAACCTATTACTAAAACTGATAAACTAAAACCAATTACTCTATTTATTACACTTCTAAACATTTAACACTAAAAAACTTCAACGGTTTTTATAAAATCAATATCACTGATTTCCGTTCATCCGGCGTACTATTTATATTAATTTTACTTAATTTCTAAATGAGTAAACTATTATCTTACAATATTTTAATTAACAATTAAACACCTAAATCATTTGGTTTTCATTTAATTTTTTATAAAAAAGGACTAATTACCTCTAAATTATGGGCCGAAACCATACACACTTTATTATGTTATTTATAATGCATGCATATAATTCATAGCCAATAACCGGCTCTAATTCTGGAATGCAAAACCAACGTAACTGAATTTGTAAATAAAATTTAATTTTATTAGTTTACTTTAAGTACTGTGCTTTTTCTTTTACTTTTTCCATTACTCATTATTATTTATTTTTATCCTCAAAAATAAGTTCATTTATCTCCTTTAAATTAAAAATCTAACGCTCAAGCTAAGCTATTTGAAGTAAATAAAAATTAATATTTCTAATAACCTCATCAATAAATTGATAAATATAAAAATAATCATACAACATCTACAAAATGTCAATATCAAGCAGCTGCTTCAAACCCAAAGTGATGACCAATTGAAAAATGATAAAACACTACTCGTATAAAACAAACAAATAAAAAAATACTGCCAATTAAAACATGTAAACCATGAAATCCAGTAGCTACAAAAAAAGTTGAACCATAAACGCCATCAGCAATACTAAAAAATGTTTCAAAATATTCACCTGCTTGAAGAAACGTAAAATAAATACCTAATCTAAAAGTACAAAACAATCCTTGTATACCGCCAAGTCAATTACCTTCTATTAATCTATGATGAGCTCATGTAACTGTAATGCCTGAAAAAAGAAGAACACCAGTATTTAATAATGGCACACTAAACGGATCTAAAGAATACACACCAACAGGAGGTCAGCACAACCCAATTTCTAATCTAGGAACTAATCTTCTATGAAAATATGCCCCAAAAAAAGCAAAAAAAAATAATACCTCAGATGTAATAAACAAAATTATACCCCAACGTAAACCTTTTGATACCTCAATAGTATGAAATCCTTGATATGTTGATTCACGGATTACATCACGTCATCATTGAAATATAGTAAATAAAATAAGTAACAATCCAATTAATAACAATTTATAGGTTTCTAAATGAAACCACCCAATTAAACCTAATATCAAAAACAATGCCCCTATAGAACCAGTTAATGGTCAAGGACTAAATTCAACTAAATGAAAAGAATTTCGTTTCATTAATAAACGCATGTATATAAAATATTTTTATTTTAATCATATTATTTTATTCAAAAAGTAATTTATTTTTATACAATAAGAAATATAATTTTTCATTCATCGATTTACAAAATCGTTATTTTAAACTTAAACTATTATTGTTATTTTTATTTTTATAATTATTATCATCATAATAATATTTTCATTTTTAATTTTTATAAATATTACATAATAAATTTTATATATATCTGCATCCTATGTAATAAAAAAATATTTACGATATTAATTTAATCTTAAAATATTATTTACTTATATATTTATATAATCTTTAGTACCTTTTAATTAAATATTCAATATTAAATCTTACATTATATGTATTACTTATTACCTTAAATTAATTTAAACTAATAATAATAGTAATAATAATAAAAACAATAACTTCTTAATATTTAAATCAAAATAAAATTGTATTTTGAAACATATTTTGTTACTTTAGCACCTTCAATGCCACGCTCTAAACTTTAGCTATCAAAATTTATATAAAAATAAAGTATGTAATAATTATTAATACAACCATAAATATAATTAAAAAATTAAATAATTTAAATTGAACAATTTGATTAATTTTACTAAAATTTATTACTGTTAAAAATCTACCTTGGCCTCCTAAAATTTCTACCCAACCGCAATCAATACACTTCAGAATATAAGTTCTAGTTATTACACTAAATTTAACAAAAGGATATGTTGATAATGGGACTAAAAATCATATTAACCTAAAAAATCTATCTAATTTTCATATATACTTTTTATTATAAAAATTTTTACACAACACTATAGAAATAAGCACCCCAACTACAATAATACCAAGTACAATTTTTTTTTGCCAATATGATAATAGAAAAAAATTTAAATCAAATTCAATAAAAAAATATTGTAATATTGCGCCAAATGTAATAGCCGCTAACCTAAGAATTAATATAGAAAAATTAAAATAAATATTTAAATCACCTTTTCTATGAAATCTATCTCCCTTATTTATATTGCAAACAGAAATAAATAACAACCGTATACTATAAGTAATTGTTAAAATAACGCTTAAAAAAATTATTATAATTATAAACAACCTAGTTGAATTAAATAATCTTAATTCTAAAATAAGATCTTTAGAATAAAATCCACTTAAAAATAACCCACCACACAATGATATACTAGCAATATTTATACATCTACTAGTTAGTGGTAATTGATAATATAACATATTTATTAAACGAATATCTTGATTTCCTACCCTTCTATGAATAATAACACCAACACATAAAAATAAAAGAGCCTTAAATAAAGCATGAGTATATAAATGAAAAATAGTTAATATAGGTAACCCTAAAGCCAACCTTATTATTATTATTCCTAATTGACTTAAAGTTGATAAAGCAACAATTTTTTTAAGATCATTCTCATAATTAGCTCCTACTCCAGCTATAAATATTGTACAAACTGAAATCATCAATAATAAAGGACTAAACAAAATTCATTTTTCTAAAATAGGAAAAAATCGAACTAGTAAAAAAACACCAGCTGTAACTAATGTAGAAGAATGAACTAAAGCAGAAACAGGAGTTGGAGCAGCTATAGCTGCTGGTAATCAGCTAGAAAATGGTATTTGTGCACTTTTTGTTATTCCTGCGATTAAAATACATAAACTAAGATATAGAGATAGTAAAAACTCTTCAATTACTATAATATCTCAATGCCCTAAAATAACTAAAATCCCAACAGAAACTAAAATTATAACATCTCCAATACGATTAGCCAAAATAGTTAATATACCTGCGCCTAATGATTTATTATTTTGATAATAAATCACCAAAATAAATGATACAATTCCTAATCCATCTCAACCTAGCAATAAAGCAGGTAATCTTGAAATAAAAATAAGTATATTTATTGATAGTACAAACAATATAACCAACCAAATAAATCGATTCAAAAATACATCATTTCTTATATATCTTGATGAAAATATTATAACACAACCAGAAATTAAACAAACGATCCTACTAAATCTCAAACTAATATTATCAACTACAATACTTATTTTTATAGAACACGATCTTAAGTTTAAAACAACCCATTCGATAAATAAACAACTATTATTTATTACAAACAAACAACTTATAATAAATATAAACCCACTATACATAAGCAATATAACAGAACAAATAGAAGACAGCTTTAAAGTATTATACATTTACTAAATAAAATCTTTTACTATTAGAATCACAACCTAACGTTCTTTCCCTTCTTAAACTAATTTAGTCTACAATCATCTAGTAATTAATTCGCTTTTTATTACTAAAAAATTAACTGGAACCCAGTGAAGAAGTAATATTAAAATATTTAAGTCCTTTAAATTACCAAATGATTTAATAAATTTTGGATTACCACCGTGATTAATTCTCCTATATAAATATATGTTATAAACAGCAGCCAAAAATCTTATACATAACAAAGGAAAAATATAATACCGTGAACTAAAAATCACTGCCGGATAAATTATTAATTCACTAACTAAATTTAAACTAGGAGGAGCAGCTATATTAATTACACAAAACAAAAACCATCATAATGACAAAAATGGAATAATAATTAATAAACCCTTAGAAATAAATAAACTACGAGTGAAGCTTTTCTCGTAAGTAAAATTAGCTAATCTAAATAAAGCAGATGAACAAAATCCATGGGAAATCATTATTAACATTGCACCACCCCATCCTCATGAAGTATTAGAAAAAATTCCTAAAAGTATTAAGGCTATATGACCAATAGATGAGTATGCAATTAATGATTTAAAATCAACCTGATAAAAACAAATAACCCTTGTCAAAAATCCTCCTCATAATCTTAAAAACACAATCAATAAAAATAAATCAATCACTTTAATTCTATAGTATTGATATATACGAATAATACCATAGCCACCTAATTTCAATAATACAGCAGCCAATATCATAGACCCAGCCACTGGAGCTTCAACATGAGCTTTTGGCAACCATAAATGGACAAAAAACATAGGTAATTTAATCAAAAATGCTAGCAATACAACCAATATAAATAATAACCATGTATATGAAAAATATAAAAATCCATCATATTTTAATATTAAAAAAATTATAAAAACATTGTATCTACCAAATATCCTATTACCACCTAATAATAAACATAACAATAAAGGTAAAGAAGCAGTAATAGTATAAATTATTATATATATACCAGCCTGAAGTCGTTCTGGTTGATACCCTCACCCTAAAATAATTATTAATGTTGGAACTAATGAAGCTTCAAACAAAAAATAGAATATAATAACACTAGAAACACAAAAAGTATTTACCAAAATTAAATTTAGAATTAAAATTATAAAACAAAAACCAAATCTGTAATTATTATTAATCTTTACTCTAAACTGTCTTGCTATTAGTATTATTAAAGAAATTCATAAAGATAAAAACACCAATAAAACAGACATAACATCAATAGAAACAAATCCACTATATATAGAAAATGAAAATTGATTCCTAAAAATATTTAAAATACAAACTAATGACCTAATTCTTAACCCCCAAATACTAATGTACCAAAATAAATCAAATCTGTATAACAACAATAAAGACAAACTCAATATAATTAACCTTAACACTTTTGAGATGAAAACCTTCCAACGTACTCGAATCATTGAAATTAAAATAGACAAACCTAAACTAGCTTCGCATGCACCTAAAGTAATAAAAATAAAAGAACATTCACCAATTACAATCTCAGCAGTTTTTCATGAATTATTTGCTTAACTCAAACACTTTATGAGATCTAGTGATGCACACTATAATTGTACACATTCCAGCACTTAATCTCATTGGTTGTTTGAATCACACATAAATATATATATATATATATATCGATGTACAAGTAGAAGTGATTGGTTGTTCACTGTCTAATGCGTCCAATCATGGTACTTAGTGATAGAGGTTACTCCTCTGTGAGTTCTGGAAAACTTTTTTATTTGTACAGTGGGTTCAAAACTAAACTGTTTCATGTCTCATAAAACTGAAAATCACAAAACAAATTAATTTTAATTTTTAAACTTGTACCTATATCTGCAAAGAATTTGGCTTTTTATTTAAGTTTTCTAAAGCTTGCTGCTTACTGTTTCCACTTAAATCATTCATCCTGACATTCATCATATTTACACTGTTCAATAGAATTATTTAGTTTGTACTAAAAGACCAAACATTTTTTATGACCTAGACCAGGGGTTCTCAATCAGGGGGGGTGATTTTAGGGTTTCAAGAGGGAAATTGGGACCACAGTCTCAAACTGCTTTTATTTGAAATGCACCCTTTGATTCGGACAATCTTGGAAAGTGGAAATGATGTTCATACATATGGTGAAAAATGGGCATGGGGCAAAAGGTTGAGAACCACTTACCTAGATATTCATCAGTTAAGCAAAAAGATGGTGTTTTCACTGTATAGCTATATTGTTGTAGCTATAACATCCTGTGAAAATGATTAAATTTAAATTATGTAAATAAATCATGCATTTTAAATGCTTTTTACATCATTATTACAAGAGTGAAGACTACACACTAACACAGGAACAATTTTAATAATTTTTAATAAGAATAATTTTAATGCAATAATTTAGGTTCCGTACAAGAATAATTTATTTTTTAAACAACATCACATAAAAAGCAGTAAATAACTTAAGTGCAAAGTTGCACCATTGAGTTTGTTCTTTTTTTCCTGTTAATTGTTTTATGTTTTGTTGAATAAAAATTTCCAGGCATTTTATATAGCACCTGAATGCAACTGCCTTATGAAAGTAACTGAAGAAATTATTTCATATAGTGGAGATCTTTACTTAGCATATAGAAAACAGTTGATAACAGTCTGATGTTCAGTACAATTGTTGAGATTATAATTCTTGCATTGTTGATTTATGCTTTAAAAATAAAAAATGTTATTTGAAGATGTGGATGGTGGTGTTCCCAGAGGGTACACGCTACAATTCAGAGCTGAAGGATGTCATTGCCAGGAGTCAGAAATTTTCTTTAGAACAAGGTATGTTACTGACCGCCACAAGCAGTGTCATTCTTTTGAGCTAGCAGGCTTGTTGAATACATACTTGGGAGTATGTAATACAAACTTTGAAACACTTTTTTCTAACTTCATTTTATTTTCTCTGAAGATGTTCTAACTACATTCTACATTTGGGCATGTTAAGTAGTGTGTTGTTGCAGGAAGATAAGCATTGGTGTGTTCACAGATGGCATAATAGCATTGAGTTTTATAGCTTTGGTGAATGGAATCAAAATGATCCAGGAAGATGAAACAGTTTAAGACCTTGTATGGAGAATGGCATCTCATCACTTCTTGCACTGTAAATAAACAATTTGTATTACAGTTTTTATTAGTTTAAAAGTGTTTACATTTCTTTTTTCCTAGAACTTCCAGGACCATTTTGCTATAAGCTACAAAGGGACCAAATTAGAAAACCATGTGTTATCATATTTTATCATGGCTTATGTAATCATTCTTAACTTTGTTATCTCTCTTCTTTTTTCTCTGAGGTGCCATGTTTCTTTTGGTTATTTGTTGTTGATTATAGCTGATTCTTTTTTTCAAAATAAAATTGTTATAAATTGCATTTTATTTAAGGAACTCCAGTATTGTTTCTGTTAATTATTGCATCTAATAATTGGTATAAAGTTACTGATTATAACTTGGTGACATTAAATTTATGTTTTATTTGAAAGTTAGATATTATTATGTTATAAATTATTATAAAATATTAAAATATTAATAAATTAAATACAATTTATAACAATAATATCTAACTTTCAAGCATAAATTTAATGTCACCAAGTTACTACTATTAATACTATTATTTTATTATGACCTTTAAGTACATAAATTTTATAGGTTTAAATTACACTTTTAATTATAAATTAGGTTTTAACTTATTAATGGAAGCAAAAACTCATTTTATTATGGTGCAGAAATTTGGATAAATTATTATTTGAGGGGTGTTTACAACTCTAACCTTGCTTCTGAAACGTGTAATAGGAAAATTATCATGTCTAGGCAAATCCAAATTTAATAGGAAAGTTGTCCCATCTTGACAAACCAGAATCAAATTGTCACATTGACAGATCCAAATTAAATAGGAAAATTGTCACGTTGGCAAATCCAAATTAAATAGGAAAATTGTCACATGTTGACAAATCCAAATTAAATTGGAAAATTATCACATGTTGGTGACAAATCTAAATTAAATAAGAAAATTGTCACATATTGACAAATCCAAATTAAATAGGAAAATTGTTACATCTTGACAAATCAAAATTAAGTAGGAAAATTGTCACATACCGACAAATCAAAATTAAAAAGGGAAATTGTCACATACTGACAAATCAAAATTAAATAGGAAAATTGTCACATCTTAACAATCCAAATAGGAAGATTGTCACAGCTTGATAAATCCAAATTGAATAGGATTTTTATATCTAGATAAAAACAAAAATAAAACTTTGATCAGCTGAATATACTAGTTAAAAACAATCTTTTGATAAATTAGAGCATCAATTTTACCATTGTTTCTTGAAATCAACGGTTAACTAAATGAATAAAAAATATTCATATGCAGGTCTTTAGTCTTTTCCTTATCCATTTCAAGTTTGAAAGCAACATGTTCTAGTGTTGTTGAATTAAACACGTAATAACAAAACTGCAGCTAATCTGTAAGGAAATAAATAGTACCACATATATGTATGTATGATGTGCATAGGCACTTATCCATTACGAGTTTGATAGCAGCCTATTTGCATTTGCTGCTGACCATACATTGCATTAATCTGTAAAAAAAATAAATTAAATAAATATTTTTTTATGTGCACTTTAGTCTTTGTTACTTTCTCATTTTGGCTTTTGAAAATTATTTTTCAATTCATAATTAAAAAGAAAAATGTAATAACATTACAATCTTGAAAACAAAAACAATTATATTATCTGGTGCTTTCTCTATGCAATTTTCTCTCTTTTATCTGTAGTTAATGATCCTAACAAAATTGCTAATAGTAACAAAGTAATTTAAAAGTAATTTGGTCTCATATGTTGCTGACAAAGCCAAAATCCTTGTAAGTTAATTGATAAATATTTTGAATAACATTCTAAATTGGTATGGGCTACACCATGTTCTGCACATTATGTAACTAGTTTATCATTTAATCTATTGTTTTGTCAAGAAAAATTGCAACACACTTATAATGCAGATTGGATATAATATGGTTACAGTTGCATTCCTGTACATATAAGTTTCGGTCAACCCACCAACAAAATCAAGTGCTCTCAAACTAGTTATTGTTCATGTTACTGAAAGTTTATTATTTTAAATATTTTATTAATATATACTTTAAGTTTATTCCTTTTTTTTCTATTCTTCAATGATATATAAGTAAATAATGATACAAGTGGATCAAATATGTGACCTGTCACCACAAAAAGATACTTAAGTCGGATTTTGGGGGTATTGAGATATATATATCAATAGAAAGAAAATTGAAAGGGCTTTCTGTTGATATAAAAATAAAGAGTGTAGGACAAAATATGGAAAAGTTATGTTTGTTTGAAGTGCACTACTGTCCGGACGGCCATTTTGAGAAAATTGGCCTCAAAGATTGAACACATTTCTGAGAGGTTTTTCCTTAGCAACCATATATTAATCTGCTTCATTTGCAATCAGAGTTGAAGAAGACACAATAGCTAACACTGTAATAACTATAAACAACAAATATATTGTTACATCATTTACAGACAACAGTCTTTTTAAGCCATAACGATGAGAATTTCTGTATGCGAGAATGATTATTGTGGCTCACAGAATATTCTGTTTCGATCTGTTTGCACCCACATGACCAGTTTTCACAATCTTTAAGTTCACTGTCTTCACTAGTTTCGCCTGGTCCGCAAATGCTGACATCTGGCTCTTCTATTTCAGTATCAATATCAGTTTCACTGTAAATAACACACACTGGCACCGCTTGTGCCACTGCCAGCTGTCGTCTGCTTCGTCTTTTTCGTTGTTCGATCATGCGATTCGCTGTCCGTGTCACTTTCAGATGAAAATCCATCAGCTACATCCTTATTAGCAAAATAATCAGATATCAAATCTTTAATCTGAATGCTTTATTTTTCTAAGATGTTGCTTTCTTTACATGAATTCAACAAATTAGCGATTCGTTTCTCCATGTTTACATTACGCATTACAGGACGAAACTGTCTCCCTTGTGTGCGTTTCAACCAATCACGACCGTCTTTTTATGAGAGCAATGCTTGGTAACTGTGCAAGCTTTGATAAACTGTCTGCGGATTGGCTGACGCTTTTCACTTTGTTTACGCCAAGCACAGCCTTATAAAACATTCTGATTAGACGTTATAAATAACCAGTGTCGTCAGCATAAAAATAGGCTTTTGCCTGAGCATTTGATATACAACATGATGAGGTTCAGCCAGGGATTCTACCGTCTACGATCGTCAGATTATAGCACTTTTGGGCCATATTTTTCCTTCGAAGTTAGACAGTAGGTCACAAAAAAATAATAATAAAGCTATTTCTAGTTCGAATTAAGGAAAAACACGCTAGTAATTTGTTGTTCGATGGTTTGGGAACACGCTAAAATGAAAATCTCAATTTCACCCATGTAGACCCCCACCTTCGTTTTTGCCGTTTTTCTTGGCTTAGCCTTGCGCGACTTAAGTATCTTTTTGTGGTGACAGGTCACATATTAGAATAACAGTTTACAATTATTATAGAAGGGAAACTAAATGTTGAAATTCTCTCACTTTCTTTATATATAATATATATGCACATAAACATGCATGCTCATGCACTTGAAATATTAATTAAAATAAATAGAATTTGAAATCACAATTCATAACACTTAGAACCTCTAATATACCTGGTAAACTTGGTAAAATAGGTTGCTGAATCCCTGCAGCTTAATCAGGATATTCTGCAATTCAGCTCGAGGCAGTCAGGATAATCTCACCACTGAAGTCATTGATTTTAGAAATAGGGGCATCCATCTAATAGGATGAACAATTATTTTTAGAGTAGCAAATTAGAGTGTGATTAATAACAAACAACTTTTAGTTTTAGTTTGTCATTCTTCAATTGCAACATAAATTTTTAGTTGTATGTTTTTTAATCAAAATCTTGATTTGGTTTTGTTTCTGATTTGTTTTTTTTTGAAAAATTTTATTTTCTCAGGAACCCAAGAATTACACCAGGTATTATATCCCCGTACAAAGGCAACATATGTTTGCCTGCAAGAGCTGCATGATTATGTTACTAGTTTTTATGATGTCACTATTGCTTACAATAATACTCGCGATGCAGCAACAGGACAGAGAACTACGTCGCCTGGCATGCCAGGTAAGTGAGTTAGTTATGAATATGTAAGATTTCCCATCTGTTGGATTTCCTGGTTGTTTTACTTTATTATATTATTGCTGAATGATCATTGTTATCAGTTTTATTATATTGTTGATTTTTTTTTAAGTGTACACTTGTCAATACTTTGCTCTAGTTTTATTTTTCTTTGATTACTTTGTTTAGTGCAGCGAGACTGCTAGTTCATATAGTGCTTGTTACTAAGCATTGCATGGGTGATTATAAGTTTTTTTATTCTGATTTGCACTTACTTAGCCATTTGTTTTATTGTTCTGTAGTATTCAAAATCATGAAACATTGTTAATCAACACATCCATTTTGTGTTATTTTAATGGGTAAAATAATTAAGTTGCCCACTGTAATGTCTACCTTTTACAATTTACATTATGCTGATCAATTCCCCTGCTATTGCAAGACAAAATGTAAGAGTCATTATGGAACCTGACCCCTCCATCTTCATAACAATATTCCCTTTTGTTGGTATTTTATTTCTTGTGTCTGTTAGTTTGGAATGAACTAGGAAGGGCAGCAGATATTTTTTTACTTACATGTGTGTGTGTGTGTTGTTTGTGTATCCTATGCACTCAATATTTAAAACACAAGTCCACATATGTGCATGGTAATATATTAGAAGTATAATGGTTTTATTTTGCCCAATATTCCCCCAATCTACTGAAATATTTTGCAGATTTTTTGTCTGGACATACATCTAAAGTTCATATGCACATAAGAAAAATTCAAATAAAGGAAATACCATTGGAGGAAGAAGAATTCAAGAAATGGCTGCTAGAACAGTTTCACCTGAAAGACAAGTATGTTTTCAGTGTGAGTGTTTGATGAAACTATGAGCTTGTCTCTAAGCAGGCTTTGTGCTTGATCAGCACAGTTTGCCTTTTATTTAAATTTGTAGGTGTGACAAAGTTCAAAATTAATACATATATTATAAAGAAATGATTCAGAATTAATTGTTTAGAGTAGAATTTCAGTTTTCTCCAGAGTAAAATTGTTAATTTCAATTAGTTATGCATGATGACAGTAATTTTTAAAACATTTTCTTGTAAAATATTTTCATTTCCAGGCTCTTGCAACACTTTTATTCCTTTGAAGATCAGGACAAGGCTGCATTTCCAGGCCTAGGCTACCAGATACCACTGAGTTTTAAGTCCACAGTTCCTTCCTTTCTGTTATGGGGTGGTAGTTTTGCTGCATGCATGGCTTTTCAAGAAACTCGTAACATCTACTGGAAAGTGGGCTTAGCCAGCCTAGTGACTGGCTTGATATGGGTGTCTGTGCAGTCATGATGGGTTTAAATTGATATTTTTTTAAGAGTGAGAATCCATAGTCAGCTATTTGTAGGTGTAAGATATGAGTGTTTTTCAGTTGCTGAACTATTAGCTTGTACACTTGCTTTTTATGCAAGGATTGTTCCCTCTATTTGCATGCATGCCCATGAAGCATTTGTATACTGTGTATGCATGCTTTGAACTGTTTTCTAAGTGTTTCTGGCTTTGGCCATGTTTTATTGAATTTCCAAATTAAATATTTTGTCCTGCACTTTTTAATACAGATAGACAGACAGGTAGGTATAGATATTTGTGTATGTGTATATATACAGCATCTGGAGTTAATTTGTTTTCTCTATAAGGTTATACCATCAGACGAAAATTTTTTCCTTTTAAATTTGCCTTGCATAATAGGTCATGATACAAGACATTCAATGCATATTTAAAAAAAGAAGAAGAAAAATCTATTTTTGGGAAATTTTAGCCACAGAATACTTTTAAAAATTTATTTTAAAAGTATTTGTTTCTGTATTAAGCTAGAGTATTTTTTGCAGTTTATATTTATACACAGCAGAATCTTTAAAGTTCAAGGTGAATAGGTCCAAAGATTCCTTGAATTTTTATTGAAAAGTTTAATTGTGCAAAATATACTTCACAAATCAAGTGCATAAAAATGAGAGGCAGTTTAACTTAAGATGTGCATGATTGTATTTATCTTCAAGCATAAAAGAATGAAGTGTAATTTACTGTGTGTATTTTATATATCACAATATTATTTATAAATAAAAAGACTTCCTGCAATTTGAAATTTTATTTTAGTCTTTGTTTTCATTTGACATTGCAAATGTTTCTTAGCTGCAAAATTTGGTGCCATCCTTATGTAATAAAAACAGAACTTAACCCACTGACTTCCAGCCACTCTTTTGAATGCGGTTCATAGGTCATTACATAGAGAGCTCTGTACCTTCAATTTTAAACAGCAGACATCAAGTGACTGAAGTCACGTAATAGCAACACATATCATTGCAATTGGCGGCCACCTTTGTTTATCTTTATCTTTCGTTTTAGGTTGATTTTTTAAAATTTTTTGTGTCAAAGTTGTGAAGTGCAGCCAAAATGGTGTCTAAACGATTCATTGCTTAGGAGGCAGCTCAATTTTTGATGGAATTGCCTGACGATAGCAATGTTAGTGAAGAAACTAGTGGTAATGAGGGGGGTTGTGGAAGATATCGAGAACACTCGTGACAGTGATTTTAAAGCACAACCGAGTACATCAACAGGTAGGTGTGGTCACAGTATATGTGGATGTAGTGCTAGTGGACAAAATTGTAAGTGAAGCAAACGTTGAGCAGCAGTCTATGCATACTGATTCTTATTGATAAACAGTATGCTATTTATTATGGACCAACAGATTTACAACTTGACGTTCAAATGGTTGAGTTCTTTTATTTGCTGTTTCCTGCCAATTTGGTGACTCTCATAGCACAGTAAATCAATCTTTATGCTAATCTGATGAAAAATGCTTCTGGTGCTGTTGAGTGGGATAGACACTACTGAGGAAGAAGTTATAGCATTCATTGGTATGTGCTATATTATAGGACTTCACTCTCCAAAAGACAGAAATGAATTGCCAGTGACACATCTGCTTTTCAGAACATTCGCTATTGATGTTATTGTGCTGGAATGGGTGTCATAACAGATACCACCAGAATATGTTTTCTGCACCATAGGGTGAGTAAAAACATTCCTGGTTTCTTGTTCTGCATGAAACTGCATTTGATTGTCAGTGTCAGCCTATTATGTATTTGTGATGAGTTCAGGTATTTGGACAGAAGAATAAATGCATCAGTTAGAACTAAATTGAATTTTATTTCACTAAAACATAAACACTCTCTGGCTGTGTCCTATACATCCTCAATATTTTTTGTGTAATATTTTGAGAAAAAAAAGAAACAACATAACTTTTACTATTTTTACTAATTTTTTCATTGACTTTTTTCCTCAGCTAGCAGGAAAAGTGTAGATTATTTCCCTTGTTAAAAGTTGTCTTCCCTTTGAAGCAAATAATTATTGCTGATTGATTCTCCATTCACTTTCCTACAAGAATAAATATACTTTTGCCAACACTGGTGTATTACATTAATTATTATTTAATAAATTCAGAGGTAGATGATTTTTTTACAAAATTAATTAAATAGTTACGGAAGTCAATTGGTTAATGCATGTAGAAAACAGCTCTAATAAACATACACCTTACACTCTTCAGCTAATGGAGAAATCTATGGTTGAAAATTCCTTTACATATTGCTTTGAACCTTGAAAGAGCAGAACTTGAACTATTAGTAATCTAAGCATAACTTAGTTAAATTGTTTTCATTAATAGTCTCTGTAAGAAGGAGAGTTACATATGAATTACAGATGTTAAATAAATATGTCATCTATACGTGGCTCATTTAAGTGATCCAAATCATTTGCTTTTGAAATCTTGTGTTAAACAAATGCATTTCTCAATTACTGAACAAATGCCCTGTACTAATTTATTCATATTACCAATATCATAAAAGCACTAATAGTATATAGATATGATTTTTTCAGCTTGTAATAAAATTAGACATTTTTGGGAAAAACAGATACATGTGTTTTGCATTCTTGATAATCTCTTTTATTAATGTTAGTTGTAAATCTGCAAGTGGGCCTATTGTCAGTATAATCTGACACACATTATTTATCAAGCCTTGTAATTTGATGATTTTCAGGGGGGTAGTTATTGACAGCAGTATTTTAGCAGATAAAACTGGTGATTTCTTTTTAAAGATTATGTTCACACTGTTTTCTCTCCAATATCATTATTGTATAACTATTGACCTCCATCAACCATAACTTTTGTACATGCTCATACATCTTGGGCAAACTATTCCATAGACATCATTTAAATTAACTTTTACCTAGCCCTCATCAAAATATTGTTTTTAATTAATTTAATTGCTTAACAGAAAGATTAATAATGAACAGCATGCATAGTTATTAGTGATGATACGTGGTACTTATGTGTTCCTATCTTTGCCTTTCAAAAAAGATGTGCTAGTAAATGAACTGGAAAGAGCAATGCTTGTGATAATTACTGTCTACTTACTTGCTTTTGCCAATCTATCACTTTAAAGTTGTAAACTTTCTCACCCTGAATGCTTATGCACCAAAAATGACTGGCTGAGACAAGTGACATGTTTTCTCTTAACCGAATGAGTCCTGCCTGTGTTCACTACTTTGCAGAAATAACACTTCTGATTTAACATACTATATATACAAAATGTAATTCTGATTTAATATACTATATATATACAAAATATAATATAGTTTTGTTGATTAAAGATCACTAAGTATATAACACACATTTTGCATGTGAATCCTTCATTACCTATTTATCATTCACACATCATTCATGTACATACAATTTTCACAGTATTTGCTTAGCCACACACATGTCATTTGCACACATACAATGTTTACAGTATTTGCTTAGCCACATGTGACATTTGCGCACATACAATGTTTACAGTTTTGCATAGCCATACGTGCGCCATTTGCACATGTAAAATTTGTTTACAGTGTTTACTTAGACACACACACATCATTCACACACAATGTTGATAGTATTGCTATGCCATAAGATGGAAAAGTTCCTTATTAAATCTTATATTTGTTTAGGTTAAAGTTGAATAATCTATGCTAATAATTTGTTCCACACTATTTATCATAACATCTCTTCAACAATAAGCTTATGTTCATCTAATTTAGGGCACAAGCCTTCCCAGGGAGAACTTTCTACCCCCCATAAATATGCCTAACTCTTGATCTGTTCAAAAGTGATTAAAAAAGTGTAATCTTCAAATTTGCTTGTCAAAACTGGCAAAAGGACACCAGTGTAATTTAGATTCTTAGCAAGTAATTTATTTGAATAATTGTGAAAGAACTGTCCAATTTTGTAAGCATTTTACCAATAATAAGTTTACTATTCTTTGTCTCTGATTTTTTTTAAAATTTAAAAGTGTTGTTGAAATTATTTTTTTCAAAAATCTTACTGTATAGATGGATTTCACTTTAAGGTTGAGCATTGTAAATATGCATGTTTTTGTCTTCAACATTTGATGATTTATAAATTCATCTAGCTTTTATATTTTTCAATCTGCTTGCATTTTGTAGGCAATAGTTACATTGCTATCCCCAAAAAGGTGTTAAGTTGTTTTGGCAATGAATGTTTGACTCTACAATGTTTTGAGTGTTACCAATAGTAAAAGAAAAACTAGTGTACTTTCATAGGAATTATCAATAGAGTCTGATGTGTCAAAAATGGACATGGTATAATTTATGAAAAATATATTTTGGGAGAAAATCCACTGATGAAACACAAAGCAGATCTGGATAAGAGGATGAAGAATATAGACAGTGACTAAGAAAAATGCAAAGTATCTGTTTTGATTAGCATTTAAATGTTTTGATGGAAAAGATTGACATATGATTCAAGCATAAGGATTAAATGAACACTTGTGTGTTCCTAACTGAAAACTGCACAATATGTCATCACATTTATGATACTATTATTTCCTTAAATAACTTTCACATTTCTCTTTCTCTCTCTTTTAACCATTCTCTCTCAATGGAGTACACACATTTGCAGTTGCTTGCCTTATTTTCTCTTTAATTAAACCCTATTAATGAAAGAACATTCCAAACATTTTTATTAATGACAACTGATATTCATATCTGCTAAGTTATAGTAAAACTTTCAAAGAAACCACATCACATTGCATTCACTTGGAGAAGAGGAAAACCACCAAAAACTATCAATATAGAAAAGGATTCAATTATTTAAATTGAATCATTACATTTTCTTTTAAGCTGATATATATGTTGCATATATTAATATAATCTAAGCAAAGCAATAACAAATCAGAGTGAATACTACAAACACATTAGGGGAGAAAAATCAGATACTGGCACACAGTACTGTTCTGATCACTGAGTATATATTTTCAGAAAGAAGTAATTTTTTTTTTTATACGTTCAAGGAAAACTTAAGAAATGCAAAATACTTCAATAGTATTAGTGAAACGTTTTATAAGTTTAATAAACCTCCATTGTCTTATGACTCCAAAGAATTACTATTTCCCAACAAAGATGCTTAGAGGTATAAAGATATCATTTATGGGATAAATTAGTTAACAATTATCTGGATGGAAGTCATTGGGAGAGAAATATGTTCTGCTGAAAAAATTTATCCCATATTGGACCCAGTCATACTTACATGCTATTTATGACAAGTAAACTGGTGAAAGCTTTTAAATCCAGAACATAACCCGACTAGAGCAGGTATACCTTTCCTACTTATGTAACATTATATTAGCTGTAACATTTCAAGTATTCACAGTACTAAAAGTCTTGGTGCGCACGCACACACACAGCCTAGAATGAAGAAACTGCCAAATCAGCTACAAGTGAGGTCTGACTACAAACAAATCTAGTGGCAAATAAATTAAAAAAAACACTTCAAACACATCAGAAGTTTTTCATGAAAACAAAAAATACGTAGAACAAGGAAAATAGTACTCAAAAGAATAAACAAATATAGGAATTTGAGGTAAATATATATACTGTATTATAATTTGAAATCTGAAAGCAAGAACAAAGAGGAAAATGTATTTAGCTATACTTTTAACACAAGAAAACGTCATTGTAACAAATGTAGAAATATATGATTCATACAAAAGAACAGTGTATAAATATGTTTACTGCTCATTACGATGCCAACAATAAAAATTCAATGCTATATAAATTATAATGGGAGTATGACATGATAGAAACTATGAAAATGAAATTATTAATCTCCCATTGTGTATGATGCACAAGAAACAAAAAATACAGTTGTTAGACAACGTTTATACAATTGAACATCGAAGTTCCTGTATGTCTTAGGACATCAATAAAGATGAACCTCCCTTGAGAGCCATATTTAAGCCTAGAATTGCTGTACTGCTGATACAGTTTTGACATCATGCAATCACAAAGTTACCAATTGATAAATGCACAAAATTAATTATATTCTGTGATCAATCGGCATTTAAAACAAGCAGGAGTAGAAAAATCTATATTAGCAAACTGACAAGATCATTAAAATAGCTAGGTAATATAACTATATTAATTATATAATACTTTTTTAAAATTTAAAAAATCTCGAAGACTAATATTGTTAATTGCAAAATCTATTGAGTAACCTTTGACAGAAGATACACAATTGAATGATGATTATTTTTTAAAGTCAATTTCAATACAACTAAGAGGGTATCCTAGATCTGAACCTATGATGTCTAATGGTTTATTGGTTTATTAGGCAATGAGGACTTAGGTCAAATATCACTTCATTTACTTGTTTGTTGCTAACTCAGTATCTGCAACATAAACTATTTTTTTGTTGGTTTTTTTTTTTTGAGAAAGCAGTGAATAAAGATTTACTATTATGTTATTTTAACTTAGAGGCAGACATTAATTATTATAATGTAAGCATTAGAAAAAAACTAAAAGCGTGAACAGTAACTTTATGAAATGCAAATTTTGTAACACTCCTGAACGATATATCTAACTGTCCTCATGCTACTATAGTGAAAACATGGCTTGTGCTGGCTCACAAATAAATTCCACTTTTCTGCCTGTTCACTTAGCTGCTTAAATAAAGTTTGTGGCCATGCATTTATTAAACTGATTGACTTAATGAAATTATCATCTGTAACTATTCAAAGTTTATACAAACTACAAACAATTCCAAGTGAAAAAGTGTATTTAAGCAGAACTACAAATAATACAGGCACTCCTCACTTAATGTCCTAACCTGCTTAACAACCGCTCAGACTTACAACCAGCACTCTAAATCACCTTTCTCAGTCTTAGTCTCATTCTCGCAGTCAGTCATTCACAAAAATGATTACTTATCGACCAATTTGCTTAACAACCAAGTTGTAGGAACGGAACTCGGTCATTAAGTGAGGATGCCTGTATTTGATTAGATCAAGTCCACCCAGTCTACAAGCTTATGTAATGTAATTAGTTATGATATGGAATCATTTGATATTGTATTTAATTTGGCTTGAATTATTCAGAAAGCCCTTTAACCAAATATAAATGAAACAAAAAAATATTTTGGTCTGAAAGAATTCTTGAACACTAAGAGATTAATCTACACATCCAGAACAAAAACTTCTAATAGAGAAAGAAAATAAAACATGCATATAGAGAGTTCATTAACCAAACATTTTTCAGCCACAGCCACTGTCTGTCTGACAAAATGCAAATCAAAAACTGTCAGATGAATGGTGTATCTCATCTTGGTGAAAAAAGAAACAGGCCTGAGAAAAAAGCAAGAGACCAACACAAAATATCTTTGTGTCTGAGACTGAATGTCACTGACACCGTGACAGGTTGCTAGACATGTGGTAAATTACTGTCATCTGCTACTCTTCCTTGTCAGCAGGGCCTGACTGAATGAATAAATAAATACTTGTGATTCAAACTAAGGCAACATCTGATCATTGATACACACGTATCATTTTTTGTTTCTGTTGTACATCATTGCAACTATGTAATGTTACATGCAGTACCTATTTAGTCAAATAAAATTAAAAAATATATTTTTTTAAAGATTCAAAACCAAGTGTGAGCATTTTACTACCACATCCACTATTTACATTCTTATACTACTTGCAGTACACTGGTATCCTTATTCCCACCCATAATTCAACACAAGGAAATAATTAATGTGGCTTGTTTAGCAACCACAGTAATAAATATCATTATATATTTATAGTAATTAATAAACAGTAGATAACATTAAAGAATTTAGTCTCCAAAATGTGTAAAGTTCATGCCCAAAAACTTTTGAGAAGGATAAATAAATATCATGATCTTTCAAAACATCATCACCACCCTCCACCGAAAAAATATATCAAGAAAAAATAAAATACTTTTCCACAGATTATCATGATTATAATTTTCAACTGGTTGAAAAAGGCCACAGTTTTTGAAGAACTGTGTAAAAACTAAAAAGTCATAAAACTATGTTTCCATCATACATAAATCTGAGTAAATGGATTTACATGAAAATCTCTCTCTCTCTAAAACAAACAGGCTTGTCTAGAGTCTTCACAACTACAATGTCTTGATAAATAAACCATTTAAAATTTTACCCAATCACTAATCAGCATTAACATATAAAGCTACAGAATTCTCTGTTAGTCCAGAATTTGTATTGGACATTACAAACATATAAAGGTCACATTTACTTTCACAAACTGTTGTAAAAATATAATTCTGTCACTTCAATGTTATAATGAATGCAATTTTGGAATTATTAAAGCATAATAGTTAATACATAATGCATATTGATAACACCAGTGAATGACAAATACAAGTGAAGACCACATAATATATGAAGTGAAATAAAACCATTTTAATATATGCAATAAAGCAACCATAACATCCATCTCCTGTTGGTACATCAATACTTATTAATATTGATACCACTTTTTCTGACTGACATCCATTCTGGAATAATATTTATCATATTATATTATTAACCTTATTAAATTTATAGTTTTGTTGGTTCATGGCTTGCAAAAGCAGAAGTGTCACAACATCTTAACTGCTGAACTATACTTGTGAGCACATCGTCCCTGCTATAATATTAGGTTCCAAGCTACACCAAAAAAGCTATTCAAGTCTAGCTCTTTGAAGAGTTGTGTATATATATATAGTACTAATATACCTTGGACTAATAAATAATTTCCCATTACTACTTATTACTTCCAAACTACCTGCATTTATGTCACATGTACTGTGAAGCAGTATTTTATGTGGAGGGTTTAGTGGTCCACATTTGGAAAAAACTCAAACAAACAGGTTTTGTAGTGACATTTCAAAGTAAGCTAAAATAAGTTACTATTTTAAGATAGCACCTTCAGGGGTATATATAAAAAATATTGCACAGGGTTATGTAGTTATGAAATATCATTTTGTACAGTTTTAGGGTACTGAGTTTCTTAACTTAAATGTGCTCAGACATTTACAAAGCCATGAAAACTGTTCACTATTTATAAAACAGTAATTTGCTATACTGCTATACTAAAGGTATTATTATGATTCTGTTTATCCAAACTGCTGCTATGTAGAATCAAAATATGCAAGAGCAATATGATGATGGTGAATAAGTGGCACCTCCTCTAATTAGCTCATAAAACACTGCAAGACAAACAACTATCGCTACTGCTAATATTAGTTTAAAAATAATTAATGCTTATTTTCATTACCATATCTGTACCTAAGATACATATTTGTTAACAAGAAAAGAATAAAGAAGCTGATGAATTCATAAACAAAGCACCTACTTTCTTCAGCAAAAATAAAAATTAAAAAAAAAATTTGCTGTAGATGACTAATGCAGCAATAATTTGCTATGGGTTGTTATACAGTGGTACCTCGCATAACGAACACAATTCGTTCCAGCAGTATGTTCGTTATGCGAGGTGTTTGTTATGTGAAACACGATATCCCATAGACTTCTACAGGAAATCGTGCAATCTGTTCCACATCGCTGCGAAAAATCAAAGAAATTAGGGGAAAATGAAGACAGGGCAGTGTTCGGGGGGGTGGGGGGGGGGTGGGGGAACACTAGTAATGACACTCACCAAAGCAGGGTATGATGTTAGGTGTTGATGAGGTAAGATGTTAGGCATTGATGAGGTGAAATGGAGGTGGGATGAGGAGGACACACACTTATGTACAGTTCACACAGATGGCAAAAACACAATAAATCAAGGAAAAAAGGACAATCGAGGACAAACATGCCCTGCCTTCATCTGAGCCATGCAAGACACGATTGGCCGGATTCGGCCATTTATTCACGGGAACTGTGATGTTTTCACGGCATACATACGGTTTGTTATGTGAAACAAGTTCGTTATGCGAGTCACATGGGCGTTCGCAGCGGTGTTCGTTATGCGGACCGTTCGTTCTGTGAGGCGTTCATTATGCAAGGTACCACTGTATTTACTTTTATGACTGAAGCAAGCTTAGCAGGTCAGACAGAATAAGTAGAAATTTACATCTTAATTTTAAAATTAAAATGTTATAACTAGCAATCATATCATGCAATAATTTTGATGTATGTAAATTTAATTATACAATTATCAGTTTAAATAAATGAAATGGCAGACAAAACACAATGACCTATCTTCTATTCATCCTCTTGATTTGCATGATTCACTTGAAATGTATGAAGATTTCATGCTGCCATAACTTCATTCAGATCAAATAAATCTTTAAAAAGTAAATGAGACCTATCCAAGCTATTGAAAGACATCATAAATTTATTTATAACACAAGTGATACTATGTAAAGACAATTAATTTCATAAATTTATTTAGAGCAGCCAAAAATATTACCAAATAAATATAGTCCAATAAATTGGCAAGTTCCTTAACAATCTTATTATAAATATAATTGTAATATATAGTCAACTGTAAGATAATAAAGTATGAAAATTAAATTAAAGAAAAGTTAAATCACGAACGGTTTACCGCTAAATTTTACTTCTCTGACTTATGATGATAATCAAAATATTTTAAACTGTAATTTTCATTTTAAAATAATTTCAAATACCATATGCTAGTAAATAAAAATTGTTTTCATACTTCATGTTTAATGGAGGAAAATGTTTCTAACTGTAACAACTTTTAGGAAAAATAAAGCATATCAAGTCTTGTTATGACTAATTACTATAATTACAATACCATTACTTAACAGATGGCAGTTTTTGAAACAGCTTTTAAATAAATTCATGTGCAGTTTTAACAACTTTGTTCTATTAAAGTGAAACAATTTTACTTAATCACATTGTCATATACAATACTATTACAATTTGTACTATCAAATGTGTGTGTGTGTGTGTGTGTGTGAACTCTTATGAATTGACCAAATCTTCACTATACAGATTGTTAATGCTTCAGTAGATGAACTTATCAAGCTGGATTTATTTATACTATATTTTTGTACTGTTTATTGTTAGAAACAAGATTACATGTGCAAATAACTGTAATGTAAGCATTTGTTCAAACACTTTTTCATTATAGATTAACAATATTAACTAAAGTATTTAATTTTTTTTTTAAAGTCCTCTTACATTAGATCTTTAAATACTGATTTATACAGATAGGTAACAAAGTCTGATACCATATAAATATGTCTGGGAAATTAATGATGCATTTGTTTCTGTCATCTGGGCCACAAAAGTATTTTAAATATGCATCTGAACAAAGTGTAGCAGGGAATTCAGTGATGATGTGATAAAGGCACTAGTTCTTGCCCTTACCACTAAGATTTTTTTTGAATGATCCTCTTTTGCTCCAAACCTCAAGAAAGGTGAGCTTAACAATAACAGAAATGATTATGTCACAAGTGCTTAGAGCTCCTGAAGAATTAACACGAATAAATGCTCATTATTATTAAATGCATTAATAACAACAAAACAATTAAACTACTGACCAAAGAAGTAATGAAATGTAGCAGTATTAGAATACCCACCACACTCACCAATTTGGTCTAATAGGTCTTTACTTAGGACTGAAAGGATATAAATATATTTTAAATTATTATGATAAGAGTTCTAATATAACTTATTTAGTTTTCATTTGAATCATCCTTAAAAAAATAACATTTGACAGATGCTATACATGCAATATTATGTTTCCAAATTCATCCATTTCATCATCTTGCTCATGAACTCCTAAGGATGAATTGGCAGAGAAGGAAATGGTAACCTCTGACTCTTCTTCACCATCTTGAGAACTTTCTGATACATGCCGACTATCACCAAGTCGAAGTCGTTCTAAATGGATAGAAAGATCGCGCTCAGTGGTAGCATTGGTAGGTGGACTTTCTGATGGTGTCTGGGGTGTTAATGGTGTGTTGTAGGGTGTTGGTGGAGACAAGGACTGATCGCCTGATCTGTCTCTTTGTCTAATAAGAATGGGTACTTGAGTTGCAATGGTGGAGAATATTGCATTGGCTTCATGTCCATCAGCAACAGGTCGGTCACATTCTGAGGAAACATTGCCAAGATCATTCAGTGAAACACCAATTTTCAACCCAGCAATTCCTTTCTTACCAGGGATGTTAATCAGGTCACGTTTGATACGCCGTTTCTTTGTACGGTCATTGTTCCGGCACTGAACCATGTTTTCAAAATCAATGACATACAGAAATCCAGCAATCAACAGTTCACAATATCTGTCTCCATTCTTGTGATGGGCTTCAAGATCTAAACTAGTGCGAGCATCATACTGCCACCAGCCATTAACACCCTCATAGTACCACTGGTATCCCTCATCAAAAACTACAGTCTGATTTATATCATCACATTGCAGCAGATTGGGACGCAAGAAAAAGTCAGGTGGAATTTCTTGCCGACACAAGGCACAGCGCCGGTTTCGACTAGCTACACCTTTTACACAAAGGAAGCAAAATATATGTCGGCATGGCAGTTGGACTGGATGAAGGCTGGGTTGAAGACATACTGCACATTCTGGCGTGGAAGTTGGCTCATCTGCAAAAAAAAATAAAAAAAAAAAATAGTTTATTTGATGTTATTTTAAAAATGTTATTAACTATATATATTAATATATTGATACCTGAAGCCACAGATTCATAAATTTTAAAAAATCTTTAACATGACAATTAATTATTTAAATATATATGGACAACATATACCCCTTCAAATGAAAGTTAAGAAGAAAAGAAATCTCAAACAAACTGAAATTTAAAAACAACAAAGAAACAGAATTTGCTTGTAATTTTATACAATAACCAATTGATGAATAAACTTTAAAAGTGCCTACAAATAATTAGTAAACAGTTTTTTTTTATGATTAAGAGGATGTATGGTGATTAGTTTTATTTAGAAATGAATTATAGCTAAGGTGAAAACAGAAAAGACTTTCAAGCTGTCTTTCAAATAAAGTCTTGAGATTATTTTGAATTATCTGCTACAAGTACAACATAGAGGATATTTATTTGAAACCATTCACCTCCACCCCACCCCTAATCTAAACTAACCCTAACCATTGAAAACAAAATGAACCCTAATTCTAGCCTGCAATTAGAATATTTTAAATATTTCTGATTTGTATGTGTGTGAGAGAGAATGCATGGGTATGACCTATTACTAATAGTATTACTATTAGTATTAAATCATCACCAACATTAATCATACAGAGATATATTCCATAATATTAATAATACTTAATAGTATACATACTCTTGAATATTCATATGGCAAAAGAATTCTATATTCTATTAGCAAATATTTTAAAGATCTATTTATTAATTTATAATTTATATCAATACTTGCTAGTAATAGTAAAATATATATTTTGCATTGAATTAAAGTTAAGCAAATTTATAGAGCATAAAATGGTTAATTAAAAATTGTTTTCAGTATTAAAAAAAATAATATTTAACAAAAAATGAGGGTTCACTATAACTAAAGTTGTAAAAGACATATTAAATTATTTTAATTTTTAGTGGAATTCAGTAACTCACTAAATCAAATGACAGTGATACAGTTTGAAACAAAGTACACGTAATATATACTAATAATAGACTATACCTTAATTTTAATAAAATATGTTTTCTAGAATAGTAGAAATGAATATAATGAAGCTATCTAGTAAGTAGTATCAGAATAGTCTGACTGCACCTAACTCTTTATAATAGTGTTATTAAATAGTAATGGTATGCAAAAATATTGTTTTAATTAAAGGAATCTTGTAGATGGTACGCACAAGTCATTAAACTTACATATCTTGTGTGATGATCATCATGCTGAAATAATACTAATAGGTACAAATATAACTCTATGAAATTATAATATCTTTATTGATTAGTAAGTTGCAAAAGAAAGAAAAGTAACAAAACTATTAAAAAATATTCTTCCAGTCCCTCACAACTATTACACTATCATACCTTTTCATCTGCTCCCACTAGTTTCGAATGATTTACAGTACTTTATAGTCACTAAGTCAGTCTTCTGGGAGTGAACAGGTAGAAATATTTCCAAATTCATAATTCAAATATAAATAAATGAATAAACAGTATGAGCACAGTCACAGATTACTTCTTGTTGTATAGGCCTAAAGTAACTTACAATCACTTTAAGATGAACATGTAATATATATCTATATCTATAAAATGTTTATGATTTCTATTGTATTGATAATATAAATATATATAAAGTCTGTATATATATATTTTTTTAAAGTACAAATATATATATACACCAATGCCTCTACTTTTGTATTACTATTATAAGTATTATCGTAAAGAATTAATTAATAATACTTTTAATACTTTAATAGTGAGTACCATAACATTCACTATCAACGTCAATTAAAAAAAAAAGGTGTTTTGATCCATAAATGACGAACCTAGAACTGTTTCATCTTTATCATCAAAGTGACCATTGATGTTGTACTTTAATGATGGTTGCGTTTTTTGCTTTTTTTGTTCTTTCAACTCTTCGTCTCCATCCATTGTATGTGATGTTGATTGATTATTACTGACTAGTTGGACTCCATTATAAATTTACAAGTAAAGCTATAATAACTTTCGTAATTAATTTTAAAGAAAGTATTATTGTTATTAAACAAATATAGCATTCTATTTATTAATATTATGCATATTTATAGGATATATTTAAAATGTTCTGAAATAAAACTTTTTATGAAGTCATTTCCGTCTTTGTAATCTGGCAAAATGGCGGAATTTGATCTAACTCCCAAACTGTGCTTGTATTTGGACCGACATCTAGTGTTTCCTCTTCTTGAATTTTTATCAGTCAAAGAGGTATGTTTATTAAATATTCATCAGTCATTTTTTTCTGTCAATTTTTTAGATTGACATATCTGTCATAATATTTTTGTCTCACATGTGGAATACACGTGGGTTTTGTTGATTTCGTAGGGTAGATTTAGTACTATTTTCCGACTATGTATCATATATTAGGCATTTATATCTATATGATATTAGTTTACAATTTAAAGCATAAAGAAAAAAATTCATAAAAAGTGCACTAAAACGAAAATAATTATTTTTAAAAGTCAAACCTAGCTCACCCATAACAACTGTTTAACACTGACAGTATGCCCTATTATTTATAGGTAGTCCCACTCATTCTTTTCTACTTCATAAAGTATAAATATTTTATGCTCAAAATATGTGTACTGTTGAAATAAGTGTGTGTACAAAAAATTGTGATGATAACTACAATACTTTTTGAGATAATCATTAGTTTAGTGTCATTATTTGTGGTCAACTTTTTTTAGACGTAATGAACGTGTGATTTTCCAACTTCCAAGTTTATTACAAAATATAAACCACACTAAAAAACAATCCAACAATTCTAATAAACATAGTCACATACAACAAGAAAAAACAGATATAAATTACAATGCAAAATTTACTTTTCAGTTTATTATAAATTGCAAAAGAAAATGGGCTTTTGTTTCATAAAATTGCTCGCAAAACGCAACAAAAAGGAACATTTTTGGCATCATAACATATGCAAATGATGAACAAAGTACAACCAAAATGCATATTATTAAATCATTTACTATTTAGTTAATGCCTATTTTTTCCCAAAAGGCATTGTAAAGAAAATGTGGAAATTATTGGATGCTGAAAATGACCTTTTCAGCAAATTTTAACAAAGAAAGGTCATTAACGGTCATATCTCAGAAACTATACATTAACACAGTTATGGTTTACATATCAAAATGACCAGTAAATAGTCCTTCTACATGTATAAAGATAATTTCTGTTTAATCACATATTAAGTTACATTTTTCATTTTACTGTACAATTTTTGTTTACAAAGAAAATTAAAACAGATAAATGATCACATCTTAGAAACTATACATAGCACAGTTATGGTTCACCTATTAAAATGATCAACAGGGAGTTATCCATTTATCTAAAGACAGATCAGTTATCTATGTTTTATCTGAATTTTTATAATAAAAACTTTTTTATTTAAAAAATCTTAAAATTGTATACTTGGTATTCTTTATCATATATAATTCATAGATATAAAAACATCAACACATACTATTATTAATTGTAACAAAATAATAAGTAATACATATCTTTATGTTTTGAAAGTTTTGTGACAAATTAAAGCATTGAAATATAATGAAAATATGTATGGATAACTTTATTCTAAAAATCTATCCACGTTTACATGAATTAAGTACACATGATATTTAATATAATAATAATGTACACTATAAATATAATTTAATTATGTGCTTTTATTTGCAACAATGAAAATGCATAACACAGATTCAAATATTAATCAAGTACATATTTTTATAAATAGATAATCCTTCATGAAATGCATTAAAGTCAACAGCTGTCCAGGTTCTTCTGTTGGTTGTCTCCATTGTTAAACCCCATTTAAATACAAACTTAGCATCCACATCATCACAGTCCATGCTATCATCCCACTTAAAATGTATTCTTATTTCTATACAGTTCCATAATTATTATCTTAGCACTGTTTGTACTGTGAACTTTTAGTTCCTCACCAATGAAAAATCTTACTACAATTAATAGGCCTAATTAAATAATGTGAAAACTCTAGGCTGTTCTAGTGTTCATCAACCAGTTTTTCATTTATTAAAAGAAAATATACAAGAATTATTGATGAATCTGCTGTCTTTAATAATTAAATAATGTAATATAAAAGTCCTCATGCTAATTTATTCTTCATTTATGTACCACCAAAGAAATTAAAAGATTGTGAAACCAAAACAAAGGCAGAAGCTTGACAAATTTTAAAAATTAAGAGGAAAACATTATGTTCAAATTCAAAACAGAACAGGTTAAAATTATTTAAAATTTATGTATATAAAAACATTTACTAAATAAAATATCTTAGTATTATTATAAATCCACTGCATGAAAAATGAAATAAACATTTCACAGACCCAAGTGTTTCGGTTGTTTACTATTTTTGCATCAAGAGTTATCTTTTCTTTTTTAAATTATTGTTGTAAGAAAACGATTTTTTTCTAAATAATGAGATTACCATCATGTCTAAAATTAATTAAGTAAATAAAATAATATATTTAAATACGGTCTGCAACTTCAAAATATATATTAAAGGAAATAGCACTTTAGCAGTCAAACTTTCGTGATAGAGTGACGCACCGACTAACCTATTTTCAAACTACGGAAGCGATAGTGATGATGAAGACAAAATTAATAATTCTGCTTTAAAAATAGAGATATGTTTATAGATAAAATAATCACAGAGTACAGTAATCATTATTAAATGCTTACAGAAAGATCTTACTGATAAGAGGTTTCATCTGTTTGTATAAACTAATAAAGTGTCAGAAAAATCAGCAGTAGCGTCATCACGCGTTTCGCACATAGAAGTAATGACTGAAATGGGATGCGTACTAAGGGTTTTTAATTTAGCATATCTTGCAGGGGTCACTAATCGAGGACTATGGCATATCATTAGAAAGATGTTGAAATTCCTCAGAACATGATATTTTTTTCATTATTTTGTGATAAATATTTCTTCTGAAAAATGTATCGTGAACTTTTTAGTTTGAAAATTTATTTGGTTATTCGCATCAAACAAATGTGAAAAATATATGAGTGTAAAGAGTTAACTGTCCTCTATTTAAACGACCAATCAGTTTTGGGATTACAAAACCTTGCAGGCTCCGCTTTCTTCTTAAAACTTGGTACCCAAAAAAGTGAATTTTACTTTTTCGACCCTGAGGCAACATTTGACCCATTTTTGTTGCAACCCTAAGGTACTTTTGTCAAAGTTTATGGATACTATAATAAAATTCATAAAAAACAACAAAACTGTTCAAAAGACAAAACATTGATCTTTATTTTCATATAAAAATGGTTAGTTGAGGTTTAATCAATTAATGTGAAGAAAACTGCTCTGGAGTAAAGTTTAGCAAATTTGTGTGCGTTTGCGGGTTTTTGCCCACAAAGCGGTGGCAGTGGGATTACTTGCTATTAATATAAGTCACTAACTCAACTAAGCTAATCTAACAATTATGCAGTAATTAATACTATATCATATTCATAGATAGCTGCTATTATAATATTCAGAATATACTTTTAGTTTTAGATAATCAGATATGATTGATTTCTTTTATTGTTGATAGATGCACCGAAGAATTGATGGTGAAACTTAGGCATGTTAGTTGTTACTTGTTGGTAGGTGTAGCAAAGTATGCCTTAATACTTTCTAGAACTACTTTAGTACTTATTTAGCATCTCATACATAGTATTAAAAAGAAAACAAAGGCAACAAATATGTATAATATAGCTGTAATTTATTTGCTTTTTTTAAAGGTCGTACTAGTCTTATAGAAAATGCTTATATAAACGCTATTTTTGCACTGAAATTGTGTTGAAGCAATGCAATTTTGCTTATAAAAAAAACTGTATATTGCTATTTCATTTGTAGTAATAATTAGTAATTTAGTTTTTAAACAAACCATAATATAAACAGTGTGATCATCTGGATAGCATACTGATTTCACTTTTTTCAATTGAGTGAAATTACAAAAGTTAGCTGTAGCCTAATGTTGGTGATCATATGTCATTAAACATAGGTCCAGTATAGTTTTTAGTTTCAAAATCAGTATATTGATTCAGTGCACCTAATTAATATAGACATAAGTGATTAACCAGAAATTGCAAGATTTCTATTTAAAATCACAACAAATGAACTAGTACTGAACTAGAGACTAATGAACACAAATTAATTGTGAAGTCAAAATGTGCTTGATATAGGCTAGAACTAAAATACTGTGGATTAAAGTCAGCATTTAAAATATAAACAAGAAGTACATACTAAAAACAACTTAATTTCTTTGCTTGGTCTTGCAGAATTTGCTTATTAATGCCTACATGAATAATTATGTGCCAGTTTGAACGGTATGCAGCTATCATAAAAATAAATTCTGTTGTGTTTTGTTTTCATTTTTAAACTAAGTATGTTGATTTAAACTCACATTTGAACTATAGAAAACCCACTCTTTGACAAGCAATGACTGAAGTCAATCAGAATTATTTTGTGTTCATATGCCTTGGTAGAATGAGTGAAAATTGAAAAACAACAATTGATAAACCTCACTGGTTGCATCACTAAATTGTCATTTATATTAACACATATGAGCTTAGATATAAAAAATCGTGTATCATTACTATCAGCATTATTTGCTGTAGGCCTGCTACTTTTTAATAAGTGTACTGTGCACTATTCAGAGCCATCCGCAGTATATTGAATATACAACTACCGAAAGAAAAATGCATATGATATATTCACTTCAGCAAAGAAAATATATTGTTTTATCTGTATTCCCCCACTTATGACATTAATTTCATCTGCCATGGTTTGCATTTCTTTAAGAATAGATTCCTGTATTATTCTTATAATAGTAACTAATAGTATTTAATCAGTTTTTCCCCCACAACATTTTTATAATAATCCATACCTGTTTTGTAATTCTTTTATGAAATATTTATTTTATTTTTTTTATAAAATCTCTTTTCTAGGAAAATACTTTTTGGTAATAGTATATAATTCTTAAAGTGATATTGATGGAAACATGTTAACATTTCTTTTTAAAAAAATATGATTTTAATTATGTTTTAACTTCAGGTAATGTTTTTCAAATTGATCCTAATTTTTATATTTTTGTATGTGACCTTTAGCTGTATGATGAAAAGGACATGTTGAAAGGAAAGCTGGAATTGCTTAGCAACACCAACATGGTGGACTTTGCCATGGATGTTTTCAAAAACTTATATCCTGACCAGCGTGATCCAGTCTGTAAGTAGCATTGTAAAAATAATTAATATTTATATCAAATGTGTCATATTTTTAATAACACAGTAAAGATGTGCATATTGCACTTAGTAAATACTGTTTAAAAATATTGAGTCAGTCTTTGATGATTACATTTAGAAGTCTCTGCAATGTTTATGTGTTACATTATTCAACACAGCTCTGCGAGAAAAGCGCCAAGAAGTGGTGACACAGTTAAAGAGTTTGCAGGCAGAGACTGACATCATAACCAAGATCTTTGAAGAGCCAGAAGTCCAGCGCCAAATTCAAAGCTCAAGGTAAGTGTGATATTTTTGAAAATATGTATTTTTGATTTGGTATTTAAAATTTTCGAATTTCTAGTCATAGGAACCAATTTTAGTTTTCTTATATTCATTGTAATAAATTTGTAAATTTCAGTTTTGTGATATTCTTTATAGGATTTCTGATCTTCATATTTTTTATAATTTTAGATAAATGTAAGTTTTTATTTAGGAATGTTGTAAAAAAAATTTTTGTTAATTTAGAAAAAAACAACAACTTTTTATAGATCTTACTTCTAGTGTTAAACAATGCATGCTTATTGAAGAATAATATCTTGTTAATAACATTTTAAATTTACAGTATTTTTTCCTCTGGTCTAATGGACATGACTAAAATATAGGTTTTATATAAAATAATATATTTAAATAATTTATAAAATAAAATCTATACCTGATATTCTAAAACTAACAACTGATATTGCTTTCTCATAACAAAGACAACATATATTCCAAATTTTATTAATGTAGATTGATAAATATATTTTTTAAAATTTTCCTTGCAGTATTCTGGTTGTATAGAAAATAAAAAAGATGGTACAGTGAGGATGTAAAGAGCAGAATATTTAATTCTATGTTGCTAAGAGAGCTAAATGACTAACAGCTGTCCAGTGTGGTATGGATAGGGTATAAAAAAATAAACAACTTTGAACACAGTTTTCAAGTTCTGTAGTCTTAAGTTTACTTTAAATGCGTTTTTCTCAAACGACTTTTTTCCTCCGTTGAACAACATGCTGAGGCCCCTTTTGAGTAGTTGTAATTATGCCATGTCCCTGAAATTTGGTATACTAGTTCCTCATACATACAGTTAAAAAGTTATGCATGGATGAAAGCCTATGTGCTTTATTTTTTTTTAATACATTTTTAGAATTCTACATGTACCCACAAAAAAATATTTTTGATGGGTACAATTTAAAAAAATCATAACTATTTTTTTTTCTTAAAATTTTTTAACCGGCATGCGTAACTTTTTGGAGCTTGTCCAGTAGATAATAAAAATATCTCTCTCTATATTTTAATTCATGTTTGAAATATTTTATGATTTTTTTTTACGAATGCTGAAATAGTACATATTTTCAAACATTAAAAAATTAATAAAATAAAAACTAAACAAGATATTCTAAATATGGCAACTGGTTTTTTGCTTTCTTATACAAAGGACAACTTATATTCCAAATTTGAAGGCTGTAGGTTGATAAATAGTTTTTTTCTGGCATGTAGTAGTGTGGCCTTAAGACTGAGATAATGTAAATTCAAAACAGTAGAAGTTTCTTTCTTGATTGTTCACACCAGTATTAGAGGACCTGTGACTTAAAGACATTATTGCTCGAAAAGTAACTCTTATAATTATAAGTTATTTTTAGAAAAATTGTTTCCACTCCTGTACTGCTAGGTTTTCAACAAAAGCATATTGTTCAGACATTTTTGTTAAGTAGTGTTAAATAATATAATATGCTTTCATAACATTTATTGTTTGGTTTTTTGTATTGACCCATGATCTAATTTTGAAACATTCTAGATACATGTATATTTTTTTCTTATTCTGTTCATATTCTGATTTCTTCTTTTCTAAAATATTTCATATATTTTAAATTATTCTTATTCACATTTTCTGATTTTTTTTAAAAATCCAAACAACCAACAGCTAAAGACTCATGTTATTAGCAGTATTTTTGCAAATTATAGTATATCTACTAGACTTGGGTTGATGTTTAGAATTATATTGTGGCTTCAGAATTTGAATTATGTACTAATGAAAGGAAATTATTAATTAATCATAATACATTTGTTTCATATTTAAAGACTTAAATTTTGCAACTATTCTGTTTTTCCTTAATCTGTTTCTGAAAAGAAAGTATAAATACTTGTGATATCTTTTACTTTTTTGTGAGTCTTTACTACAGCAGTATTGATTATATTTTTTAATGTGACTTGAATTACAGTATTAACTATTATGCATGAAACAAGAGACCTCTTATTTTATACTTCTTTTTCAGAGATGGAAGACAGCTAGTTGATTTTCTCTACAAAGAATATACGGTAAGCAATTACTTTTGTTATAATTTTATTTCAGAGATGTTTCACTAAAGGCAAAGATGAAATACTAGTTATAAACATTTTTTAGTGAAATGAATTATTCTGGTAATTGATTCAGGATAGTTATGTTTCACTTGCCATTTTCTCAAGGTTCTATCATTTCTTATTTGTCTGTCTACAATATAGATATTATTTAAGTGACATATTCATTGTGACATGCACCCCTTTATTACTGATTATGATTATTATTTATTAATTAATAATTTATATCTAATTACAAGTGATCAAGAATCTTAATTTGTAGTTATTAATAATTCTCCAACAAGACTAACATGTCTCTCACTTGGCAGATTATGAGGTTGTTGTAAAACTCTACTCTTTTTACATAATAATAAGATAGATGTTTTACTTTTGCATAATGTTTCTGAAGGTGGAAACTTATTACTAAAGGATAAATAAAAATCCATCTTATTTATATTTAATGAGCCCCCATCCACCCACTATTACTCCAACATATAGTTTAATATGTGCAAGAAGGTTAATAAATTTATTAAATCAACAATCAATATACATATATACAATGAGAAAGTTATTTAACATCAATATTTCACAAAACAACATTCAAATAATTCCAATACTTTTCAGTCTTATATTCTAACACATAATTCAGGAGTCAGACTAGTAAAAAAAATATAAATCACAGGACTATTTTTATCATAGAAGAAATAGAGTGATATAATAATTTGTACACAATCTGTTCACTGATGTAAGCCACAACAGTCCTTTGTGCACTTTCTAACAATGTCACAGATTTATTGTTCGCGATAGAATAGTCAATCTTCCACACACTCTGCTAAGCACATTGTAGGATGTTCCAATGCTGTGAAGGCACACATTTGCCACATTAGCTTCTCAAGTAGACAATCACACTAAAAACTTCTATCACTCCCATTGCTAGAAGTTCCACAGTGGAGTCAGACACACTTGCCAAAGCACACAAACGGGGTGCTGTGAATCGTTACAACTGCCACACTCTAGGATGGAAACTTCTCTAATCCAAAGAAGAGAAGGGAGGAAAAGTTCTGAAATATCATATCAGATAGCAATGTTAAGTTCCAAGTTTAATCATCTCTATTCTTCATTCTTTCTTACATTATTCTCAACTTAGAATTCCTTACAATTCCTGTAACAGTATTTATTAGCCCAATACATCTGTGCAGCATAATAAATACAGCATAACCAATTATAAATGTGTTTCTGCTAGAATTGAAACAATGTCATGTGCTTAACATATCAAATACAAGTGTTATAATTCACAACTGTAGAATTAATAGTCTTTTAACATAATGCATCTTTACATTAAATTACAGACATAATATATCAATAGCTTAGTGTACAAAATATTTCTAAGTCCATTCTCTCTCAATCACTGTGTTAACTTGCCATTAAGCTAACAATCACCTTTCATGACCGAACTTTAATTACGTCAAAATCAAAATTATAATATAAAACTTTCCTTAACATGTAAGTTTTGGTCTCTACCCATTGGCCTGTTCGTTATTGGTAAACCTTAAACTATTGGATAGCAAAAATTACTCATCCACTGTGGACTGGTTTGGATTACATCAGCAAGTCTAGCATATTTTTTACCTGAGTTATTATTTTTAACTCTGGTACTTACAAAAATATCATCATGTGCAGTACCTGAAGATTGTGTCCTGTTGACATTTAATAAATTTAAAAATAGGGAGAAGCAAATTTACTCCACCACACTTATTTTTATCTTTTTACAGTGAATGTAATTTATTTCTAAATTAATGATGCAACTTTTCTATCAGATATACACAGCCATAAAATTGCTGTTAAATTTATTTTTAAATAAATATTGTAATAGATAATTATTTCATTTTGAATCAGATGTACTTGAATCTCACTAGAATGTAAATATCCTTGTTATTTTATCTTTTTATTTAATATTTTAAAAATGCGTTAATTATAATTAATCCATTTGTAATTGTATTTCTTCACATATTTGTAAGTTTAAATCTAAAGAATTTGAGCATTATTTTTTGTTTGTTTTATTTATAAATAAAAAACACCACATTTAAACATTTTGACAAAGAAGATAAGAAAATATGGTGGTTAATTGAAATAGTTATTTTATTTGAAATACTGTATTGCAACGCATAATATTTTGAGCCAAATGAAAAATAAAATAAATGAGAAGTCATTAAATACTACATTGTTTTTTAAATGCCATTAGATGACATTCAGATCACTTGTTATAAAGAATAAAAGAAACATATTTGATATTTAAGATATATTTACAGACTCATTAGAACGGGAAATTAAAAAGAAATAGAGTGTATATTTATATGTACAATAAATTATGTGCACATATTTGTTTTTAACACTAAATATTGAGTATATTGGAAAGCCCATATCAGTATGCTAAAAAAACTTTAGATACAACCAACATAAAATTTCTTCTTTCATCCAGAATGAAGCTTCTTTTTTTTAGTCACCATTTTGAAATTGTATTTGAAAGAATTATTTTTTTTTATGTGCAAGTCTATTGCATTGTTTATGTATGTATCCAAATAAAAATTGCTATATGTTTCTCATTCTGGTAATTGTAAAAGTAATTTAACCTGTTTAAAGCAAATAAATAAAACTTTTATTTTTTTCTACAAAGAATATTTTAACTATGAATATGATGCTAACCAGATGAGTATATCTAAGGAAATTATACAGCTTCCTAATAACAAGCTAGAGACTGACTATAAGACATTAAGAGGCCTTTAAATAATCCCAGGGAAGTGGGGCGATATATGATAAAATACTCATCCAGCAGTATGTCAGATGAGTGATAGCTTGTTTAATCGGCTGAGAGGCTTTATAGGTGGTAACTGATATTCAGGATAAAACATTTTATTAAAAAATTTCTTTTTATATTGTAAAATTAGATGAATGCCCAGATTGTGTGTGCTGTTGTTGCAGGTTGAAAGTAAAATAGAGATATGAGTATTTGATTACTGAGAGTGATAAATATGCACAATATACCTCTGTCATAAAATATAGGGAACATTTTTGAGTGAAGAAAGCAGTTAAAAATTCACACACATTTTTTTTTTTATTGCTTTTCTGAGTGTTACTAATAAGATTACTTATATTTTTTCATTTAATTTTGTTTTCTTTTGATATTTTAAAATTTTGCTGAAAAATATGAAACTTTATAATTGATTAGTAATTTTCCTGGATAAATTTCAGGGAAACTTTCAAATGTCGAAAAATTAGATTAACCACAGTAATATTTTTTGTCATTTGAGGTTTTCTTCATTAAGTAGACATCTCTCTCAATTAAAACAGCCTCAGATGTCAAAATCTATTATTGTTTGTGATGTTTAACCTGATATTATCAAGGTGAAGTAAAACAATACAAATTTTGATTTACAGCTTATTTTTAAAGTCTTTGTAATAAAACCCATTAACTTGTTGGTCAGTTTATATTCTTGAGATTTCAGAATTTAATGCAAATTTTAAGTTTTAAAAATATAATGTTTTGTTTTGAGTTAAAATGCATGATTTAATGATTTATAGTCTAAAAATAATTTTACATTTTAAGTTATGATGAATGATTTAAAATCCATTATTAGAACTTATTTATGTTTCAAATTGCGAAAGGGATGTCATTCTTTTCTTGTTTTGTTGTTGAACAGTTCAAGCAGGAGATGGTAGACACGCTGTATCATTATGCTAAGTTCCAGTATGAGTGTGGCAATTATTCTGGCACTGCAGAGTACCTTTATTTTGTGCGTGTGCTGGTAAGCCTTAATATTTCTTTTTGAAAAACAGAACAGTTTATATCTTGGATCCCCACAGCTTGTGTAACATTGCTATAGACTGAAATTAATGTGTGGTCTTTAGTTTTTCTTTTTTAGGTTGATGGATAAAATTAACTCTTTTATTCTCTGGATGGAAAAGTGATTTACATCATCACTTTACCCTTGATAACACTAGTTCATACATCTAAGTACCCCTTGTTGAAAATGAACTGAGAGTACAACTCTGAAATATCCTTGTAATAATTATTGAATGACCTGCCTTAAACACTAGTTAATGCCATCAGACATTGTTTCTGATAGCTTACATTAATTAGCTGGTGACTACTGTTCTCTCCTGAACTCTCAGGTTATGCCCTTGGACACAAAAGTGTGGTTGTCTTGGATCACTTTATTTTTAATTGATATGAATTTGTTGTCTCAGATCACTTTATTGTGTATTGATATGAATTTGTTATCTTAGATCACTTGATTGTGTATTGCATACCTGCCTACCTTCCGCTTTTAGCGGAAGAATCTCCCGCTTTTACCTCGAATCTCCCGCTCTTCCGCTTCCAAAAGAAATCTTCCGCTTTCATTTTCATTTTCAATTTTTTTTTTTTCACGATCGATTATGACAGGACGAAAAACTTACCGTGCGTTCAATAGAGCTAACGGCGGCGTAACTCTAACTGCTTCTCTGTCGTCTGCTATGAGCTCTTCAGCATACGAGTCCTTTTCTAACACTTCCGGAATCTTATTCGTCGGCCGTTATTAATTTTAGTTGACAAAACAGAATTTCGCTCGTGAAATAAACATTTTCTTTAAATATTTTTTTATGTTGAGAAGTCAGAGCTTAGCGGGATAAGCAAATTCGGTTCATAACGTTTTTACTGCCCGTTCGACCGATAGACGAAGTTCGCTTTTTCAAAATGGCGGCCACGTAGCGATAGTATATGCGCGACAATTACGAAATATTTACTTTAATAAATAACATTCAACTTACATGTAAGACAGTCTATGCAATTTTCTTCAGAAATTATCCGTCCAAAATGAGCTACTTTGACGAATTATATTGCAATGCTAGGAAAAAGATTAGCGTTTTCAATAACGGTAGGCCTATGTTTGAAACCGCATTGAGGTTCAAATAATCATTTTTCTAGAATCCGTTGTAATTATTCTTATATAATATGTAAGGCTTCAAAATTTATTTTTTTTAAAAAGTGTGTTTTAAAACAAAAGATCATCGGCGATAAAGAAATGATCCTGAATCAAATTTGTTTGAAAGTAATTTACGGAATTGTGAACATTTTGATTAAGTCGAATTTTTTATTTTAATCATTTCTGCTAAAAAAATAATAAAAAATTAGAAATATATATAGGCCTATATATATATACATGTATTTGTAAATTAGCCGTTGATATTTTGTGATTACGCAGTACACACATTATTATAATAGAATTTTAGAAGGCATGATAATAAATACACATACATTGAAGACAAAAGAAATGCATAAAACATTAAAAATAATATATTAATCATATCCAATTCTTAATTAACAAAGCATGCTTATTGAAGAATAATGTCTTTTTAATAACATTTTAAATGTTACAGGAAGACTTTCACTGTTTTTTCTCTAGTCTAATGGACATGTAAATTTAGAAAAATACAGGTGTTTTATATATTTAAATCATTTATAAATTAAAATCTGAACCAGATATTCTAAAACTAATAACTGGTATTGCTTTCTCATAACAAAGACAACATATATTCCAAATTTTATTAATGTGGATTGATAAAATATATTTTTTAAAAATTTTCTTTGCAATATTCTGGTTCTATGTAGTATTAGAAAATAAAAAGACTGTACACTGAGGATGTAAAGGATAGTAATATATAGTATTAGTATATTTAATTCTGAGAGAGCTAAATGACTTAGAGCAGTCCAATGTAGTATGGATAGGGTATATTTATTTTTAAAAAATAAACCACTTGAACACTTTTAAAGTTCTGTAGTCTTTATTTTACTTTAAATGTGTTTTTCTCAAAATGACTTTTTTCCTCTGTTGAACTAAATGCTAAGACCCCTTTTGAATAGTTGTAATTATTCCATGTCCCTGAAATTTGGTATACTAGTTTCTCATACAGAATTAGTGTATACTGTATGTCTGTAGTGTGAGTAGCATGTTACTCGTCATTGTCCTGATCTCAATTTTTACCAACATCGATTCACTCACTGACTGACTCATACACTTATTATTTTATATATATCTTAACACTGATCAGTCATTCAATGACAAATTCTAATTATCATTTACTAGATTGTTTCTTAAGGTCCTAGTTATAATAAAATAATTAAAAGTACAAATACAGACGAACACAGACAAAAATCCTTCAGCATTAAGAGTTGTCGTTCTTTATTTTGGATTGGTGCTTTATAAAATTAATTTAAAATATTGCCCATTAGTTAATATATTTTCAAAAAAAATTCAATCTCATCATGAATCATCGTTTAATCATTTCCATTCTGTATTTTGTGTATAGGATTGTTTTTAATATAAGCAGTTTGTCATAACAAATCATCACCCTCTTGCGACAATATTTTAAAAGGCCGATATTTAGCTAACCTCGTTAGTGATCAAAATAAAACTTTCTAACAAATCGTAACCTAAAAATAATGAATGATTGTTTTACTGTAGCAATATTTCGATGAAATTTAATAGTTTTGTTAAAACTTAACGCAAAATGTTGTCTAGTTGATCCATTTTAAAACACGTCTGGTCCAAGATGGCGATCTCTCTAGTCAACTTTGGCATGGACGCGAAAAAAACTATTAGGGTTTCCCGCGTTCATTGCCAATAACACTTCCGTTATAGAGACTTCCGGTTCATATTATATACCATTTTAAATGGCAAAAGATGACCTTTTCAACAATATAAAGTAGGCTGACAGATGATAATGGGTTCCGAAGTTATAATGCGTCAAACATAACACATAATTTAGACTCTCATTTTCTACAGTAAAAATTTTAAAAAATTAAATGAACCAATGCTTATGTTAAAGGTCATTATCGTAGCTTTCCATTGATATAAGATTTATTTTTATTGGTTGAATTACAGAAGAGTTAGAACACGTTATGTGAGCATACCCAAAAACGATGTCGGAGGTAAGCCATTTTCAAATCTTGCTTTGGGTACTTCAGTACGCTTTACTGACTGTGAGTTTATCGATCAAAATGTAATAAATACGTCATTCAAATGTGCAAACAAAACTTATATTTAACGTTGGAAGATTCCTTTATTTGTTAAAACAATTTTCAACCATTTCTTTCTTTTTATTACCGAGATAGACAGTTTTGAAAAAGAGTGAATTTAGTCAAAAAGTGACATCTCCAGTCTCCATATAGTGAGTGGTCTTACCTAGTAAGTAGTAATTTAAATTTTAAAAATCCATTGATAATTTCATTCACTTTAAATTTTTTAGTAGACTTGTTAAAAATAAAAACGACACCAAAATTTGCGAGTTCAACTAGAAGATAAGAAAACTTTTCATTATTTCTTTGTTTTTGAATTTGAAATAAATTTAAAATAATACTTTAAAAATTCTTTAGTATTTCTATAATAGGTAGTAATTTAAATTTTTAAAATCCATTGATAATTACTGTCGCTTTTAATTTTTTAGTACACTGACCCATTCAGTTATCATTAAGCATCTAAAGCAGCCTGACACGGTAGTATCAGCTGAACTATTTTCGTCCGACAGCCAACGGGTTAATGTTTAATTTTTCATTGAAAATCAGAAAGTTATTCTGTATAGAGTTAAATATTTATGCATTTATTTTATTTATTTAAAATTAAAAATTCCTCAGCACTTAACAGATTAAACACCAAAAAGAACATGAAAAATACATTGTTTAAATGTGAAAAAAAATTATTGTACATTTGTTTGAGTTATGTTGTTGCTTTGATGAATTTCAGATTTAATATTAGATCCTTTTAATCATAAAACTTAATGTATTGGCTTACAGTTTAATAACAATAGATCTGCATTCAAAATTATATCTAAAAATTTTGTGTTTTGCTACAATACACTGCATGAATATGGTTACATAATGAAGTGAAACAATAATAATAATAAAAAATTGCATTTTATTTCTTGTTATTACTAATTTTCATTTATGCTACAACTTTCAGCTTCCACCTGGTGATAAAAACTTCATGAATGCATGCTGGGGCAAGCTGGCCTCTGAGATTCTTATGCAGAGTTGGGAAGTAGCACTTGAGGACCTGAACAGAGTTAAGGACCTAATTGAAAACAATGTACGTTCAAGTTATGATCAGTTTTTCTTTTATAATAAATTATTTTGATCAGTCTTTCTTTTATAATAAATGATTTTGATTTTAAGCTAATAAGTGATTTTGATTTTAAGCTATAGTAATGTACTTGAAATCATTTTTGTTTATTTAACTGACATATATTTGATCATTACCTGTATTGAATCATATTCAAGAGTATTAACTCTCTACTGGGCGGAGCGGCCCAAACCGTCATAACGTCGTATCGGGCACAATGCCCAAAATCGTCCATATCAACCAGTGCTCTTTTCTTCTCTTATTGTTTGAGAAATCATGAGAGTTCCGGTGTCTACAGGAAGTATGACGTTTGTACAACGATTTCTGCGCCATTTTGAAACATTTTCTCCTTGTTTCATTCTTTTTTCATAAAGTTTTCTTTGTTTTTCGCGTTTGGTGTTTCAAATGGATTTCTTAGAATTGTCGAGTGATTGTTAGGAGTTTACTGGATTCAATTTATCGGATAATGATGTAAGAGAAGTTGATTTTGAATCGGACAATAGAATTAGAAGTGACATTAATGTCAGTAGCATGCACATTTAGCATCTTTCAAATTTTGGGGGAGAGTGCATCAGATTCTGAGGTTATCGAAGAGGAGTAGGGGGAAGGGGTATCTGGAGACGCACACGGTTGGAATAGTAGTGCTTTAGCGCTGAATATATCGGAATTTATAACAGAAATGGGGTCGAATGTGACTGTAGCTAATGATAGTACTCGGCTGGCTTTCTTCTTCCAGTTTTTCAAAGAAGAAATATTTGACAAGATAGCGGAATAAACGAACGAGTACGCATGTCCAAAAATCGCGGAAAAACAAAACGGCGATCCAGGTTGGAAGGAAACTAATGCCACTGAAATTAAGGCTTATTTTGGGCTTATGATTTTGATAGGAATTCACAACCTGCCGAAAAAAGAGATGTATTGACTGACTGACGACAGCTTAGTATTCCTGGCATCAACAAAGTGTGTGTATATAGTGTTTGTAGCGGACAATAACTGGATAATATTTTTTTGTGTAAATATATATTTTCATGCATGGATTCAAATTTAACACCTGAAAGTATACTTCAATTTAGGATATTAATAAAGCTGCTTTTATTTTCTTTTGTTTTGCATTTTATTTCATTGAAATGCACTAATATCTAAGATATGATTTTTTTTTACTAACGTAACCCTAAATCTCACTGAAATCCTGAAAATTCTTGCTTGCACAGAGATAAAAAAAAAAGAAAATGCCCCCCCCCCGTTAAAGGGTTAAAGACACACCTGCTGAGTGAGATACAACAGAAGCACTTAGTTTTATTAACTTGCTTAGATCAAAATTTTACTTAGACCCCATCTGTGCCTAAAAAAAATTATCGCATACACTTTTGTTTCTATAATCTGCCAGCATCTTTCAGAGTTATCTTTCCTATGTTCTGCTGCTTGTATCAGATCACAACTACACTCACATGCTTCCTTCCCTTTAGTTTATGAGATGACTGTTTTTCAGTCATCGGATCAAACCAACCACTTAAGGCAAGATTTTTAAAATAGTATATACCTTAAACTTTTTTCTATATATTGAACTATTTTTGATTATTCCTGGAACTCCAATGCATGATATTGTACTGAAATTACCTTGTGCAGAAAAGTTCACTGTAAATTGTTAAGGGACTTTAGTTGTATTGTTGCTCAAGTGGCTTGACTTAGAAAATTCTGTGTATTTATTTAGAAGTTTGCTTGTATTAGGCCTGTTTTGTAGGTGTGACTTGTGGGATTCTTTGTTCATAGTTATGGTGGTGGTTTCATTGAAGAAACATTGCCAGTATATAAACTACTTTGGACCGAATTTGTTTCAAGTTACATATGTTTATTACAGATGTATTAGTTAATTATAAAATATGCATACAGATATTGGCTTAATAAATCTACAAAGCCCATTTGACTAAATTCTTAATCCCAGTGCCCATGATTGTTACTTAAAGAAAAATGAAACTATGAATGATGCAAATAAAATTATGTATCTTTATTTGATCAACTCTTAGTACTAATGTTCAGCTACGAAACACCACATCCATGTTTCAAAAGCAAATCAACATATTAGTATGCATGAGATAACTATTAATGTAGGTAGAACCAGCCTCTATATGGCGTTAGCGGACAACTACTAAATTCCGAAAAATTTACGTATTTATCACGCTTGCGAAATAGTTTGTTGAATAAAACTATCTTCCAACTTTTCATTAATGTATTTTTTATTTGTGAGAGAGTGAGTGGAAGTGTGTACGATCACAGTAAATTAGGTACGGTTGGCGTGTTTCGATAGCCATGGCAAAAATCTCAATCTCCGGTTTTACCATCGTGTTTTGATATACCTTGCAAATACTAAAACGGGTTCCGCTACGATTGTCCAATTAGAATGTATCTTATATCAAACTAAAGAAAAATGAATGTAGAATGCAACCGTGTTAGTTTCGAATCTGTATTTTTATTTTTATTGTATGTAAAAGTTGATTGAAAAAAGCCCTATTTTTCAATTACGTTTATGCACAGTTATTTCTGAAAATATAGATTTTTTTCTTATATCAGAAGAAAGTAGAAAATCTCTTCTTTAAAGTGGTATATAGCATGACAAAGAGGCATTTTCGTAGCGGAACCCGTAGAGTGGGAAAATGTGCAACCCAAGCATGCGCGAAGTAAACATAGGCCTAAACATGAAGCGCATGATCGCCATAGTGTTGTCGGCTGTGCTTGTTTCTCTGCTGCGAAAATAATTCACTAAGTTTAATTAACTATAACTCTTGCAGTTGTAAAAAGATTTTAATTAATTATCTGGATAATCTTTTAAGGCTATTTGACGGAAATAAAGATCGTATCTGTACAGACGGCAATGTGTTCGAGATTGTCATGGACGTGAGCGAGAGTCGACAAGTATAGGCCTTCTAAACAGTCGTTATTTATCATTTCTGCTGTAAATTTTATTAACAGTATTTGATAATATCTGTCAGACAATGATCACACATTGATCCTAGATCGTTTTTCCCCACTGGTTTATTAACGGAAATAAAGATCCTATCTGTACATTCGGCAATGCGTTCGAGATTGTCATGGACGATCGAGAGTTGACAAGTATAGGCCTTCTAAACAGTCATTTATCATTTCTGCTGTAAATTTTATTAACAATGTTTGATAATATCTGTTAGACAATGATCACACATTGATCCTAGATCGTTTTTCCCCACTGGTTTATTAACTAAGTTATGATGGATCACGCATGACAGCAATTTAAATTAATTAATCATAATGAGTAGCGCCAATAGCAGCAGCCTCAAATACGCATTCATTATTTAGTTTTTGTGAGGTTATACCCAATCATTGTATCTTTTAAGAGTTGGTAATAGGTTAAATTATTGTTAGGGTTCATTTTACTTGTAAAAATTGGCCAAGACTTTGAGGGACCATGTTTCAGAATACATAATACTATTGTTTTTATTTCAACTTGTCACTAGGTTTCAATTAGCCCTCTACCCTTATTTTTAAATAATCATAAATTTTAAAACATAAGATGTCAATAAGTGCATTTTAACTACAAACGTCGGCTAATTTTAAGTTGTTATTTCATTATAATTACTTAAACAAGTCAAATGGAACTCAAAATAAGCAAAAATCCATTAATATGGTTCATTTTCAGAGTTGGCTCAAAGTGCCATTGCTCAATTTGTGTTTTTTCTCATTTTTGAGAATCAATAACTCAAAAATTAAGAAAGCTATTGCTTCAGAATAAATCAGGCTTCATGTCAGCATTGGATACATGAGGTACGCAAAAATTTAACTCTGTCAGATAATCAGTTTTTACTTTAAGGTGATGCAAAAGTGGTAAATTGTAAAATACGTGAAAAAAGCATTTTTCCCCATTTTTGAAAATTGCATTAAAAAAAAAAGTAAGAAAGATTATGCAACCATTTTTTTGTAAACTGACTTCTTTCACCATGATTGTTATATGGTGTAAATTTCATTCATTTCCAAAAACTTTGAAAAAATAGCTGATTCTACCTAATTAATGTAGAATTATGGTCTTAAAGACAAATGAACCAATTTTGCCATACAGAATTTAGACATCTGAAACAATTTTGAAAGGAAAATTATATAATAAAACTTTTGAAATTAAAGTATCTTTCATAAAAAAGAGTTAACCAAGAAACTTCATGAGAAGTTGCAAAGCATTTCTCATTTGAGTTGAAAGGGGAAACCATTACACAGCACATACCTTTGTAATTGGTTAAAAATGATTCACCACATTCCTGTTTTATTTTTGACTGACTGTTGAATTTTGGAATTTTTACTATTTAAAAAGTAGGGTTCACTTTTCATTGGACTATATTGAAGATAAAATAGTAACATAATCTTGTTTTTATAAAACAGCTAGGCTTATTTATTTAGTCTTGGTGTAATATTTCTGGTCAGTTAACACTGGACCCCTGGGCTAAAATATACCATGTACAAAGAATGGCATGCCCTGGTTGTGTTTTTAAGGTACTAGTTATTAATATTTAATTATTTTTAAACAAATTGTTTTCTTTTTTGTTAGACATTTCCTAACCTGCAAGCTTTGCAACAGCGTACATGGCTGATCCATTGGAGTCTCTTTGTGTTTTTTAACCATCCAAAAGGGAGAGATCTCATTATCGACATGTTTCTTTACCAGCCACTGTGAGTAGAGGATTTGAAAGTAATTTCTCATATTGTCATCATTTAGTTTAGTTAATTTGCTAAGAGTAAATTATCCATTATGAAAATAATTTCTCATATTGACATCAATTAGTTTAGTTAATTTGCTAAGAGTAAACTCTCCATTATGAAAATGATTTCTCATATTGACATCATGTAGTTTGTTAATTTGCTAAGAGTAAATCCTCCATTATGAAACATGCTTAGTGACTCTGATATGCTGTTCACTCAAATGTATTAGAGCAAGAGCTGATATGAAAATATAAAAATAACAATTAGGCATAGATATAATTAGAGTAAGGATTTATAGCTAGGTATATTACTCTATCTGAAAACCAATTCAGGATTTAGGAAAGCTGCATTAACTACTACACGCCAAAAAACTATTTATCAATCAACTTTCTTCAAATTTGGAATATAAGTTGCCTATTGCATAAGAAAACAATAACAGTTGCCAGATTTATCTAGTTCAGTTTTTATTATATTAATTTTGTAATGTTTGAAAATATGCACTATTTCAGCATTCGTAAAAAAAATTCATAAAATATTTCATACATGAATTTTAAAAAAATACATATAGTTTTAAAATATCTACTGGACAACCTCAAAAAAGATATGCCTATTAAAAAATTTTAAGAAAAAAATAAGTTACAATTTTCTTTTTTATTTGAACTAGGTAGTCCCACCCATTTTTTTCTACTTCATATAGTATAAATATTTTATGCTCAAAATATATGTACTGATGAAATAAGTTTGTAACCAAAAAATTGTGAAGATAGCTGCAATACTCTTTGAGTTATCATTATTTAGTGTTGTTATTTGTGGTCAACATTTTTTAGACGTAATGAAGGTGTGATTTTCCAAGTTTATTACAAAATATAAAAAAACAATCCAACAATTCTAATAAACATAGTCACATACAACAAGAAAAAACAGATATAATGCACAATTTACTTTACAGTTTATTATAAATTGCAAAAGAAAATGGGCTTTTGTTTCATAAAATTGCTCGCAAAATGCAACAAAAAGGAACATTTATGGCATCATATCGTGTGCAAATGATGAACAAAGTACAACCAAAATGCATATTATTAAATCATGTACTATGTAGTTAATGCCTATTTTTTCCCAAAGGCATTGCAAAGAAAATGTGGAAATTATTGGATGCTGAAAATGACCTTTTCAGCAAATTTTAACAAAGAAAAGGCATTAACGAAGTTTAACACAGAAAACGTGCACAAGCAAACTACCACATCTCTGAAACTATACATAATACAGAGTTGGTTTACATATCAAAATGATCAGCAAACTATATCTATATGTATAAAGATAATTTCTATTTAATCACATATTAAGTTACGTTTTTTATTTTACTGTACAATTTTTATTTACAAAGAAAATTAAAACAGCTAAACAGTCATATCTCAGAAACTATACATAACACAGTTATGGTTCACATATCAAAATGATCAGTAAACTATAGTCCTTCTACATGTATAAAGATAATTTCTGTTTAATAACATATTAAGTTACATTTTTCATTTTAGTGTACAATTTTTATTTACAAAGAAAATTAAAACAGCTAAACAGTCATATCTCAGAAACTATACATAACACAGTTATGGTTCACATATCAAAATGATCAGTAAACTATAGTCCTTCTACATGTATAAAGATAATTTCTGTTTAATAACATATTAAGTTACATTTTTCATTTTACTGTACAATTTTTATTTACAAAGAAAATTAAAACAGATAAATGATCACATCTTAGAAACTATACATAGCACAGTTATGGTTCACCTATTAAAATGATCAGCAGGGAGCTATCTATTTATCTAAAGACAGATCAGTTATCTATGTTTTATCTGAATTAATATTTTTACAATAAAAACTTTTTTATTTAAAAAATCTTAAAATTGTATACTTGGTATTCTTTATCATATATAATTCATAGATATAAAAACATCAACACATACTATTATTAATTATAACAAAATAATAAGTAATACATATCTTTGTTTTGAAGGTTTTGTGACAAGCATTGAAATATAATGAAAATATGTATGGATAACTTTATTCTAAAACTCTATCCACGTTTACATGAATTAAGTACACATTAGTGACATGATATTTAATATAATAATAATAAATATAATTTAATTATGTGCTTTTATTTTAAACAATGAATATGCATAACACAGATTCAAATATTAATCAAGTACATATTTTTATAAACAGAAAATCCTTCATGTAATGCATTAAAGTCAACAGCTGTCCAGGTTCTTCTGTTGGTTGTCTCCATTGTTAAAAGTATTATTTTAAATTTATTTCGAATTCAAAAACAAAGAAATAATACAAAGATTTCTTATCTTTTTGTTGAACTTGGGAACGTTTTCACCGTTTTTTTTTTTTTTTACTAGTCTACTAAATAATTAAAAGCAAGCATAATTTGTACAATTCTAAAATGATTTTCAAAATAAGTATTATGGGGGACATTTTAAAAATATTTATTTAAATTTAATTATTGAACGTGTTGTGGTTATTATTTCAAATTAAAAAAAATAAATAAATAAATAAAAAGTTTTCTTACCTTTTTCTTGTGTTGACCTTCCGTCCTTCGTCAATTTGTTAGATGTTTCCTTGAATAAAATCCGAAGAAAACGATTTATGTTGATTGCCATTTGAATATATGGTACAAATAATAATTGTTCTTGTGTAAATATTAAATATTTCCTGGGGAAATTGGTTGATTTTGAACAAAACGAAAGTGTCACATGAAAACCACGATGCTTTGCTTTGAGAACGACCGGTTTTTATTTTTTATTATCACATGGTCCACATCCAAAATTTCAGTAGGCCTGTCGAATTTCATCTACAATTTATTACAATTAATCACACAATAAAGTTCGTTAGGTAGGATCAAGCAAACAACTGAAAATTGTCTTCGAAACGTGCCATGTGTAATCCAATCTTCGGTTCAAAATGGTGGCTCAGCTTCTACAAGCGTGGGGTGACTGGGGATTTCCGAACTTTGTAATGATATGACCTTTCTAAAATTAGTTAGCCAATGATAAAATTAGAGCAGATTGGCTGCTGAACCCAAACATATCTTTCTCCTTGACCTTGATTGTTATTTTTTAAAGTGACTATTGATTTAAAAAAGTGTCACATGAAAACCACAATGCTTTGCTTTGAGGATGACCGGTTTTTATTTTTTATTATCACATGGTCACATCCAAAAATTCAGTAGGTCTGTCGAATTTCATCTACAATTTATTACAATTAATCACACAATAAAGTTCGTTAGGTAGGATCAAGCAAACAACTGAAAATTGTCTTCGAAACGTGCCATGTGTAATCCAATCTTCGGTTCAAAATGGCGGCTCAGCTTCTACAAGCGTGGGGTGACTGGGGATTTCCGAACTTTGTAATGATATGATCTTTCTAAAATTAGTTAGCCAATGATAAAATTAGAGCAGATTGGCTGCTGAACCCAAACATATCTTTCTCTTTGACTTGATTGTTATTTTTTTTAAGTGGCTATCGATTTAAAAAAGAGTGCGGAAGCGTAAGCCTGAAAAGGCTGCATATCGGGGAAAGGGGGATTTGTTTTGAAACCTTAAAAGGTCGGATGCCGGCGAACGGGTTAAACCCCAATTAAATACAAACTTGGCATCCACATCATCACAGTCCATGCTATCACCCCACTTAAAAAAATATTCTTATTTCTATACTGTTCTATAAATATTATCTTAGCACTGTTTGTACTGTGAACTTCTAATTCCTCACCAATGAAAAATCCTACTACAATTAATAGGCCTAATTAAATAAAGTGAAAACTATAGGCTGTTCATCAACCAGTTTTTCATTTATTAAAAGAAAATATACAAGAAATATTGATGAATCTGCTGTCTTTGGTAATTAAATAATGTAATACAGGGGCGGGCAAACTCTGGCCCGCCAAGCTATTCACAGTTATTGCTCTTGGCCCGCCAAGCCATTCACACTTATTGCTTTTGGCCCGCAAAACAAAAGTCACTAAGACAATTGGGCATTGTTATACGCTGTCAAACAGCCAAGGCTAAACTAGTCTAAAGACTACATATAATTTTAACAGTTTGAATTACTCACAGAATTGTGTGCACATGTACAATTTATGCCTGCTGTTATATATATTACACTAGCATCTCTTTATAGTTCGTTGACTTTTGAACTCTCCCAGGCCTAGAACAGATCTAAAATAATAACTGTATGTCAGCATCTGTACTCTGCCTCAGTCGTGACCTGACCTTCACCGCTACAATTGGGCGAGAGGAAGGAGGGCTGGAGGTAAACAGAGGTGTGCGCGAATTTGAAACTAAGTCTTATGCCATCACAACCGAACTGGTTGTTGCATTTCTGCTATTTCTTTGTCATTATTCCCCCATCCCCACAATCATGTCTGCAACCCTGCATCCTAAAAAATTTAAAGTGGATATGGAAAGTCGGACATTTAACTCTGAGTGGACGGAGAAGTACTTTTTCATAGAACGATTTGGACAAGCTCAGTGTCTGATCTGTTTGAAAACTGTTGCTGTCTTCAAAGAGTTTAATGTGCGCCGTCACTGGGAAACAGTACTACTTTTGTGAAGTCCGCTGGCTAAGTTGTGGAGCCATGCTTTCTCGTGTGTGGGACCTGCAACAAGAAATTTTCAACTTTCTTCATGAAAAGAACCTCTCCTATGCTGATAACTTCACTGACCTAAAATGGCTTGCTCGTCTGGCCTTTCTCACGGATATCACCACACACCTCAACATCCTCAATGTCAATTTGCAAAGTAAGGATGTTCTCGTTCCTGAAATGTATTCACACATCACAGCATTTGAAGTGAAACTACTACGCTTGTGGGAATTCCAGTTGTCTAATGGTCAGTTTCAGCATTTTCCATGTCTTGCTGCTTGTTCCATAGCAGATGTCGATTTGGAGACTTGTGGTGCAGTCATTACCTCACTGAGGGAAGAATTTTCCTCACGTTTTGGTGGTATCAGACCACTCTCTGCAGATTTCAAGTTGTTCAGTGCCCCTTTTGAAATCACAGTGGATGACGCTCCAGCTTCCTTGCAGATGGAGTTGGTAGATATGCAATGCAGCGATGAGTTAAAAGCGAAGTTCCGCACTTCTTCTCCTCTTTCTTTTTTTCGTGATGTCATCCTACCATCAGGCAAGTTTCCACATTTTATTAAACATGTTCAGCGCATTGTAGCTATGTTCGGAAGCACATTTTGCTGTGAACAACTGTTCTCAAAGATGAAATATACAAAGAGTCGCCTTCGCTCTCAACTCTCTGACGTTATCTAAATGACATTCTTCGCTTGTCAACCTCATCAGTTCAGCCAGACATTGAATCACTTATTCATTGTAAGCAACACCATTCATCTCATTAATCTTTCATTGAAACAGAGTTAGTTTTTTAAAAATTACTTTTGTTCTCATTTTATATTCTGAACTTGCTGGACTTGTGATATTTGGTCGTCTATCCGGCCCGCGAACTGTTCCAACAGTTTTATCTGGCCCGCGGTCTCAAAAGTTTGCCCGCCCCTGATGTAATATAAAAGTCCTCATGTTAATTTATTCTTCATTTATGTACCACCAAAGAAATTAAAAGATCGTGAAACCAAAACAAAGGCAGAAGCTTGACAAATTTTAAAAATTAAGAGGAAAACATTATGTTCAAATTCAAAACAGAACAGGTTAAAATTATTTAAAATGTATGTTACTAAATAAAATATCTTAGTATTATTATAAATTCACTGCATGAAAATAAACATAAACAGTGTTTCGGATGTTTACTATTTTTGCATCAAGAGTTATCTTTTCTTTTTTAAATTATCGTTGTAAGAAAATATTTTTTTTCTAAATAATGAGATTACCATCATGGCTAAAATTAATTAATTAAATTAAAACAGTGCTCTGCACATATGTACATGATTTAAAGAAATATTAACTTATTTATATAATTATAATGTAGGCTATGAATTAAAGATAATTTCATTTTTGTTTTATTTATTTCAAATAATGAATATGCACAGTAACACACAGTGACACACATACAATAAGCATCATGTGGTAACAAAATATATGTTTAAATTAATATTAAGTCTTGAAAAGAGGTAATGTATTTAATCCCAGTAACTTCATATTGATAGAGAAAGTAATATACCAATAATATAATATAAGTAATATCCAATACATAATTTTATAAACCAGCAGCTGGCCAGGTTCTTCCATTGGTTATCTCCATTGTTAAGCCCCATTTAAAAACAAACTCGGCATTCACATCATCACAGTCTACGCTATCACACCACTTCAAAATATTCTTATTTCTATACTGCTCCATCAATATTATTTTGCACTGTGAACTTCTAATGCCTCTCTAATCATAAATCCATCATCATAACAAACAGCAACACCTTAGCTTGTAAATCCACCATCTTCTTTCAGTCTCTTTGGTGGTTGGCTACTTGGAAAGTTATCTACATTAGTTGTTCTTGCCACTTCAGTTTCATCTATTGCATTTACAACAGTTCAGCATGTGCACAATCGGATACTGGAGTGCCTTTTAGCAAATATTTGCATAAATTATTTTATCAACAGTTGGTGTCGATGTCTTTACTTTTATTTTTATATTCAGACTTTTAGCACCCAAATCAACCTTGTACCTATGATTACTATGGAGTACTACTAGTGCTAGCTTTATATAAAGTCTGAAGCTCTTTGTAAAAACTTTCATTCATAAACAAAGCAAGAATAATTTGACTATCTGGTTTTAAATGACAAGTTTAAAGAACAATGCACTGCGTGCGTTTTTACAATTTTAGTGATTCTGTATTTTATGTTTTTGCATTTTTTGAGAGATGGGCAAAACCGAACAAGCCACTCATTCAGACAGTAATCTTTCAAACTTAATTTCTTGAAGTTCTCAAATCAGATTATCAGAAACTTCATAAACAGCTGTTAATGAATAACATACTTCAACAGCATCTCCTGACTAATACCATACTTTTCTCAAAAAGGCCCAACACTAAGTTGTAATGCTTTTGAAAGAACAGTTTCCCAGTTGTTACAAGGGGTGTTCTTAAGTTCAGAAATAACCCTGAAGATAAGTTATAAGTTAGTGTACTGCTCATCAGCTAAAAAAAATATTCCACAAATGTTCAACCCTTAAAATTTTCTTTAAAAAAGTATGCAAACAAGTATGCTTCTTTAAAATAATCTGTAAGTAGGATAACTATTAGCTGCATACTTTTAATAACTTGCTATTAATGTAAAGAAAAAAGTATACATTTCTTACCAGAAATGAGTGAAAGGACCAAACAATATTTAACTTATTAAAATAAAGTAAAACATGCAAGAAATATTAAGTTAGCTATAAGATTAAGAACAAATGTACAGCAGTCTGCTGTCTTTATTATTAAAAAACGAAGCAACAACCTTAAGTTAACTATTTCTCCATTTATGTAGAAGTGTAAAGAAATTACAAGTCAGGGGAGGACCCCCAAAATTAAAAAAAAAAAGAGAATTTTTACACTTTAAAATGATGTTCAAATAAGAAACAAAATGGATATATATATTTTTAAATATAATCATTTTTTTAAAAAAAAGATTTAAAAAAAAATATAAGCAAAATTGAAATAATAAACTAAATATTGTGTTTGTGTTACAGTAAACAGAATGCATGAAAGAACTGAAATATTTCAGAGTGATGTTTTTCAAATGATTTTTACAATTTTAGCATCTAGAGTTATCTTTTCTTGTTGAAATTAACGATGATTTAAAACTATTTTTTCTACATAATAAAATTGTCACCCATAGCTAAAATTAAATGAGCAAATAAAACAATATTTAAAATTATGATCTGTGTCTTTAAAACTAAATATTTCAAGAAAACAAATCTTTGCAAAAGAATCACTCCAAGATCGGCCTATATTTGAAAGAGTTAATTCAGAAACTGTCACTAATTAATAATTCTACTTGAAAAATAATAAAATGCTTACAGAAAAATTCAAGAAAATGAAAATAAACATTAATAAACACTCACAAATAGATCTGACTGATAAATGGTTTCAACTGATCGTATAGGGCAGAATAATCAGCGTTAGCGTTCCCATATATCAGAAATGAAAGCCATGACTGTGACGTGAACTGAGAAAGATGCTATGGGGTTTTGAATTTAGCAAGAACTGCATGGACTAATAATCCCGTATTGTGTCATGTTTTTGGAAAGATGTTGAAATGCTGAATTAAATGATATTTTTTCCATGATTTTGTGAAAAATATTTGACTCCCAAAATTTGTCTCATACTTTTTACTTAAATTTTTGTTGGTGTTATTCTTAACATACAATTATGAAAAAAAATAAGAGTGTAGAGAGTTATCTCTCTTCTTTTTAATGGACCAATCAGAATTTTGCTTACTTATCCATGCAGCTATTGCAAAAATGTTAAAGCATGGTACCCGAAAATGCAAATTTTATTTTTTCGGCTATGAGTCGCTCGATGAGAAATTTTTGACGTAAACCTAAGGTACTTTCATCAAAGTTTATGGATACAATAATAAAGTTCAGATGAAAAGCAAGAACATACTTTAAAAGATGAAAGATAGCTCTTTATTTTTTATATAAACATTGTTAGTCCATGTTCAAGAAAACTGCTGTGAGTCAAAGTTCAGTGAATTTGCGTGTAAATGAGCGTTTGTAAAACAGCGATGTTGGGACTTCCTACTGAAAGAGAAGACATTGAACAATGCAAATATATAATAATCTCAAAAGTGAAAACAAAAAAAATATTTTTTTCTTCCATTGGCTCATGCCGTCTATGTTCTTAAGCTTAGTAAAGGCAAAACAGTGAGTAGTACTGGGTTGATTTTTCACATCATTTCAGCAAGAGTACTTACTAGATATGAGGCCAGAAATCAAGAGTTTACTATAATTAATAAATGTTATATTTATTCTGATTTTAGTTTTCACATTTGTGCCTATAGAAAGGTTATGCTGCAGTAGTTTGAATGTAGCACATAACATTTTAGAACTTAAAATTCAGAATTTTAGACTGTAGGTCTTTAGGGCTGTTTATTTGTTTCAGGTATTTAAATGCAATTCAGACAATGTGTCCACACATTCTGCGGTACTTGACAACAGCAGTCATCACCAACAAAGGTCGGCGACAGAAGGTGCTGAAAGACCTGGTCAAGGTCATTCAACAGGTGAATAATTTTTAATGCCTTTTTAAAAAAAAATATGGTTCACTTCCTTCTTGTATTTTAATGCATGCAGGGCAGTGTTCTCAGTTGTGTGTGTGTATGTGTGTGAGAGAGAGACTTAAAAAAAATTTTGTGAATAATTACCTGATAAGCACACTAAAAGAAACTCATCACTATTTTCCTTTCAAGTATATCCTTTAATCACATCTTTGAGCAGTCTCACAGGTACTTGTGTTTCTCAGAACTTTTCTTGTTCATTTAAAAGCATCATCATTTCTGTAAACATTGTGGTATTGCACTTTGTATGTTTTTACCTTGCAAATTTTTGTACTGGTTTCATGGATTTTGTGAAGATAATAATAACAGTAGGTATTCCAAATATATTTTTCAAAATCATCACTAATACTTTAAATGTATATAGACAGATAGAACTTTTTCTGCTGATTTCAATAATACTAAAATCAAGTTTGTACCTCAATTACAACCAAAGTTACGAATTTTTCAATATTTAATTTTTCACAAACTTTTACGCTCAAAAATGAAATTGTACAAATAGCTCACTTTGAAGGTCCACAAAATGAAGAAATGATGTTCAATATAGTTCAGACTCTCCATATAAGTAGTATCCAACATACAAATATGGCTGAATTTTTTAAAGAGGCTTTACAATGTTATTTTCAAATATATTGTCAGCCAAAATTAGCAATTTATTCATTTTCGGGTTGGAAAAAGCTCTAACGCAATTAACACAAAATGGACGAAATTGCTATGAACTTTAAAACTGTAATAACTCTGCTTGTAATTGAGCTACAGAGATGCTTTTGGTACCATTGGATTCAGTTTGGAAAGATCTATATTAAGAATGCACTCACTACAGTAAAGAAATCTTCATATTTTGTACACACACTCAGACATTTGCCAATCGTTCATCTAATTTAATGCTTTTTCAGTTCAATGATTCTAGTGCAGTCTAGCATGATACCACAAGGAATGTTCTTATATGTTGAATGCACACAATTACATGTTTTCCACAACAGCATGTTTCATGTTGTGGTGCTTAACCTAAATAACCAATTCAATCTACTGGTAGACCGTTATTCCACAATCTTCCTTCACTGGACATGGACATAATTTTCATAGTTGCAGTAAAAGACATCCATTTATTACCTTTACATCATCTTTTCTCAGCCAGTCTTTCCACTGACATGCTTTAAAAAATATTTGTACCTTATAAATCTTTCCCCTATTGAATGGGACAATCTCTTAAGGTGCATACCTAGCTCAAAAAGCATGAAAAATTAAAAATTCAATAAAAAAAATTGTTATTGGTCTTTTCTGATATAAAAATGGCTGAATTTTATGAAACTGCTTTTATTTTTGGACAAATCACAATAGTTTTGAAGATATTTTCAATCAAAGATGGGAGTATACCATAGGAGATGTTTATGGTTGAAAAGTTAACTGAAAATCAGTCGTTAATTTCATTTTTTGCACATCTAAAAAAAACTATTAAAGATATCTGCAAAGAATTTTGAACATAGTTTTAAGGACAACATAACCTGACTTCTGAACTTCTAACTTTTTTATATATTTGACTATAGTGTAGATATGGAATTATAATTAATTAAATTTAAAAAAAAAAATATTATTTAAATAAAATATGTGCTCCATCAGCTGAATGGTTGTTACACAATGTGAATAACCAGAAATTACAGTATATTAATTGACTACCAAATATTTTGTCTATATATTTTAAGGTTTTCTTACAATCTTGTCAAAAAGAATTAACAAGTTTTGGAAAATATGATTATTTACAAAATCTAGTAAATTCATAAGAAAAGTGAGTAGACCTATATATTTTGAATCATGAACATTTTTCACCAGTTTCTGAAAACTTGAATAAAAATTTCCCTCATTTATTTCATACAATTTATGTTGTTGATATTTAGTGGATTTCAGTTAGGTGTGCCACCTTAAGCTTTGGATAAGGAATATAAATTCTAAAGTCATTTTCAGAGTTCACCCACCACCACCACCACCAAAGTTAAATTTTGTACCTTAGGCCTTGTAAATGTAATAGAATGTGCATTATGTGCACTCTTATATTTGTGGAAAAATATGCTTGCAAAATACAACAAATAAAGATATAACTCACTCGTGACTATCAGAATTTTAAAAAAAGAAAAGAAAATCTGGTAAAAATAATAACTAAAATTTAAAAAAAAACATCTAGTGATCTACTCATTGTTTACACTGTGCCCTGCTAAAGCAGTAATGGACGAAAAAAAGTGGTCACGTGACCACAAAATAAAAAGAATTAAAAACAAATAACACGCGATCCGAATAAATGAAATACATTATATTGCAAATAAATCTTTCCCCTATTGAATGATACAGAACTTAAGCTATGGATAAGGCAGACATAAATTCACAAAGTTATTTTCCGTGTTCACCCTCAACGCCTTAAAAGACGAACGCTACCGTAGGCCTATAGACACTGAAAATTCTTATTTATCGGTTAATATAGTCCTTTAAACGAAAAAATGTATGCTATAAACTGAAAATAATTGATTTAACTTATCAAATAACATCCTCAAACAGAGTGATGCACGAGAATGCAAAGTGGAAATTGGTTCAAAGTCGCTAAGTTGATCACTACGGTACTCGATACCGTCCGCCATTGTTGTTTTCGGTCTTCGGTGATTTCGGTAATTGACCACAGTTCTTTAAACGCAATTCAGTTCGTTCGCAGTATTTTTTATCTCAAACAAACTATACAGACTTATAGATGAGGGATTTTCCTATTTTTGGGTATCTTTTAAAGCTGCTACGTTATCGGAATCACCATGAACGTAATTTAAGAAAATTTTAGTTTAACCCTATTTCACTTTATCTTGAAATTCCCGCGAATTGTTTAGTGTGGAAATGAACCTTGTTCTCTCCCCTACATGAAAACCGTTATTATTTTTAGATCAGTGTACCACGGATGTACTGATGGACCGAGAAAGAGTGCATGTGTTAAGCGCTACCGCTGGACAAGTTATGGCGGCTTGGTAAAAAGTTGTTCGGTTGGCAACTTCTGAATAACTTCTTATTACTTTTTCACAATTATTTATTAAAACGAAACACACAGAAAGACAGAACAGAGAACAAACTTTTTGTTTCATGTGCTTTTATTTTACAAAGCTTCAATATACAGAGGAAACATGAGTGTTGAAAATGTAGAAAAATTGACTAAACAACGTCACAATCAGCCATTTAGCGATGTTTGGAATACCTATTAACAGTAAACCTTTTCATGGGTTTCAATGAAAAGATCTTGAATTATCAGAAGTTTCAAATGAATGGAATACTGAAATGAGTGATGTGAGTGATTCTGTTGATTTTGATTGTGTGTTGAACTTCACTTCATTTTTCAAAAAACTACTATGTTTTTCAGACATTTGTTGATCAGCTGGATCCAAAGAATGCTAATGATAGTACTAACAATAATTTCTCTCAGTGAGAATTATTTTTATTTTCTTATTGAAGAAGGTATGTCTGATAGAACTGCAGTTGAGATGAATCAGTATTCTTCTGAGATTGACAAAAGCCAAAGCATGGAAGGATCTTGTGTTGCAAAAATCAACGCATGTTTTAGAATCTTGCCTTTGGAATTCATAATCTTCCTAAAGAAGAAATGTATTGGGCTAGTGTTGGGAACCCCAGGAATTAATGAATTTTCTATCATTGAAGCAGTACAAGGAGCTATCTAGACCAGGGGTCTCAAACTCGCGGCCCGCGGGCCATTTGCGGCCCGCGTGATGATATTTTGTGGCCCCCACTTGATATCAAAGTTTAGTGATAGTGCGGCCCGCACGTTTTTCTCGCGCAGCTTGTCACTTGTTTTTGTCACTTGTGGGCTACCATACCTCAGGATCGTGACAGTAACGTGTTGCCAAACTCGGCGACTTTCTTTCACAAGCCTGTTACATATTGCTACTAGCAAAGTTCAAAAGCATCCAGATCTAGCAAACTAATTCTATATAGATTATAGACCCTACAGGCCTACACACAGCTGAGTGGTTCGGAAAAAACAGTATTTTCATGTCGAAAAAGCAGGTGAATGGTTTAGCAAAGAAGAAAAATAGTAGACTGAAAGAACAGAAAAGGAAGAACAGAAAAATAACCAAGGTAGGTTGGCTTAGCAAGGGACAGTTCTTGAAGAGGTTTTATGAGTTGAGAGCAGAAGTGAAAACCTTCATGGAGAAGGATGGGATGGCTGTTCCTGTACTAAGTGATCCCAAATGGCTCATGGACTTAGCTTTTCTAGTTGACATCATACAAGAGCTGAATGTACTGAACAAGAAACTACAAGGCCAGGGGCAGCTTGTCAGCGCAGCATTTGGCAATGTCAGAGCATTTTCCACAAAACTTGTGTTATGGAAAGCCCAGCTTTCTCAGACAAACCTCTGCCATTTCCCAGCTTGTAAGGCACTCATGGATTGTGGCACACCATTCAGTGGTGAGAAGTATGTTGATGCCATTGTAAAGCTGCATGAAGAATTTGATCACAGGTTTGCAGAATTCAAGAAACACAGAACCACCTTTCAAATATTTGCTGACCCCTACTCATTCGATGTGGAAGATTCCCCTCCTGTGCTTCAAATGGAGCTAATTGACATACATTGTAATTCTGAACTCAAAGCCAAATTCAGGGAGGTGAGTGGAAAAGCGGAAAAGCTTGGGCAGTTTTTAAGAGAATTGCCCCTTATCTTCCCTGAGCTTTCCAGGATGTTCAAGTGGACCAAGTGCCTTTTGGGGAACACCTATCTGTGTGTAAAGCTCTTCTCCACCATGAACTTGAATAAGTCAAAATTCAGGTCCAAACTTACTATGAGCATCTTCAAGCCACAGTGAGGGTCACAGTGGCTTCCTCCCTGAAGCCAAATGTGTCTGAGCTATGTAAGAGGAAGCGTTGCCAGGTCTCTGGCAGCAGGGAATAATGGTGCGGCCCAGCTTCACCCAGACTCTACTTCCAGCGGCCCCCAGGTAAAATGAGTTTGAGACCCCTGATCTAGACTGACATCTGGTGTTTGACAGCACTAACCCTACAAGTCACAACAGAAATTGCCTTTTCAAAATTCACCCAATTTTGCACATATCAAACATGGCTTTTCTTGGAGCCATTCATTGCACTAGTACATATCTGCCAAATGAGAATGTGGGGAATGAAAGTCTGATACACACGTGACTTGCTGCTTATTACAGTGTGATGTTTGCTAATACGCATGTGATGCTCCTTTTTACAGTATGATGCTTGCTGATGCAAAAAGTGCTTAATAGCAAAAAAAGATTAGACTGCTATGCAGTTCTGGAAATGGCTGCTCTTTACCTAGGAAAGTTGCATCATTTGTTTACAGGATTGTTGCATAACAACTCTTGTGTTCAGCAGTTATAAAACAAATTATATTGGGTTCCTAATGCAGTGACTCATCTTGGGGCATTTTCAAATTTCCATTTCTTTGTGTAAGAAGTATGCTTCTGATAAATGTAAGAGAGCATATCAAATTTATCATAAAACACTATTTCTATGCTTTCAGCATTTTATTTTTATTATACACAGGTAACTTTAAAAGTCATTTTCACCAATTTAAATAATATATATATATATATTATCCTCTTATCGAAAACTATTGAGAGTTTCATTAATTTATTGAATATTTAAAAAATATATCATTTTCACAGTTGTTATGGTTTGGTTATTCTAGCTATGCAGAAAACGAATCTGTTATGTCAAAGATTTATATGTTTTATAACCTTTTTTCTTATACAAATCATAATACACACTTATAAAAATCCTTTTTTATTAACAGGAGTCATATACTTACAAAGATCCTATCACAGAATTTGTGATGTGCTTGTACGTCAATTTTGATTTTGATGGTGCTCAGCAAAAGCTGAGGGAATGTGAAACAGTTCTGATGAATGACTTCTTTCTTGTGGCTTGCCTAGAGGACTTCATTGAGAACGCTCGCCTTCTCATTTTTGAGACTTTCTGTCGCATCCATGAATGTATCAGCATTAGGTAAATTATTTTAGTCTTCACATGACAATACTCTATAAAATATTTTGATTTTTTTCACTGTTTATAAATATGAGTAGATTTTTTCCTTTTGAGAATATTTCATTTTAATTTTAAATTTGCAGAGATTTGACATTTAAAGGATAATTAATTTTTGTTTTGAAAATAGAAGTATTGTAATATGTATGTTTGTAGTTATCATCTTTTTATTCACATAAAGGAATATAATTCATATTATAAACTAGAATTAAACTGTGCCTCCCTTTTAGACCTTTTGTAAATAGTCTGAAAGGGTTTTTTTTTTTTTGGGGGGGGGGGGGAGTGGGAGTTGTTTTAATTTTAATGCAAAATGACCAACCATACTAAATATTTTTTTTTTGGAAAATATTTATTTTCTAATATGAATATAATGCAACACACCTTTCATACCATTATTTTTGAAGAATTTTTTTAATAATGATGAACAACGACTTTAATAATTATCTAATAACAGTGAGGTTTGTTCATTGATAATGCAAGCAGACTTCACTGAGGTCACATCTTACACAGGTTATATTAAGACATTAACAAGTAAGGCAAAACTTTTATAATCAAAGATGATATTATAGTGCCTTCAGTAAGTCTCTCAATAAGACCAACATAGCCAATTTTTCTTTCAGTCTAAAACAGATTGCTTTCTTCAACTGAGCATCAGATGAAGTATATGTAGTTGGCCTGCTTTTAAGGGTCAGTTAAATACAAAAAATACATGTCATTAAATATTTAAAAGCACCCTCAGTATGGTAAGATTCTTACATAATGACAGGCTTGGGAGACTGAGACCAACTAAAGGAATGTTAGATTTGTTTTTCATCTCACTCTGAATGGCAGTAGCAAACAAAAGCTCTGTTTTCTTGTTTGCTTTTTGCCAAGCACATATAGTTGAATTTGTGTAAATTATAGGCATATAGAATGTAAAAGCCAAACACAAATCTAGAAACCAAAATTTAGAATATTTGATGGAACTACTTTGTGATATGCTTAGTTGTTTATTCAGACCATCATTCATTATAGTTATAATATGTGGTTAAAGTAGAGATTTCTGTTTGTGTAAAACTGCCCAACAAAGCTTTTATTTTGTTTGATGCATTTATTATTAAGCTAATATATTTTAGTTTCTTATTCTTTATATTTTTAAAGACTTTGCAATTGCCATATATGGTTATTTAAATGTTGGTAAATATATCCTGTTGATAGATATTAATGTTAATTAGAAAACCAATAATAAGGGCAGATCAGAGTTTATGGTAAAAAATCCTCTTCTTTTAATTCTTTAGTATGCTGGCTGAGAAACTGAATATGTCACCAGATGAAGCTGAACGTTGGATAGTCAACTTGATACGCAATGCACGATTGGATGCCAAAATTGATTCAAAATTGGTTAGTCTTCAGTAAACTGGTTGTTTATGAGGGTGATGCAAATTTGTAATTTTCAGTTTTTAACTTGTCTTTATACAGTGGTCTTTCTAGGTTTTGAACACACATATTTGTACACTGCTTTTTGTTTAGTATGTAATTTGTCATTGTAAACTGAAAACACTTGCACCATTAAATCTTGTCTTGAATGACCATACCATAATTCTAAAATAATATTAAGTCTACTTTGCTATGTTACTCAGTACTTTGTGCACCTGTATTTTTTCATTTATTAACCACTGGTATTTTTCTATAGCCAGTGTGTTTGTGTGATTTTTTTGTTTAGACTACACAACATACAATCTGTTGTCATATATTTATATCCCAACTTTTATGATATGATATTAATCGAGTCCAGAGTCTCCATCTTATTATGGAATATATAGGAATGTGTACCAGGTTATAAATTGTTTTGATGGTAATTGTAAAACCATTATTAAATGCATTTCTTATCATAAGTGAACCTTATTTTATTATGGAGAATTCATTGTAAAGTGATTTGATAATATCTGAGTCACTTGTAAAGCAAAGATCCATTGTATGCATGGGTGCAGTAAAACCATACCTTAACCGGGTGGAGCACATATCGGGCAAAATGCCCAAAAGCGTCCATATCAACCAGTGCTCTTTTCTTCTCATATCGTTCGAGAAATCGTGAGAGTTCCGGTGTCCACAGGAAGTATGACATTTGTACAACGATTTCTGCGCCATTTTGAAATGTTTTCTCCTTGCTTCATTCATTTTTTCATAAAGTTTTCTTTGTTTTTAGCGTTTGGTGTTTCAAATGGATTTCTTAGAATCGTCGAGCGATTGTGAGTTTATTGGATTCAATTTATCGGATAATGAGGTAAGAGAAGTTGATTTTGAATCGGACAATAGGATTAGAAGTGACATTAGTGTCAGTAGCATGCACATGTAGCATCTTTCAAATTTTGGAGGAGAGTGCATCAGATTCTGAGGATATCGGAGAGGAGTAGGGGGAAGGGATATATGGAGATGCACACTGTTGGAATAGTAGTACTTTAGCACTGAATATATCGGAATTTAATAACAGAAATGGGGCTGAATGTGATTGTAACTAATGATAGTTCTCGGCTGGCTTTCTTCTACCAGTTTTTCAAAGAAGAAACATTTGACAAGATAGCGGAATAAACGAACGAGTACGTCCGTCCGAAAATCGCGGAAAAACAAAATGGCGATCCAGGTTGGAAGGAAACTAATGCCACTGAAATTAAAGCTTATTTTGGACTTATGATTTTGATAGAAATTCACTATCTGTATTGGTCGTCTGGTGACAGATTAGTGTTCCTGGCATCAACAATGTATATGTACATAGTGTTTGTAGTGGACAATAACTGGATACTATTTTTGTGTGTGTGAATATATATTTTCATGCATGGATTCAAATTTAACACCTGAAAGTCTGAAAGTATACTTCAGTTGAGGATATTAATAAAGCTGCTTTCATTTCCTTTCATTTTGCATTTTATTTCATTGAAATATATGCACTAATACCTAAGATAGGATGTTTTTACTAACGTAACCCTAAATCTCACTGAAATCTTGAGAAAATTCTTGCCTGCATAGAGATAAAAAAAGGAAAACGCCCACCCGGTAAAGAGTTAATGAAATAATTTGGATCCAAAAATTTCTATCTTAAAAATGAAGGTGTCATAAAATGTTCTTATTTCAAGTTGGTCAATTTATATCTTATAAAAAAATAGTAAACAAAAACAAGTTATTATTTCATTATATATATTTTCCTATTTTCAAAAACAAAATTATTAATATTATTAAATCATAATTAAAAAGGCAGTTCTTTGATAATCCACTGCATCACAAAAATTTTTTTTTGTAAGTTGTCTAATTTTTTTCAACTGATTTAGAACAATTTTGCACTGCTAAATTCGAAAATGACATCCATTTTTTTTTTTTAATCAGGTCAGGTTTTTATGCTAATTCGATTTTTAAAAATCCGATCTTATAACTAAATTGATTACATTTTTGTAACATTGTTATGCAATTTTCGTTAATATTTCTCTTCCAAAATATGTTTTTAAATTAAAAAAAATTAAATGTTAAAAAAATCGTTTTCTAACAATTCATTTATTAAAGGTTACAAAAGTTGATTAGTGTACATTTATTGATAAAGGTAAGTACATATAAATTCAATATTAGGTCATCATTGTTCAAAATTCAGGGCAAGAACTTCCGTCTCTTTGAACTTCTGGAATGCTTTAGCAGTACAGATATCTCTCTTTAGAGTCCAACAGTAATTAGCCATCATGACCGCATCCCAACGTTCCTTATAACTGGTTTCCATCTCTTTCATATCCTAATGAAATCTCTCCCCTTGCTTGTCGCTCATTGATCCCAGATTTTCAGGAAACCGATCCATATGTAAGAATAAGTAATTCATTTTGATGCTCATGTTGCATCCAAGGTTTCTGAAAGCAGTCAGCATTTTGGCAACAAGCTCTGTGTCGTTTCCTGGCCTTATTGTTGCCAAGAAAGTTTTTCACAACCAGAATAAAAGCCTTCCATGCTTCCAGTTCCACTTCGTTCATTGAGTTTTCAATCTCTGGATCTCTGATTAGCTTACAGAGTTGTGGACCATCAAAAAATGCCAGCTTCTCAATGGTCAACCGCTTCATACTTCTCCTTCAGTGTAGTCAAGTGAGCTAGAGATACAGAAGCAAACTGGTTACCATTGTGTAGCAAAACATATTTCAGTGATTTCTTGCTGCTATCAATGAACAATCTCCAGTCTTCAGGTTTATACTGTGGCACTCCAAACTTGTGCAGAAACTGTGCAATATCTGTACAGTACACCAGGTCCTTCTCTGTAGAGAAAAAACTGAGGTACTCTTGATGTCTGTTGAGGTAGAAAGTGATGCGAACACTGTCAGAAAGGACGTTTTTTCCCTCAGTCTGGATGACATGCTGATTCAAGATCGGGATATTTAAAGCTGCTCTTGTTTTTTCTGTTAATCCGTCACATCAGTAGCACAGAGGTAGCAGTCAGTGACATGGTTTGTTGGTTCCCTCCAAACCATAGGAATTCCAAACTTCAGACAACTCTTCTTACTATTGGTCCAACGACGCAGATTCTTGGTGCATACCTTGTGTGGTGCCCAAACTTTATCCTGGTCACCAAGTTTTATACCAAAATATATGTTAAGCACGTTTTATAACACCTGTTACTGGATTCCTGTTAGGAACAACGGTGTATTTGCTGCAGATGTAGCAAATAACATCGGGTTTATTTTTGCAATGTCTTCTGGCCAATTCCATTTCATTACCTAAAGAAGAAAAATATCAATTATATCAATTATTCAAAAATTAGCATATGCAACCTCTTCATAATTATGTAAAACAAATTATAATTTGTTTATTTAAATAAATAAGAAAGAAGTTTACATCATATAAATAGAACATACCCTTACATGTGTAAAAAAAAATAATGTGGCAATAGATCAAAAAGTTGATCAAAAAGTTGACCTGATTGAACAAAACCGATGTCATTTTTGGATCCAGTACAATAAAACTGTTATAAATCCATCAAAAAATTTTAGACAGCAAATTTGATGTTGCCCAATGCATGTATTTAAGACAACATAAAAATAATTTCACTGTTGTTTATTAGGGACATCACGTGCTTTCAGTGTGTATATGATTTTTCTGATATTTTGCAGACTGAAAGATTAATAAAATGAACTAGACGTGCTATATAATTGCTCAGGGTGTAAAATCAGTCTGTTTGAATTACTTTATTTGTAAATATTAAATAGTGCACACACAGACAAATATTTTAGGAAAGTCATTAAGCAAAATATACATGTGGTGTGTGATAATTATAATAGAAGACATTACAGAGTAATAAACAGTGCATATACTTGAACATAAAGAAATGCATAAAATATTAAACATAGATATATAATTCTTAATTAATAAATCATGTTTAATGATTTTTCTTTAACGATAGCATTTAATTTTTACTCAAATTTTCTTTAGTGATTTGTAAAATGATTTTTAAAAATATCTATTTCCATATTTACAATATTTAAATGTCAGTAGGTAACTTTTTTCAGCTTGATTATTCATATATAAAAATATGATTTAAGAATTTTGTGTTGTATATTATAAATCTGACAATTTTAGAAAAAAAATTTTTGTAAAAATAAGTATTTTATATATTAAAATTTTAAAAAAAATCTGAACAAGATATTCTTAACTAATAGCTGGTATTGTTTTTTCATAACAAAGTCAACTTAACAATCCAAATTTGAAAAATATATATAGCTAATTCTCTGGGCAAGTGTACCATTTTGTGGCATGAATTGCAAAAAATAAAGTTGATTAAATCTAATTATTTTACATGTCAAAGTCTACAACATTGCCTGATGCACACATAGAAACATAAGAAAGATAAAAATTATAAAAATGTTGATGTTATAGAAGTTTGAAATATGTATAAAAAAAAACATGTTTCTGTTAAAAACTTACATGTGGCAATAGATCAGTAAGTTTGAGACATATTTTACCATGAAAAAATATTTTAAAAAATAAGTAATATAATTATTTCATTAAAACAAATATATTTTCTTTATTAATCTAAATTATTAGCATAATCTGGATACATATTTATTTAAAATTTTGTAGAAGACTATAACTTTGTAAAGTGGAAGCCTTATCGTCTCCCAGTTACAAAATTATCAACCATCATAAAATAAGCTCCATTTTTCTCATCTAAACTTAAAATTGGCTAAGTTATCATGCTACAAAGATAATATTAAATAATAAACAAAGTATCTATTTAAATATATATAATAAGCCTAGTTGTAATTATATTCTTGAATTCAATTCACAGGTTTCTTTATCCTTGCTCAGGTTTAAAATGCGCACATGAAACTTTAAATGCAAAAGAAACAACTTGGATATGTACCTAAATAAGTAATCTTTTTACAATGCTAATCAATTAGAGATTATCAGAAGTCTTAGCTGTTATGAAGCATTGATGATTCATTGAATTTTCAATGTTGTAAAAATGTTATCTTAATGTAGGTATTCCAAACATTGCTGAATGACTGATTGGGACATTGTTTTGTCAATTTTTCTACATTTTCAACACTCATGTTTCCTCTGTATATTGAAGCTTTGTAAAATAAAAGCACATGAAACAAAAGTTTGTTCTCTGTTCTGTCTTTCTGTGTTTTTTGTTTTAATAAATAATTGTGAAAAAGTAATAAGAAGTTATTCAGAAGTTACCAACCGGGTGACTTTTTGACCAAGACGTCAAAACTTGTCCAGCGCTAATGCTTAACACATACACTCTTTCTCGGTCTGTGGGGACGCTTGCGGTACAGTAATCTAAAAATAATAACAGTTTTCATGTAGGGGAGAGAACAAAGTTCATTTCCATACTAAATAATGCACAGGAATTTCAAGATAAAGTGAAATACGGTTAAACTTAAATTTTCTTAATTAGGTTCTTGGTGATTCCAATAACATAGCGGCCTTAAACGCTACCAGAAAATAGGAATATTCTTCATCTATAAGTCTATATAGTTTGTTTGAGACAAAAAAATACTGCATGCGTCCCGATTTGCATTGAAAGAACTGTAGTCAGTGACCGAAAGTACCGTAGTGTTCAACTCTGCGACATTGAACCAGTTTCCACTTTGCATTCTCAAGCATCACTCTGTTTGAGGATGTTATTTGATAAGTTAAATCAATTAATTTCAGTTTATAGCATATATTTGTTCGTTTAAAGGACTATAATAACCGATAAATAAGAATTTTCAGTGTCTATAGGCCTACGGTAATGTTCATCATTTAAGGCTGTCACATGTCCAGTTTTCATTTTACGACCCCGTCCTAATTTAGGCACTGATTACCAATATTAATTTATAGGATAACTCTTAACCTTAGCGACGGCTGGACTTGCCTAATTTATCTCCCTTTCCAATGCCACAATCTCAGCTAGATTGTTCACGACACCTAGTCGGATAAATTAGTTGACTTCTCTGCTACTATGTTATCTCCCTCTTTATTTATAGATTAATAAATATGTTTCTTTATTCCTCTATTTACGGCTCGGCCCCCAAATAGCAAATCCCTTTTGGTCGTACATATATACTTATGTAATAATATAGAGAGATAACAGTTAAGAAATTTAACAATAAAATTAAATTCGAAACAAAAAATGAACAATTGGTTTCCGCGAACAGAATGTAACGCACGACCCGAAATTTATATTTCTTATCCAAAGCTTAAGGTGGCACACCTAACTGAAATCCACTAAATATCAACAACAAAAATTGTATCAAATAAATGAAGGAAATTTTTATTCAAGTTTTCAGAAACTGGTGAAAAATGGTTGATTCAAAATATATGGGCCTATTCACTTTTCTTATGAATTTAATAGGTTTTGCGTCAAAATTATTTATTTAATATAAACATATTTTCTTAAACTTAAAATTTGTTCATTCTTTTTGACAGGATTATAAGAAAACCTTATAATATATAGACAAAATATTTGGTAGTCAATTAATATACTGTAATTTCTGGCTAGTGTGTAGCAATCATTCAGCTGATGGAGCACATATTTTATTTAAATAATATTTTTTTAAAAATAATTAATTATAATTCCATATCTACACTATACTATAATAAAATATATAAAAAAGTTAGAGGTTCAGAAGCCAGCTTATGTTGTCATTAAACTGTGTTCAAAATTCTTTGCAGATATCTTTAATAGTTTTTTTTAAAGATATCCTGCAAAAACCGAAAGTAATGACTGATTTTCAGTTAACTTTTTAACCATAAACGTCTCCCATGGTATACTCCCATCTTTGATTGAAAATATCTTCAAAACTATTGTGATTTGTCCAAAAATTAAAGCAATTTCATAAAATTTAGCCATTTTTATATCAGAAAATACCAATAAAATTTTTGTTATTGAAATTTTTCAATTTTTTCATGCTTTTTGAGCTAGTGTGCCACCTTAAGAGATTGTACCAATCAATAGGGGAAAGATTTATAAGGTATAAATATTTTTTTAAGCATGTCAGTGGAAAGACTGGCTGAGAAAAGATGATGTAAAGGTAATAAATGGCTGTCTTTTACTGCAACTATGAAATTCTGTCCATGCCCAGTGAAGGCAGATTGTGGAATAACGGTCTACCAGCAGATTGAATTGCTTATTTAGGTTAAGCACCACAACATGAAACATGCTGTTGTGGAAAGCATGTAATTGTGTGTATTCAACATATAAGAACATTCCTTGTGGTTCCATGCTAGACAGCACTAGAATCATTGAACTGAAAAAGCATGAAATTAGATGAACGATTGGCAAATGTCTGAGTGTGTGTGTATAAAATATGAAGATTTCTTTACTGTGGTGAGTGCATTCTTAATATAGATCTTTCCAAACTGAATCCAATGATGCCAAAAGCATCTCTGTAGCTCAATTACAAGCAGAATTATTACAGTTTTAACATTTATAGCAATTTCGTCCATTTTGTGTTAACTGCGTTAGAGCTTTTTCCAACCTGAAAATGAATAAATTGCTAATTTTGACTGACAGTATATTTGAAAATAACATTGCAAAGCCTCTCAAAAAAATTCAGCCATATTTGTATGTTGGATACTACTTATGTGGAGAGTCTAAACTATATTGTTCATCATTTCTTCATTTTGTGGACCTTCAAAATAAGCTATTTGTACAATTTCGTTTTTGAGCGTAAAACTTTGCGAAAAATTAAATATTGAAAAATTTGTAACTTTGGTTGTAATTGAGGTACAAACTTCATTTTAGTATCAATGAAATCAGCAAAAAAAGTTCTGTCTATTTACTTTATTAATAAGTATTAATAATGATTTTGAAATATATGTTTGGAATACCTACTTAATCAAACAAAAGTTATTTTTCTTATTTGGGTACTTAAACTTATTACACTAAGACAAAATGACATGAGAGTGATCTTTCCAGAATTTGGTATCTTTGAAAAATGTAAGAAGTAGTTTGCAATATTGTCATCATTATATTTTTAAGTTTCTGAAGTTCTTTGTAATGTTAAAGAGGAAAAGAAGTCAAATTAATTTTCCTAAAGCTGAATATTTCTGAATATAACAAATAAATTTGAAAGCATTATTTTTATTGCTGGGATTTTTGAAATGTCACAAGGCTTGCCTGTTTTACATGTCGTTGTTTGGTAAAAGAATACATGTTTTGGATCCAATTTAACTTGGAAACTAAGCATTACAAAAGATGTGCCTTTTAAAAATATTTCTTCACAAAATTAAACGTTTCCAGATAAAAGGAATATTGAATGTTGCCTCAGTGTATTATAACCTCTAAGAAAACCTTGATATGGTAAGTATGTTGGATTATTTATAGCAATGAAAATGAAAGGCATGGCTATAATTGTATGCATGTTATTAAAAGAGGTGCCATTTTTCAGTTCAAAACGAACTTGTATTACAAATAATTATAAAATAAATCAACACATATTCATGCAACTATCTTATGCTATCTCTCATATCAATTTTGAATATATAGAATATAAACACATGATATTTCAATGCTTTATTTTTAAGAAAACATTTCAAATGGACCTACCCTTCATGGTACACTTGCCAGAGAATGAGCAATATTGATAAATATTTTTTCCTTGTAGTTATCTGGTATTAAAATCTAAAAGATGGGTACAGTGAAGATGCACAATGTTACTATTAGACTGGGGTCTCCAAACTTTTCAGCCCGAAGGCTGCATTAACTATCAAACAGAAGTTTGGGGACCGACTACACACTCGAGGTCCAAATAAAAAAGAATCAAAACATGGAAGTTGTTTTTTTAATTATTTATTTAATATTCAGTTATTATTTAATAACACATTGATACACTACACATGAGCACCTGTATTAGTGGGAATGGTGAAATTGTTTCCTGGATGCCAAAATCAGTGACCCACATCAATAACGCTTCTTTATTCTGAATCTGGGTCAGAGTTGTTTGTTCTCTCTCAACTCTCAGAGAATAGAGATAGAAAAATTTAGCAGCAGCTGATCTTGGCAGGATACACGTAAATTTCCGTAATTTTTTCCCATAGACAAAAATGGTCTCCATGGGCCGCATGAGAGGGGCCTCGCGGGCCGTAGTTTGGAGACCCCTGCTATAACTAGTATAAGATCTAAACTACTAATACAGTCCAATGTGGTATGGATAGGTAATATTTATTTAAAAAAGAACAACTTGGAACAGTTTCTAAATTTATAAAGTCTTTATTTTATTTTAAATTCATTTTTCTCTCATTATTTGCTCCAATGGTCAACATATAAGTCCTCTTTTAAATATTTTTTGCTCCAATATTCAACATATTGAAGTCTCTTTTTAAATAGTTTCGATGATTCTTTCCACTGGCAAACTGGATCCTCTTACACATTTAAAAAGTACTTATGGATAAAAGCCTGTTAGCAATAGTTCTTATTTTATAAATGTTTACATGGTTTACATTTTCATAATCATGTGATGTAATTAGAGTTGACTATCATTTTTGGAAATAAAAATAGTTGTATTCATAGTATGTCATTAATTAAATATAGTGTTATACAGGAAAGATAACTCTTTGGTAGAGAAATTGCTATGATTTGAGTTGTTTTTTTTCTCAATAACTTCTTTTCCTCACAGAAACTGCAATAGGCTTTTAATCTTTTGATGTTCTCTGTCCTGGTTTGTTCCTGTGAAGATTTCCTTTTCTCAGCTTATTCTGATGAGGTCCTTTTGATTTGAGTTGCATCTCTTTCACATATAATTTCTTGAACCTGGTCAATGAATTATAAAAATTGATTGAACAACTATCTACATCAGTCTTTCTCTATGATACTGTTAATCACCTGAAATTGTCAGTAAACTTTTCCATTGCTGTATTAATTTATTAATAATAGTTTATTGCAATTCTGTTCCAGGGTCATGTTGTTATGGGAACACAAGCAGTGTCACCCTACCAGCAGGTTATAGAGAAGACCAAGAACCTTTCCTTCCGCTCACAGATGTTGGCTATGAACATTGAGAAACGAGCTGGAACAGTCAAGACTACGGATGTGAGTATTTAGTTGCTTAGTACAATAAATGAAGTTTTGTACAGTCATGCAGATGATTTACTGTTATTACTTTTAATTAGATGTTAGCCATGAACACTGAAAAAAGAGCTGGAACAGTCAAGACTGGATGTGAGTATTTAATGCTTAGTAAATGTTTGCTGTTTGGACTGCTCTTTGCAGTTGATTCACTTGCTATTACTTTGTAATAGAATCATAGTTCTCAGGCTAATAACATAGATAAATGATAATGTAACCTAAAATACTAAATGTCTATAATTTTTGGAGAGTTGCCTTTTCCCTCTCAACTAATCTGGTATTTTGTTAGCAGTTGATTGAACTTATCCAAGAGGTCTAGCATGGCTTAGATATTTGTCAAATTTAAAAACCTCTACAAAAAAAAAAAAATATGATTTAACTATTAGCTAGTTATTTAATTTTAAATGTATGCACAATTAATATCTTTGCATAAATTTGTGATATTACAGATATGTAATATTACACAATGAATTGCAAAAGTAGAATGAAAACAATGTTGCTTAGACTTAATACAAATATAATCCAATCCAATCAAATATTAGCTGATGATTAATTGATCTGTGATACTGTGTGATAAAAAAATAAAGAAATACACTTCTCGATGACAGTAAGTTCATTTGAAAAGAAAATAACCTTTTTACTTTAAAATTTGCAAATTGAAATGTAATTTATAATTGAAATGTTTCTGACAAAACTAGCTCTTTTTTATATCTTCATTGGAAAGTGATTTAGTAATGACATCATTAGTTTTAAGTTTTCATTAGACAGTGCCAGTATAAGTTTTATACAAAAGGGTTAAAATTAAATTTAAAAAATGATGCAACACTTAACTGAGAGTGATTATTTAATTAACCAGATAATATTTGAACATATTAATTTAAAGTTTTCATCTGACATAGTGCCTTTTATGGCAAAACATTAAGATGTATTTTTTAAGAAACATGTGAAACATTTAACTGTTGTATGAATAATTGATTTGTAAGAAAGTGTGCAGTTAGATTGGGACACAATGAAATATAGTGTTCTTTAAAGTATTGAGACATTGATGTATATGGGCTTGAGTGTTGAGTCGTGGGGTATGGGTTATGTATTTTGAAGTACTAAGCTATAGGGGTACATTAATTTGTGTATTTTGAAGTATTGAGTCATAGGGGTAAAATGGATTTCTGTATTTTGAAGTATTGAGTCATAGGGGTAAAATGGGTTTGAAAACTGAAATACTGTGCATCTTGATAAAAAAGAAATTTAGAAACTTCTAACAAAATATTTTTAAAAATTGAAAGTCAAAGGTTAATTTATTAACATAATTATTTTTTTCAAATGTGCAACATTCTCTATTAAAAAATAATAATTTAGATTTCATTGTCATATGTAGACAATTTTGGGTTCTGTTTCCAGGATATTGTTTGTAAATGTTTTTTTACAGGTTGTATATAACGATTTTTGAGTTATGTGAATTGCCTTAAATCAGGGTAAAATTGTGCTTTAATGTCTTGTACAGTTCCAGATTATTTTAATTTATGCCATTGTTAAAGGTATTTAAACAGCTGTTAGGTATAGAAGGAAAAAATATATTGAATGCCTGATTTTGACAGTAGAATATTTTCTCCTTTGAGGGTGTGTATAATCTTGTACAGATATGCACAATTATAATTTTTTTGCTTTCACTATTATTTTTTCTTGAGATTAGCTAATAACCACTTTTGCTAATTGTATTTCTAGTTCTAAAATAATTCATTATAAAGAGATTATTGTGAATTCTTTTTTAATATGCAATTTGTGATAATGTTATGATGTTGGTTTAAGTATATTTGCTCCAAATCATGAATTTGGCCCGAATTTAATGACAGTGGTAATAATTCTTGTTTTCACCCCACTCCCCAACAAATGCATGTGTGCACACACACACGCGCACACACTTTAAAAAAAATCATTGATTTGTGGGAAGGTATTTTCTTCACGTATTAAATTGTCCCGTTGTAGCTAGACAGAAATAACAATTTTTGACTCTGGGCATTCTGCACATGCTTATCATTGCTTTTTTCAATAAAAAAGGCACACAGGTTGAAATTTGTTTACCTTCACAAAAGTGACAAAGCGGACTTAGACAACTCTGAGCTCCTGTTGAAATGCCCAAAGTCTGATATTTTTGTTTTTTACTATCTAGGAAATGGCTTTACTTTCTTATAAATAATTCTTACTAAGCTGAATACTGTTGAGAGGAATTATGAGCAATTGTCTAGAATACAATGTTTAGTTTTCACTCATGATAATGTGCTCAAATGTTTCTGAATGCACAAACGACTCACTCTGATTGGATGTCCTTTCTTTTAATGTCAGACTGATGAAAAGAAAGTATTTTTCACCAAAATATAGGCTTGGTACCATTGTTCTTCATTCATCTCAATGATGCATGACTGATGATAGGAAAGCATTTATTCACTAGAATGTAAGCCTGGTACTATTGGTTTAATTTGTCTCTTTAACAGTCTGATGAAAGGAAAGTATTTTTCGCCAAAATGTAGGCCTGTTGCCATTTCTTCATTTATCTCATTGACAGACTGATAAAAGAAAAGTATTTTTCACTAAAATTGTAGGCCTGGTACCATTGTCTTCATTTATCTCATTCACAGACTGATGAAAGGAAAACATTTTTCACTAAATTTGTAAGCCTGGTACCATTGTCTCCTGCTTTTTTGTTCAGAAAGTGGGAAGGCTGATCATTTGTTTTGTTTTTCCAACCAATTTGACTTATTTCAACAGTATAGAGGTCAAACAGTGAATAATCACCGTGTACCACTGGGAAATAAAAGATTAGTTTGACCTTAGTGTTTCCATTGCCATTAGTTGTAAATACATCAGGAAGATATTTATGGTTGCTTGTGGCTCAACACTCATTGTAAGACAGAGCAGTTATATACACCATTGCATTGAATGGATTAAAAATTTTATATACACAAAAGTAAGAGGAGGTAATCCTTACTTTCATCACTTGTTTATTTGAGGTGTACTTTTCTACATTCATATTTGTGAGACTGAGTGAAACACTGGATCAGATTTAACCTTGCCTAGAGACACTGATGTGCATGTGTAAAATTTTCTAAAAACTTTTAAAACTTATTTTGTATTTTGCTAATTCTTCGGGTGCTGTTATAAGTACAGATGAGAAAGTTCTCTAGCTAGCATACTCACAGCATGGCGACCCTATTTTGTGAAGTATTTGCATGTTTTAGCTTGTGCATGCATGTGTGTGTGTGTGTGTGAAAGAAGTTTGTATTTTGGGGATTTTTGCATGCTATGTTCTGCATTGACTATCTTGTCATTATTTCAAATTGTGTGCCTTTTAATTAATTGTAATTTGTAACTGTAAATGAACATTAACAGTATATCCTAAAGAGAACACATTTTTTGGTATTTCAGTTAATAGTAAATTAGATTTGATACTGCAATTTACTTAGTTTGTGGCAGGAAATAGAAAAATAAGGCTCTAACTCTAAGAATAAGTGTTTTCTGTTAATAGTAATATAGATTTGATCCTGTAACCTAGTTGTTGGCAGGAAATAGAAAAATAAGGCTCTAAGAATAAGTTATATCTGGTAACATATTTGATAGCTGAAAGTCTACAGGCAGGATATAGGTAGAGGTTCTAAAAATCTAAGTGTGATAAATATATTTTGTTAAAAGTAATTTTAGATTTGGTCTTGCAACATATTTCATTGATGCTGAAAGTGGAGTGGCAGGAAATTGAAGAAAGATCTAAAAATAAGTATATTTTGTTAAAAGTAATATTAGATTTGCAACATATTTCACTCATGGCTGAAAGTGGAGTGGCAGGAAATAAAAGAAGTATATTTTGTTAAAAGTAATGTTAGATTTTTTTATTAAATATATAATACTATCAGTTTAAACTTGGATAATGAATGCCTACATGACATACTTTGAAATTAGATTGATTCGCTGATTTGAAATCTGTAAAAATTGTGCCTTATGTTCAGAACGTTATTTTGGAGTGTGTCATTTTTTGTATGAACAGATTACAAAACATTCTGTGCTAACGCCACCCTAGTTATTGTTATGATTATTATTATTAATATCCATAACTAATTACAAGTGAAGAGAATATTAATTTATGTTATTAATAATTCTCCAGAAGACCACTCATATCTCTCACTTGGCAGATATGCAGGAGCTGTAAACGTTTTCTCTCTTCCACAACATTAAAGACAAATATTTACTGTCACACAATATTTCCATAGGTGGAAAACGTCTTACCAAAGGAGAAGATATATTTGCACTTAATCTATATTTAGAGAGCTCACTTTCTTCTCCAACATGGTGATTAATATGTGTAAGAAGGTCAATAAATTTATTAAATCAACAATCAAACAAATTTATATAACAAATATAATGAAAAGATTATTTGACATCAATATTTCCATGAAACAACATTAAAAAAATAATTTTAATGTTTATTTCTTAATGCATAATTCCGCAGACTAGTATCAATATAAATCACAGGATCGTTCTTATCATAGAACAGAAATGAAGTTAGAGATTAGCAAGAATGGTTTGTACATAACCTTGATGCCACAATAGTCTTTCGTGCACTATCATAACAATGTCACAAGTTTATTGTTTACATTAGAATTGTCAATACTTTATGTGTCCCTCTAGCACACTTGAATGTTCCATGAGCCTCTGTTATCTTGAGAGTAATCTGGGTGTTCCTTTGCCGTATTAGTTCCCTCAAGCAGAACAACAATGTAGCAATTTCCAGTAACTTCCTTATACTAGAAATTCTATAGTGTAGTCACGCATTGCTTTCCATCAACCATTAACAGAGTGCAGTGTATCTTTACACTTTCACGTTAGTAGAGACTTCTCGAATTTACCACGGTTATAGAAGTCTGTAAAACAATAAACCTGGAAATTTTAGAAATTCTAGAATAAAGGCTGCTTCTTCCCTGTAAAATATAATCAGGGAACAAATGCTAAGCTTTCCAGTTTATCATCTCAAATCTCCATTCTTCTTACATTCAAGCCTCAACTTACATTTTTCTGCAACAGTATTTATTAGCCCAATACATGCATATGGCATAATAAATACAATATAATAATTTATGAATGTGTTCATTAGAAAGAATGTCAAGTGTTTTGCATACTACATACAATTTGTAGAAATAATAGTCTACTCACATAATACAGCTCTACATAAAACACAAGTATAATATATGAGTAGCAAAAACATTTCTAAGCTCATTCTCTGTCAGTCACTCAGTTAACTCACCATTAAGCTAACGGCAACCTTTCATGACTGGACTTCAGCCACACCAAATTCAAAGTGATTAGAAAATACAATTCTTTTCAGCAGGTAAACTTTGATCTCAGCCCACTAGCTGGTCTTGTTCTTTGTAAATCTTAACCATTGGATAATAAAAATTACTCATCCACATAAGACCAGTATAGATTATATCAGCAAGTTCTAGCACATTCTCTGCTTGAGTTGTTTACTCCAACAATGACACAAATGCAGTGCCCAAGGTCGGGTAATGTTAACATTGGCAACAAATATATAATATAGGGACAACTCTGCGCTGTCACACATATTTTACCATTTTAGTTAAAGAAAATGTTTAAAATGTGTATGTCAGTCTAGGAAACACATTTCAGACAATACACTTTTTGTTGTATATTAGTTATTGTACTATTTTTCCTTCTTTTTCTTTGTGCATGTTGAACTCTGACAGTTTTTAATTAGATAAGACCAGTCAAATTTTGAAGTCTGGCCAAACAAGCTGATATTTGCAGATTATGTTTATCTACCTTAAAGTAAGTTTGCATACAAAATTTGGGAGCTCTATCTTTAATAGGAAAAAGAGTTATGACAGTTCAAAGTTTTAAAGTGCAGAAAAACACAAATTTCATGAAACCCCTTTTGAAATAACCACACAACAAAAACTATGAAAAGTACACAGCTCATCTTTGCTATTTCAACTCTCTGTAAGGCAAATATATTTCTGATTTTAAAAAAAATTTAAGGATCACAGATGCATATAAAAGGAAATAAAGTCTTCTCCAAATAGCATGTTGTTCAAATTTTCAAACAGCAGGTGTTTACAAACTGAATAAAACGTCACGTTTGAAGTCTTGTAAAATAAAAACTACTGCATTTACACCATCCAAAGTTGGTATACTTGCTCTTTGGAGTATAGACATTTACAGATGAATTTTCAGACAAATTTTTTTTTTTTTTTTTATAGATAGAGAAATAAAACACCTAAAAAATGCAGCATCATGCAATACGCCTTGCCCATAACACATGCTGGAAAAGAAAAACTGTGAAATGAACATTTATTATTATAATGCAGTGTTTTTAATTTCTGGTACTGACAGCATGATCACTGTAACTAAATATAGAATAAAGTAATAAATTATATTTTGCACATTTGTGTGTGTGTACATGTACTTTAAAAATAATGCTCACCAGATGTCATAATATGAAGTATTCATTTGTATACCTGGACTTTGCATGTTATGAACTGAGTTGCCAATAACTAGTTAGTTTATTTAATTTAACATCTTTTCACTTAAATTGTGATATTAGATGCATTCACACATACATATAAGTATACATCCACATTCACACACACACCTGTGATCAGAATAACAATTATAACAGTACAACAATAAGTAAATAACTACCTAATATTAACAGTATTAAAAAATAATCCAATAAAAATCTTATAATAAATTGGTTAACCACACAAAAAAAATAATCTAACAATAACAAAGATAATATATTTAAAAAATAATTTTAAAAGTATAACTATTATTAATTATAATTTGAAGGAACTGCCCCATCAGCGTGTTCCACAAAACTTAAAATTCTTAGAAACACACTAAAATTTAATTATCTACAGCAGGGGTGGGCAAACTTTTTGTATGTAGGGCCACATTGACAAATGTAAAGCTATTGGGGGGCTGCATATATATATTATACCCACTTTGTTTACAGCAACCTATCACAATAAGTAATTATGAATTATTTATAGGTTATTAAACAGTATAAAACTATAAATAACCAATTATTGCAATTTTATTTTACTTATACATTTACACATTATATTTTACAATATGGACTTACACTTTTACTAATTTGTTAAAAAGATTTTACATTTTTTTATTATAATAAATTTTTAAAATTATCAGTGGCTTTAATTTAGACATAAACCGACTACATTGTCATTACAATTATTGATTTCTAATGAGATGTATGTAACTGCTTGCAATTTTTAACAATATTCTTGAAATCTGGAGCAAGTTTACTTGTTGAAATTCGCATGACAGCATGCAAGTTGCAGTCCGACAATAAAGACCTATTCTTAGATTTGTTGATCTTCAAGCAAGAAAATGCTTGTTCGCAAATGTATATTGATCCAAACAATGATAAAAGTTTAGCTGCAAAGTTTTTCAAGTTGGGAAATGATTCTTCTGATAAAGATCCATAGAAATCCAGCAAACCATCTGAATTGAATTTCTCTTTTCAGGTCATGATCTGCTTGTAAGTCAAGAAGCTCTAACTGTATGTCCTCCGGGGCTGTATCAGCTTCTGCACTAAAAGGGGAACTGAGAATATTGAACTGTGGCTCTAAGTTCTTGAAATCTTTAAATCTCCTTCCAAATTCATCAGTCAGTGCATCTAATTGGGCTTTATACCTTTCAGTCATTTCACCAGAAATGGTTTCTTGTTTCAGCAAAGGGAAGTGACAAAACTTTTTTTCACTTGCTTATCTGGAGAACAGTGAGAGTTTTGCCCGAAATGATTTTACATGTACATACATTTCATGTGCAAACACACAATTGCCCTGAAGTTTGACATTCAGCTCATTTAACTTTTCCAAATTTCAATGGCAAACATAAAGTCTAACTTCCACTCTTTATTGACAATGTTAGTATTAAAGTCACATTCAATGCCCTTCATCTCTAGGAACATCACCATTTCTTCTCTGAGGTCCCACACTCGCCTCAACACCTTGCTGAGACTCAGCCATCGAACACTGGTGTGGTACAGTACATCGGAATGTTCAGTTTCCAAATAGTCAAGTAATGTCCTGAACTGTCTATGATTAAGTCCTCTTGATCTGATGAGGTTGATGACACCGACAACTGGGTCAATAACATGCTTGATATTCAAAACAGTTTTACACAGATTTTCTTGATGGATCACACAGTGAAGTGGTAATAATGTGTGGTCAGGATATTCTGCTTTAATCTTATCACTTATCAACTTTACCAGACCTACATTTTTTCCGGTCAAAGCACGAGCTCCGTCAGTTGTAACACTTGCCATCTTGTTCCAAACCAACCCAGTTCTTTCAATACAGTTATTAACAGCATTGAATATATCATGGCCTGTGGTTGTGTCTTTGAGTGACTTAACACTTAGTAACTCTTCAGTGAGTTTGAAAGAAGTGTTTATTCCACGTATAAATATCAATAATTGGGCAGTATCATGTACATCGGTACTCTCATCCAATGCAAGAGAGTACCACAAAAATTGTTTACTTGCATCTTGAAGTTTATGCATCAAATTGTTACTTATCTTGTCAACACGTCTGACCACAGTTCTCCTTGATAAAGTAATGTTGTCAAATTTGTTTTTTTTGTTCTGGACACAAAATGTTTGCTGCATCTAGCAAACATTCCTTGATGAACTCGCCATCAGAAAATGGCTTGTTGTGTTTTACAATTCTGTGTGACAGCACCAGACTAGCTTCTGTTGCAGCATCTTGAATTGAAGACTGTTTAGTGAAAACAGTTTACTGTTTCTCCAAATTTTTCACCAGCTCCAGGCATTTCCTTTTCCTCTCTTCGGTTGTTAAATTGTATCCGAAATCGGAATGTTTTGTTTGGTAGTGTCTTTTCAAATTGTACTCCTTGAAGACAGCCACTGACTCATGACACAAAAAGCAAACTGATTTGCTACCAACTTTTATAAAAAAGTACTTAGTTGTCCATTCATCATTAAAAACACGGCATTCATCTTCAATCTTACGTTTTTTAGTGACACTCATTGTTTTAATAAAATTTGTTAGAATTTTACAAATTACAAACTTTAAAAAGGAAATGAAACAAAACCTACTTCCGGCTGCGTGTGAAAATAAAATATTCGGAAAACAAGGAGTAAACTCAGAATAAATTTCAGAAATATATCAAGACTACTACAACAAATAAATTAATTTGAACATTGTAAATGTGAAAATAATTTATTAAATTAAAAAATTTAAATTAAATATTTTCTTGCAAAATAAATAGTTAAAAATCGTTTTATTTGTGACACGCCTGGTGTGTTCATATATACCCCTCCTCCACTCACTAACTACTTCAGACATGCGTTAAGGCACACGTAAGAAATATATAACATGAAATAAAGATTTATTATAAAATAATATCTATAATAACAATACACAATGATTTGAAAGAAACAGTTCTCATGTTAAATTCTAATCTTCTAATCTAGACAATCACTATTCTACAATATATCCAATTCTATGTCTTTACATGCGATCGAGTAAGAAGAAGAGTCAGATATTCTTGACCTGAGTCATAGATGTGGCGAGGAGTTGTCTCCCTGTTCAGTGATACCGTTGATCACACAGTGAGGGTAATGACAGACAATGTTAATTTACAGTTACCTATACTGTAAATAAGATGACTGGCGAAGTCTGGAGGCTGGACCCCAAGAGTTGAATCAGTCTCCAACTGAAGTCTTAGAGTTCTGTAGACGGCCCTGTGGGATTTGGTGTTGGTCGTTCCAAGCAGGACACAAGGGTTAACGAAGAAAGGCGCACTCGCTACTTGCTGCAAAACACAGAGCATAGCGATTAGAACAATTCTTAACTCTTCATATTCTTTTGCTTTCTCATCAATCATTCATCTTACAACATGTCTGCAAAAGAATTGATCATCCCCATACATCCTTCATTCATTAATACAGTATTTCAACATGAATTATACATATTAGTCATATCCATAAGTCAATATAATTCTAATATATCTCAATCAAACAATTCAAACCCAATATGTGAATAGTAATTTATTTCTAAGTCTAGATCGAAAAGACATCTTACCAAAGTGCATTGACGACTGCCTTTCAATCTGGACCAGAAATCTCGTACAATGAGTATTATCGCAGTGCATTGCCATTGGATATGACGGAGTATTTATGGGCTCGGGTTTCGGTGGGTAGGGACTGTCCATCTGGACCTGTTTACATTTGTTTGCTTCAACACAATGTCCTAACCTCCTTGAAAGCAGTTACCACACTGGTTCCTGTTTACATTTGTCCACCTCAATATCGTGCGACCTAATCGTCCTTGACGGGTTTACCCCTTCCTCTCTCTATCTCTAGCCAGAAAGTGACTGTAGCAGACTTCCTTGATTGCAATTAGAGTTTAACAGTTTGACTGGTTATGGTCCTTTCTTTCGTCAGTACCGCGTGCGAGTAGTTAAATGTTAGCCCGAATCAGTTAGTGATGATTTTGTCCGTCAAGCGTGACTGCGCTATCAGTAACAGTTTGACACTGCAAGGCCCTTTTTTAAAAATTTCTAAATGCCCTCAGGGCCGCATGATATCAGTTGCCAGGCCGCATGCGGCTCGCAGGCCGTAGTTTGCCCACCCCTAATCTACAGCAATAAAGTTGTTAAGTCCTGACTGGAAAATATTTTCTGTTTCTAAAATGTTTAGTTACAATAGAAGTCCATTTGGAATTAATTCTATTTGTTGAATGAACTGGGCACACTCCTGCTGAAATAGCAAACATTTTTTGTGAGGGAATGTCTCCTTGAAAAGCTGCCAATGAATTTCAATTCAACCAGTTTATCAAAAAAGGTAGCATGCTTTCAAGCACTTGTATTGGTACAGACATATATGTATTAAAACTATAAAAGTCTGACATGCAGTGGCAAATCCCTATTACAATAGATTACATCAAATAGTGTTTGAAGAACATCCCAGGTGCAGCCAGTGACTGTTCAAATAAGCTTGAACTGTAGAAGGAGCTTGTTGATGGTCTACCTCTTGACCTATTCAGTCCTATTCGACTTTTCATCTGGAACTGATTAAAACAGATAGAACAAACATTGCTGTCAAAGTACTTAAGAAGGCAAAAGGATCATGTCTAACCTAAAGTGTATTGAGAAAGTACTATACAGACTTTACTGACAAAGTTATTTAATTGATTATATTATTAACACAAAGTATTAATTATAGCAACATATTAATTTAAAATTGTTTAAAACTAGCAATACTAATACTGTCTTTAGTTTTAAAATAAAATATTGTTACTGTTTACACTTTATGTTTTGTAGTTCAACAGCTGTTGTAATTATTATTCTTTGTTTTTAATATGTGATATTTGTTTTATAATATAAGACATGTTGACGTTCTAAAAATATCTTGAAAATTGAAAGACTAAAGTCTTTTTTTTCTTTTATGCCTACTGTACGTCTATTGTGTGAGTACCATGTTTCTCCTTTCATTGTCCTGATCTCAGTTTTTACTATTCATTGATTCACTCACTGGCTCAGACACTTATTATTATATATCTTAACCCTGATCAATCATTATATTCATCATTCATCATTTATTAGATTGTTTCTTAAGGCCCCAGTTATAATAAAATTATGAAAGGTACTGGTCAGCCAGAGACAAAATTTCTTTAGCATTAAGCTAGGAGTTGTTTTTCTTAATTTTGATTGGTGTTTATAAAATTAATTTAAAATATCGCTCATTAGTTAATATATATATATTTTTTAAAATGATACTGATCACAAGTCATCGTCTAATCCTGTATTTCTTCTATAGGATTGTTTTTTATATAAACAGTTTGCCATATCAAAACATCACCCTCTTGCAACCATACTTTAAATGGCCTATGTTTAGCTAACCTCGATAGTGATCAAAATAAAACTCTCTAACAAATCTTAACCTAAAAATAATGAATGATTATTTTACTTTAGCAATATTTTGATGAAATAATTTTTGTTAAAACTTAACTAGTTGATCCATTTTAAAACATGTCCAAGAAGTCGATCTCCATTACTGATCTTTTCACCTTCATCGTGCACACAAATCAAAATATTGGGGTCTCCCATGTTCATTCCAAGAGGTCTGGGATGACTTCTGGTTTATATTATATACCATTGTAAAGGGCAAAAAAGATCTTTTTATAAAGGAGTATAAAGGAGGTCAATATATGAAAATGGGTTCCAAGTTTATAATGCATCAAACATAACTCATAATTTGGACTCTTAATTTCATATAGTAAAATTTGACCGATTGATATGAAACTATTTCTGCCGATATAAACTTTATTCTTTTTGGTTGAATCCTGGAAATTCTATGATACATTATGTGAGCATAACCCAAAACATTGCCAGATGTCAGTAAAAATTTCGCCATGGGTGCTTCGGTATGTTTATCGATCAAAACTTCACAAATACCTATTCAAATGCATAAACAAAACTCACATTTAACGTTTGAAGATTCCTTTATTCATTAAAGCAATTTTCACCCATTTCTTTCTTCTAATTACCGAGATAGTTTTGAAAAAGAGTGAAATCAGCAGATGTGTGACGTCCCAATCTCCGTATACCAAATGGGCTTACCTAGTTTAAATTGACTTTGCATTGCTTCTAGCATAGTAACAGATTAAATTAATTGAATTCTGCTGGAATAGTTTTGTACAGCTGCTGAGAAATTAGTAAAAGCTCTGCATATTGTTGTAGATGTTTTGTGCCCATGATAAATTCCTCAGCATTTGTATTTATTGCATGGTGATTACATTTCTTAGCACTTGTACAAGTTGCTTGGATTTTTTATTTGCCAAACATGCATTATTACTTGATGACCTGGAATATTTAAAAAGTCAAAATTATTGATCTTTTGTTCTGTAACTCATGGGAATTATTGTAGTTGACTTGTTCATTTGACTGTGAACATTTTTTTAGTTTAGTTTTTGATTTATTGTTATCAAACAACAGATAATGTTTGTGTTTTATAATGTATTTTATGTTTTGTTTTCAGTGATATTTATGGTTCTTTTAATCAGCTGTTTTTCATTTTGCAATTTTTTAAATGTTATATATATATTATATATTTTATTTCAAAGAAATACCCAGATAATATGCTTCTGATACTACAAGTTTTGTTATGGATTGTGTTTTATTTGATGTGGTTTGTTTATTTGTGTGTTAAACATACAGTATTAGTGAAAAGTTATTCTTTTTTTATACTTGAATTTATTTTTTTAAAACATATAGTGTTTTACATTCACTGGTTTAATTGATTATCAGATAAACATTTTTATTTTTCAGAATGCTTACATGACAGTTAATGGTTAAATACACATATACATCACTCCCTGATCAGAATTCTTCTGTCAGACATTTTATTTTTTATTATTGTTACATATAAATAAATAACAAACATGACACTGTTTCTTTTTTCTCCCCATCGATACCTGTTGTTTCAAGATATGATAGTAATGATTACAGTTTGTATTTTGAAAGGAAAGAAAACTTAAAGAGAAAGATGGAGAAGGAGAGAGACAAGACAGGCAAGCCGCATTAAGACTTTGCATTATTTCTTTCTATGCACCCTTCACTCTTTAGACTTTGTTCCTCGTGTGTTTTTTTTTTTTTAACCAAAGTACTTTTGGCATAACTGCATTTTAGATCAAGTTGCACTTAATACGCTTTCTTGAAAGTTGTCAAATCTTAGAAATTATTGTGCCTACTTCAAAAATTGATATAATAATTTTTTTTCTTTATAACTATTATTTAGGGTTAATTTTAAAAAACCAAGGATATGAACTCAAGTATTGAAATTTGTATAAATAGAAATGATTGAAATCAAGTTATAACTCATGGCCTTCTGGACCAGATTAACTGCAATTTTGGCAACAATGAATGATTTTAACTTAATTTCAAGCGTTTGGCTTAAGTGTTTTTAGACTTAGAAGATGCATTATTTCTTTTTCTGTGCATGGATTTTTCAGATTCTTTCAGTTTGTTTTTTCTCATTCGAGTTGGTTAAATATTTATAAGTTAACAAGTTAGGCAAATTATAATGTTATTTAGGTGTGAGTGGGCAGTAAACATTTTTTTTCCTGTAAAGCCACTTTGTTGTTGTGCTCTTTTGGCTGCATGTTATTAATATTTCAAACAAAATACCCAGTTTTACTAATTTCAATTGATATGATTTAGTTAATATAATTGAAACAACTTATCTCCGGAAAAAAGAGCTGTGCTCATGTAAACAAAAATGCTATTGTTTAAAGTAGTTTTCACAGACCTGAATGAAACTGACTGTTCACTAGACTAGAACAGTTATATAGCATTGCACTTGTTGTAAATTGGATTAGTCCAGCTACAGTTTAGGATAGCTGTTAAAAAGAATATATAATTAATTTTCCCATCATATGTATGTTATCACACTACTGCTGGACTGTTGCCATGTTTGCTGGCACATCTGATGTCTCTTTATTGTGAAGAATTCAAAAGGAACTATGGTGCTGTTTGGAGAATCAGATTTTCAAATAATGGTATAGTTATAATGGGGATGGCTTATGTTCTAGTATATGATTTAGATGTAATAAACTAATAATAATTAGTATGCAAGTTAACTCACTGAACTGAGACTGCTTTGGGCCAGAAAAGAGTTTGAATTAATTATGTTTTATGATGAGGACACAATCTTTCTGTCTGATAATATTACCTGAAATAGTGAATGTCTGAAAAGTAGTTTCCATGGTAAGGACACATTTCAGTCTCTCTGTTAATATGTGAAATAGTGAATGTTTGAGAAGTAGTTTCTACTAAATCATGAAATTATTTTAGATTGTGAGTTATTGGAGAAGTGGTTTATATATAGATTATAATCCGGTAACTATTCTGGTCTAGATAGTTTGGTTTGGTAAGCACTTTATATATAATCCGGTAAGTATTCTGGTCTAGATAGTTTGGTTTGGCGAGCACTTTATACATAATCCTATACTGTTCTAGTCTAGAGAGGTTTGGTTTGGTGAGCACTTTATACATAATCCTATACTGTTCTAGTCTAGAGAGGTTTGATTTGGTATGCAGTTTATACATAATCCAGTAACTGTTCTGGTCTTGAGAGGTTTGGGTTGGTGAGCAGTTTATATATAATCCTGTAACAATTCTGGTCTAGATAGTTTGGTTTGGCGAGCAGTTTATACACAATCCTGTACTGTTCTAGTCTAGAGAGGTTTGGTTTGGTGAGCACTTAATACATAATCCGGTAACTATTCTGGTGAGCAGTTATACATAATCCTGTACCTGTTTTGATCTAGAGAGGTTTGGTTTGAGCAATCAGGCAACTATTCTGGTTTAGATAGGTATAGTTTGGTAAGCAGTTTATACATAATCCTATAACTGTTTTGGTCTAGAGAGGTTTGGTTTGGTGAGCAGTTTATACTTAATCTGGTAACTATTCTTTTGAGAAGTTTATACTTAATCCTGTAACTGTTTTGGTCTAGAGAGGTTTGGTTTGGTGAGCAGTTTAGCGTGACATATCAAAATTTATATAAAACAGAAACAAGTACTTAAAAATTTGTAATTGAGATTTACACTTATTTAAATATGATAAAGTAACATTTTATTTTTACAAAATATGAATCATAAACTGTTCAGAGACCTCATTAACTGGAAGGGAAAATGAATACATATATAACTGTTGCACCACACATTGTAAGTTAAGAACCTCCAGGACAGTGCTCTCTGCCATTATCTCATCAACTCTTTGAAAGCATAAAATAAAATAATTGCAGTGTTTGTTTTCTTGGTGGTTTCTTCTTCTTTTTTTTGTTTGTTGTTATTGTTGCTTTGTTTCTCCTAGCATTTCGTTAGTTTTCAAAATGCTTAACATATCTTTGATTGTCCAGGTATTGTTATTGGAAATCAGTGTTACTGTCCAGGTTATTTAGGTTCAAAACACTAAGTGTAAGTTATAAATTATTATTTTATATTGGATTGTTTTTAGGGATTTGTGTGTATCACTTCAGTTCTTTATTGCTTACATATTCTATTATAAATACATCTCCTATCAACACATTTCATCAGCAAATCAGACACTTTATGCACACATAAATCAACCCTCCTTTACTTACAGTGTACATCACTCAAGAAACTATTACCTGGAATGTTACTAATTTTAGGCTGAAATGAACAGAAATAATCCTACCCATCTATGATTTCTTCAGGAGGAACAACTATACCATTTTATAACCATATCCAAGTTTAGAGCAAATAAAGAAGTAGATAATAACACAGACATGTAAACAGCAAATATATTCAAATTATAGACAACCAGACAAGTATAAAACAACTATAGATAACTATATTACAAATATAATTATCCACAGCCAAGATGTAAAGTGTTGACATCAATGGAAGTAATACAAACATATAATAGAAATAATACACAAAAGTATATAGACACCATGCACCATTATTTTATGCACAGATGTATAACAACAATAAATAATTTTTATGGTGGAAAGAGTGTGAAGGTATGTGGCAATGGAGAGAATTCCTGGATCATTACTTTTAGTAGTAATATAGTCTTGGTAGAGTTTGTAGAAAGATAGGAAAGGTCATTTTATTGTACCTTTAGTAGTATAAGTTTTGGTAGACTTGGTAGAAAATAGGTAAAGATATTTTATTTTACCTTTAGTAATATAAGTCTTGGTAGAGTTAGTAGAAAGATAGGAAAGGACATTTTATTGTACTCTTAGTAGTACATGTATAAGTCTTGGTAGAGTTAGTAGAAAGATAGGAAAGGACATTTTATTGTACCCTTAGTAGTACATGTATAAGTCTTGGTAGAGTTAGTAGAAAGATAGGAAAGGATATTTTATTGTACCCTTAGTAGTACATGTATAAGTCTTGGTAGAGTTAGTAGAAAGATAGGAAAGGACATTTTATTGTACCCTTAGTAGTACATGTATAAGTCTTGGTAGAGTTAGTAGAAAGATAGGAAAGGATATTTTATTGTACCCTTAGTAGTACATGTATAAGTCTTGGTAGAGTTAGTAGAAAGATAGGAAAGGATATTTTATTTTGCTTATATAGTAATAAAGTCCTGGTAGAGTTGGTTGAAAGATAGGAAGGATATTTTATTTTTCAGCTTATAATTCAGAGTAGATGATGGATTGAGAGATGAAAAGATGTTAGATGAAAAAAGGAAAGGTCTCTCTTATCAGTTACACATGGGAATATATAACTTAAAATGATGTTGAGGTAATGATACAAGATCTCCTTTATTGTTTAATTAAATATAGAAATAATGACAAGCTCTTGCTTCTTGTTGCTTAAAATTAAATATAGATATTATGACAAGATCTTGCTTCTTTTGCTTAAATATAGATATTACGACAAGATCTTGCTTCTTGTGGCTTATATATAGAAATAATGACAAGATCTTGCTTCTTCTGGCTTAAATATAGATATAATGACAAGATCTTGCTTCATGTGGCTTAAATATGGATTTAATGACAAGATCTTGCTCTTAAATATAGAAATGATGGTAGAAGTCCTTGCCTATCTTTGCTTAATTGTAGAAATATTAATGTAGGATTTTGCCCTTTAATGCTTATCTATAGAAATAATGACACAAGATGTCCTCTTCTTTATTGCTTAAAAAGAGAAATAATGACACTATATTGCACCACCTTCACCACCACATTTAAAGAAAGTCAAAGTGGAGAAAGAAAGATCAGCTGTTGGTCAGACGTAACCTAGGCACCAGAGGATATTGATCCAAGTGTGATAAGTGTGAGATATATATAGTGTTACTTAATTTTGTGCACCTTATTTGTGTTAGTATTTTCCTCTTTTCTTTCTTTCAGACTCAGTGGGGTGCTCAAGACTAAAGAAGAGAAGCATGTGTTCATATCTGACTGATCTTCAGACTTAAAGTGCTTCAAGGTTAACTTCTCTTGATGGATACCATTGCAGAGTGCTGTTGTGAAGAGCTTGTACTTGGCTTCACTTTTGATGTCTTTGCCCACATTTTCTAAGACGCTAGACTGCAGACAGAAAATAACACTAAAAAAGGAATGGGTTTGCTTTTACTGTGTAAGAAGTAGAATTCAGTTACAGTGCAACTGTAAGTCAGTATGTGCAACTGCAATAATTCAGATTAATTTTTGAAATGAATCGTTAGCATTAAGAGCATCTGAGTATTGATTTTTTCCTAAACTCTGTTAATTATTTCAGTGATTTTCAAATACACTGTACATAGATTTATTTTAATGGTTCATTGGGTATGCTTGACATACAGGTGTTAATATAACATGCATTATATTTAAAAGTTCTTGTAGAGATAAAATGCATTAAAGTGACAGACACAGAGACACAACTCATTCACAGTAGTAAGTTACCCACCCATAACATTTGACAGAACTATTGCCTCCAATTTTTAGCTCACGTATTTATGTTAATCATTGATGTTAAAAAAAAAAAAAAATGTATATCTTGTCAACATTTATTAGAAAATTAAATTTATTACCTAACTACATTGTTAAAGTGCTAGAACCAGAGGTAATGACAAGCAATGCTTTGGTCCACAGTTTCATTTATATTGTGAATGTGTTTATTTTAATGCTCTTTACAGATACATTGCTGTTTGAAAACAAACACATACAATAAACATCCCATTGAAAATGTCCTATATTAAAATTTCGTTAAAGTGAAAAACATGATAGTCACCATAGGTAATGGCTGATTACTAACAGTAAGGTCACATGGCTGCAGCAAAAATGACAAACTGTTTGAGCTGTATAAACAACTGGGAATCGGGACCAGTATAGTTTCAGATTACCAAGCTTGCATCATAAAATGATTAAATTATTAAAAGTACAAACTGTCAATGCTGATTTCCCACAAAAAATAAATTAAACCATGTTTTGAAAAAAATTCATTACATACATAATTACATGCATAATTTTTAGGAAGAAAAACTGGTTTCATAAAATATTTTTACACATTCTCGCGCGCGCGCGCACACACACACACACACCCATCTCTGGGTGTGTTTTCAGGTTTTCAGATTTTAATTTTTTAATTTTTATCTTTTGGTTGGCTGGGTTCCTACTGTTTTCTTATAAAGTGATTCTTTACCTACAACTTTTTGAACATTGTTTACTGCCTGCCCTGTCTGTATGTTCTGAATCCCATCTTGAAGCATAGGATCCTCATTTTTGTGACGAAAACACAAAAGTATTGGACACTCTTGCAAGGCTGGTGATCACAAGATGTGAAAAACTTTACTTCATTTGAATAGTAGATTATCTGTATTTAAATAATTTTATGTATTTTATCAAGAAATCTTGAATATTCGTTTCCCTTCAATTGTGGCTGCTCTAATCAAAAGATATTTTTAACCGATCTTTAAAGCAGTTCACTATTTCTTTCTTTTTGTATTATTATTTTGTTTGTTTTTTTGTATGTCTGAGAATGACAGAAACATGTGTAAATGATTGAATTTGTGAACTGTTTGTATGTGGGCCTGAACTCTTTTGTGTACTATAGTTTGGTATGGTTGATGATTATTTTATTCTCCGTATAGTCTTTATTATTCTTTGAAATTACAGTGAAAAAAGGAATGAGGGGAAAATTATCTGGTTTGAAGAAATGCTTTGTTGTTGCTTGAAATGAAAATGATATAGTGTTTTCGATTAGTAGGTTTTACAAAAAACACTAATGTCTCATTAGTACAAAAAATATTGATTTGTGTACATTCTGATTAAAGAAAAAATAAATCACTCAGAAGATTGTTTGAATTTTTTGTATTACAATGTGTATATATATATATTTGTGGGTATTTCTGTTTTTAAAAAAAGGAAAGTTTTTTTTAAAAAAACTATGTTTAATTTGTAAACATAAGAGCCCAAATCTTCTGATTACATTTTATAAAGAATGTTTTCAAACTACATAAATAACATTTTTCTTTTTTTTTTAATCTACTTTCGGAGTTGTAGAATTGCTGTTTTGTAAAAAAGTAAATAATAGACACGTTCATGCTCCATTGAAACGGGTAGATCTTTTTGTGTTTGTTTAATTTTACTCACTATATAAAGTACTCATGTATTTAGGGACGCGTGCTTCGTGGTCAGAACATTCTTTTGTATTTCATTGCCAAGCACTCTGTGAAGTGGATTTTCTCTTGTCAATATTACCATCGGCCAAGTCGCTAACGGCAATAGCACCCCTTGTTTGCACTCGACATCACTTCACATCCTTCATGCAAGTACGCGAACCCCCATTGCTAGCAAGTAAAGGAGCAGAAATAGCGTTCCACCAGAATGTATGATTAGTCCAGAACGAGTAGTAGATGTTTGCAAGCCGTGCTTACAGAAGCCAGACTGTTCAATTATCGTGCCACCCTGTCCAGCGGCTCGTGCGGTTGCGTTTGGTCTTCGGCACTTCAAAGAGCCGGCAAGGCTGCGGGCCACCAGTGATGCAACGTTTACGATTGTAGTACCCTGACACTCCTCTTCCATGACCGGTGTTTACAGATGCTCTCAGAAGACACGGGGTGGGGGTTCGTCCGTGCCCTTTGTTTATAGATTTCTTTCAGAAGACACGGAGGTCGTTGTACATACTCGAACATTCATGTCCATAGTCCAATCCTTAGAGCAATGATGGGAATCCTGAGCACTGGTGGTATCATTTCTAACTATAACATGTGCGCCTTTTAAAAAATTGTTACTTTTCAAATGAGACTAAACGAGAGATTAATCACCTATTAGACGTTTGGACTTGAATGCAGCGAGTGTCGATTGAACTAGGGCTGTTAGCAGCCACTTTAGACTCAGACTGTTAGTGGTGAAGACTGATCAAACAATTTAAACATACATTTAAGTACATTCTACATATATACTCTACGACTATATGATCTTGTTTTAAGCTTTAACGACATGATTTTTTTGTTGCGATTAACTGAAGTGTAACTTCTGAAAGGGGACGAAACTCGGAGGCTTCATGTCGCCAAATTAGTTGCCAGACGTGTAAATAGAATCGCTCGCTCTCTTTCGCACGCACGACACACACTTCTTGTTGAGTTGTCTAACAATCACAGGTGAACGGGCAGAAATAAGATACTAACTAACCTCCAAATGATCCGAGTTCCTTACCCTGTCGGGATGAGAAACTTGAGAATGATTCGTAACCGTTCTTTGGTCTAAGATGATAAAGTTTAGTGTCTAATTCGCAGGAAGTGACGACACATTGTGTGATACAGTGCAAATTATAAATCCCTTCACAGGGATTTAAAGCTTGACAAAAGAAGGCCTTTGGCTTTCGAATAGGTTCTGTTATGTGGTTATGCAGGATTTTATTTTCCTGTCGTGCAGTATCTTCTTAGAAAGACTGATTCGCTCCTAACAAACATTCACTGGCAATAATCTGGTCAAGACCACTCACTGACAAATATCAGGTTCATTAGCGATCACTAAACTCGTCTGTAGTTGTATTTTTATTTTATTTGGCGCATCCTGTTCGTGCATGCAACTTTTACACTATTAATATAATATTTGGAGACCATAAAGACAGAAAAGTATCAAATCAAGATTTTATTATCAAAGGGAAGTTTTTAAAAAGTCCATTTGACAGGTAAGATAACAAAAAGTAAAAAGTCCATCTGACAAATCAAGATATTTCAATGTATTATTTTTTAAACGTAAGACAGCTGAAAGCAAGTTACCTTTGTTATGACTAGTGAAAAACTAAACGCTACTGAAAGTCTGTCATCGTCGTGATCTTTATGTCACGTGATCCACAAACTTTCTAGAAGTTGGCAGGAAAATGGCGACGTATTCCCAATCAATATTGGGAAGCAAGAGAAAAACGTGTTCAGACGAGCACCTGTCGTCTGATTTGCAAAGAAAAATCTGATAAACTACTGACTAAAACCCTTCCCCGAAATTTACACCTTTCATTTTCACTGAGCAACCCAGCAATCGTATTTTACTGACGCGGAAGGGGGCACATAGAGCTGGTATTGAGAAATAATTCGTTTACAGTGGGCTTTCTGATGGAAGCGCGGAGAGATTTCATAGTAAATTGGAGTCATCAAACCCTCACCAGTGTTTCCTGAACTGAGACTAATTACGTACCTGTAACTCCACTTAACTAAGCGCCTTTCAGGAAGCGCAGACGTCGGCTGGAACACGCCAGTAACGTAGCTGTCAGCTGTCTAAACCTGCCCACCCGCTGTGACAAACAGCATTTCACAAAAAACAAAAACAAAAAACAACGGTTTCCCTAACACCTTCACGGTGTTAGAAAGAAATTGCCCGAAATAAACTTAAAATGTTAAAATTGGTAAACAAGACAAGTCTAAAGTTTCGGGAAGGCTCGCACACACATTCTCACACACACACAAACCTGCGTAACACTCATAGCGCACTTACAGATACGTGGCCGTAGAGCTGTTTTGAGGTCTGCCGACCACAATGGGGCAGAAAGTGCGTGTAAGATGTAGTAGTTGGGTAGAGGCGCCCAGCAGTCGACCCTATTGCGCGTGTGCACGTGCTGTGTGGACTATCGCACATCATCGAGGAGTCTTGTACGGGTGGTCTTTGACCTCGGTTCACGCCCCTTTCGACGATTTATTTCAAGAACATTCATTACGAGATGTTTTGCTAACGTGTCCTCTTGGTGGTGATGTATTTGAATTCTCAGGGTGCTAAGGGGACGGCCATACTTGGTGAATTGAAAAGCAATTGTAGTTTTGCCTGTCTGGTCGCGGCGTAAAGTACTTCAGTTATTAAGATACTGTTGAATATGGATATTTTCCCCTTTTATTTTTTTAAAACTTTCTGATTCTAATTCGAACAATATAAAGTTTTTAGTCGGGATTTTAATGGGACTGGCAGTGTTCACATTGCAGGACTAATAGGTTTAATTCTGCGGTCATTCAAATCCTCCCAATCCCCAAAATACACATAACAAACGAAATAAATAACCAATCTTCATACAACAAAAAAATGCATCAACAGTACATATACAAAACCAACAAGTAATGAAAAATGAACAAAAAAGAGGAGACTCGTCATTTAATTTATTTTGGCTCGCCCCTCCAAAAAATAAACACAACAGTACACGCGTCTTACAGTTTTAGAATTGCTCACCACTAGGTTTCTGGGAGGGGGGATGATTCTGGAAATAGTAAGTAAACGCTGATTATTCCCCTTTTATTTTTTCAAACTCATTTCTTAATTGAATTCCCATCTACTTTTACGCAACAAATCAGATTTACCCGCCTTTCATCATCCAGTTACTAAAAGAAGGGGTGGGGGGACAAAGGGGAATATCCTTTAACTAGTTTATTGAACATTACGACAGGAAAGAAATGAGCACAGTAGATCTGCTTATTATAGTCTCAATAATTCTGCCATTTTTTGTTAATCACACGTCTTTCACATTAGAAATATATTACAAGAAAAGAAATATCGGCATGAGAAAAGATTTATGTACATCTTTACTAAAACAATAAAAAAAAATCTTTTGGGTTTCGACATTTTTGTCTTGAGTGGAACAGAAGTTCAGTGCTAATGGTTGCAGTGTCTTCAAATAAGGGGCCCCCTTTCAAAAAATTCCCCCACCCATTCTCTATTTTCCCGCGCGCGCGCAGACACACAGTGCTCCACAGAGAATCAGCTTGCCGTGCACCCTAAAAAAAACCTTCGTCATGTGTATATTTTTCAATATTAAAATACTTTTTTTTTTTTTAAAGGAACAAAATATTTGGCCCCTTCTATTGAAAGACATCAAACAGCGGGGGCTTCAAGGGTAGTAGTTACATCAGTGAATGGTTGTATAAAAGTAATTACGTACTTACCCCTTTTCGTTATCTACAGCACTTTTCTTCACACGCTTAGATATATGCATAATATAAAAGCACTTGTAATGTTCCTGTAATAAAATAAATATATGTAATACGTTAATAACGTTTCTCTTACTGTAATTACAAAACGTATTACATGTAATACGTTTATAATGTTCCTGTTGTACTGTAATTATACACATGTAATATTTTTTATTGTTCTTGTTTTACTGTAATTACACACATGCAATCAGTTTATGATGTTCCTGTTGCACTGTAATTAAACACACTCACTGCACTGTTGTTACAAACCCCACACTCACACTTGCATTGTAATTACACACACTACTGCACTGTAATTAAACATGCATGCAATAAGTATGTTTATAATGCTACATCAGCACTGTAATTACAAATACAAACTGTTGCACCGTAATTACGCACATACACACACTGTTGCATTGTAATTACATGCAGATTTACAAAGTGTTTATAATGTTCATATTTTGGCATTCCTATCTAATCCTCTACAGTCTACATCTACAACAACCACATTCGCATGTACACAAGGCACCACTAAATGACGTAGCAAGAAAACGTGATGTAAATGTTTCTTCCACATTTACTGTCAAACAGCATTTTCAAAGGTGGAGTTGGTAAGATAAATCTGTTTTTAATCTATACTTAGCGAGTCCTATCCACCCACTTTCTTCTCCAACATAAGGTTTTCAATATGTGTAAGAAGGTCAATAAATTTATTAAATCAACAAACATACATATAACAAATACAATGAAAAAGATGACATCAATATTTCCATGAAATCGTGTTTGAATAATTTTAATACCTATAACACAATTCAATATATTAGAGTCAATACAAATCACAGAAATGAATTATTAGAGATAAGCGATAATAGTTTGCATGTAACCTTGTCAAGGTGAAGTCACAATAGTATTTGCATGCTTTTCATAACAAAGTCACAAGTTTATTGTTCACGTTATTACTGTCAGTTCCACGTGTTTCCCTAGGTCCTAGGATGTTGTAGAACACTGATGAGTCGCTAATCTCTTGAGGCTAATCTGGCACTCCACCATATTAGCTCCCTCAAGCAGAAAAACAATTGTAGCAATTTCCAGTAACTTCCTTGTACCAAAACATGTTCGATGTAGTCAGCATACCTTCCCACCATACATCACAGAGTTTGGTTTATTCCTTACACTTACACACTTGGGGGAGGGGGGTAGACACTTCTCACAGATGCCACAGTCGTAGCAGTTTATAAATCCGTATATCTGGAAGATTGAGGTAAAACAAGAAAAGTCTGCTTATTCCATGTAAAATATAATCTGGGAACAAACGCTAAGTTTCCAGTTTATAAAATCTTTAACTCAGTTCTCTCTGACATTCAAGTCTCAACTTACTGTTTCCTGTAACAGTATTTATTAGCCCAATGCTTGCACACAACATAATAAATACGGCATATAGTTTATGAACAGGTTCACTAGAGACAATGTCCAGTGTTTAGCATACTACATATAAGCATCGTAGTTTACAATTTGTAGAAATAATAGTCTATTTACATAAAATGCAAGTAGGACATAGCAAAAATATTTCTAAATCCATTCTCTCAATTAATCACTCACCAGTAAGCTAATGGCTGCTTTTTGTGACCAGACTTCTTGCCACTCCAAAATCACTTTATTAGACAATAGAATTCTCTATAGCAGGTAAACTTTGGATCTCAGCCCATTGGCTGATCTTGTTTTTGTAAATCTTAACGATTGGATAATAAAAACTATCCATTCAGTTAGAACTGGTTTGGATTTCTTCAACAATTTCTAGGCTGTCTTCCACCTGAGTTGTTTACTTCCAACTCTGACACTTAAAACTATCAGTATAAGCAGTGTACTTTGACATTTAAAAATTTATATAACGATCAAGTCTAGAACTAGGGATAGGCAAATTTACTCTGCCACAGCTAGTTACCTTATCCAACAACCAATTGCTACGTTAAGAAATGACCAGTCGTCATTATATTAAATTTTACGTTATCAAATGGGTCTTCACTACCTTATCTAATGGCTAGTTAACGCATGCTATTACTTTATCAGTGACTAGGTATTGTATCAATCAAAATGAATAGTTTTTGTTCTATGTCATAATGTTATAGATTTTTAAACTTTCCACTCTCAGAGATTTGTTCTGAGATATTTTTTTCAAGTCTGCTCTAGGTCTGTTACGATTACAGCCCAGTAACAGTTTTGTTACTGTCCTTGAAGTAGTTTGTTAAGAAAATGGCTCCCTAGTACTCCATCACATAGACCCTCGCGTACCAGGCTGACACTGGGCAGCAATTCTATCGGCGTGTTTATAATTCTTTCCTTCTCCGGATCTTCGGGGTCAAGACTGCCGCAAAGCGTAACAGCCCTCACCACTGGAATCAACAGAACCCACCCGGAGTGGGTGTGCACGTTTTCCTTTCCTCGCCGACCCCACAAGAAGAAATCGGAAGGCGTTCACTTTACAAAGCAGGTAGATACATATACACACCTTTCTCAGTGTGAATATGCTAGATGACGCGCAAGGTGTTTTATTCGGGTGGTCTGTGTACTGCGCTTTACGTACCCGAGTCATGTTACTACGCAGGAACTCGGATGAAGAAAATGGTGCAGATACCAGCGCCAGTACACTGGCCGATCGGCTTACCCGCCGTCCTTCTCCGACCTTTCTCCTTAAGTTGGGTATCTACTACCACTGATAAATATTATCTCTACAGAAAAATGAACGAAGAAGAGGACCGAAGGGTGGGTGGGGGGAGTCACGAGGTAAACTGTACTTAATGTTGTCAGTTACGGACACGGCCTCTGACAATTGTTCGAACTGTTTCGTCTCTCACTTCTCGTCTGAACTGGTATGCAGAGATATCACACTCGGTGCCAAAGGTCACGCACAATAAATACGTGTATTATGTCTATGATAAATTAACTGCATGACATACAAACAGGAACAGAACTTGGAATGTATACAAAAAATATTTCTGATTTAAAAGTATTGAGAGAGAGAACAATATTCTTTCTTTCTTTCTTTCTTTCTTTCTTTCTTTCTAAAATAATAGCCAAGTTACATATCCTATAAATCTATTTTATCGCATAAGTAATTAAAAATAAATCTTTTATGACATTAAGTATTGTGAATATATTTTTTAATTAAAGCTATTTCATTGATAATAACTTGTAAAATACAAGATACACTCAGGGACTCTCTCTCTCTCTCTTTGCGGATGTGAAATACTAAGTAGGGTCTGTGCAAGTGAATTGTGAGTGACGGTTCATAGGTCACGATACATATGCAAATTTTTTCTGCACTGAACTTTGACATACAATGATGTACTCACGTCGGGTTAAGATTAGAGTGAGATTAGGGTTACTCTATATTTGGTGTCTAAAATATCTTAAAGTAAATACAAAAATTTCTGCAAAAAGGCAAATGACTTAAAATAGTCCTGTGGTGACAAAAGTGTGTGGTAGGAGGTGGCATTTCTTTTGAAAAGGAAATAATTATGTGTCACTGTATCAAGCTGGTAATATGACTACATCATGAATATTAAGCGACTCATTTGAAAAAAATAAGTAAGCAGTAATTATCAAGAGTAAATACAGTTAATCTGCTATTTTCGCTTTCTCATTTAGGATTGCCTTGAATTTACACTGTGTAACCGCTTTACCGAATAAGGAAACGAGACTCTATTGCTCCATTACGTAAATAACAGACAAATCTTTAGTAATGTATTCATAAATTACAGACAAATCAATGTAGTAATATATTCATTAATTATGTAAATTACAGACAAATCTATAGTAATATATTCACTGAATACGTAAATTACTGACAAATCTATAGTAATATATTCATTGATTACGTAAAGTGCAGACAAATCTGTATTAATATATTCATTAATTATGTAAATTACAGACAAATCTATAGTAATACATTCATTGATTATGTAAATTACAGACAAATTTATAGTAATATATTCATTGATTATGTAAATTAGAGTAAAATCTATATTAATATATTCATTAATTATGTAAATTACAGACAAATCTATAGTAATATATTAATTGATTATGTAAATTACAGACAAATCTATAGTAATATATTCATTGATTATGTAACTATAGTAGTATATTCATTGATTATGTAAATTACAGTAATATATTCATTGATTACGTAAAGTACAGACAAATCTATAGTAATATATTCATTGATATAAACCTAGTTCATCGCATTATGTTGTCAGTGTCAACCTTTATCACATTACTAAGCATAGGTCATCACATTATAGTGTAAACCTTTATTATATTACATAATATACATTGAGTCATCAATTATTGTGGCGTAAACCAGATGGCAAAATCGTATGTATATTCATTATGATCTAATTACAGTGTATAAATAAACGGACATTTTATTTTGGATTTTTGAAAATTATTTAAATAAGCTTTTACTTTTAAAAAACAAGCAATATTAGTTCTTCAGTTTAGCCTGAAATATAGAACTCAGAACAGCCTTCTACCTATGGTACAGGTCATGGAGTGCTTTGTTAAAACACTTGAAATATAGAACTCAGAAAAATCCTTCTCTATGGTACAGGTCATGGAGTGCTTTGTTAAAACACTTGAAATATAGAACTCAGAAAACATCCTTCTCTATGGTACAGGTCATAGAGTGCTTTGTTAAAACACTTGAAATATAGAACTTAGAAAACATCCTTCTCTATGGTACAGGTCATGGAGTGCTTTGTTAAAATACTTGCACTCCTGGACAATCTAAGCCCTGAAGTATTTTCTAAAAACAATAAACACTTTCATTGCACTCCTAGATAATCCAAATAAGTCTTCCTAAATTACTTTCTAAAAACAATTAGTAGTTACTTACATTTGCACTGCTAGTCAGCCCAAACCCAAAATCAAACCCACAATTCATGCAAATGAACAATATGTTTTGAAAATTCTTTCTTTAAAAGAAAGCGATAAAAGAACTTAATTATTTAAATTTTAAAAAAATCTAAATCTCCCATACTTGAATAGGACCACTTAAAGTTGTTTTATCAACTCTAGATCTGAGAAAGAGCTGTGAACTACAACAATAAACACAAGGCCGGGTGTTCTGTTTTGCATTTCACAAGCTCCTCGATATCACTTAACACTTGTCTTAAATTTGCGCTTAAAAGAGATGAACGCAAACCAGTGTAATAGTACAAAACTAAAACTTAAAAGAGCCAAACAGCAGCAACAACTAAAAAACACCCACCCACCCACAGACGCACTAACCACCATCACCACTACCACCACCACCAGGTAAAATGTTAAAATTAATTGAAGGATAACGACGTTTACTTGTAGTCAATAGATGGTGATTAAAAATGGTCGACTGTATTTCTAAGAAAAAAGTTGAAGATGCACACATAAAGTACTATTACTAGAGTGGTTCTTTCTGCAAACATGTACTGTGTATGTACAATTGTTATTTGATTTAAGTGGTTTGGTGTTATTTATACAAAAGAGTAAAACAGCGAAATAAAAAGATTTATTTGTACGAATTTTACTTCTAATATTAGAGAGTATTCAGGTTTATCAGTCAACTTACCAATACGGCCAACCTACTTACTTGTAATATTAGGGAATTCAGGTTTATCAGTCAGTCTACCAATACGGCCAACCTACTTGTAATATTAGAGAGAATTCAGGTTTGTCAGTCAGCTTACCGATACGGCCAACCTACTTGTAATATTAGAGAGAATTCAGGTTTGTCAGTCAGCTTACCAATACGGCCAACCTACTTGTAATATTAGAGAGAATTCAGGTTTATCAGTCAACTTACCAATACGGCCAACCTACTTGTATTATTAGGGAATTCAGGTTTAACAGTCAACTTACCAATACGGCCAACCTACTTGTAATATTAGAGAGAATTCAGGTTTATCAGTCAACTTACCAATACGGCCAACCTACTTGTAATATTAGGGAATTCAGGTTTATCAGTCAACTTACCAATACGGCCAACCTACTTGTAATATTAGAGAGAATTCAGGTTTATCAGTCAGTCTACCAATACGGCCAACTTACTTGTAATATTAGAGAGAATTCAGGTTTGTCAGTCAGTTTACGAATACGGCCAACCTACTTAAGTTGTAGAAAATCTTCGAAAGAGTCTAAACACTCAATACTTTTATCTGTCAATTGTCGTGCTCTTTCTCGTGCACATATATACACACACATGCTTAAATGCACACACAGTCTCTCCCGAACACTTACACACACTCTCTCTCTCTCTCACACACACACACTCATAGACACGCAGTCTCCGGAACACTTATACAATTTCTCGCTCTTACGCACACACACACTCTTTCTCTCACAGACAAGCAGTCTCCGAAACACCTATTCAATCTCCCTCTTACACACACACACAGATACGCTCTCTCACTGACACAGTCTCCCGAACACTTATACAGTCTCCCTCTTAAACACACACCTACACTGATACACTTTCTTACACACACACACACACACACACACACACACACACACACACACACACACACATTCGCTATGTTTTCCTATGCATGCTTTATACACATACATTAACTATGCATCTCTCCTATGCATGAACACATACACTTATACATGCATTCACTATGCCTCTCTCACACGTACATACATTCACTGTGCCATTCTCGTACACGCACACACACACATTCATACACACGCCCCAGACGTTTGCACTGACATTGCAGGGGTAAGAAGCGGGAGAACGGATCTTTGAAACGGAAGCACAAATCCAAGTAAAACAAATTACCCATAGATCTCCTGCTGTGACCAACACTCGAAACTAATTTGTCAACCAGGCGATTGAAAATCCAGCATGGACAGAAAACAATTTGTGTGTGTGCGTGTGTGTGTGTTAACGATGAGATGCAAGCATCAATAACTCACACTTTCAGAGAACCGCTCTCCTTTAAGCATGTTAAAGGTCCATGCTGACTGATGTGTTACATTTTGTCTGGAATATATACTTTGCACAGTTCACATGTAACAGTTTGATAAGACTTAAAATTTACTAAACCAACTTATGTTAAAATAAATGTGAGAAACGGTTTATTTTGTGGACTTAGATTTGTCAATGTAGCCTTCTGAAATGGTATATTTTGTCTGGGTAGATATGACAAACAATATGACTGATACAATACGCATTTCTTTTGGAAAACAAATAGATCTATCTGTTTATATTTTTATTCTAATGTCAAGCTACAATCGGTTGGAAGTAGAAAACTTGAACATTGTTCATTTGTTTTGACTGGTGATCGAATTAGTTTAGAACGTCGTGGTCATTGCCACGACAATAGGTAAATCTTATGAATTTAGCAATATACAATTGAATTAATTTGTCTTAATGCCTTCTCTTCTGAAATGGATACGATTATCGAGAGTTAAGTAACTTTAGGAAGTTCTAGACCCGCCCATAATCGTACTCTAGATGAACGTAAAAGCACATTATCGAAAAGATTTTACGAAAAATGGTGTGGATCAAAATATTTTGTTTGTCCAGATTATTCATCGTTAACAGATAAAATACAAGATATAATAAAGAATTTTTTTCACCTCGCGGATGTGCGAATTCTATAAAGAACGTACTACGTGAACGAAGTGTGGGACGGCTCAATGGTCACGATATGTACGCAAACTTAGAACTGAAACCTAACGTGTTGTGTTAGAACTTAGTGGTCACGATATATACGCAAACTTAGAACTGAGAAATAATGCGTTGTGTTAGAACTCAGTGGTCACGATATGTACGCAAACTTAGAACTGAGAAATAATGCGTTGTGTTAGAACTCAGTGGTCACGATATATACGCAAACTTAGAACTGAGAAATAATGCGTTGTGTTAGAACTCAGTGGTCACGATATATACGCAAACTTAGAACTGAGAAATAATGCGTTGTGTTAGAACTCAGTGGTCACGATATATACGCAAACTTAGAACTGAGAAATAATGCGTTGTGTTAGAACTCAGTGGTCACGATATGTACGCAAACTTAGAACTGACCTAACGCTTGTGTTAGAACTCAGTGGTCTTTAGGAGAAAACTAAACATTTTAAAGGTATACTCTTAGTGCGTTAAGACTAGACATAATGATTATATCATTGCAGAGAGAAAAAGAGAGTTACTTTCTACTACTTATTGTTGACTGTATCACTTCCCTATGCCATGTTGTGTAATAAATGTAATTTTAGTCTTTTCTTACACTTTATCCTAGTTCGTTCACGTAGTCTATCTGATTCATAGTTTTCTCCTACACATTAGTCTAAGACTTAGACTAAATTATTGCTGGTTTTCTCCTACACATTAGTCTAAGACTTAGACTAAATTATTGATAGTTTTCTCCTACACATTAGTCTAAGACTTAGACTAAATTATTGATGGTTTTCTCCTACACATTAGTCTAAGACTTAGACTAAATTATTGCTGGTTTTCTCCTACACATTAGTCTAAGACTTAGACTAAATTATTGATAGTTTTCTCCTACACATTAGTCTAAGACTTAGACTAAATTATTGATAGTTTTCTCCTACACATTAGTCTAAGACTTAGACTAAATTATTGATAGTTTTCTCCTACACATTAGTCTAAGACTTAAGACTAAATTATTGATAGTTTTCTCCTACACATTAGTCTAATTTATTCATAGCTTTACTTCTGATTTATTACTTGTGTGTGGGAGCCAGTTTACATCAAGTCAGATGAGCATAATCGTATGCAGGAGAACCCCATAGATCAGGGGCAATGGTGAGTGTTTAGAATCTCATGACTAAAATTTATAGTTCATTTTGACAAATGGTGAGTGTCTAGAATCTCATGACTAAAATTTATAGTTCGTTTTGACAAATGGTGAGTGTCTAGAATCTCATGACTAAAATTTATAGTTCATTTTGACAAATGGTGAGTGTCTAGAATCTCATGACTAAAATTTATAGTTCATTTTGACAAATGGTGAGTGTCTAGAATCTCATGACTAAAATTTATAGTTCATTTTGACCTGGGTCCAGGGATGATAGCGCTTTTAAAGAGTCAGAATTAATGCACTCCCATCTTCAATCAAGTTGTTATTAACATCTAATAATTATAATTTTAATTAATATTGGAATAACTTAAATATTAGACCATCTATATCAGCTGTGTTGACTGGTACACTAAGTGAGAGAAACAGAGGTAAACATTACAACCAGTAAAAAAAAAAAAATTTATTAGGTATTAATAAATCTATAAGTTAGGAAAATTTTATTCTTCTTAATAAATTAAGAAATAAAGTAGTTCATAGATCTGCAGATTTTAAGATTGAAATGCAGCTGTACTCTTAGTTGTAAAAGAAAAAAATCGAACCGTAAGACCAATGCTTTGTTGTTAATAAATATATAAAAAAAACAAAATAAGCTCCCGATATTAAAACTGAAATATAAAGATAGTCTTATACTGAGAAGGGTGAAAATTGTGATGCTAGCTTTGGGATGGTCGACGTGTCTTGACAGGTGGAAGCAACTTTAAGCGGACATTGTAACTATAATTCTTTAGTTTTCCTTATATTCGTACATTAACTGCATTAGAAACACACAAAAAAAAATATGTGGAACACTCAAAGTACACAAGATGGGGCGACAACCTGTATACAAAGTCCTAATACCTAGCAACAATTTCTTCCCAGTTTTTAGAATCAGACATGAATGCGAATAAGACTTTTGTCACGGAAACTTTCAACGTACAAGAAGCAGACTGTCAGGCCAAGTAGGCCACACCTCCCACCCTCCCCCAAACCCAACAACATCACTTACCAGAGCAGTTGCTTATTATGACTCTCGTCTGTCACGCTCCACTGCGTTTGCGACCACCTGCTAAGCACCGGCATCTCAGACTGGTTAGCGCACCTGGAAGTTGAGTTGCCTTGTACATCAAACGAACAGTCTGGTACAGGTGGGCGCGTGCACATGTTATAATGATATAATTCGGGTGCAGGGGTGCTCTGCAGGAGGAAATCTGCCCAGTTACAGCTCGATGTTTAGAACTTGTCTCTTGCTTGACGGGAGGTTTGTTAACCTTAATTGCGAACATCGGCGGGACAAATCCTATAAGATTTGTAATAAAGCCAAATTATAAATTATAAACTGTTTGCAATGAAAGTCAAAGTAGAAGACATGTCTCCGGGTAAGAAGTTTCCCTACATACTTCGCAAAAATCAGCTCTCTAGGGATTAGGAACTTAACTCCACAGAAATTAATATCTTTTAAAATTAAATCAAACAACAACCACTCCACACACACACACACACACACACACACACACACACACACACACACACACACACACACACACACACACACACAGAGGCCGCCATATTTATAAAGAGTAGAGGGGAGTTCACTGGCTATGAAGCTATTCCTTTACCAAGGGGCAGCTACTCGTCAAATCACAACAGTTCGTCATGAGTGCCGGCGAAGTACTCTGCGCTGGCTTGCATGCAGAAGTTGAAGAGTTTGATTCTAGTATTGATCAACAGGATTGTTAGTTTTCGATCAAACCTCACTAAGTGAGGTCTAAATGTTGAACTTATTGGCTTTGACTATCAGCGCTAACATTCTAATTTGGGGGGAGGGGGTAGGCGCAAAAATGAAAGAAACAAACCAATGACAACAATTTCAACCATAAAAAATCCCCCAAACGTTATTAGGAAGAAATACATTAAAAATTATCTTTAAAACCAGTGTGGTTTTAAGGTGCTAAAAAGTTGTAAATGCGATATAGTTTTAAAATGGCATTTGAATAAACAAATAAAATAAACAATATCCTAGAGAAATCATAACAAATCAAGTTAGGATGATGTTTACTCTTTATAAGTAAATTTCATACCACGTCAATGAGATACTTCTCGCGTCACTCAGTCTTTCCTTCTTTTCAATTTTCTTGTTAAAACAACAAACAAAATACAACTCATAAACAAACCCTGTGAGTGAGGGTAATAGCGGTTCTTCAGTTCTTTAGAAAATAGTGCGCCTTTAAGCGTAGCTCTATACTCCCAGTTATCTTTACAGACAATTTCTCAGATACTTTCGTTTTTGCCTTATCAAAGGTAAGCAAATCTCTTATATGATATAAAGACAATGATGTGCATTGCTATGATATAAAGACAATGATGTGCATTGCTATGATATAAAGACAGTGATGTGCATTGCTATGATATAAAGACAATGATGTGCATTGCTATGATATAAAGACAATGATGTGCATTGCTATGATATAAAGACAGTGATGTGCATTGCTATGATATAAAGACATTGATGTGCATTGCTATGATATAAAGACAATGATGTGCATTGCTATGATATAAAGACAATGATGTGCATTGCTATGATATAAAGACAATGATGTGCATTGCTATGATATAAAGACAATGATGTGCATTGCTATGATATAAAGACAATGATGTGCATTGCATGAAAAGATCGCTAAAAATGACGTATTACTGGTACTTGACCGTCATCAACACTAAGCAAATGGAGACCTATCTATCTATCTATCTATCTATCTATCTATCTATCTATCTATCTATCTATCTATCTATCTATCTATCTATCTATCTATCTATCTATCTATCTATCTATCTATCTATCTATCTATCTATCTATCTATCTATCTGTTTTCCCGTCTTCAGTATCTGCATACAGAAAATTGTATATGCTATCAGTTTTTAAATTACGTTTGTAGAACAAGCTGTCAGCTAGTAACTATGTTTGTGGTACATGCTGTCATTTATTAACTGTTTTTGTGTTGCTGTCAGTTATTAATTATGTTTGTGGTACATGCTGTCATTTATTAACTGTTTTTGTCTTGCTGTCAGTTATTAATTATGTTTGTGGTACATGCTGTCAGTTATTAACTATGTTTTTGTCTTGCTGTCAGTTATTAACTATGTTTTTGTCTTGCTGTCAGTTATTAATTATGTTTGTGGTACATGCTGTCAGTTATTAACTATGTTTTTGTCTTGCTGTCAGTTATTAATTATGTTTGTGGTGCATGCTGTCAGTTATTAACTATGTTTGTGGTACATGCTGTCAGTTATTAACTATGTAGTACATGCTGTCAGTTAGTAAGTATGTTTGTAGTATACCAGTCAATTAATAAATTACTTTTGTTGTATATGCTATCAAGTTTATAGTACATCAGTCAGTTAATAATTTATGTTTGTAGTATGTGCTGTCAGATAATAATTTATTTTTGTAGTATATATTCTGTTAATAACTTATGTCTGTAGTTCTTCAGTCATTTAATAACTTATGTTTGTAGTTCTTGTTTTCAGTTAATATCTTATATTTGTAGTACGTTTTCAGCTAATAACTTATGCTTGTAGTACATGCTGTCAGTTAATAACTTATGTTTGTAGTACATCAGTCAGTTAATAAGTTATGTTTGTAGTACATATTCTGTTAATAAGTGTGTTTGTAGTAAATCAGTCAGTTAATAACTTATGTCTGCAGATATCATTTAGTGTGTATTCGCAGCATGGACATATCACACAGAGATACAACGTGAATATCTTGCTACAGGTATTTCTAAGTTTAAGAAGTGCCCATGGGAATCATATTATCAATCAGATAATAACTTATGTTTGTACTACATACTGTCAGTTATTACTTTACGCTTGTAGTGCATTCTGTCAGTTATTAACTTATGTTTGTAGTGCAAGCAGTTAAGTCATTATTTTATGTTTGTAGTACATGTTGTCAGTTTCTAACGTATGCTTGTAATACATGTTGACAGTTATTAACTTTCGTTTGTAGTGCATGCTGTTAGTTATTGTATTTGCAATATGCTGCGTTATTAACTTATATTTGCAGTGCATGGTGTGTTATTAACTTGTGTTTGCACTACAATCTGCCAGCTATTAATGTTTTTTTGCAGTAAATGGTGCGTTATTACGATCCTGCGAAGAAGAAATGAAGAGCTGCAACCTGTCATGGAGTGAACTGAAAAAGGCTGCCCTGAATAGACTGCGGTGGATAGCTGTTGTTGAGGCCCTTTGTTCCAAGGGAAATCCAAGGAGATCAGTCAAGTCAAGGTGCGTTGTTAACATTTGTTCACAGGACATAATGTGTTATTAACGTGTGTTTGCAATACCGTTCATTCATGGCATTCCTGGACACTATTTATAGTTATATTATCTTGAACAAGACTTGCATTCTAAGAAAATAACCTCTGTACTTGTTTTTCTTACTAGATTAGTTAACAAGTATGAGGGTATCTCAGGAAATAATATGTCATTATGATCAGTTAATTATATGCCCTCGTAGTCTGTAAGATATTTAACCATTCAGAAAAAGATTTAAAAAATAATTAAAAGACAAATGAAAGGAAGACACAAGGAAAATAAAAAGAATGAGACAAAGAAGGGAAAAGAAAGAAAGAAACAAAGGTTCGAAGACAAATGAAAAGATGAAAAGGAAACAGAATGAAACTGTAGGAAGGAAAAGGAAACACAACACAACTATTATAAAGGAAAGGAAACAGAACACAACCATGAGAAAGAAGAGTTGATTTGTCATGGTGGGTATTTAAGAAATAATTAAGAAGTCAGACAAAAGAGAATTTTTGAATGAGGATGCTCACGATAAGTGTACTGGTCGAAATGTCAAGTCGATGTTAACTTGAAGTACATATCTGTAATATGATGATTAACATTGGGTAGGGGTGTGTGTGTGTGTGTGTGTGTGTGTGTGTGTGTGTGTGTGTGTGTGTGTGTGTGAGGCCAACCTATCGTTGATCCAGCCCGCGTCAAGAAGTGTATGATATTATAGATAGAAGATAATATGATTCTCATGGGCACTTCTTAAACTTAGAAATACCTGTAGCAAGATATTCACGTTGTATCTCTGTGTGATATGTCCATGCTGCGAATACACACTAAATGATATCTGCAGTGTGATACGTCAATGCTGTGAAAGCACACTACAGTGACGTTTGCTGTGTGATATATCCATACTGCGAATACATACTGAAACTATCCGTTCCGTTTTTGTCAAAATGACGTCCAGTATCATTTTCCATTTGCCGAAGACGAACGGCAACAAAGACAGCTCAGTTTAGCGAAACTGTTACCGACCCAGCGGGCTACCTGGTCTCTTCCCTTTCCCTGTTGACATAAGCGACTTCCTTCTTCTCAACGATGTCAAAGTGTGGAGGGATAATTGCTCCATCTTTACACCTGCCTGATTAAGTAAACTTCAGCAGACTGCAGAAGAAAAGTGTACGATACTGTTATAAGGTCGACTTACTAGTGAAGACGTTCTAATTTTAACTTCTGCCTTGTCCCGTAGGAAAGAGGAAAGCATAATTATGTTCAGACCATCCACATATAACTTTGACCTAGTTAAATGCGATATATTCGGGCCGATGAAAGTAAGGAGGTCTTTTATTTTTCTCGTCTTAAAATAATTTTGTAATTAAGATGCAAAGAGTACGTCAATACAACAGATCATTTGGCGCAAATATCAGTCTCCGATGTAATGATCCCCTCAGAAGTTAAACTTAGAACGTCTTCACTCGTAAGGCGACTCGTTTCAAGTTTCAGACATTTCTTCCTGCAGTCTGCTGAAATTATTAATTAGTTGTGTAATGATTCCTTATCACATAATTCCTGCGTAAATAAGCAGATCATTTGATGCAACTATCAATCAGCAGCTTAATGATTAATCCCCTCATTATTTGACTATAAATAAACAGGTCACTGGGAACATATATTACGTGTAATTCACTCACTCTAGTACAAAGATGATTTCGTAAGTGCTCATTTATTCTAGTATAAAAGTGATTAAATTAATAAGCACTTATTCCAGTGTAAGATTGATGTAATTTTTATTCACTTGCTGTTGTCAGTGTTGACTTAATAATGATACACTTACTTTAGTGTGATTCTGATTTCATAAGAACACATATTCTATAGCAAGGTTGGGTCCATAATGATACACTTATTTTAGTGTGATTCTGATTTCATAAATACACTATTCTATAGCAAGGCTGGGTCCATAATAATACACTAATTTTAGTGTGATTCTGATTTAATAAGTACATATATTCTATAGCAAGGCTGGGTCCATAATGATAGACTTATTTTAGTGTGATTCTGATTTCATAAGTACACATATTCTATAGCAAGGTTGGGTCCATAATGATAGACTTATTTTAATGTGATTCTGATTTCATAAGTACACATATTCTATAGCAAGGTTGGGTCCATAATGATAGACCTATTTTAATGTGATTCTGATTTCATAAGTACACATATTCTATAGCAAGGTTGGGTCCATAATGATAGACTTATTTTAGTGTGATTCTGATTTCATAAGTACACATATTCTATAGCAAGGTTGGGTCCATAATGATAGACTTATTTTAGTGTGATTCTGATTTCATAAATACACTATTCTATAGCAAGGCTGGGTCCATAATAATACACTAATTTTAGTGTGATTCTGATTTAATAAGTACATATATTCTATAGCAAGGCTGGGTCCATAATGATAGACTTATTTTAGTGTGATTCTGATTTCATAAGTACACATATTCTATAGCAAGGTTGGGTCCATAATGATAGACTTATTTTAATGTGATTCTGATTTCATAAGTACACATATTCTATAGCAAGGTTGGGTCCATAATGATAGACCTATTTTAATGTGATTCTGATTTCATAAGTACACATATTCTATAGCAAGGTTGGGTCCATAATGATAGACTTATTTTAGTGTGATTCTGATTTCATAAGTACACATATTCTATAGCAAGGTTGGGTCCATAATGATAGACTTATTTTAGTGTGATTCTGATTTCATAAGTACACATATTCTATAGCAAGGTTGGGTCCATAATGATAGACTTATTTTAATGTGATTCTGATTTCATAAGTACACATATTCTATAGCAAGGTTGGGTCCATAATGATAGACTTATTTTAGTGTGATTCTGATTTCATAAGTACACATATTCTATAGCAAGGTTGGGTCCATAATGATAGACTTATTTTAATGTGATTCTGATTTCATAAGTACACATATTCTATAGCAAGGTTGGGTCCATAATGATAGACCTATTTTAATGTGATTCTGATTTCATAAGTACACATATTCTATAGCAAGGTTGGGTCCATAATGATAGACTTATTTTAGTGTGATTCTGATTTCATAAGTACACATATTCTATAGCAAGGTTGGGTCCATAATGATAGACTTATTTTAGTGTGATTCTGATTTCATAAGTACACATATTCTATAGCAAGGTTGGGTCCATAATGATAGACTTATTTTAATGTGATTCTGATTTCATAAGTACACATATTCTATAGCAAGGTTGGGTCCATAATGATAGACTTATTTTAGTGTGATTCTGATTTCATAAGTACACATATTCTATAGCAAGGTTGGGTCCATAATGATACACTCTAGTTGTAGTACAAGATCGAGACCCTCCACCTCGGAACGCAATGTGGGGCTGTGGGGTACCACTGGGGCCTCCAGACCAGATAAGGTCTGATGAAATGATCGCCGCAAGTCCATTGGTGATGTTAAACTGTTACCGACCCCCCCCCCCAATTCTCCCTTTAAGATCACCAACGCAGGGTGGTTGAAGGTGTGTGCAAACTGGTGCAACCATTTCACCCCCTTCTTCCGGACCTCCTGCCCTCCACCTGTGACGTAAAACTGCTCTCGAAACACCACGCACATTCACGTTAATCCACCAGCTCTCCCGCCCTCCACCAGAACACAAGGTTGAGGAGTTGGTCTCACTGGGGCACTTTAGATCAGAGAACGTCTGATGACGAAATGATCAAGGCAAATTCAGTGGTGATGTAAAACTGCTCTTGTCACACACACACACACACGCACGCACGCACGCACGCACGCACACACACACACACACACAGCTCATGAGTTGTCTTGTTGTTCAGCTCGTGAGTTGTCTGTATTTCAGCAGAAGAGTTATCTAGTAGTTCATCAGATGAATTGTCTGGGATTTAAATAAATGAATTTATCTAGCCCTACTCCACTTGCACTGCTGTTCTTTCATCATGCTAGCGTTCAACTTTTCCCCCCTTAAACTATTTTAATAAATCTTTCAATTAGCAATTTATCTAAAGTAAAATTAAAAATTCAACAGAAAGCAAGGAAATATCGCTCATGCAGTCAATGTATTTTATTAAGCGCATATAAAACAACAGCAACATAATTAATGACAAAAGAAATGATTGTTATCATATCTTGAATCATATAAACAACAACATAAATGATAATGATAAAAGAGTGTTAAGATATGTATTGAATCACTGCCAAAACATCTGGCAAAGAACATTACCTTTCTATAATTAAAAAGAAACAAACCAGCAACAAAACCCAACGTATTATTATTATCTGATTCATAAAAAATAAATAAAACATCAGAGATTCTGTGAATATTATTGCAGGTGCCTTTGTAAATGAAAATTAGATTATACCAAATAATGACGACTGGAAATTTCTACCCAACAGCTTTAAATAGATTTTTTATTTCATTTGCACTCTTCTGTGATTGGGTGAAAATAGATAACTGAATAGATCTAGTGCAATGGGCATGCAATGTATAGTACAAAGTATACATCATCTAAATAATAAATCATTGTCAGAATACTCAGAAACTTAAAGTATCAGTTTGTGAACATATTTAATTGAATGAAGATCTATTCCTAATTTATCCGAACATGCCTTGCTCTTGTAGATTAGTTCCAAAGAAATTTCAGTCTTAAGACGTTTGCAGTCTAGTAATTTGAAGGCACCCAGTGAATATAATGCATTAAGAGATTTTACCATGTGTGAACGCGAAAGTTGTCAATACTTGTATTGCATTAAGAAAAAATGTGGTTTCATAGTGCAAATAAATATACTGGAGAGGTCTATCATCTAACAATGTGAGGGCTCTCAATATATATGTGTGCATTAGAAGAGGTCTGTCATCTAACAATGTGAGGGCTCTCAATATATATGTATGCATTAGAAGAGGTCTGTCATCTAACAATGTGGGGGCTCTCAATATATATGTATGCATTAGAAGAGGTCTGTCATCTAACAATGTGGGGGCTCTCAGTGTATACTTATGCATCAAGAGAGGTCTAGTTGTAGTACAAGATCGAGACCCTCCACCTCGGAACGCAATGTGAAGGCTCTCAGTGCATGCTTTGCTTTAAGGGCTGTTAGTTGTCATTTAATATAAAGACTCATTGCGTATGAGGGCATTAAAAATTCATTCAATGAGCAAATTGTGTTTGCTTGAAACGTTTAATAAAATCGACATCGATTGATATAAAGCTATCATTTCATATTAATACATATACAGAGAGCTTTCATCGAAAAACAATGTGAGGGCATTCAAAGAATATTAATTAATTAGTTAAAACCTATCGAGGAATAATATATGGGTTCTCATTATATATTATTTAATTAGCTGTGAGTGTAGACTGGAAAAATGCGAAGTCTGAGTTGGAGTCAACCATGGATAGTGTAAGGGTTCTCACTGTGCAATAGAGTCAATCTTAGAATATCATGGTTTTCAATGAATATCAATGCATTAGATGTCTGTTACTGTTTGAATGTATAACATAGATATTAAATGCAGCACAACGTGTTCCCAATTTAATGCTGTTGAATTGACAACAGTATTGCGGTACAGACATCGAATTTGATGGGTTAGAGAATAAATTTAGCATAACCATAACATTGGTGACAAATATAATTAACCGCCTAAATAAAATCAACAAAACCCCAAATTAAATGTTGATGAACACTTTACTGACAAATAACAGTTTCATGATGAACACAAGTAACAATGATAAGAATTAAAAAAAACCAAATACAAATTGGTGACAGTATGATTAAAATTACATTAAAATTAATGTAAGACTTAAACAATTAAAATAAGATTACTAATTGATGATGGTGACAACATTGGTATCGACAATCAATCGTGACCTTGATAATGTAGAAGGTGATGGTGATATATTCATATCGATATCATTTGTGATCGTGATGAAAATTTTAAAAAATCATACTTGGTTAATATTATGGAAAGAATAAATAAAACCAGAAAAAATTATGTGAAAAATGCAGATGTTCACGTTATACGTTTGCTAGTCACTAAGACATAGATTTGATGCATATGACGAAAAAAATAATCGAGACTGACGCTCTCATGGCAGGAAAACTCCTAGTACAATGAAAACGAGGCCGTGCTATATTTCGCTTCTCGGTGCGTGCACACTATTACACTAACTACTAAGAGTTGTCTTCTCTTAGGCAGAAATAAAACATTGAATACACGAGTACTTCTTTTTGAGAATGTAACTATCACTAGAATAATTTACATTTATAGACGTATAGCACATCAACGCTGGATTTAAAGAACAACGTTCTTGAGCCTACTAATTTGAATCGAATAAATCCAATTCATTCAAAAATATTAAAATGCATAGCTATTAATTTCTAGATGCGGACAACTATTTTTCTAAGAGATTAAGAAATAGTTGCACAGTATCGAAAATTTTTGATGTTTATAATAAAAAATGTTAGATGCGTGTGTACGTATATAATATATTTTTTATTATATGTGTGTGTGTGTGTGTGTGTGTGTACGCTCGCGTTAAAATAATAAGCTGTCATTGCTTGCTAAATGAAAACTTAATCATGGAAGATTAACTAATATTAAAGTTGGCTTTCGTAGGAGCTGTCCGGAAAATAAAGGGAGAGAGGGGTCTACAGATTATGACAGTGAAAATAGCGACAGTTCATTTATATTTCATTTTTAAAAAATCCAACAACAAAGGAACAATCCTTTTTATGATTTTCTTCGTTTTATGGCCAAATAACCATCATTCACATTTTTGCAGATTATGTTGTCACCCTAAACCCATCTCTACCACTCTATGAAAAACATCCACAGCACCAAACCAAAAAACGAATAAACGGGGCTTTTAGGTCCAACATGCTTGCCATCTACGAAATACATTATTTATATTTTTTAAAAATTTCATTTTATCATTAATATTATACAGATTTTGTTTGATAAGCGCAATTGATAACTCGCCAGAATTTGTAGAAAAAAATGAAGGAGCACTAAAATAATTTTATTACTTGTAGCCATAAATAATATCTTTGTCGAGTGTTTTAAATCAGTTAGTGAGTTACACATTACAACACTAGCAATTTGACTTCAGCTTACGTATGTTGCAACGGATAATCGTTTAATATAAAATGCTATTAAATGTGCTCATTTGATTCAGTACGGAAGATCACTCTTCTTATGCTGTCCACAAATCTGTTACATTCAATGCAAAATGTTTTTTCTAATTATATGCCATTGTTTTTATTTACCATTTACTGGGGAGGGGGAGAGAGAGAGAGAGAGAGAGGGAGGGAGGGAGAGAGAGAGTCGTAAGAATGGTGCGACAGATTTAACTAGAGGTTAGACAGTGAGTAAAGCAAGTGGAGGAAAAGTGACACTTATCGGATAGCTCCTTGGGTTAGTCTATAGTAAGGAAAAGTGACACTTATCGGATAGCCCCTTGGGTTAGTCTTTAGTAAGGAAAAGTGACACTTAATGGATAGCCCCTTGGGTTAGTCTATAGTAAGGAAAAGTGACACTTAATGGATAGCCCCTTGGGTTAGTCTATAGTAAGGAAAAAAGACAAACATATAGAAAACTATACTGGCGTACATATTTGGCTGATTAAAGACACACACACACACACACACACACACACACACACACACACACACACACACACACACACACACACACACTTACTTATCAATTAGAGTGATGGACAGATAGGTGGATGCATGAATAAATAGTTGGATAAAGGTAAAAACAAACGAAGAAACTACACTGTAATTAGAATGCGTTAATGAAAAATAAGTTGATAATAGCAATATTTGTAACGTTTTCTTTAGCAAATGAACTCTGCACGTTCGCTGCGACACATAACGTCATGAATGTGACATACGTAAAGGTGAATAAGCCCAATGAATAAGTCCAGGATCTAAAGTCGCAACAAAGCAGGGGAAATAATTTATCACAAAATTGCCCATTCACTGTTTATAACTGAGCCTTTGTTAGTGTGAAGCAATAGAACTGACTATTGCAAGACAGATGTGTCAAGAAAACTGCCTCATAAGGAAAAAAAAATGAAACCTAAAAATATCCATTACAACACTAATAAGAAAGATCACTGCATTGACACATTTACCATGTACATATAATTATTTTTTAAAAGTGAAAATGTGGCATATTTAAGAAGTAAATCACCTTCCATCCCAAATATAAATACATGACAGTGTCTGTCAAACTGATGTCAACATGTGACAGACACTCGTACTTATTTATCAAATCACTTTCTCTCTCCTTTAAACTATTATAAAGATACAACAACAAAAATTCAATAGACCTTTCTTTCATAAATACATTATTTCGCATAACATAAAGCATAAATTTTATAATCTCTTTTGTTTAATGTGCAGACAAATTAACAAACAATATTTAAGGCAAAAGAAATTGAATCATGGAAATAACTTAAATATAAAATACATTTACAAAACAAAAACTTCATCAACGGATCTTCCAGTAAGATTACTCTACAGATTAACTGTTGTCCTTTGCACATATTTTATTTTGCAGTTACTTCCACTTTGAAAAGTCAATTTCCTGTTCATTATAACAACGCTGAAATCATTCATCTCACTGTATTCCGACTGGAAATTATGTATATCAATCATGTCAGCGATACTGAAGACTGTAGTATCGCGTATAACTTGCATTGTTAGCATTACACCTGAAACAGTAGCGCTTGGTGCTCTTATGAGGTGTGACAGGTTACACTATGTAACATGGTGATATGTAAGTAATTTTGACATACGTTTAATATTCCTTCCGACTTTTGCAAGTGAAGTTTTACTTTTGCATACTGTTTTCAGAGAGAAAGAGGGGAGTGAGATGTATTTTAAAGCGAAGAATATACATTTAACATAATAAATTTAATACATAAAGCTTCTATTGCTTTATATTCATAAAATTTTAACAACAACAAAGGAGATTTCAGTTCTAAGGTGGAGATTTCAGTTGTAAGCTGCAGGTTTTGGATTTATCATGAAATTGCCTTCTATTTATTATTTCTGCGTCAGCAATGACTATCTTACATTCTTCAAACTGCAATCACTGTTAACAGTACATGGCACCAAACGACAAACAGTAATCTATCGTGGTCTATATATTTGCTGTGTTGCCACGACAGAGTTGAATAATAATAATAATAATAACATTACGTCATTAAATGACATTCGTCACTTGCCACATAAGATTGGTTTCTTGTACGCACATATTTCAATTTAAAAAAAATAACTATAAAATAATTAAGCTATGATTTTTAAATTAAAACAAATTTATAAGTGCTATTTCAACAGCGATAATAATTGCTCATTTGTGAGTTGAGTCACATGATACCGATTTTATTTAAAGTCTAGAATAGAACTTTCTTATTTAGTTTTTGTGGACAAAAATGTGATAACTGAGTGAGGGAATTAAATGCATTTTTTGTTTGTTTGAGAGTGACCTTCACGATCAGTACAACCTCACGTCTATCTTATACTCTTTTCTTATGTTTTTACCCTATGTATTTTATATAGGACCTTTCATTCTCTTTTTTCTTTGGAGAACGTTAAGATTTTTTCAACTGATACATTAATATATTAAAGTTAAGTATAAATAAAGAGCAAACATTACACCTATTACATCTTATTCAGTTAACAGGCTGTTGAATGCATTATTGCGTGCGTGCGTGTTTGTGTGTGTGTGTGTGTGTATGTGTGTATGTATGTATGGATCAACAGTGCGATACAATGTTTCTAGATTTAACGGCACTCGGGCGTAAGGTTCACACAGACAGCATTTTTGATAAAACCCACCACGAAACAATATGATGACAATCAGCACATCGGTTCCAGTACATACGTTGATTTAACAGTTGCACAATGACGTCAACACATTTCTCTTTCAACAGCATCTGAACTAAACAATTCCTGGAGGAAAGTACACATTGCCTGACACCGAACCCGACTATATTGAACGATCACCATAATTTCAAACAACACATTTAGTCATCTGGAGTTCTAGATGCCTTAGTTTGTGGAGTTTCTGAATCAGCACAGTCCAGTTGGACTCAGCTCACATAAGCGGAAAACCAAGCGATCATATAACCCTAAACAACCACAACGAAGCGACTCAAGGTTTCTGATCCGTGCATGTATCGAAGCAGAGATGGATTTTGGGCCAATCAATGACAGGATTAGCAGTCCCCTCGTGAAGGGGCACTGTGTAGCAGTGGTGCTCAGTCCTTCGGACATTAACACGAGGAATAGTCGAGCAGTTATAGAACTCCGGACATTAATATAAGGATTAGTAGAGCAGTTGTGGCACTCGTGACTAGCCATAACGAAAGAAGTACGCTTGAGCGACAACACAACACCACCAACCTCTTCCAGAGATCATTAGTACAAGGAGCTGTTTCCCCCTTGTTGATTGGTTAGCCCAAGTTCAGATACAGTTCATCACCTTTAGCCCTTCGTAAATGTGATTAAAATTAGAATAAATTTCTGTTCTATGATAAAGCTGGCAGTATATGTCGTAGTGGTTTAATAAGGGTTTGCAGGCACTGGTTATAAAACCATTTTCACTAAGTGTAGGCCTAACAAAGAGTCTTGACTGTCTTTGCTTAACTCTGATGTCACCAGTTTATAAAATGACCCACAGTGAGTGTGAAAAGGACAGCTAGAGACCTTGACAGGATTTAGCTGCGATGTTTGACACAGTTTATGCGACGCCGTCTCCCAGATCCACACAAGACGTCCCTGCATAATCGGTGATGTCGGGTCCTTTTCTTTTTCTTTGTCTTTCCCTTCTCCCAGCCCCTCCGTCGACCAGGTTTCCGCTTCCGGTTCAAAGTTCTGCGTCCCGGCCATTTCTTTTTGTCCTGTTTTCGCTTCCGATCCTTCTTTCGTTTCCGCTTCCGTTTTCGCATGCGCTGACGATGCCTTTTGCGTCGAATGCATTCGTCTGAATGTTGAAAAGGAATGTTAGCCTATTTGAATATTGGTACACAGATAACATATCAGCTAAACAGGAATGCAAAAAAAAAAAAAATTAATGACGTCATTCTTGAAACAACAGTATTCATTCTATAAAATGACTATTGACTTGCTTAACTGACTATTACATTCTAAAACTGTGCTAAGTTATTACATGTGTTATGTGACTATATATTTAAATTTAAGGCATAATTAAAATTGTTTTACTTTATAAGATTTTTAGTAGGCATTAATCATTTATATGCGCGCACGCACAGAGTAATGAATCATTTTTTAAAAATAGAAATATAAACTATATTGAAAATATAATGCTTTAAAATTAGGTACAAATTGTGCTTCAGATATATAAAATATTCCGTTCACTTACAAGAAAGTATAAAACAGCAAACATGCCCTAACATGCCGAAACTAAGGCGAATAAAAATATTTCTTCTTTAAAATATTAAACATAAATAAATATGAGGGTATTTGTTAATATGAATAGATGTTTCATAAATAAACTTTCACAAGCAATAGAAAAATAAATAAATGAAAAGTTATGCCTAACAATCTTAAGAGAACCGAAGATAATTTTTAAAATAAATAAAATATTAATAAAGATAGCTCTGATTTAAAAACAAAATGCAAATAAATTATACATAATTCAGCAATGCAAAGAAAGCCCCAAAGAAAGGGGTAGAAGTGACCACCACTGTACAATACAAACCAAGTGAAAATGTGGCAGAGTTGAAAAGTGAACGAGTTAAAGGGGAGTGGGTGGGTGTCACTGTATATTACAAATCAAGGAAAAATGTGGCAGAGTTGAAAAGTGAACGAGTTAAAGGGGAGTGGGTGGGTGTCACTGTACATTACAAATCAAGGAAAAATGTGGCAGAGTTGAAAAGTGAACGAGTTAAAGGGGAGTGGGTGGGTGTCACTGTACATTACAAATCAAGGAAAAATGTGGCAGAGTTGAAAAGTGAACGAGTTAAAGGGGAGTGGGTGGGTGTCACTGTACATTACAAATCAAGGAAAAATGTGGCAGAGTTGAAAAGTGAACGAGTTAAAGGGGAGTGGGTGGGTGTCACTGTACATTACAAATCAATGAAAAATGTGGCATTGTTGAAGTGAACGAGTTAAAGGAGGGGAGGGGGTGTCACTGTACTTTATAAACCAGGGAGACGGATGTAGGACTGAATGAGGGAGAAGGTGGTGGTGGTGGTGGTGAGTGATTATGCTTTAGAAAACAAAATTAAAAAAAGACTGCAAATATGATTTAAGAAATAATAATAATTTCTGAAACAAAGTAATGGAAATGTAAGTCAAACTGGAGTTATAGTGCACAAAGTAATGGAAATGTAAGTCAAACTGGAATTATAGTGCACAAAGTAATGGAAATGTAAGTCAAACTGGAGTTATAGTGCACAAAGTAATGGAAATGTAAGTCAAACTGGAGTTATAGTGCACAAAGTAATGGAAATGTAAGTCAAACTGGAATTATAGTGCACAAAGTAATGGAAATGTAAGTCAAACTGGAGTTATAGTGCACAAAGTAATGGAAATGTAAGTCAAACTGGAGTTATAGTGCACAAAGTAATGGAAATGTAAGTCAAACTGGAGTTATAGTGCACAAAGTAATGGAAATGTAAATCAGACTGGAGTTATAGTGCACAAAGTAATGGAAATGTAAGTCAAACTGGAGTTATAGTGCACAATGTAATGGAAATGTAAATCAGACTGGAGTTATAGTGCACAAAGTAATGGAAATGTAAGTCAAACTGGAGTTATACTGCACAAAGTGCACAGTAAAGGAAACGAACACAAAACGCAGCAAAAGACGAGAAATGCTAAATATAATGTGATTTATGGGAGTGCAAGTAAAAACAAAAATCAATACAGTTTTTATCACAAGCACTTGCGGGACAGTCAAGCGAGCTAAAAGAAGCATGTTAATAAATAAAATACGAATTGAAAACAAAGAATAATTAAAAATTAAATAAAAAGCTAGGAAGACAGGACTGCATGAACGGGGTACGACGAGAACGATCACAAGTGCATGTGCACTAAAAAATTTTTTTTAAAAAGGAAATAAAGCGCATGACGAAAATGAAAACCTTGTTTTCAACGGTTCACTTACCGCCTGACAAGCATACGTACCACGGTAAAGTGTACTCCTCCAGAGCCTTTACCACATCTACCCAACTGTCAGAGTGTCTTAAGAAACAAAACCTGCCTATGTCAGTGAGCATGCCATCACAGAGATACCAGACACAACTTATTGTTTTCCCAGCATGCACTTTAAATCTGAGAAGACTTGACAAGGGTTAATACTCATAGTTGAACTATCGGTCAGAGGGCAACAGTATGAAAGTCGACAAAGAATCTATAATTATTACTTGTGTCTGTTCTAAGTTGAAATGTTGGATCTAAGATCAATAAAACTCATATATTTAACGTTTTTTCCTTTTAAATATCAAGATTGATTTGTAGCCTTCTCTTATCTTCAAAGTACTTAGTTATGAATATTTTTTCTTCCTCTAGACAATCGATCAGATATGTTTGGTCTCGTCAAGGATTAAATAACGAACTGGTTAATAAAGCTGGGTCTTATTATAATTATTAAAGTGCATGACAGGCAATTAATAAGCAGTTCAATGAAAGTTAACAAGAAAAATGCAAACAACTCAATGCATGTCTGTCTGTCTGTCTGTCAGCATTTATAAATACAAATCGTATAAATGTTTGCAGAAGCTAATGATATACGAAGTGGGTAAATGTGACGCGAAAAATGCTAATTACTGCGCTTAAGTAATTAATTTAATTAATATTTAATTAATTTCGCTATTCTTGCAAATTTGAAAATCAAATTTGATTTGAATTTCACAATTCATATCTGAGTAGAATTGGTTTGGCGTAAACAACGCTGACCCACATCCACAAATAAAGGGAATTATGATTGTGGGTCACTAATTCTTACATAACATGGGCATACTTTTGGCATCTAACTCACCCAGTCTATTATGTGCGTGCACTCAGCCATAACTATTTAGTCAAAGGCACAGGAAGACAAACAATTCATAGCCAGAGGCTAATAAATTCTAGAAACTTCCATGACCTATAAAATCACATAAAAGAGCAGACTCACAATTCTCTATGCTCCGCTCACCCACTCCACTTTATATTCGCTTCGGACCATCGACGAACGCACTCCATCCATCGGACCGCCGGGAGGAGAGGCATGTCAAAGCGCCACACCAGACAAGCCAGCACCAAACCTCAGCCCTTTTCAGGGCTGGCAAAAACGCCACTACTGCCCACTCCACCAAGTGACATTTTACGCGATTATGAGCCAGTCACAGAAGATGCGGACGGCCCTTTCTGTTTCACAAACGAGCGCATAGCCCAGCTGAGACAGATACGGCAAAAGAGGCTTGAAGAGGTGCAAACATTAAGAAATACACAAGGAGAAGACTGGACAAAATACTGCTGTGAAATCAGCTTACCAAACGAAAATGGGGGCATACGAAAAGTTACCCCGTTCACCTTCACACTAGAGACTGAAAACGTTGAACTAAAAAATGCGTTTACTAATTTGCTGTTGACCCTCTTCGACACAAAAACAGAAGATGAACTAGACAACAAGCCATCTTAACCGCAATTGGTCTCCACAAGTGTTTAAACAAGCACCTGACAAGACAACTGGAAAAAACTACAACAAAAGACTGTGAAACACTGACAGAAATCATCTGGAAACTACCGCCGACAACAAAAAAATGCTCTACACAGACGGACAAAGAAGAAACAAGACGGACTTTTTTACCCAAAACCATGATCACCACCGTGGAAAACAAGAAGACCCAAACTTTCACCACCACTTCAGGAAGCAAGGAGACACAAACTACGAACGACGTTGATGACAACAAACAAAAAATCCACCAGGAAACAGACAAGCAAAAAATGAAGACAGACAAAAAGGAAAGGAGCACTAAATCAGCTGATCCTCCTACAGAAGACAAACGGAACTCGCAGTGGCCATCGCCGAACTAACTAACACACGAGTGGCTCCTGCACTCTCACCACTACTAGAGACACCACCAAGGACCGCTACAACCACACCGACCACGATGACAACAGACCAAAGCAGCCACACAGAGCAAAGCCGCAAACCAAAACGACGACGCCCACCACCAGGCATCAGACGACAACAACCACACCACCAACAGGAAACGCAACAACAACAACGCCACCACAACAGCCACCACCGACAACATCGACAACAATGGCAAAGGCGCAGTGAGCATCAGTACATGCATTGGGGATTTTACAACCACCCCATTGCAGACATGATCCAACTCATACTAGACCATCTATACTGGCCACCAATACACATCTATACACAACCCTACGGACGCCGGGGACAACAACATCAGAGCTGACCACAACAACAGCAACAACAACAGTGCCCAAACCGCTAAGCAGAAAAGGGGGGGGGGATGAACATCCCAGGCACATATACATGCTGAGTACAAACTTGGTGTGTTTCTAGCCTGGGCTCTGTAAACATCCCCCCCCCACAACAACAATGGCGACTTAGTCAACGGACCTCCGGACTGAAACCTTCCTCCACCATCCACACACGCCGACATGCAGTACAGTGATCAACACCAAGACATGCACCGACTCACACACAACCACCACCACCCACCCTCTCCAGAAACAAGTGAGGAGAGGAAGTTTTCTCCAGAGGCCCTCCAAAGCTGAGAATATCTCTGATAAAAGGCTTACTGCATTCTCTGGAGGAAAGTCAGCGAAAAAAAAATTCTCTATGCTCTTTTACACATCTTTGGGGTCCCATGCACGGCTCATGGTTAGAACTGAAGAGAAAGGTATGTCGAAATAGAGATTGCATTGTAACTGATTTTTTAACACTTACTTTTAAAATCTGTTTGAATTATGCTTTCTTGTAAATATTATATCAAGTTTAAACTATGACACTTTTATTCTCGTTTAAATAAAGATTCAGATAAAATAATTGTTAAAAGGAATTGTAAATGAATAAACGAGAATAGAAGTACATATTATCGAAACATGATACTGATGCATGCCACTACACTCTTTTGTTGCAGTTCAAGCCGTACCTGTATTGTACGTATTTCTCATTGTTCTGGTTGTCTTGACATTGGCTATGTCAACATCCTTATGAGTTAATGATTAAAGACTGGAGTTACTTCAACATTGACAACTGTACTGCCATTTGGTCTGCTGAATGTGTTAGGGACCAGTGTGTAGTAAAATTCTTGTTTGGACTCCTTGTGTATCTGGGTCCATCAAGAGGACTGTATTATGAAGGAAGCTGCGGCTAGGAGCGTGAGTCTGACTTCCTTGTAATTACAGAAACGAACATTATAACCAGTGTGTAGTAAAATTCTTGTTTGGGTTCCTTGTGTATCTGGGTCCAGCAAGAGGACTGTATTACAAAGAAAGCTGCTGCTAGGATTATAAGTCTGACTTTCTTGTAACTACAGAAATGAACATTACAACCAGTGTGTGAGCTGGACTGTGAATAATTCTAACTATCTGTTATTCAGTGCCAGTGGAAGGATTTTATATACTGTGTTGTAATTCTGTTGGACAACATTTGTGTGTAATTCTTTATGGAACATTCATTAACTTCACCAGGCGAGGCTAAAGCACAAGACATTTACTTGCCAGCCAACTCTTCTGAGAATGAGGCTACTGCTGAACAAGGCTGCAATCAGGTGACTCAAAAACCATGAATTTTCTGTGTAATCTGTACATGTTTCTATGATTCTTCATTCCTTATCTATTTCTGATTCTTCTGTGTAAAATCTTGTATTTGACTAAACTGTTGACTATCTAGCTTGCTTATTGATGTTTAGAATTTATGTAAGCTTAACTAAATTGTATTAACATTGTTCAAATGAAATTCCTAGTAATTGTTCTTGACATGATATATCTTTCTAATTAACTGCATTGTGAGATGTCTTTATGAGATTGTGATTTTGAAATTGCCTAGTGCATGATTTTGAAAATTAATTGTAAATTGATTTAAATTGTTATTTTATTTCTTTTTTTTAATAAATTGTTAAATTTATAACTATTCACTCTCCTTATTGAAATAGAGAGGTCCTGCGAAGACGATGGGTGGGGGCTGCCATTGACGTAATAACGTCTAGAAAGTTGGTCAGGCGCGGGTTTAGGATAGTTCCCATTATCGATAGAGCATAATGGGGGGGGGGCTGGGTTAAAGACAGACGATTGATAAGATAACTCAATTAAAGTCTGTTAATCCAGACAGGTAACACTTGGACAGAGAGTTAATCAGTTAGCAGACTGTACCAGGGTTTGACCTACTCGCTCTCGTGACCACAGAAGGACAAAAGACCCCTATCGGGTGACTATGTGTGTGGATTGCAAGAAAGGATTATTAATTTGTGTATTAATTATGGATTAAAAATATCAAATTAATAATTAGCAATTCACAGACAGAAACCTTGCCACAGTAAGTACTTTGTTATGTCTATAAGATGAGTATCTCTGAAGTGCGTATACCACACAAAAAATAATAAAACAACGACAACCTCCAAACAATAATGGCGTCTCAGGCCTAAACTGATGGCGTCATATCCTTAGCTAAGAGATTCTGATTCGTAGTGACACAAGATATCTACACAAACATCCTGGGACAAAATCTGAGATTTCAAGACACACACACAAACATCCTGGGACAAAATCTGAGATTTCAAGACACACACACAAACATCCTGGGACAAAATCTGAGATTTCAAGACACCCACACAAACATCCTGGGACAAAGTCAGATATTTAAAATGAAAGAAAGAGCAAATGAAATAATTAAGTTGGATAATGGTCCTTTCTAAGGAAGGTCAAGCGTCAGGAAGAGCAAACATTTTGCTAATGTTTCTAAAGGTTATGATTGATGTTTGCATTTGACTTTATGAGGAAGTGTAACTGATAAAATTAAAATATTAAAAGAATTTCTTTCAAGACTAAAAATGTTTCTCTCTCTATATATACATATCGTGTGCGGAGTGTGTTTGTGTGTGAGAATGGTAATTTGTTTCTGAATATATAGGTCTCATAAGTTTCATGTCTCCTGAATCCAAAGAAATTATTAAGAAAGTAATTCTACAAATCTTATCACTTAAGCAAAATGATAACGGTTCAAAAAATGACAGCTACTAATGTCTCCTGTCTTCCATCATTGACAACTGCCTTCCCCTATAATAATTACTCCGTATGTCAGTAGGCTGAAAAAAATTTATATATAAGATTAACTTCTGCCTTCCTCTATAATAATTACTCTTTATGTCAGTAGGCTGAAAAATTGTTATATATAAGGTAACTGCTGCCATCTCCTATAATAATTACTCTTTATGTCAGTAGGCTGAAAAAATATTATATAAAAGGTTAACTTATGCCTTCCCCTATAATTTTTACTATTTATGTCAGTAGGCTGAAAAAATGTTATATATAAAAAATGTTATATATAAAGTTAACTGCTGGTAATCAGTAAAATAAGCACAGGTTTTCCCCTCTGCATTCTGATTTCTTTTAATAAAAAGTTTAATTTACTGGCACAACGAGTCTCTCTAAAATATGTTATTATTGATGTATTCACATGCTAAGGCAGTCGATTTTAAAAGCTAAAGGTAAAATAATCCAACTAAATAATTTATAAAATGGCTACAAGCTTCATTTGACCACAAAAGCAAAGTCAAATTGCAAATAGTTATCATAAGGATTATTTTGTGCGATAATCATATTTCGAGTTGAGCGGAAAACAATTTTAAAATTACGATGCAATAACTATCAATGAAACAGATGGTGAGGGGGATGGAGAGAATATATAAATACTTTTTTCTTGTACACAAGTATTATGCAAGTAGAACTCCATACACTGAAATAATGGGCGTTTGATAAATCGACATTTTTTTCTCTTTGGTTTTCTTGTTTAGTTTTAGAATTTAAATCAGCGATAAATGGTATGCTTTGATTGCATGCGGTTCTAATGTCGTCAGAGTCACGTCGTCACATTTACGTCAGAATTACGCCTGGTTAATTCAGGTGACTGGCTATAAGAACCACCACAATAATTGACAAAGTCATTATCCGAAGACAAGGCATTTTAGTGTCATCACTGTCAGGCAAAAGCACGACGCCTATTAATTAATATGGCAAGTGGTTAGCACGACTGCTACCTATGTGAAAAACAATTCACAACTACAGAATAGTATTGCTAAGATGTTAAGTGCAAAGACTCAAAACTAATTGTTACTTGGTCCACACCAATTCACAATTCTGTTTCCGCGCTGAGTGCGCAAACACAAGTTTCGATACAGTTTACTAAGATAAACATTGTGGAAAATTCAAGGATTTCAACTTTAATAAATTATCGATTCAAATCACTTCCCAAAATGTGTGCATTCACCCAATATTTTCAGTGTGTAATTAATAAGCAAGATATGATCTTATCCCCATTCCCACCCCCATTCATACACCTTGTGATTTGTCTTATTGGCGGAATTGTGAATCGATGCTTTGAACTGCTGCTTCCAAACGTACATTTAAATGAGGCTTTGAAATGCAGAAGGAGGGGACGTAACGCTTACCATTACATGATCGGGAAGGTAATCGACAGCCTTGCGTGTGTGTCAGATTGTCTGGACAAGCGTTACCACCAGGGGAAGGGGTCTGCAAAATCTGTCTTGTTTTCGTTTGAATTCCCGATCTGGAGTTACACGGGCGCCCACTGTCTTGTACACACTCCGACCATTGAGACCAAGGACCAAGTACACAATCCACTGCGATGAATTACAAATTATAAATATACTGTCTTTCAGTTTTAACTTAATGTAATTTAATGTAATAAATATATTGTCTTTCAGTTTTAATTTGCGAAAAGAAAATATAATAATTATACTGTCTTTCAGTTTTAATGTGCAAAAAGAAAATTTAATAAATATACTGTCTTTCAGTTATAATTTCAAATATATGCATGCATATATTTAATTTGCAAACACGAAAAGATAAAATTTAAAGTAGTAAAGAATGAATATAAAATCTAAAATAGCCTATTTACTCTAATGTGATCCAATCTATCAAATTCGTCCGTCCTTCCATCCACCTGTCCGTCTGTTCACCCATCCATCCACCCAATCCCACTCACCCATCCATCCATCCACCCCCCATCCATCCATCCACCCATCCCTCCCTCCCTCTATCTATCTATCTATCTATCTATCTATCTATCTATCTATCTATCTATCTATCTATCTATCTATCTATCTATCTATCTATCTTATAAGATAATAAAGAAGTTCTGACAAATGCAATGACTGCAGTTGAAAAGTTGTACAGAGATTAAAACGGTGCGATGAGAAAACAGCTACTTACATCATCGACAAGACGTACACAAGAGAAGAGAATGTATAAAATGCACTCCAATAAAGGTAAAACTGATTTACACACAATAGGTAGTAGAGGAATATCGGTTTATGTGAATGGTAATATACTTTTACCTTCAAATATTTGTCTCTTTAGAATTCTTTTGTCTCTTAAAACACATTCATACATTCGATTCAAAAAACGCAAACAGCGTGTAGAGATATTAAATGAAAAGAATAAAATAATGACTGTGACAAAGATGAATGTGAGGACGACGATGATGAAAATGATGATAGGGATGAAAATGATGCCGATGAAGAAGGTGGAGATAATGAGCATACGACGGAATTATACTTGACTAACTGATGAATACTGTATTAAATCAAAACTTGTAGTCTCAAAGTAATGCATATCTATAAAACAAATTTTGTACTCAGTTAAAAAAAAAAGTTCTCAAAATATGCAGTCTTCCAAGTCTTCCACACTCTACAGTCTTCTAAATGTTATGTGCTCTTTCATATACTAACCCCGTGCCTGGCAGTCTTTGGAATAGTTTGCGTAGTAAAGACCTTCAGGGCACTGCTCCACACACTGACCTTGGTAGGACATGTAAGGTTCCAGGCACCGCGTGCAGTAGTTACGGTTGAAACAAGTTTGGCAGTTCTCAATATGACACCCTGACATCAATGTACACAGTTCAGGTTACAACAGTATATGGCAAGGCTAAAAGATTCAAATCACGCACACCAACATGTATAAATAATTTAGTATGGCTAACACACACACACACACATACACACACACACACACACACACACACACACACACACACACACATACAAACACATATATATACTCGCACATATAAGCATGATAGATGTAAAGAACTTGGCAAGAATGATAAGATTTTGGTTTGCAAAACTCAGTATATTAAAACCTTTATCTGAAAAAATGATTGCAATAAAAACTTCGAATTAAAAATCCCACTGTATTAGAGGCCTTTTCTGAAACAACATGTGATATGTTGGAGTAAGTTTGCCTCTCCATATTTTGAAATTTAATTGTTATATAACTTGTTAAACAGTCAGAGTGACCCGATCTTGGGCACTCCTTATGACGGTATTTTTGAAACTGTAAGAGGTAGAAGTAAACAATCCAAGTTGAGAATATACTAGAAATTGCTGATGTAATGCAAACCATTCCCAACTAGATGAGTAGTTTTTATTATCCGTTAGTTATGATTTATGAGAAAGAGACCAGCAAATGGGCTGAGATAAAAAAGTTTACCTACTGTAGAAAATTTTATTCTCTCATCACTTGAATTTGAACTGGCAAAGAAGTCTGGTCTTGAAGGCAGTTCTTAGCTTGATGGCGAATTAACTGACTGGTTGAAGAGAATGGTTTAGAAATATTTAATGCATTTTCGCTATTGATGTGTTATACTTGTGTTTTATGTAGAGATGTTTATGTGAGTAGACTATTATTTCTACAAATGTTTGAAGTAAAATGTTCATATATAGTATATTGAACACTTGACTTTGTTTTGATATCTTTAATTATTATGCTGTATGTGTGTATCGGGCTAATTAATACCACTGCAGGAAATTGTAAGTTGGAATGTAAGAAAGAATAGGATTATAAAGCAATAAACTGGAAACTTTAGTTTGCTCCTTGATTATATTTTTCAGTGTGTAGCAGCCTTTCATGTGTTAATTGAATCTACTGGTTCACTGATTGTAAATCACTACAACGGGGAGAAATCGTCTGCCTTGGTGTGTGTAAGTGTAAAAGAACACACTACACTCATTTGATGTAAATACTTGGTGGCAAAGTATGCTGACTGCATCGAGAAAATGTATGATATGGGGAATTACTAGAAATTATTACAATTACTGTTCTGCTTGAATGATTTGGTACGGCAGGAAAAATCCAAGGTTGACTTCAAGAGAATAAGTGGTGAATCTGTTTCAATGTGAGGAGGGAAACGTGGAAATAGAAATGAAGTATAATTTATGACATTATTGCAAAGAAAAGGTGCAAATGACTATTGAGACCATGAATAATCCAGGTTATGTAAAAAAACTATTTTCACTTAGCTCTGATAAGAATTATCCTGCAATATGTATTAACATAATTACTGAGTTGTGTTTTAGGCATAATACTGTGTAGTAAAGAAATTATTCGAATGTGGTTTTGTGGAAATTTGATGTCAAGTAATCTATCTACTGTTTTGTCATATTTATATTTGATTGTTAATTTAATAAATTCATTGGTAAATGTATTGACCTTGTTACGTGTCCAGTATTTATTTATAGACCCTGTTTCAGAATTTAGAATTTATGTTAATTAAAATTCGTTCTCCTATTCTGAAAACAGACTGGCTGCTCAAGTTCAGTCTGGTCAAATTTAACGCTTGTAGTTTAAGCCAACAAATTTATAGACAGGCAAACTTGTGTACAAAGCACGGACTGGGAAACGTTAAACAATTATAGTTAATTATGCATTCAATCTCCTTTTTCTTGACTCATTCGCCCCCACCCAATCCTATCGGTCTATTTGCATAAATAACCAACTACAATAATTGATTAACAAGGTAAAAATGAATTTAATAAAATTTAACAAATAACAAAGATATTCAAGATTCAGACAACATTAAGCCTCCTAATACTATGCTATTTGTCTAACACATGAAGTGTTCGAATAGATTGCAGATAGAGTTTATTTAGTTCAAGGACACCAGTCCTTGCACTTAGCTGGGTATCCAAATAGTGACAATAAATGAAGCACGTAGTCCCCAACAAAATTCCTGTTGGATTACCAGACTCAGCGGCCTAGTTACCACCAACTTGGTCGACAGTTTTTCATTAATTACACCCCTCTTCTGAATCGCATCAGGAGTTCAGACTCAGCCAATTGCTAGACACCAATCGAAGCAATATACAGGCCAGTTCACTGGGTGGTGAATTCTACAATGATGAAGAAAGACCAAGACATCAGATGGAATACATCAGACAAAGACCAAGATCGAGAGACCAAGACATCCGCTCTGGAAATAAATGAATTCCTATGAGCGATAGTTCTCACAGTTTCGCAATCCAATACACGTGGTTGACAATAGCATAGCTTATTCCTCAACCATTTTAGTATCTTTACATTAATATTTAAATATATAATAAAAGATACAATGCGGTCATGCATGTGCATTTTTTACCATTAACGTACGCATGAGACATACAAATTTCAAGGAAGCATTACATTTTACAAATGAAATTCAATAAGAAGAAAATCAAAAATACAATTTAAAATCATGCATGTGCGCTTTACAATTACAACAATATAATACATGCAAAATGAATTAAAATTGTTAACAAGAAATTTACAAAAACGTGCACAGACATTTTGTGATACAATTCAGTTATTTTTTAGTTTACAAAATTATTGTTTCTCAATTTAACAATTTAACAATTAATTTAAAGGATGTAACATTTCAACTTAGCCACACTTTTATCAAGCCATGTGTTTTGGAGAAAATTGCAATAATACAACTCCTATAACAATAAAATGTATAAATTCGCACAACGATAACTTAAATGGAAATACAAACAATATTTTAAGAAATTGATGTGTTACCTTGTTCTATACAACAGTATGATCAGGAGCGGGCCTCGTGTGATTCACGGAATTTCAGATGACTTAGATGCTCGCATTGGTCTGCCCTTTTCCTCGTGAATGTGGGTCTATAGCACGATCAGAGTATTTAAAGGAATATACGAATTTATGGCGCGAATTATTAGTCACGTGATAACGCTTGGTTCGACCTACAATTGGCCATTGTCTTAAATGTTACATAACTGGAGTGAGTTCTCTCTCTCCCTATGAATAAGGCATGTGTATCAGAGCATGACGATTATGTCACTCTTACAAAGAACTGCATCCAAACAAGAAAAATAACAAATTTAAATGAAAGTGGGTTAAGAGGTAAAGTATAATTTGTCTTGACTCTGCTACACTCCTTTGCTTTTTAGGCGTTTATCATAGCATGTGATAAATGCCTCCTACAAATTATATGAGGTAAAATGTAGAAGTAAAAAAAAATGAAGAAAAATTTTACAATTAAAAATTTCAACATAGATCAGAAATAATGCCAAGCAAGGTAATCAAACTTCAGATTATAACAGCGCTCCCATACAATATCTCTCGGTTAGGAAGATCACTCTTTAATGTCATAAGAATATGTACACAGTAGTGGTTTAAGGAAAAATGTCTGGTCTAATTAAATAGACATCCATAATGGTAATAGTTATGATGTATATGTGTTTCGTTACAGCAATGCTACAGGTTTGCTAGGTTCAGCTCATGTAATCAGTGCCTACGTTAGCGGTTCCTTTTATGTAGTGAATGTTTGCGTCATACTGTGTTAAGAATAACGACCATCAACCGGTTATTAATATATTTGGCTTGGCCTAAGAAAGCTAAAGGTTGATGATCACATTCAATAACAAATGTCTTTCCATACAGGTAGTTTTCAAATTTTTTCATGGACCATACAATCGCAAGACACTCTTTTTCGCTAGTTGTGTATTTCTTTTCGGCTTCTGTGAGTTTGCAATTAGCATAGGTGACAGGGTGCTTTACGTTATTGTTGTATTAAATTCTTTAATACAGTCAATGAGCATCTTAGTTTGCTTTTATTAGTGTATTAAATTTTATAATACAGTTAGCGATTAAATTAAAATCCTTTGTTTGCTGCTATAGTCGTATTCTATAATACAGTCAGCGAGTACATTAAAACCTTTGTTGTTATTGGTTTTTAAATTCTATTATACAGTCAGCGACTATATTAAAATCATTTGTTTGCTGCTATAGTCGTATTCTATAATACAATCAGCGAGTACATTAAAACCTTTGCTGCTAGTAATATTAAATTCTATAATACAATCAGCGAGTATATTAAAACCTTTGCTGCTATAGTAGTATTAAATTCTATAATACAATCAGCGAGTACATTAAAACCTTTGTTTGCGGTTATTGTCGTATTAAATTCTATAATACAGTCAGCGAGTATATTAAAATCTTTGTTTGCTGTTATTAGTGTATTAAATTTTATAATACAGTTAGTGAGTATATTAAAATCTTTGTTTGAATCTATAGTCATATCAAATTCTATAAAACAGTCAGCGAGTATATTAAAACATTTGTTTGCTATAATGACTGGATTGGATCTATAGACCTTAATTAACTTTGTATCAGAATTGCCGCTTTCATTAAACTAAATAATAAAATAATACCACACCAATAACTTTCTTCTTTAAAAAAGCTAATTAGTGCTACTTCTGAATATAGTAGTGTAAATATATTGATGTATTGAAATAATTTACATTAAAAATAATATTAAAAAATACCCAGAATAGCATCAGAACAACACAAAACGAACTACTAGAGTTAAGTAGAAATAACAGGTCTAGAACATTTATTTTCAACGAATATAGCGACTTAAAATCAATATCCAGCTGCTGAAAGACAAACAGGTAGTTTGACGACCTAATTTAGCTTATTACAAGGCATACTTTTGCACAGGTCACGAATTGTAAATCCGTAGTCAGAATGGTTTCTTGTAACAAGAACATTAATTGGCTTACAAAATATATTCAGACACATTTTGAGGTCGATGCATGGTCTTTCTGTACAAGAGTTTCTCTAAAAGGATTCTGCACGTGACTTAACTCTGCATTGCTTCAAAAAGAAATAATGACGAACAAAAAATATACACAGCGAAATTAATGCAAGAAAATACCAAACCCTTACTGGTCTGAACACAAGTTTTCTTCAGGAAATACGAACATGCATGCATTAAAGCTTTAAATTGGACGCTACTCTACTTACGGTTGCAAGTACTATAATACTGATGTCGGACGCCGTAATAACCAACTGGACAGGAAGTAGTACAGATGCCAATCTGACGCATGTTTTGACGGTACAAAAACATGAAAAATCGTGACTCGCACGTGACGCATCCATTGACTGGCGAACAGCTGGTGCATCCGCGTGGACAGACCGGGTAAGAACCAATAATTGCTACACAAAAATAAGAAGAAGTAAATTCATCAACTAAGGACCGGTAACTGTAGAAAGAAAAATAATGAGAAATAAATTCATCATCTAAAGACAGATAATCGCTGAAACAAAAATAATGTCAGATCTAAGAATCGATAATTGTTGAAACAAAAAGTAAAAAAGATACACTCATCAAACAAGTACCGTTAACTGTTGAATGAAAAACAAACAAAAAAGTTACAAAAATCAATCAACAAGAAACAACAACAAAAATAATTTTAAAAATATCAAACAATAGGAAATAAACACAAAGAGATGCTAAATGAAATAATAAACTGGTGGTTAAAATTAAAATTTTGCAGAAATTTCGAATCCAGTCAGCAACGCAGCAGCACTGTGAAAGTAGAAAGATGAACAGAATGGTAAAAGAATTGCAATGAACAGATAGAAAAGAGAAAATACAATTTATGCTGGCCTTCTGCAGGATCAAGTCGAATCGACCGAAATAAATGACTTGCACTTTAATGGATTTAATGCTGCTTGCAAAATATTCCAGTGTTACTTAAAAATGTATATATTATAAAGAAAGAAACGACGTCAATATATTGAAGTTAAGAACGGAAAGGGTACAGGCTAATTCAGATGCAAGCAAAACTGAAAAGGGCGGGTCATGCAACTTTACGACGGGCGGTATGCGATGCACACACAGATAACGTGACAGATGCAATAAAATGAGAAATGACTATTCGATATCAATCAATTAACATTCTTTTCGAAAACCGACACAAACATAGATTGCTAGAGAACAGTCATGTTGTACGCCTTTATAATACTGTCTTCTTAACCCGACGCCTTGCAGGTACAAGACGGGAGATAATTGTCATCTTTAGTTCGGGACATGTCGGCTGACACGGAAATGCACGGATATGAAAGAGGATTGATGTAAAGAGTGAGGCCCCTTTGTGTTTTTAGACAGCTACACAAATATGTGTACATTGGCCGACCTCGTCAGTAAACATTTCTTTGATCGCCTTGTTTGAAAAAAAAAAGGTTCCATTGGTTGTTTTGTTTAAATGTTCACTTATTTGACAATGTATGCTGAAGTTAGCCGAAAAAGCCACACAATAAAGTAGATAGAGAGTAGATGTAAAAGACAAATTTAGTTAGGCAAAATCTAATTTATGCAGAAAAATAGTCATGTGTATTATTTTCATCTAATTAGTATGTTGATCTTAATCGCAGTTTTGAATAGAAATAATAAAATGCCCTGTTTCTGGTTTATTGTACCTCATTTTTGCCGTATGCTGTACATACATTTATTCACAGTTAAAAACTATATTGTATTTAAAAAATATTATATTAATAAAGAGTTATAAGTTATAATAATCAAAGGTAAGAAAGTTTGGTATAGGCATATTTAGTTATTGTAATATTAGTCAAATTCTAGGTAAAGATCATACAATCATTAGTTGTATTTATAGTAGTACTAATTAGTTATACGTCACAGTATAATGGAGCAAGATGACATAATAACTTAAAGTAATCCTGGGTAAGTTTATTTTTTTAAAGATATATAAACGCTGCACAATTTATAAATTATACTAAGCTGCTTAAACTGCGTATATGCATTATATTATAAACAAGCACTTTATATAATCAATGGATATGTTGTAATTATAAGTTGCAATAACTATAGACAAATAAAACTTATATAATCAATGGAAAGGTTGTAATTATAAGTTGAGTAACACTAGACACATAAAAGTTATAATGTCAGTGGACATTTTGAGTTTAAGAGTTATAGTTACACTTTGTGTGCTGAAATTATAGGTTAAAGTAACACTGTGTAAGTTGAAATAAAAAACTATACAACGACTCTGGACATATTAGCTTTATAAATGATAACATTAAGGGATACATGTATTTTATGAAACTGGACAAGTCAAAGTTATCCGACTTGCCTGAACATATAAGTCAAATAGCATGCGCGCTGCCATAACTATTCTAAAAATAGATATTTTGGTCAAATTCCGTTTTCATTGCTCACGCTATAATCTTACAACGAATAACTCGCATTTAATATCGTTTTCTTAAGCTATAAAAATATACTTGGAAATACGTATTTGTAGAAAAAGTTGGAAAAGGAATGTCAATGCGGCAATTCTAACCATCTGATCGTCTCCTTAACGTATCTTTTTGATGATCCAATCTTACTTTGAAAATATCCATGTTTATGTGATATTCTAAAATTAACTAAATTCTAAGGAGCGGTTCTAAGCAAATATACTTTTTTAGTAGAATTTTTTTTTTAAAATAACGACAGCTGACTCCCCAAACCTTGAGGATTTACACATTGTTACCGGCCTTGACATATATTTTATGTCGGGAAGGTTGTGGATAGTATCAATGTCATATGATATTGTAAGTTATAATATTTTTACTAGGAAGAGTTGTAATTACAATATAATATCGTTGGTCAATTTAAAAATATAGATTAAAATACCATGGATTAACGATAACTATAGGTTATGTTGTTACCAAGCAAGTTATAGTTATCAGTATTTAAGTTTAAAGTCATAGTATTAATGGACATATTACAGAAAGTTATTGTTTTACAGGACAAGTCATAATTAAGTCATGGTGATACAGGTTTAAGTATGTCTTGGTATTAATAAACAAGTTACAGCTACGTATGGTATCAGAGGACAAGTTATTGTTATAAGTCATGGTATTAATGGACAAGTTATAGCCATTGATTATTGATTGCATCATCGAATAACCAACAATTAAAAGTTAGAGAATTACTGGGCTAGTTATAGTGATCGGTTTTATAACAACAGACATGTTGTAGTTATGTTACAGTATTAGTGAGCAAATTAAAATTATGTCATAATAATACTGAGCAAGTTATAGTTACAAGTGAAAAATCACTTGCAAAATTATAATTATTGTATCATTAAGCAAGTAACAATTTTAGGTTATGGCAGTGGTAATTTATAGTGTAAGTAAATTGCACATTAACTGATAATCTTAAACTATACTATACTTACAATAGAGAAGATTTTCAAGAAACCTACGAATGTTTCCAGTTTGGTATGCATCATATTAGTTTCCAATCATAGTCGTTTTAATTTATTTACCTCTTAACCCCTTCGTAAGTATTCTTTGCATAGCATGTATAGTTCTTAGACAGATAACCGCGACATTTATGTTTTGCCCTCTTCTTTTCAGTTTGCCTCGCTGTTTGGCATTGTGCTCAAACATCGTCACAATAGTTTCACATCCATCGTGTGCTGCCGGTCTCATACACTGACGTTTAAGTGGCTCTCTTGTCAGTTGTAAATATTTTCGGCTGTTATTCTCTGGCGAAGCTATATAGAATATTTTTAATAATATGATTTTATTTATTTATTTATGCACGTAAATCGCCTTATTCGTCAAGTGACGGATGTTGCTGTGATCTTTCACCTTAATGTGTCATCCGCTCTGTACGTGTTCTTCCTGGAGTAGGCAAAGTTGACGCCACTCCTTTCGCTGCTTCCAATGATCACTCAATACATCCCACTGAGCCAAATGGAGCTCCGGTAGCTCAGTATTGGCAGGAACTCTGTAGCTAAACATTGTTTTTGATCAGTAATTTGCTCACCACTTGTTCCGATAATAGGAGCTAAGGTAATTCAATCCTGGCTCTGCCGAACAGACTGACAAGTTTAAGAAAGAAGTATTAAATATTTTATTTCAGTTTATCTGAACGGAGCCCAAGTGCACAACTTCTGTATTAAACGAAAGTGACCCACGATCCCATTAACCGCGTTTCACCATCCCCCAGTAGCTGCGATCCCTCCAGGCATCAGCTCGAGCGAACTGCGTGAAGCGTAACGGAACTGGTGTGTGAAAAATGACAAGCATGTAAAGAGACGCATTGTTCTATGATTGTGACAAATATATTGCTCTTAAGTTAAACGAAAAGCAATGTTCGATAAACATCTCTTGCCTATCGAGATACTCGTTGTCTGCATACCAGAGGTACAGAAAACTACGCCTTAAATTTCTTTCGTTAGTGCTCAAATACCCTGTAGAGACAAGAGGTACAGAAAACTACGCCTTAAATTTCTTTCGTTAGTGCTCAAATACCCTGTAGAGACAAGAGGTACAGAAAACTACGCCTTAAATTTCTTTCGTTAGTGCTCAAATACCCTGTAGAGACAAGAGGTACAGAAAACTACGCCTTAAATTTCTTTCGTTAGTGCTCAAATACCCTGTAGAGACAAGAGGTACAGAAAACTACGCCTTAAATTTCTTTCGTTAGTGCTCAAATATCATCTCTCTCTCTCTTTCATCACCCTCTGTCTGCTCGTCTGTTTGCCATTCTGGGTCGACTCTGCATTAATAATGTACAAATGGATCGCTTTGCAACCCCCATCCCAAAATCCCCACAAAAAACGAAAGCCCTCAACCAAATAAATAAATAAATAAATAAAATGGAGTACTTTCTCATATTTCATCTGGGATTTAAGCTTTTCTTCCCGACTGGTTATTGTACATCAGGCAAGGATTATATAATTAATAATGTTTAATCTCCTTTATATGTACTTTGTAATTTTCTGGTTCACCTTAAAACAACAGAAGATATGTTGAAATCACTCTCCATCAGAGGTTCAGACTGATCAAAGAGAATCAAAACCAAAAGCATCCCCCCCCCACACACACGTACCGGTTTCTTTCTACTAGTATCCTGTTTAGGTTACCCAGTCTTTTACAATTACAATTAAAACAATTAATCTTTTACAATTAATACAATTAATCTTCTCTGGGTGACAAGTGTCCTCAAATTAAAAAATACCTAACAAAGTCCATCACAGTCCTTTACTACATGTTGCTTAATGTCCTCGGGGATGACATGATTTTCATTCGACAAGTGGCAAAACTCCTTAATAATTGCACTCTACTTCTTGAACACTCTTGTGAAGTAGATATCTCCTGTTATAACGTAACACGTTTGAATGGTTTACGTATGGGACACTTTTATGAAACACCCACCCCTTTGTAGAGCTCTTCCTCTGACGTCACGGCCTCAAGAACAAGAAAACAAGTCATTGAAAAATAACGATTCTACGTCATCACCCAGGCTGGCTTGCCTCCAGAAATAACAGTGTAAGTGCCATGGTTACCCAGGCCCATCTACTCCAGAAATAACAGTATAAGTGCCATAATTACCCAGGTCCATCTACTTCAGGAAGGTGCCGCCATTCTTTCCTGGAGGCTTTCTTAAGTGAAGTGGCCTCGCTTTGGACGAAAATGGTGTATCTTACAGCATATCTATTTTTTGAAAACACCTTTTCCAAAGCTTAGAGCATACCTACGAACTTGATAATAAATTACCCTAATCTGACTACAAAACGGATGCTCTTTCATTTAAAAAAAGAAGAGGTTTTATAAAATTATCAAAATTCTCAAAAACTCGGGACCACAGATTGAACTGTAAAGTGACGTATTCTTTCCAATACATAAAAATGTGCACATCTATATATTCAAGTTTCAAATTGAGAATGTAATATTTTTGTCAAAATTATAAAAGAGTAAAACGCATTATTAAATTATAAACATTACTCTTTTCCCTAAATGAAAATTTTTCTTTATCAGAATAGAAAATTATGAAACAATCTTTTCACATCAGGTGTGTGACCTAATTGTTTCTACAACAGGACATTATGTCTTACTCTTGTCACATCAGGAAAGTGTGACCTAATTCTTTTTACAACAGACATTACTCTTGTCACAGCAGGAAAATGTTACTTATATGTGATATTTTGGGTTAAGAATAATTTATACCATAGTCTTGCAAAATTAAGATTTTTAAAATTCATTTAATTTAATTTTTAAAAAACCCAGATAGTGCAACTCAAACCAGCCTTATCAAGTGAGCCAAGTAATTCAACGTCATTCAGTTTATTGACTTACTATAATGTCATGACCTGGGAAATGATTGTTTGAAATGTATTTTTTTAAAAAACACATATAATTCATTTCTATACTGTCACTACTTTACGTGAGCAAACAGTCTTTAAAGAATAACACTGTGACCGGACTTTTGACCCTTCAAACAACCACGATGCTATATGATGGGATTCATAAAAATCTAACTGACTAAGCAAATAACTATTAACCAAGCAACCAAACAACCACAATCTACACATCCAGTAATCAACCAACCGACCAAAAAACATTGTCAGACAACGCCTTGCCATAAATCTCACTCTTTTTTAAAAATATGATATCTACCCGAAACAAATACTTCTACGCTCACAAACACATGCATTCATACACACATACAAACATGCACACACTCGTGCATCCACACACACACACACACACTCGTGCATCTATACAAACACTCGCAAACATCCTCGTACAAATATACACATTTGTGCATTCACGCACACACAAACATTAATGCAATCTATACACACACATGCACATATATACGTATACATTTACATATATACAATCTCATGCATGCACACAATCAAGTGCACGCACACTCACACATTGGTACATCCACACACACACACACACTAATACAAACGCAATTACACTTGTATATCTATAACGCATACACACACATGCATACACAAATTCGAGCATCTATACACACATACACACAGCCTCGTGCATCCACACACACGCACGCTGACGCATCTGCCCACATACTGGTGCATTCAAACACACACACACACACACACACACACACACACACATATATACACACAAACACATATCCCCACTTCTTATTGTTGTTTTCCAAACGACACCGGTTCCGTTTTAAACGAACAAAAGGTCAAAGCAACATTTCTAACGTGGGTTGATGACATTGCTCTGATCGTGAAGTCCTGTCCGGAAATCTCTCTCCGTGTAGAGTTTGGAACACCACCTAAGCCAGTATTAAAATTTCTCGCATTCTGCTTATGCCGCACATGCTCTGTCGTGCTGTCCGTGCGATCAGAGAATACCCGCCTGGTCCGCTTACTAAACACGGCCAGACTGTTCCGCTAAGAAGTGTTTCGTGGTTGGAGCCGAGAGAAATTTTGTAATAATCGTCGTGACAGACTTTAATCGCTGCCGCAGTATCGGATGTTTGAAAAACAAAGATGGGCAAATACGCGGGCAAGCGAATAATGCGAACGCTGACTGGTACGACACCGACGTTGTGTGAAGTTTCTCTTCTTTTTTTTTTTTTTCACACCTGAGCGGTGTGGGAAAACAATATGGAGAAGTGAAGCCGCATGTCAGTTCGGACGGTTGGAAGAACGGAATGATTGGAGCGGCAGACAGAAGACAAAATTGACGTCTGAAGTGAATGGGTGCAATATGATACTGTAATGTGACATAATTATGTCTTAGACGTAGCGCAATTATATCAGTTTCATATAGAAAATGTAGACGTAAACTATATTTTATTCTAAAACTTCATTGTCCATGGATATATTATCCATCCATATTCTTATTTTACCGACATTTGTCAATAAATGAAATGTTATACCATTAAAGATACGGTGAGCGCCAGTCTGAATTAATAATATGTAACTCAATAAAACGGTTTTAGAACAGTTTGGGAGTCTCTCTTACTCTCTCTCTCTCTCTCTTACACACATATATAAAAACTAACATCCAGCCTACTCACTCCAAACGTGTGAGTAATGATACCGATGTCAACTGGAAACATATTTCAACTACTCACAGCCCACTTACTTAAAAATCACATTTTAAGCGTAAAGATGTTATTCCCACCTTGACACTTACAGTGTCTTAGTACTAGTGAGTAATTACTACTACCTCTACTCACTAGTGACATGACACTAGTGGATAATTATTGCCAATCTTAATCATTGAGTGTTATGACAACAATAGATAATTAAATGTCAAGGCGCAAGTGATAGGTGTCCCTGACATTGGTAAATACTAACCACGCGTATTCAACGCTTCACGGCATTGGTGGATATTAGAGATTACTCTCTTTGTTTTCCATGCCAAAACCCGTCCACCCTCGTCATTGTACTGGTAATTACTAAAACACCCACTCATTCATCGGCTAGAATGATCATTTGAAACTTGGGTGCTAATGCCACTACGACAACGTAATGAATTACACGATATGAAAGCCAAACACACTCACACCGCCTTCATCCCCTCCCTAAGCCAACAAATGCACAACCCATTACCCTCGTCCTAAACACACACTTTTAACACACAGCTTTAGCACATATCTATACATGTGTTTAAAATGAATACGCCTTAGACTCATTGTTAATTTTCTTCAAATAGATTTTTTAAATACGTTCGGTGCAATATTCATTACTATTCAGGATTCTGTTATAATCTGAATGCTACACATTCACATGCTTAACTGCATGTTACACATTCACATTTATAGTTGTATGCTTAACTGCTTGTTACACATTCACATTTATAGTTGTATGCTTAACTGCTTGTTACACATTCACATTTATAGTTGTATGCTTAACTGCTTGTTACACATTCACATTTATAGTTGTATGCTTAACTGCTTGTTACACATTCACATTTATAGTTGTATGCTTAACTGCTTGTTACACATTCATAGTTCCTACTCACTAGCGCGCTCATGCCAGTGTGCATAATAAGGTTAATCTGGAAGTGTACAAAATCAAACAATTTTTTTGTTTTTTGAATGAGACTTTGCTTGTTTTATTTCAAAAATGTCCCAGGTAAGAGTGACATTACATACGCATTGAAGGTGTGATCACTGGAAGGGCCTAAACCTTATGACAACCCAGTTCCCCAATTACTATTGACACTGCTATATGTACTACTACTATTAAAACTGCTATCAGGAAATTCTCTTAGGGGTACGGACTTGTTGGTTCATTAAATCTATCTATCTATCTATCTATCTATCTATCTATCTATCTATCTATCTATCTATCTATCTATCTATCTATCTATCTATCTATCTATCTATCTATCTATCTATCTATCTATCTGTCTGTCTGTCTATCTATCTATCTATCTATCTATCTATCTATCTATCTATCTGTCTGTCTGTCTATCTATCTATCTGTCTGTCTGTCTGTATGTATGTATGTCTATTTGTTGGTCTATCTATCTATCTATCTATCTATCTGGTTAATATTGATAACTGAATATTAACGTTAATTTCCCCCTTTGCAATAATGAAGTTTCTTTACATATGGCTACGTTGTATACACAAGTATAACCACACACTTTTCACTAAGAACAAGGGCATTTATCTAATATTTGTTAACCAATCAATCAGTGACATAGTTGAATATCAGGATAGACAACCGCACACGTCTTGAAGAATTGAAATCTTTTCAACTTGAATCACAAACTTAGGCTTGCTTGGCGGACAATATTGACCATTTTGTCTGACCTGTGTTTTTAATATTTGGAATGTATATTATACATCACAGTAATAATATTATGATCGAACTGAAAATGATTAAAACTACCTACACATTACCGTATCAAGTGTCGCAAGGGGGAGAGATAGCGGACATCTCTCGTACAAGGGGAGATTAGTCTTTGTGGCAATTTAGATAGAGGGTGACACTGTCTGTCCTGGCTTGAAGTTCAGTCACTGAAATGCAGGTGTTTAAGTGCAAGTGGATAATTAGATTGTTTAGAAATGGTGCTTTAAATTTTCAACACTGACACACTATAACAAGAGCCAAAGATTTATAGATGGACAACAGTTGAAGACGGTGAAATGAGTTTTCTACGCCTGCATGCTTTCCGGCGGTGTCAGTACGCAGTTTAACTGCCCTTAGATTCGCTAACGTTGTCAGCACTTGACTTGGTTTTCGTTCCCAGTCATTATACTGCTCAAAGTGATATAAATGATCTCGTATATTAATTGTATGCCATGCGTGACCTCGTATACTTATTGTATGCCACGCGTGATCTCGTATAGTAACTACGCCATGACCTCGTATGTTTACTCTTTGTCATGCGTGATCTCCTATAGACACTCTATGCCCAGCATAATCTCGTATAGTAACTGTATGCCAAGAATGATCTCGTATATTTGCTGTAGGACCCTATGCTACGAGTGATTTCATATATTCTCTGCATGCCACGAGTGATCTCGTTTACATTCACAGTATACCAAGTTCTGGGTGTTTCTGTCTCACTTATTAATCGAGTTTAGCAAATCCAAACAACTCAAATATATTTATCGTATTATCCATTAAGAATACAAATGAAGTATTTAGGACACCAGATAAAAAAAAAGTCGTACAGAATATAAAAATGCAAGAATAAGAGAAATTCAGTAATATTGGTCTTCACGACCTAATAGTGAATGTGTATTTAAAACTTTAGAGATTATTCTATGTACTTTTTAAAAAGAAAACTCTCACTACCAAAGACTCTGCAGAACGCTCTTTTCTTCTCAGCTAAAAGAAACAAAACCTGATCCCCCCCCCTTCCCCGAGAACAACAATGTGTCAGATCAGGCTTCAATCCCTTGCTGTGTGGGCATGTTTTGTCGATTAACGTTCCATGATCAAATCATGATTTCGCAATCAGAAAATTGAGAGAGAAGTTATTTTTAAGCCAACGTTTAATATAATTGTTATTTCAAATAACAATCACAAACACACATTTTCTGTCTTATTGCTGTTATGTGTGTGTGGGAGCACAATATTGTTTAGTGCTTAAGATCCTGGACACACACTAACACACACACACACACACACACACACACACACACACACACACACACACACACACACAGTCGGGCTCTTTACATGAATAAATTCGAAAGCACTTAGTATCAGAAGTTTGAAATTAATTTTTAAGGACAGATGAAGAACTTGTGAGTGTTAAATTTAAAAAACAGCAAATGAAAAAAACCCACACACGTATATTTAATTATATATATATATATGTGTGTGTGTGTGTGTGTGTGTGTGTGTGTGTGTGTGTGTGTGTGTGTGTGTGAAATATGTGAGAGAGAGAGAGAGAAAGAAAGAAAGAGATAAATCGGGAGAGAGAGAAAGTAGTATTTTCTCGAGTGAAAAATTAAGGGTAAAATCCGGGGATCCAATGTCTAGTAGGAACGAAAGAGGGTATGGGTGAAAACCCGAAAAATTAGACATGCCCACACCTGAAGTATTTTATAGCTGCCTAATTACAGACAAGAAGTTTAGAACGGTTTATCCCTGTTTTAGACTTGGCGAAACACTACCCACTGACGCCCCACCTATTCCTGAGCCCCATAGTTCGACAGCTCACTGCGTAGGGCGCATCAATGGAAGGCTCTAACAATTAGGCTCAAGCTTTCTACAATGTGCCAATCTTGGCTGAGACCAGCAGTATCGGTTACCCAACTTGTTGATGGAACTACATTGTGGACGTTTAGTTTCAATCAGTGGCAAAATCAACAAAAGTTCTATTTATATTTTTTACCACTTATTTTGTTAACAAAAGAATTCATATTCTCACAGGACAACTTTAAGACATGGGCAAAGACACGTATAATTATCAAGAAATAGTATAATACAACCGGTAGGATAGATTAGAATCATTAGATAGTTTATGTGTCGGACGAGAAATACAAGGGAAATAAGAATGGAAGGAAGCTTTAATGATCACGACTTAGTCCGAAAGCCAATACAATTTTACTGAATGTATAACATGTCATATGTTGGAAATGCGAAATATATAATGTACGTATACTTGTAACAGTGCTTATATGTTTTTGAAATATGAAATTTCATTTTGTACAGAGAGTTGTGATTGTTTACGTGTTACTTTGAGGAATATATAAGGAATTAATATAAGGAATTATGCAGTATGCAGTTATTGTAATGGAGCAGCCTGCAATACTTTAATAAATAATGATAAAAATAAAATGAGAGAACAAAAGATGGCTGCCAGTCCAGTTTCTATACACATTCCTGGCTTCTGATACAACTCCCTGTTCAAACTCCAGGGGCAATATGTGAGTGAGATTAAGTCAAGAGTTAGGATTATACGGTGACAATTATCCTGTAGACCTAGTTTGATATTGATCAAGGTCAATCAGTTCCGACAGAACGGTCGGAATTCAATTTAGTAGTGTTTTGGACTTCCCGTTATAAAAGATTCCATCGTCTCTACTTGATAGTACTTCTTCCGTAACCAAACTTGACGCAGGAGAGAAATAATTACAGCAAAAACGGATAGCTGGAAGTGTCTTGACTGAGGAGTGAGGTGTGAGCAGTTTTGGGATGTTTTGTTCTGTGCGGAATGTAAAAGAGGAAGGAAGAGGAATTGTTTGTTCAGTTGTATAGATGATCCTGAAAGGTGGAGATTTGGGGATGGCCAAGCCATAAAATTTTGATTATAGTTGTGATGTTTAAATGAATTTTTGTCGAGTTTCTTTAAAGATATATATATTTTTAAAAGTGTGTATTGTTCTGTGAGGAGATAGAAGAGGATCAGATTGATGAACAGGGCAATTCGTGAAAAGGAAATGATATTAGCACGGTTGCAACAAAAACAAGTGGCAGATGGGGTTGATATAGAGATATAGAAATCGTGGGGGTAAATGAAGTGAAATGTGGTTTGTTTGCTTAATGAACATACACATAAATGAGTATACAAATGTAGTGATGTTTGAATTACATTTGGATTAAAATTTTGTACAGTGAAGTTGATAACTGAAGCAACATAGATGGATTGACGAATAGACATAAAAAATAGCAGTGTGATGTAATTGTTCAAATTACGTCAAGGGAAGGTTTACGTCACAGAGTTGGCTTATGTAATATCATGTGGATGTTACCCTTGAGAATTCAACACTTCAGGACAAACTTGCTATAAATGTCCTTCCTCAGCCCATGAAAAATATCATTATAATTGATCAACATGAGGAAAAGTTCACCATACATAACAAGACAGTATGTGAAGATGAACCCACAAGAAAGGAAGGAGATCATCAGACCACAAATCCAGAATAACCAAAGACAGAAAATTACCAAAGAAAAGATTTTACCTAATTCACCATTTTCTCCTCCTCACATCCACTCCCATCCACACTAGAAAAGACAGCATCTACACCAAAAAAACACAAACTAAAAAATATGAATACCCAGATTTATACACCATCACATACACGCCAGCGGCACCATCTCTTCCAAAAAGATTCAAAGAACAACACAAAAAAGAAATAGGAAAACAGCTAGGAATACATGAGAGTAGGGATCACACACTCCGCATACACACAAACGGAAAAGTTATAGTAAAAACAAAAAGCAAATTATCAGCTCTAATACTGTCTAATATTAAAAACATAAGCAACACAGTAGTACATCCCATACTATACCAACCGAAAAGCCATTCAACCACAATAGCGCTAATACCCCATGTCAAACCGACAGGAACACAAGACCAACCATTAAAAGAAGAAACAACACTCAAAGGACTAGAACATACACTAACAAACATCAACAAATCAGTCACCATTACAAAAGCCAGTAGATTAGCAAACTTTACACTTTTTGCAATTCATACAACAAACCCAAAACCACCCCATCACCTTTGTTACAAAGAAGGCTATGAATTCTACACAACAACTCTAGAGTTATGCACTAATTGTCACCAACTCGGACATCAACAACCAGCATGCCTGGAAGAGACAGTATGTCCATACTGTCAAAACCCACATTACCATGCAGATTGCTCAAATAAACAAACCACGAAAAAAAGATGCATACGATGCAATTCACGCAAACACACATCACTAAACCTTAATTGTGAGCAAGTAGTTACACAGTATTACAATCTACTCAAGGACATACAAAGAAAAACACAAAGACTTGCCAAAAAAATCTGCATGGAACATAATCCCAAAAACCACACCCAACCCTCTAAGTGATAGAAAAGCACCCACCACGCTAACACCCAACCATTACCCAAACACCTCCAGAGAAAACCAAAGTATGATAAACATTACACCCACCCACCTGCACAAAATAACACTAACAGCACCGTAAAGAAGTTATTATTAGTAAATGTAATATACTTATGAAATAAGCATATATATTAATTAATGTACGATTATATTAATTACTTGTTAATTACTTGTTACATTAAAGAGAAATGTGATATTGATGTATTTATGTGTACCAGTCAAGAAATATAGTATATACGATTATACTGATGGACCATCTTGTTACACACAAGCAATCAGTTCAGGAATTACATTAAGAAAATAAGCACTGCACACTTAAACTTTTAGTTGACTTGTTACAGTAAGAATGTATGTAATATGCATATTGTTACACTAATGTTTACTCATTGCATTCAGGATACACGCATATACAATATTATTTTTTACAAAGGCATTACAGGTTGCATTCATGAAATACGCACTAAGCCTTTATATTCATGAAGTACGCATCACTGATGGCAAGGCACGAGGTCAACTTGTTGCAGATGGTAGAGGTTGAGAGCCTGCATGACATAGGCGGTTAACTTTTGGATCATGCTGAGTGCTGATCATCTGACACAGGGAGCACGACAATGTTGGGGGAGGCCAGGTATGACTGATCCATGAAAGGAAACCTTTGTTTAACAATGTCTCTACTCTGGTTGTGTTCTTCTATTTTTCTATGCAGTCATTCATATCATCATTCGTATTATTGTTCCATCAGACTCACCCTATTCGAACTTTTTTGAAGGGTGTAAAAGTAAGTGAGTAATCAAGATTTAATATTGTCTAAAAAAAAAACTCAGTGCACATTGCTGTGAGTGTGTAAGGCTAGTTAAGAATTTGTAATTAAAATTATTATCCATTTTGCTCAACTGTTGGGGAAGCTCCTGGACATTTTCTGACATTTTAGAGATAATCGTATATCTTGTGGAAATTGTGTATTTTGAATTTGTTGTTTTTATCATCAATCATTGTTTAGAAGTTATCGCTGTTTCGAGAGAGAGAGAGAGTGTGTTTATGATGGATGATGTATAGTTATTGCATGAGAGCAACCCCGGTAAAATAATAAACTTATTTTGTATTCATCAAACATCGTTTTGAGAGGGAGTGATTGCAGTTGTTATGCTTGTCTTTGTCCAGTATCACTCTGTACTGTTTACACACTTTTCATTCTATAAGCAATTTCACTGCAAACACATCAATAAAACGTAACCCTTGCATACATAATACAAAGAGCCAAACAGACATCAATGGTGGTGTGCATGTGGAACTCTGTGGCGGTCATCCTAACAGTTCCTACGTTTGTATTGACAACTCACAAAAAGCAGTCAAGCCTTTGGTTCGCCAGGCTTTGCTTTCTTGCCTTTAGCTTACCTCTTTTGTGACATGCTGTCTTATTGTTATTTCTTGTTGAATACATTTATTGTTGTTACATAGACCACTCGTGTTAGTGTGACTCACTTATATGTTATATGTTGTAGTCTGTCACTGTATTTACTTACTATCCTGGCTAAATGTATCAGGGGGCTAAAACTATCTTCTAGAAATATCTCTCTTCTCATCTACATTATCTATCATTCATCTTTCTAACACGCATGGCCAGCCAGAAGGTTTGTTTTGGGGTTTAGCCTAAGGTTATGGGCGGCTCAAGGTGTGGAGAATGCACATCTTGCCCATCTCCCAGCAAAACGTCACAGTATATATGATGAACTCTGAAATCTTGTTTCCTTCACCAGGAACTTACCTAAGTGTGTAAGTTAACCTATAGATGGTTTTTATCAGCAACACACTCATTTGTCATTCTCTGAATAACGTTTTCACCACCAACAAACATATTGCAAATGATCAAATCTGTACCTTCAATATACGTATAATGTATCAATTAGTGTGAGTTGCCACTTCACCAGTCAAAGGCTTACAGGTATGTCATTGAGCATTCTGCCTGTATATTTGATTATCAACAAACTATTTCCAGGTATATCCTTACGCCTGCTTGACTATATAATCAATAGCATGTCTACAAGCGTGTCAAAACGCCTGCATGATAATTTTATCGCAAAATGCCTATAAATATGCCATTCTTCCCATATGGCTAATTCACTAGCAACATGTATTGTGTATCATTGTTTCTGCCTGTATGCGTTTTTCCATCATGTTTAGAGATGGGCAATTCTGCTTGTATTGCTACTTAAACACCAATCTGTCTAAACGTGTATGATTATTTTCTGCCATTTATGTCTACCTAATCATCAGCCTTTCAATTAGTGTGTCAATTATCAGCATATATGGCTACCTAATCAATAGCCTGTCTATTAGTGTCAATTATCAGCCTGTTGTTTTGGCTACCTAATCATCAGCCTGTCTATTAGTGTGTCTCTTATCAGCCTGTATGGCTACTTAATCATAAGCCTGTCTATTAGTATGTCAGGTATTAGCTAGTATGGCTACCTAACCATCAGCTTGTTTATTAAGTGTGTCAGTTATCAGCACGTATAGCTACCTAATCATCAGTCTGTCTTTTAGTGTGTAAATTATCAGCCTGTATGGCTACCTAATCAAGAGCTCTTTATTAGTGTGTCGATTATCAGCCTGTATGGCTACCTAATAATCAGCCTACCTATTAGCGTGTCAATTATCAGCATATATGGCTACCTAATCAATAGCTCTTTATTAGTGTGTCGATTATCAGCCTGTATGGTTAACTAACCAACAACCTGATTATAAGCGCACCATTTTGTCTGCCTATATGATTTTTGCACCACCAATACGCCTGCATATGTGTTATTCTTCTCGTGTTGCTATTTCATAAGCGTGTCATTTTTTTTACCTGTATGACATTCACCAATATTCATTCAAAGGTCATTCTACTGCAAGGCTAGTTTATTTTAGACGACATTCTTGGTATGGCCAATTCACCAGAAACATGTCTACAAATGGGATAATCTACTTGCATGGTTACTGTGCAAGAAAAATGCCTATAAAGAGGACAATCTACTTGTGTGATTATTGCACCCGAAGCATTCCTACAAATTTGTCGACCTGTCTGTATGGTTATGTCACTCGAAACATGCCAGCAAGGGAGACTATCTAAATACATACAATAAAGATGATGGTGTTGATCATTCTAAACAGCTCGCATCTTAAACTCGATATATTTTAATGTTAAATAATTAACTGAGAGAGAGAGAGAGAGAGAGAGAGAGAGAGAGAGAGAGAGAGAGAGAGAGAGAGAGGGAGAGAGAGAGAGAGAGAGAGAGAGAGACGCACACAGGGAACAGGGGAAGTCTTTGAGATTTTGTTCGATTAGCATCAAACTGTCTGAATGTTATATAACAGCTACAGGAGCCTATGCGGAAGCCGAAAGCGCCCCCCCCCCCCATCCCTACATTAGCAAGCAAGCATGCTGTACGTACTAAAATATAATTTGTTTTGTTTTAACAGATTAAACAGGATTAAGAAATATGCTGGTAGAAAAGTGGGCTGGCAGTGGTGGAAAGTGGAAAAACCACGCGAGAGATCGGGAAGGACGTGGGTGGCAGGGTAGGGTGAGGGTGGGTGGACTAACTTTTAGCAGCACATAAACTTTAATGTACTCCCATCCTATGCATAATGCTACCCTGCCTCGTGAAGCAGCTTTTGAAGTCACCTGACCACCCCTGGCGCAGATTTCACGCAACAGAAAAACGTAGCTGTGATGGACGGAGTTGCTGTTGTGTTGCAAGATGGGGATGACCTGCTGCGCGTTGTCTCGTCAAAATTGATCACACTGCTGAGACGTTGTCAAGACAACGAGAAGCTGGAGTTGAAGTCGCTTTGCGATGGCGATAAATTTGCCTTTTAACGTTGGGCTACTGGACGAAAGTATTAATTAGTTTATGTTGGAACGACTTGTAGGAGAGGGGTGGGGACAAAAAAGAAAAAAAAAAGAAAAAAGACCTATTAACTAAGAACAGAAAACACTAATCTAATCATCTCTCCTCCTCTCTCTCTCTCTCTCTCTCTCTCTCACACACACACACACACACACACACACACACACACACACACGCACACACACACACACACACACACACACACACACACACACACACACACACACACACAAACTCCAATGCTCAAATTCAGCATAAGATTATGCCCGGCCGGATCACCACTTCACAATACCTCTGTTGCAATAGTTAGAGATCTTATTTATTTCGCCTACCGCTTGGTAAAGGCTGTTTGTGACAGGTACCCCTTTGTTACTGGTTATGATTATTATTGCTATTAATCATCCATGACTAATTACAAGTGAAGGAAAAATCTTAATTTATGTTTATTAATAATTCTCCCAGGAGACACCACTCGTCTCTCACTTGATTATACGAGTGTAGTTAACGTCTTCTCTCTTCCACAACAATAAGACAGACGTTTTACTGATACACAATATTTCCGTAGGTGGAAACTTCTTGGGTAACAAATCTGCCATTAATTATATTTAATGAGCCCCCATCCACCCACTGTCACTCCAAAATATAGTTTAATAATATGTGTCAGAAGGTCAATACATTTATTAAATTAACAATATACATACACGCAAATAGAATGAGAAGGTTATTTGACATTAATATTTCATGAAACAACGTTAAGATAATTTCGATACTTATTCAGTTTTTATATTAGAAAATAGAGTTCAGAGGTCAGATTAGTATCAATAACAATCACAGGGTTAATGGAGTTATAGAGTGATATGATAATAGTTTGTACAAAATCTGTTCAATGATGTAAGCCAAAACAGTCCTTTATGTGCTTTCACAAAAGTGACAAATTTATTGTTCACAATAGAATAGTCAATCTTCCTCATGCTTTGTTAAGCACACCATCGAATGTTCCAACGCTGTAGACTAATCATATGTTTGCCATATCAGCTTCTCGAGTAGGCAATAACAATAACAAACTTATAGCAATCCTTTTGCTAGAAAGTTCCAAAGTGTAGTTGGACACACTTGCAGATGCACACACACACACACACACACACACACACACACACACACACACACACACACACACACACACACAGGGTGCAGTGAATCTGCACAACTGTTACACCCTGGGATAGAAACTTTTCAACATTTCTGAAACATCATATCAGAGAGAAAAGCTAAGTTCCAATATTAATCATCCTTATTCTCCAAACTTTCTTACAATCATTCTCAACTTACAATTCCTGCAAGAGTATTTATTAGCCCAATGCATCTGTGCAACATAATAAATACAACATAATCAATTAAAACTTGTTTCTGCTAGAAACAATGTCATGTGTTTAACATATTACATTCAAGTATCATAAATTCACAACTGTAGAAAGAATAGTCTTTTCACATAATACATCTTTACATTAAATTACAAATATAATATATCAGTAGCAAAGTGTATAAAATATTTCTATGTCCATTCTCTCTCAATAAATCAGTTAACTCACCAATAAGCTAATGATCACCTTTTCATGACCGGACTTGAGTTACATCAAAATCAAAGTGATTAGAATATAGAACTTTCTTCAACAGATAAATTTCTCTACCCATTGGCTAGTTCATTATTTGTAAACCTTAAACTAATGGATAGTAAAAATTACTCATCCACTCTGAACTGGTTTGGATTACATCAGCAAGTTCTAGCATATTCTTTACCTGAGTTGTTATTTTAACTCTGGGACTTACAAAAATATCGTCAGGAGTACTACCTGAAGGACATGTCACGTTGACATTTAACAAACTATATAATAATTAAATTTTAAAATAGGAACATGCAAATTTATTCCACCACACTGTTGTTAGATGATAATACTTATGGATGATAAACTTTCTGTTGACTCGTCCAAGCCCCTACCATTCATCGTCGACAAATTAACAGTAACAAGGACTATACAAACATTACAGGATGAAGTTACATGAACAAATTAACAGTAACAAAGACTATACAAACATTACAGGATGAAGTTACATGAACAAATTAACAGTAACAAAAACTATACAAACAATACTGGATGAAGTTACATGAACAAATTAACAATAACAATGACTATACAAACATTACAGGATGAAGTTACTTGAAATGTTAAAGAATTTAACTAAGAGGTGAATGAATAAAAATAACAAAAGACAGACAGTTACACATCAATACCCGGAACGTAGTCCAAATTAACTATACCACACTGAACACATAGTCTTATCATACTTCTGGATTATTTAGCGAATAAGGTTCTTCACTTTTGATAAATTATGGTTCACACATTTTAAAAATACAAGACACTTAACGAACAGGTCAAAGCTGTCCACCCCATGTCTACACGTAAAGGGAGCCAATCTACGATATTTGCCCACATGCACAAATTATAATAATCATTCAGTGAGAACAGGATTATTGCCAACTATTCCGCGTGTTTGACCTAGCACTTGATCACATTAACCCAGCGACCCACACACGCTGCAGACGCTTGCAGTCGGGAGTCCAGACATGTCTGTCTGGCACATATAGGCAGGAACCATTGCACATCTCCCACCTCACGCAAACTCCTTCCAAACACCCCCTCCACTACCACCACCATGACTCCAATAAGAATTTTAAGATTCCTAGAATGTATTGACAGTTGTATCTCACCTGACTGCCTAATGGTTGGCTATGAAAAGGAAATGTAGCAACCATTAAAATCTCAATGTCCAATTGGTCTGTAACTCACATACCCTCTCTCCCACAACAGTATAAAGAAAACGACACACATTAGTAGCATTTATCCACGCGGTATAGGACGTGAACTCTGATCTCAGATCTCAAATGATAATTTTTTTTTTATAATATCAGGAATAAAAGTCCATAACCGAGAAAATATGTCCTAGGAGAAAAAATAAAAATACAACCAAATGTTTACTGGAAAACAATAACAATTCAACCAACACTGCGACAAGAGACAACGAAGTCCAGTATATCGTTTGCAACGAGACAATACAAGTCCAAGAAATCGTGCACATTTAGACATCAGAAATCTAACTAATCGTGTAACAGGAGGAAATAAGGGGTCAAGTTCGTGTAACAAGAGAAGTCCAATCATTTGTGCGAATACCAAGACATTTAAAGTGGCAAATCGTGATAAGAAAATAATAAAAGTCAAATAAATCGTGTAATAGGATACACTGAAAGTCCAACCAATCGTGTAACAGGACGCAACGAGAAACCAACAAATCGTATAATAGGAGAAAAATGGAAGTTCAACAGATCGTACAGTAACGCGGCATCAAGATACAGATCGGAAATGACAGCTACTCGAGAATCTTCCTAGGAGTGAGTGGAAGAGCCAACGACCTAGACAACACTTACCCAACAATGATCCTTTTCATCGTTGAAGGAGGACCCAGAACGTTTTCATGGACACTTTAATTCAATGGAGAGAACTATTTTAGAGTCCAGTAACGCCTTTCGTCTATTTGTTGAATTTATCCCGTGCACATATGAAGATGAAGAGGCAAAATATCGTTGAGTGTGAGATGGTACCCGAATTTTCCTTTCAGGCTTTAGTGAGATCTGCTTATTTACAAAGGGATTAAGTAGTCTCTTCCTTTCAGGCTTTAGTGAGATCTGCTTATTTACAAAGGGATTAAGTAGTCTCTTCCTTTCAGTTTTCAATTCTATTTTTATAGCTGTTGAATGCATACTGTTTATATGTGCGATACTGGCACCATGAATGCGTTTAGTAGAATGAAGTGTGTGTAGCAGAGAGTGTTGTGTGCAGAAGAGGGGGAGAGAGAAAGAAGGAAAAAAATAGATGAAGCCAAAGTTTGAAAGAGTAAAACGTTTTTATTACAATGTTTCAAAACTTCTCGGGCATAGGTGATGATAACGAAATGGAGGTGGGAAAGAGAGAGGCTAAGAGTAAATACTGACAGGAACACCAAAAATAAAATGTTGAGAGAAAAAAAATAAATTATCACATACATGAAAAAATCCGAGCCAGTCACAAAGTGAGACAAGATGAAAAACGAAAGAAATAAACAAAAAATATAAATAAATAATCAGTGAGTCTGCAAACTAAAAACAGTGACTACGGGCGTTTCCTGTTGTTGATGCATTCGCGTGTGTGTGATGTTGTAAAGACATTATTCATGAATCTGAAAAATGAAATTATATTTAATTTAGTTTATTTCCTAGACAGTTTAGTTTTTTTTTACAAGAAAAAACATGACACTAATTTGCATACCGATTAAAATATTTAGACTCGCAAAGCTTTCACAAAAGTATATACCCGAGAGTGAAAAATGTGGAAACTAAAGAAACTTCCCACAACCCGAACTAGTCAACAGAGAACGAAGTGAATATTCCTACAAGTCGATCTAGTAAACAATAGAGAATGAAGCTTCCTACATGTTGAACTAGTTAGCAGAGACTAAGGCTCCCTTAATTCGAACTAGTTACCAGAAAAAGAGGCTTCTTTTAAGCATGCTAGTCACTAGAGGAAGAGACTTCCATTAAGTCGAACTAGTCACCATCGACAGAGATTTCCACTGGAACTAGTTACCAGAAAGAGAGACTTCCATTAAGCCGAACTAGTGACTAGAGACAGAGACTTCCATTAAGTTGAACTAGTCACCAGAAACAGAGATTTCCTTGAAGTCATGTTAGCCACCAGAAACCGAGAATTCCTTTAAGTCATGCTAGTCATCAGAAACAGTAAATTCCTTTAAATTATGCTAGTCACCCAAAACTGATAATTCCTTTTAAGTCACACTAATCACCTGAAACTAAGAATGCCTTTAAGTTATGCTATTCGAGAGATAGGTCTTCTTTAAATCCGACAAAATCATAAGAGACTAAAGCTTCCTTTAAGCAGTTTGTCACTAAAGAACGAGGCTTCCTTTAAGTCGAATTAGTCTCCAGAGAACGAGGTTTTCTTAAGTTGAACTAGTCAAGTGAAACCAAGGTTTTCTTTTAAGTCAATCTAGTCACCAGAGATTTTCTTTAAGTCATGCTGTTCATTCAAGATTGAGGCTTCCACTTATGAGAACAACTTGCAAGAGAGCATAGGTTCCTTTGAGTCGAGTCGAAAGATATAAAAGTCAAACAGTTGCAAAACACTGAGGCTTCCTTTAAGTCGAACTAGTTGCAAGAGAGAGAGGCTTCCTTAAAGTTGAGTTAGACACACTGCACGGAGATTTAAGCCGAATAAGTCGCGAGAGACCGAAACGATTGAAATCGAACTACGCGCTAGAGGCAGATAGCTTTTTTTAAGTCGATCTAAGCACAAAAGGCAGCTATTTACCTTTAAGTCAAACTGGGCACAAAAGGAAGATGGCTTTCTTTAAAGCGTACTGGGCGAAAAAATCCAGATATCAGTCTTTAAGTCGAACTGGGCAGATATCTACCTTTAAGTCAAACTGGACACAAAAGGAAGATGGCTTTCTTTAAAGCGTACTGGGCGAAAAAAATCCAGATATCAGTCTTTAAGTCGAACTGGGCGCAAAAGGCAGATAGCTTTCTATAAGTCTAACTAGGTGCGATAAGTAATAGCTATCTTTTAAGTCGAACTGGGTGCAAGAGGCAGCCACTGAGAGACACTCGGAGCCAGTGCTCTGGCCTGTTTTGAACGCCGCCAAAAGTCATTTAATATGCATGTCGCACTTCAGTTTTGGTTTTATTACCACCCACAGTCGCTTAGAAAATCATCGTATTCTGCAGAGTCTCACATTCATGCCAGTTTTAAAGGGGAATGCAAATTTCTGTAAGAAGATCAGTCAGAACACTCGAACACGACACAAGGAAAGTAAAGTCATCTGACGAAAAAGCAGACGTCTATTTTAAAACCGGAACGAGACGTGTATAACGCGTATCAGGTGCGTTTGGCACTGATGTTGTCCCCCACCCCCAGCCCAGTGTTCGAGGTGGAATGACATTATGTTTGCAAGCGTGAGTTTTCGGAGTTTGTACATAGGCTATAGGCGAACACTTACTTAATAAGACACTCTTATAAAATAAGAGATTTACTAGTGATAACTTTTTTAGTTCGTGTCATCTAATTTCTGTTGTTCAGTAATCGATCCTTTAATATTTATCAATATATTTCCTTGACATCAAGCAAAATATGGATGAGTAAGTTTTCATTTCTAGTCATTTGAAAGTTTCTCTTTAATAGTTCCTTGTATGTTGTGTTTTTGCATCATCAATTGTTAACTTTCTCCCAGAAGTGAATGTTACAATGTACATTTTTCAGGTGGGTAATACCTAATTCAACTTAAAAATCCTTAAGCATGAGGCAAAAGAATAGGTAATCATGTATCTAATTTAATGAATGCACTTCAGTTACTGAGTAATAGATGTGTCTCCAGCAACTAACTTCTTCGTGCATTTCCACTAATTGATTAAAAAACGTCAGTCAACATTGTAACACACGTACTTCAGTCAACATTGTAACACACGTACCTCAGTCAACATTGTAACACATATTTAATTCAACATTGTAACACACATATTAATTTTCAGTCAACATTGTAATAACACACATACTTCAGTCAACATTGTAACACACATATTTCAGTCAACATTGTAACACACATACTTCAGTCAACATTGTAATACACATATTTCATTCAACATTGTAACACACATACTTCAGTCAACATTGTGACACATATACTTTAGTCAACATTGTAAACAACATACTTCAGTCAACATTGTAACACACATACTTCAGTCAAAATTGTAAACAACATACTTCAGTCAACATTGTAACACACATACTTCAGTCAACATTGTAACACACATACTTTAGTCAACATTGTAACACACATATTTCAGTCAACATTGTAACACACATATTTGATTCAACATTGTAACACACATACTTCAGTCAACATTGTAACACACATACTTCAGTCAACATTGTAACACACATACTTCAGTCAACATTGTAACACACATACTTCAGTCAACATTGTAAACAACATACTTCAGTCAACATTGTAACACACATACTTTAGTCAACATTGTAACACACATATTTCAGTCAACATTGTAACATACATATTTCAGTCAACATTGTAACACACATACTTCAGTCAACATTGTAATACACATACTTCAGTCAACATTGTAACACACATACTTCAGTCAACATTGTAACACACATACTTCAGTCAACATTGTAAACAACATACTTCAGTCAACATTGTAAACAACATACTTCAGTCAACATTGTAACACACATACTTCAGTCAACATTGTAACACACGTCCTTCACACTCGCCCCCACACGCCCAGTCGTGCCACCAGGCAGCTAGTGACTGTTGACAGAATGAACAGAAGAGTCTGCTGAACGAAGTGGTGACTTTTAATACGCGCAACAAAAGTTAGATTAAAACCACTGAATGTGTTAGAGAAATGCTAAGTCACATGTCCATTCTCTTGTGAATACAGGTTGAAAGGTCACAGTGACAAAAATCTGTATTTTGTGATGCGTCTCCTTTGGGGAGGATGGTTTTACAAAAGCTGTAGACTTGAACAGGACGCCTTCCTAGGCAAAATTGTTGACAGCTAAAGAAGGGTGATCTATGTTTTGTTTAAAATTTGTAGAAAAATAGCCAATATATTAGTATGACCGGTCTGAAATAGTACTAGAAGCTTTCAGCCAGAGCTGGCCGAAACAAGATTCAAAATTTTTGTGTAAAGTAGGAAATGTTCCACTAGACTCCAGCACAAAAAGTGTACATTATGCATACTATCACTTTCAACAGCAAGCTTCTACATCTCGTTACTTCTGTCATGTACTACAAAAGTATCAGTAGTAATCAGTTGTTCACTAACACTACCGTAATGGTTAGTTGTTGATTTTGCTCTTCCACGCGAAGAAAAGTAATTTTTTTAGAACTCAACAAGGCTTACAAGAATACTCTCTGGAGACAGTTCGGGAAAGAACAAAGATAGTGACAAAAATAAAGGCTTCATGATGCAGAGACAACTGTGGGCAGTCCTACAAGTAAATCCTTACTACTGATAAATAACTCGTTTTCCTTTAAAGAAACACATGAAGAAATGTATTTGTAAAACCATGACCTATCTATCTATCTATCTATCTATCTATCTATCTATCTATCTATCTATCTATCTATCTATCTATCTATCTATCTATCTATCTATCTATCTATCTATCTATCTATCTATCTATCTATCTATCTATCTATCTATCTATCCATCCATCCATCCGTCCGTCCGTCCATCCGTCCATCCGTCTGTCTATCTGTCTATGTATAATATCTACTAAAGAAGAAACATTTCAGTGCTGCGCTGTAAAATAAAAATAACCATAAACATTGTCTATTACTTATTTTTGATTGTAATTATTTAAATCTTGGTACATGCGGGCCTCCTTTGTAATTATTTTTAAATTTTGTTTTCCACAAGCAGTGGGGCATTTAATTATTAAAGGTTAAGTAATATACATATATACAATCCATCAACAAGACAATTTTTAACATTTAAATTGCTAGATTTACAATTACAAGAAAGGGCATTTCCATTTCCATTTCCACTTCCAAGGTCGTTATCATGACACATCAGGCAACAACAAATGAATCATAAAAATGTATAAACTTACATTTTTATTTGAACTGAAATATTTTTTTAAAAAATCTTATCTTACCAAGGTCGTGTCACTTTGACATTTATCTCCAGTAATTAAATAATATAAGTATCTCAAATAACTAAATAATACAAGTATCTCCAGCAGCTGAATAATACATGTATGTCAAGTAATTACATTATTGTTAGCAACTAAGTAAAATAACATCTCCATCAACTAAGTAATACATATATCTCCAGTAACTGAGTGATTCATTCAGAATATGTGCATTATATTGCATATATCTCCATTAAGTCAGAATTTGTCAATCAATACATTTATCAAATGCATAATGCATCATAGTTGTATAAGTCATCCATCAAGTGCAGAAAAGTTGGCATTCAATTGCAAGTCATCCATCAAATGCACACGTCATCCACCAAATGATAACAAAAATTATCCACCAGTATCAACACCAAATACACATATCATCCACAATATATATCCATTAACCTTACAATACATATCTCAGCTGTGTGGTTCATCGATTATAACGCTTACATCTTCAAATTAACAACGGCTATATAACAGAACATCACAATTATTTATTAGTGACATCAATAAGTTAATGACTCAATGACTCTGCAAAATCTGCTTCATAATAGTGCATATTACATCAACTCTACTATTCCAGAGTTCAAATCCACCCACTAAAATATATACATTATCCACTGCACTGCACCTACCACTGGAAGAAGGCGCGAACTGTTTTGTGTGTTTTTTTTCAGAAGACAATCGTCTCTCATACTTGGAAATCCCTCTCACACACATGTCGACGTACACTTCAAGTTACGTCACAAATCTCTTAGAGAAAGCGTGTTTAACTCCCTTATGTCGCAAATCTTTTAGAGAAAGTGTGTTTAACTCCCAAATACTACGCTATATAATAAGAAATTGTGCACCAATATATCTCGTCATCACGATGATTTGTTAAGCGAAAATGGCTGAAAAAGAAAAGTCTGAAATAAACACATCACTCAGTCCTCTACAGACGGGTTCATTGAACAGAAGAAACAAACATGCTTGCAAAGTAATGAGACAGGTCAAGAAGATAGTTAAAATAGAAGAAATTCAACAGGAATGTAAAATTAATAAATAATAAATACAATCTAAATAATTACAGGATTAATAAATAAATAATGCAGTAGCAGACTAGAATGCACACCCAATATATAAACAAACACAGATGTAAACCATCAATAAACGTATTGGACCAAATCCATCTACAAACGTAAATAAAGAGAAATTACCAACAAACAATAGATTGACAAAATCCGTCAACTAACGTAAAATAGGAAGAATTAAATAGTTATGCAAACTAAACAAAAGCCATCAAAAGACATAAACTGACTGAACCAATCAGCACACACACAAAAAAGACAAAAAATCACGATCAGAGAAATTATCAGAATCCATCAACTAAATAAAAATGGACTCAATACATTTATTAACATAAACAGAATCATATACAAACATTAATACGTATAATCCATCCATTAAATAAGTGGTCAAAATTCATCAACGAGCATACAGAAATCGAGTCCACGTACAGCCAGACATTAATAACATTTAGGAAGCTTATAGTGTTGTAAACAAATAACAAAACGCGTGAGAACACAGAAGATAATTTAGGTTTTGCATTCAGGTCTTCACTCATCACCAAACTCTCTCTCTCTCTCTCTCTCTCTCTCTCTCTCTCTCTCTCTCTCGTTTGTGGAGAATGGTGTTAATTGCGGAATCTGACGAGCAGCGGTCTAATATGATCTAGAAAATGCAGAAGTGACGAGTCTGATGGTCTAATGTGTCGAGTTACGCGTCAGACAGTCGCACCGTTTACCGGGGAGAGTGTCTCGTACTTATTATCTCGACCAGCGTCAGGAACATGGAATGCACTAAGCTACCAATTCAGGCAGGTTCACACAGTCACACATGCAGTACGCTGAATGTCCGCTTAATTGGCACAATGACTGTCGAGGCTGGTACGAATTTTTTTCAGTGCAATTGCCCGATTATTTCTTTTACCAGTCAAAGCGCTCCAAGGATGAGTTTGACCTTCAAAAGTATCCTTTTATGTTCTCTCAAATACAAAAGTAAATACACGTTTGGAACACTCGTTCCTCTAAAGAGATAGACTTTTAAGTTCTTCCAAAAACATGAGTAAATAGTTGTATGGAGCAAGTGTTCCTTTAAAGAAGCAAACTTGACAGTTCTTACAAATATGAAAGTAGATGTTTGAGACATATGTTCCTCTAATGAAGTAATGTTCTCCAAAATACAAAAGTAAAGTAGATGTTTGGAATGTACGTTCCTCTACTGAAGGAAGACCTTTATCGTCCATACTGAGATATCAGACGATTATAACAACCGATAACTAGTTGCTAGCTGCGATGTTGACTGTTACAATTGGCTGACAGGTATTGCTCTGACCGAAATGGAAACGTGGTTTTTGTTTTTTTAATTTCATGTGCTTTCCTAGTTAGCCTCTTGCCTTTATTTTACAGTATTATGACCGCCGAACGCATTAATGATCAGTTCAATGTTATTCGTGCAGTGAGTAAAATTAGTTTTGAATCAAAGTCTCAGCAAAATTCAAACTTTGTGATGGTATGGTGTTATGATGCCAGCTGAAGTCGTGAAGTCTGTCTATCTGTCCATTCATTCATGAAACAATCATTAGTAATGCATCAGTCAGTTCAGCGAGCATCCACGGCAACCATTTATTTGTCCATCCATTGATGGATGAGGTCTTACTGCTTCAAGCTATCAAAATCGCAATTTCAACATACGAAAGATAGATTCGTCACTGAATCGCTTATGCGCCCGCCCCCAAAACACATCAGGTACCAAAGAAAAAAGCCCCCAACGAATTATATAATATTTAATTAAAAAACAAAAACAAAAGGGGTTATTTCCCTTAGGCAGCGTTTATTTGTATAGAAGCGCCGACAAAAAGATGACAAAAGTCTTAACTCTGTGCTGACACGATACTGTCCAACCTGATTAACAGACTGTTTCGCACGGCTCGTATTTGCTGCAATATTTGCTCCTAAGCGATCATACTTCGACAGAAGAATTAGTTTGTTGAGATAACAATCAAGGATTGGTGTCCGACTTGAAGACCGTCTGTTAGCAAAGAAACACAGTCGGCCGCCTAAAAATGGGCCAGCCTCTAAATTTCTTTAAAAAGCTGCTGTATACATTACTGAAAAGAATTTACTCTTTCGATTGAGAAGGAAGAAATGTGCGTGTGGGGAAGGAGGGTGTAGGAAGAAAAGGTGTGCGTAGGTTAGCGTGATAAATTCGAAAACAGCAATCGAGATTAAGTGAAACTTAAAGTTGAAAAATGCCGAGCGTTTCGCAATTACAAGTTTTAGAATGTAAGTAATCAGTATTAAAAAATTCAAACCCTCTCTTTACATGTAATGATATAAACACTGATCGAGGGACAAGAGCAAAAGACTAAATTGAATAAAAAATGTAAAAATTCAGGAAACAAACAACAACCATAAAACACAGGTAACATAAATAAACACAAAAAAAGAAATGAAACAACACGACACAGGCTACACAAACACACGATGACTTAAAGGAATAATTAAACAATCAATGTTGGTCACATTCACACAGTCGGCACATACTTATATACAAGAGCAGCAATCCGGACAACAACAAAACCAGTCATATACACATTAACAACAACAGTCAAACAAAATTTAAGAACAGCATTATCACTTATCACTTCAATACTCTCATTTATTTAACAAGAGCAGTCACACATATTTAACAAATACAGTCATATAAATACTTAATAACAGAAGTAAACAAACGTATTAAACATCAACAATCACATATACTTAAAAACAGAGTCATACATATTTAAGAACAGCGGTCACGTGCATTTAGCAACAACTGACACACATACATTTAACAACAGCAGTCACACACATTCAACAACTGACACACATACATTTAACAAAAGCAGTCACACACATTCAACAACAGACACACATATTGAACAATAGTCAAACATTCGACAACTGTCACACACATTTACAGCAGTAAAACACATTCAATAACAACATCACTCTTATAAGTCACACTGTTATCAACAACAGTCACAAGATATACTTAATAATTGTAGTACATGCATATTTAACAATAATACTCAAACAAATACTTAACAATCGCAATCACACAAACAAATCATCAACAGCAGTTACATTCAGCAAGAGCAGTTACACACAACAGCGGTCACACAAACTTAATCAGCAGCAGTCACACAAACCTAATCAACAGCAGTCAAACATTTAATAGAAGTTGGACAATTAACAGAAGAGTCACACGTGGAACAGCAGTCACACATTTAACACAGCAGTCACATATTTACTAATAGTAGTCATACATTAATTTTAATAACAGCAGCCACATATTTAACAACTCATGCACACCAAATGCTGCTTTCTCATGTAAATTAAATGCTGCTTTATCATGCACACCAAATATTGCTTTTTCATGTAAACCAACTGTTGCTTTATCATGCACATCAAATATTGCTTTTTCATGTAAACCAACTGTTGCTTTGTCAAGGACACCAAATGTTGCTTTCTCATGAACACCAAATATTGCTTTCTCATGCATACCAAATGTTGCTTTCTCATGCAGATGAAATGTTGTTTTCCCATGCAGACCACATGCTGCTTTCTCATCATGCACAACAAATGTTGCTTTCTCATGTAAACCAAATGTTGTTTTCTCATATACACAAAATGTTGCTTTCTCAAGCATACCATGTGTTGCTTTGTCTTGTAAACCAAATGTCGTTTTCTCATATTGCTTTCTCGTGTACACCAAAGGTTGCCTTCTCATGCATATCACATATTCCTTTCTCACGCACACCAAATGTTGTTTTCTCATGCACACCAAGTGTTGCTTTCTCATGCAGATGAAATGGTATTTTCCCATGCAAATCACATGCTGCTTTCTCATACACACCAAATGTTGCTTTCTCATGCACACTAAGTGTTGCTTTCTCGTACACACCAAATGTTGCTTTCTCATGCACAACAAATGCTGTTTTCTCATGCACATCAAATGTTGCCTTTTCGTGCACACCATACGTTCCATTCTTATTCTTAGATTATTTGCTTTCTCTGTTTACCCCTCCCCATTTCCCCCGCCCCCAATCGACACAAAACCTTACCTCCACTCTTTCAAGCGATGAAGTTAGAAAAACATAGGAGTATGTCTTTGTGTTTATGAATGGGTGCGTGTGTCTTTATGTTTATGAGCGCGTGCATGTGTCTTTGAGTTTATGAACGCGTGCGCGTGTCTTTGAGTTTATGAGCACGTGCGTGTCTTTGAGTTTATGAGCACGTGCGTGTGTCTTTGAGTTTATGAGCACGTGCGTGTGTCTTTGAGTTTATGAGCACGTGCGTGTGTCTGCGTTTATGAGTGCGTGTGTTTTTGCGTTTATGAGCGCGTGAGTGTGTCTTTGGAATAAAATGGGATGAAAATAATATAATGAAAGTATACGTTAATCGGGGACCCCTAGCAACAACAACAAAAAAAAATGCCCACAGGTGTTCGTAACCCGTGTCAAGAGTGGATAGATTTCAATGCGGGTGTGTTCCGCGGGTACATGCCGCTGTCTTGGGAGTCTACCCAGTTCGGAAAAATTCACCTCTAACTGGGCGACGCCGGTAGCAAACACAGCGAAGTGAGAGCTGGGGTCATTACGGACATGGGACAAAAGGTAATCGTAAAGTAAAACTGTGAGGGACCACTTTGCATGGGAGCTTATGCAAAAGACAAGTGCTTCACCCTTATTAATTTCTGTCCTTATGTATGTCTTTTTTAATTTTAGGACGCGTGCTTCCAAATTTGTTTATTTTTCTTCCTTGCAAGTATTCTTTGAATCATTAAAATACTTCTCTGATTACGTCAAGGTTTATGTTTTTGTCTTGATGAGGTGAAACAAGTTTTCGAAGAAAACTGGATACAGATGTTGAAGCAAGTTTCTCAACACGACTTGATGATGTGAATCGAACCGCCAGCAAATCTTTTTTGGAACAAACTCTCCAGTCTTGATCCTTTTGAAACATGCACTCAAGTCACCTTTCCATTTTGAAATAAGTAGCCGAAACAGTTCCTAGTCTGAAACAGACATCTAAAAAATCCTCTACTCTTTCCACATTGAAATAAGCACATTGAAATTAAAACATATCCTAGTCTAAAACAGACATCTAAAAGATCCTCTACTTTTTCAAAACAGACATCCAGATTATAAACGTCAGCTATGGCTTTGTATTCTGTAACAAAACAAAGCTGACATTGCATGAACTGTAATTGAAGGAAGTTTAAGTACACTTTAGCCTAAACTAGCCCTTGAATTGTTCAGTCCGTGTAATCATTTTGAACCAGACTGACGTCCGGCACTGAAATGGACCGATACCAGGGAGAATCAACAAGATTTGTGTAAATGACAGACATGATCAGAGCAATAACCTTTGACCTATCATGTCCGTAAAGATATATAATCACCACTTCAGTAGTGGGGTCCCCCCTGCCAAGCATTAAAATGAATATTTCATTACTATATAAAGAATATATGATATTTTGCCTTTCATACTGCACAAGAAGGCACAACACACACACACACACACACACACACACACACACACACACACACACACACACACACACACACACACACACACACACACACACACACACACAAAAGCTCTTGCAAAAAAGACATGATGCGGACATTTGTTTAATTCCGCTGAGACATTAATTTCCCAAAACTGAAAACCTGACGCCAATGGAACATTCTGGAACAAGAGAAAACAACACTTAATCAATAACAGAGTTATCTACAAAACCATAACGAAATGTGCAAATCCTGCCAATTGTTTTCTTTTCCCCTAAAGTCCCCCAGTTGAGCCTGAGCCCAATCACTTGAGTTCGATGGATCCTACATTCTTTATGTTGACGGTGCATTAGATAACACTGAAACAATGGCTAACGTAATGACTGCTATTTTAAGGTACTGTAAGGCTAGCGTAATGACTGCCATATTGAGATAATGTACAACAACAAAAACTGAGTCAATAACAGAAATAATAAGTAGCGCAGTGATTGCTATCTTGAGGTATTGTATAGCAACAAAAACTGAGTCACTAACAGAAATAATAAGTAGCGTAGTGATTGCTTTCTTGAGGTATTGTACAACAACAAAAACTGAGTCACTAACAGAAATAATAAGTAGCGTAGTGATTGCTATCTTGAGGTATTGTATAGCAACAAAAACTGAGTCACTAACAGAAATAATAAGTAGCATAGTGATTGCTATCTTGAGATAATGTACAACAACAAAAACTGAGTCAATAACAGAAATAATAAGTAGCGTAATGACTGCTATATTGAGATGATGTACAACAACAAAAACTGAGTCAATAACAGAAATAATAAGTAGCGTAATGACTGCTATATTGAGATAATGTACAACAACAAAAATTGAGTCACTAACAGAAATAATAAGTAGCGTAGTGATTGCTATCTTGAGGTATTGTATAGCAACAAAAAACTGAGAGCCAATAACATTTTATCTTCACAAATAGCAATTATGTAAATGTATTATCTGATTATTATAATAATAAAGACTTGCAGTAACGATTTTCATGTACATTGTAATAAATGTCTGAAAGCCAAGAAAGATCTTTTGTATAGCCTCACTATATTATACTGACAAGAATGTAAGTTGCTTAGCTGGACTGAATTATACTGGCAATGATCTAAGTTGTCTAGTTGGACTACATACTGACATGGATGTAAGTTGTCTAACTGGACTATATTATACTGACAGGGATGTAAGTTATCTAGCTGGACTATATACTGGCAGGGATGTAAGTTTCTAGCTGGACAATAAACTGGCAGGGATGTAAGCTGTCTAAACTAGACTATATTATACAGAAAAGGATGTAAGTTGTCTAGCTGGACTATATACCGATAGGGATGTAATTTGTCTAGCTAGACTACATACTGACAGGGATGTAAGTTATCTAACTGGACTTTATACTGACAAGGATATAAGTTGTCTAACTGGACTATATTATACTGACACCTATGTAAGTTGTCTAGCTGGACTATATACTGGCAGGGATGTAAGTTGTCTAGCAGGACTTGAAACTGGTAGGGATGTAAGCTGTCTAACTGGACATTATACTGACAAGGATGTACGTTGTGTAACTGGACTATATTTTCCTGGCAGAGATATAAGTTGTCTAGCTGGACTATATACTGGTAGGGATGTAAGTTGTTTAGCCGGACTATATTATACTGGCAGGGATGTAAGTTGTCTAGCTGGACTTTATACTGATAGGTATGTAAGTTGTCTACGTGGACTTTATACTGGCAGGGATGTAAGTTATCTGTCGCACTGTATTATGACTGACACGGATGTAAGTTATATAGCCGCACTGCATTATACTGACAAGGATGCACTGTATTGTACTGAAGGGTGTAAGTTATATAGCCGCATTGTATTATACTGACAAGGGATGAAAGTTATATAGACGTTACATTACAAAAGTCTGAACTTAAGAAATTTTAAAATCTCAATGAATAATAATATTTTTTTAAATTAAACTTTACAAATGATAAAGGAGAACGTGAAATATAACAGCACACCCCACACACAAACACACGTAAAAATGTCTGACTAGTTGTCATGAAAAATACAAAACACATATACAATGCCTAAGAGAAACACACCCAATTAATTGTAAGTTAAAAAGTCAACTACATCTAAATTTAAATATATTATTTAAACACATACACACAGAAGCGCGCGCACGAACGCAGGCACGCACAATAAAACGTGTCATTTGCCAACAAATAAAATTTGACATCATGTTTGAAATTATATATCATACTACAATACAAGTCTCCGCGCGCGCGCGCGTGTGTGTGTGTGTGTGTGTGTGTGTGTGTGTGTGTGTGTGTGTGTGTGTGTGTGTGTGTGTGTGTGTGAGTGTGTGTGTGTGTGTGTGTGTGTGTGTGTGTGTGTGTGTGTGTGTGTGTGTTAGAGAGAGAGATGTCAATATTTTAAAGGAAAAATACACGACAGAATTGGAAATCGTGACACAAGATCATGGGCAGATAACTGCGGTCCTGCTGCATCTCAGAGAAATGCAAACTTTGATATCTTTTTGCTAAAGATGTCTTGACTCCTCCCAGTTCCGTTATCGGTTTGGGGTCCGATGTATCGTTTGTGCGGACAGTTATTACTAAATTGACAAAAACTTAACTTTCAACAAAACATTTCAAACAAACCCGGAAGGTTACCCGCACTTCAGCAAATTTAGGGGATTCACAGTGTAAAGAAGTCTAGGTTATAAAGAAGAGGAAAGATGAAGACAACGTGTCTTTTTATATGTACGTGTGCTATATGTGTGCATGTGTGTGCGTGCGTGATGACAAACAGTAGTGTACATTTAATTCTATGGATTTGCAGTAGGGTACTAGTTACAGTACTAACCTCTTCTTGAAGCAAACTAGGTTCGAACTCCAACTGAGGGAAAATCTTAAGGATATTCTAAGCATTCCCTAGTTTAGTGATTAGTCTGTCGGAGAGGTCGATAAATCGAGTCCCGTGTGTTACAGCCAAGCTAATGATCCTCTGGCAGTTAAAAACCAGATATAGCAGATCTGCGACTCCTGCGAAATAATGACACTATTGCCCACTCCTGCCAAATGAAGACACTATTCACCAATCGCCCACTCCTGCCAAATATGAGACTCAAATTCACCAAACGTCGACGACTGCCAAATGACGACACTTAAAATCACCAAACACCCACACCTACCAATTGTGACACTCAAATTCACCAAAAAGCCTTTCCTACCAAGTGTAACACTTAAATTCACCAAAACTCCCATTCCTGCCAAGTGTGACACTTAAATTCTCCAAAACGCCCACTCCTGTCAAGTGTGACACTCAAATTCACTCACAGCCCACTTCTGCCAAATGATGACTATAGTTCACCAATAACCGACTCCTGCCAAATGTGAGGCTCAAATTCACTAAAGTCCACTCCTGCCAAGTATGATACTCAAATTCACCCTATAGCCCACTCCTGCCAAGTGTGACATTCAAATTCACCCAAACACCACTCCTGCCATGTGTGACATTCAAATTTACCAAAAACCACTCCTGCCAAGTGTGACACTCAATTTCACCCTAAAGCCCACTCCTGTCTAGTGTGACATTCATATTCACCCAAAAACCACTCCTGCCAAGTGGAGACACTCAAATTCACCAAAAGCCCACTCCTGCCAAGTGTGACACTTAAATTTACCAAAGCTCACTCCTGCCAAGTGTGACACTTAAATTTACCAAATGCTCACTCGTGCCAAGTGTGACGCTTTTACCAAAATCTCACTCCTGTCAAGTGTGACACTTAAATTCAGACGCCTACTCCTACCAAGTGTGACATTTAAATTTACCAAACGCGCACTCCTACCAAGTTAAGTGACACTTAAATTTACCAAAAACCAATTCCTGCTAAGATCCTCATCTTATAAGTGTCAGGGACAATGAAGACGGCTTAGATAAATCAACATGAGTTTGGAATCTTACGTTCACACACGCACACGCACACAAACACACACACACACAAACATTCACATATAAGGAGCATATACATATTATGGAACCTGAAATATACACATGCAATCAAGCCCAAACACACTCTTAGACGTAATTCAGAATACTTTTAAAACTTTTTTCTGGGATGGTTATTGTGGGATTACTCAAAAGCAGGTTGCTTCCAGACAGCCATCCCAGACGCCAGTCGTATGCATGTTCGTAGCCTAGGTGGGTGGCCGGTGACCGTGTATAATTAGTGAATGATATGTGCACAGCTGTAGCGTGTTTTCTGTGCTCGTGTACGAACTGGGAATCTTGATCTGAACGAGCGATGAGCGACCGCGAACTTCTCCTCTCTGTCACAAGAGCTGAAGAGTACTGCACAGTCGATGAGAAGACATTAGCGCACGCCACGACAGCGCGATCGCCACTTGATCAGAGCAGCACCCCTTGATGACGTCTACGTGGATTATTGCCCTTTCAACAAAAACATAGCTCAACCGTCTGGCGTTGACTGGCCTCTTTGAGGAGTTCAGTGTTTATTTGATACAAAAAACTACTGAAATGTTCTGACATTAGAGAGTTTGTTTATTTGAACTACAGCCGGCTTGATGTTCTGTTCCTAGTCGCTATTAGGAATGAGTTCAGTCCCAAAACCTGCCCGCCTGTAGGTTTCACGACCCACAAAATCGAATTATGTTTCTAAGTAACGCTAGGGTATGTGCTGCTGCTGCTGTGAATTTTCTCGTAGATGTTCTCCTTCCCTACCCCATCCCTCCATCCCCTCAGCACCTCTCTAGCATATCTTTCTCTTTTCTCTAATCTATGACTCTTGCTTTTAGCTCCCATCACTTCTCTTCTTTCCATCCTTATCCTTTCGATTTCTCGGTCTTCTTTACCTTTCTCTTTTAAGTTCTACCCGTTTAATTTCTCTCGGTTTTTTCTTGTTGTTTGCTTGCTCTGTATCATCCCTTCGATCTTTATTAACCGCCCTCCCTCCCTCTTTCTGTTAAACTTTCATCCATTCAGACCATTGTGACATCTTACAACTATAACATTTACGACGTGACACTGGGCAGTCTCCAGAGTTCTGTACACAGAATGCAGCCATACGTGACATCATACAACCATAACATTTACATGTCATGGGCGGATTTCTGTTGTAGAAGAAACTGGATTTTCCATTCATTGCTAACTAGTTGTTATATAGTTTTTAATGTTACTCGCGTCAAGAGTGATATGGTCAGAAACTGGATTTTCCATTCATTGCTAACTAGTTGTTATATAGTTTTTAATGTTACTCGCGTCAAGAGTGATATATAGTTTTTAATGTTACTCGCGTCAAGAGTGATATATAGTTTTTAATGTTACTCGCGTCAAGAGTGATATATAGTTTTTAATGTTACTCGCGTCAAGAGTGATATATAGTTTTTAATGTTACTCGCGTCAAGAGTGATATATAGTTTTTAATGTTACTCGCGTCAAGAGTGATATGGTCAGAAATCGACGTCGCGATCGGTTTTGCTAACTATACAATGAGAAATGCAACGTTTAAATGTTACAGCCGTTTATTTACCATAAACTGCAAAGACTAGTGCAATGCTTAAATATTACAGCCGTTTATTGCACCATAAATTGCAAAGACCAATGCAATGTTTAAATATTACAGCCGTTTATTGAACATAAACTGCTAATACTAGTACACTATTTAAATATTACGTCGTTTATTGCACCGTCCCGAAATGCAATGAGAAAAAATGTTTAAATATTACAACCATTTATTTACCATGAACTTCAAAGAATAATGCAATGTTAAAATATTACAATCGTGTATTTACCATAAACTGTAAAGACTAGAACAATGTTTAAATATTACGACGTTTACTGCACCGTCTAGAAATGCAACGAGTAAGGTAGGTTTAACCATAAACTGCAAAGACTAGTGCAATGTTTAAATATTGCAACCGTTTATTTACCATAAACCGCAAAGACTAGTGCAATGTTTAAATATTACAACCGTTTATTTACCATAAACCGCAAAGACTAGTGCAATGTTTAAATATTACAACCGTTTATTTACCATAAACCGCAAAGAGGGTAATGTTTAAATAATACAGCCGTTTATTGCACCATAAACTACAAAGACCAGTGCAATGCTTAAATATTAGCCGTTATTGCACCATGAATTGCCAGGACAAATGCAAGGCTTAAATATTTCCTATGTTTACTGCTCCTTAAACTGCCAAGACTAGTGCAATACTAAATATTGCTTATGTTTACTGCACCATAAACTTTAAAACTAGTTCAAGGCTAAATATTGCTTATGTTTACTGTACCATAAACTTTAAAACTAGTTCAAGGCTAAATATTGTTTATGTTTACTTCACCAGAGATTGCCAAATTTAATGCATCGCTTAAATATTGTCTATGTTTACTTCACCATAGATTGCCAAATCTAAGGCATCGCTTAAATATTGCCTATGTTTACTTCACCATAGATTGTCAAGTCTAATGCATCGCTTAAATATTGCCTATGTTTACTTCACCATAGATTGTCAAGTCTAATGCATCGCTTAAATATTGCCTATGTTTACTTCACCATAGATTGTCAAGTCTAATGCATCGCTTAAATATTGCCTATGTTTACTTCACCATAGATTGCCAAGTCTAATGCATCGCTTAAATATTGCCTATGTTTACTCCATCATAACCTTCCAAGACCAGTGGAACGCTAAATATTGCTTATGTTTAGTACACCATAAATTGCCTGGACTAATGCAACGCTTAAATATTGCCAATGTTAACCGCCTAGAAGTGTATAGAATGTCAACGTTTAAATATTACAGACATTTAAAGCACCATCAACTGCCGAATCATAGGCAAAGTTCAAATGTTGCAGACGTTTACTGCACCATAAACTGCCAAGACCAAGGCAACACAATGCGTAAATGCAGCCTATCACTCCCACCACGAAATTGCACGTTAAATCCACATGCCAGCTGACAGTTGCACTTAATCTCTCGCGTGTCACCGGGTACTCCGTGAGCTAATGCCGAAAGATAGAAGCACCTAGTGGACTTTGGAACTTCGAAATCACTACTTATCAGGAAATATTCTTGCAGAATAATGTTGAGGAAAGTAAAAGTAAAACAAGTTACAAATCGGAAAGGAGAAAACAGTCTTCCTAAGAAGCTAAAGTACATATAGTAGAGAACCGTAACTTAGTAGTTTTGATAAGATTTTGGAAGGATTACACTTTCAAATTTTTGCTTTCGGATTTTATTGGTGTGATTTGAAATCATGTAAATATTTTATACTAAATGTGTTTGATATATTTTAAAACACACACACACACACACACACGCACGCACGCACGCACGCACACATGATAAAGAATGGATGAGAGGGAGAACATAATAAATTAATGACACAAAGATCAAACGAAGATGGAGAGTGAAAGAGAAAGAAATAAACATACTACAAAAAGAGACAAAATAAATGCGAGAAAGAGCAATAGAAAAAAATAGAGAGGGGAAACAAAGAAATCAGAGAAATGGTCAGATACACACAAAGAGAATAAGAGATAGAAAGAGGACAAGGAAAAGAAGAATAAAAACAGGAAAATAAAGTGAAGATCAGAACAGAACAAAATCAGTCAGAAAAAATAACAGCGAGAGAAGAGCACAGACATAGAGAAATGTTACTCTGTATATTTATGAAATATTACAGAAATTAGTACAAAAGTGAGACAAATGGTATGACAACGCTACCGCACACAATTATTAGCTTTCGTGACCAGCGTCTTTCTATTCCAACATTAATCTACTTTCTGTTCTGTTCCAACCCTATACCATTTTCTATTCTGTCTTTCTGTTCTGTTCCAACACTAAACGTCTTTCTGTTCTGTTCCAACCCTATACCATTTTCTATTCTGTCTTTCTGTTCTGTTCCAGCACTAAACGTCTTTCTGTTCTGTTCCAACACTAAACATCTTTCTGTTCTTTTCCAACCCTAAACCATTTTCTGTTCTGTTCCACAGTAACCACTTTCTGTTCTGTTCCAAACACTGCGCCACTTTGTGTCGCAATCTTTCTGTTTCGTTCCAAACCTGAAGCACTGCTAGTTGAATGCATGCTGTAAATTACATATCACGTACATGTATTGTAATAATAAATAAATATATATATATATATAGCGTGAAAGACTAACAAAATGGCCTGGAAAGAGGATGCCAGAAGGCATCTTCATAAAACTAAGGGTCACGGTCAAATCCAGCGCCACTCAGATATAACCGGAAATAACGATGTGGCGCATGGGCGTCAATAAGTCATCAATGCCTTCGAGGCAAATTTGTCTAGTCCGAATACCGTACAGCATAAATCAGCGCCAGGGACGAAAAAAAAATTAAAACGAGGTGGAAAAAATTGCCTCACACGATCAGTTCCTGATGAACTAGTGACAGAATAAATCATCCATCCCTTCACTTACTCCCCTTTCTCTCTCTACCAGACCATCAAACACGCACAAAGTCGCAATATGCATACATTATTATCTCTCTCTTGTCACCGTTGCATCATAATCAGACAGACTGCTGTCTTTCGTTTTATTACTTGAGTATGCTTGTGATTATCTGGTTGTGCGCGATCAAGTTTTTTTAATTTATTATATACTAGGTTTTGTTCACCTTTCAAATGTAGGGGCGACAAGGATGCAGTTAAGACAAATATCTCTGTTATGGCCACGCTCACTTTTATTTATACGTGTACCTGTGCAAGGTGTGTGTGAGTGTGAATATGCCTTATGTGCTTCAGCACAATAGCACATCTACCTACCTACCTCTCTATCTATCTATCTATCTATCTATCTATCTATCTATCTATCTATCTATCTATCTATCTATCTATCTATCTATCTATCTATCTATCTATCTATCTATCTATCTATCTATCTATCCAAAAACTTGAATTTACTTATGTGTATGCAATGATTAGAGTGTGAGCTACAACAACAAAACCGAACCTACAATGCGTATTCAAAATAAGTTACATAATAGGTAAATGTATCTTTAAAGCACACGCACAAACACGCATGGAAGCGCACAAAGACATGTATACACAGACACACATAAGACTTAATATGAATGCACGAATATTTTCCGACTCAATAAATAAATGGAAAAAATTGGGCGTCCATAAATAAACTGTGAATTCAACTCCATCCTTTAAATTAAAGTACGAAGTAAACTTGAATGAAACTACAACCTTTGCTGTAATAGTTTACATGAAAGCAACTCGAATAAATTTCGAATTAAATTTCACTTCTAAAACTGAAGCACCATTGTCGGACTTCAAATTATAACAGGGCAACTAAGGGATACATTTTGACTTGGAATCCAGGTTTTTTAAAAAACAAGAAAAAGAAAAACAGACCCACTCACCCCAACACACACACACACACACACACACACACATGAAAGAATGAATGATAAAATCCAATCACTCTACAGTATATATTGATGAACACTTACTTCAATGTTCGCGCGTGCAAGAATATGCTTTGAACATTCCACAACAGAAAGAACAAGACGCGACGAACCATTAGCTCCATTTTAATATTGCACGCTACCTGGCGGAAAGTAGATTTTCGTGATCTAAAAAGCCGAGTGTTTCTATCACTCTATTCGCATAATTAATTTAACTTTTCTTTAATCAAATTAAGAAAAGTTTTAAACAGAAAACAAGTTCGAGAATATGTATGTTTTCAAATTTTGGAATTTTTTTTCTGTGTCTGTGTGCATGTGTAATGTTTGAATAGGGTATTGGTATAGTATGCGTATGTGTGTGTGCGTGTCTATGTGTGTATGTGTGTGTGAGAGAGAGGAGTACTTCTCTTCAGAGCAGTGTTTTAAAAAGTCGATGGCTTTTATTTTCGCTATTAAAAAAGAACAGAATTAAATGGTTTAGAAACAATTTCTATTCAAACGCTATACCACATATAGAACTGAGACTCAGACAATCAGTGCCTCGACGTCCTAGGGTTCCAGAGTGCATCGGTCGACTCGAAAAGAAGCAAAGATTGTAAAATAATAATAATAAAAATAATAAAACTGAAGCACATGATGCGACAGACACCACAGGAACCAGACAGTCGGTGAGAATTTATAGATTTTCACTGGTGACATCTAATAGACGTTTGGATTAAAAAAAATATTAAGTCGAAATGACTTAAAACGATTCCTAAAAAGACTGAAAAGCGTCAACTGATAAGGGACCTGATGATTTTTTCCCTCGTGTCATTATTACGCTCTCTGAACGTGAACATTTGCCTTTGTAGTTCTTTCATAAAGGACTTCTGTATTCGACCACCCAACCATCCACCCCCGTCCAGCTTGCCAGCCAGTCATTTTTATCTATTCCATCCTCGTATCCAAACAATTTTTAAAAACATGGTAAATTAAAATATTGAAAAACAGAAGTGTTAGTGTGTGCGTGCGTACGTACACGAATGTGTATATGTGTGTGTGTGTGTGTGTGTGTGTGTGTGTGTCTGTGTGTGTGTCTGTGTGTGGTAGATGGTAGAAATATATAGTAAATAGACTATAATTACTTAAGATTAAAAAGATAAAGTTGTCCATAAAGCGAGCGAGCGCGAGAGAGACACATACAAAGAAAGAATCGAAAGAGAGATGGAAAAAGACAAGAGAAAGAGAGATGGAAAAAGACAAGAGAAAGAGAGATGGAAAAAGACAAGAGAAAGAGAGTTGGAAAAAGACAAGAGAAAGAGAGTTGGAAAAAGACAAGAGAAAGAGAGTTGGAAAAAGACAAGAGAAAGAGAGTTGGAAAAAGACAAGAGAAAGAGAGTTGGAAAAAGACAAGAGAAAGAGAGATGGAAAAAGACAAGAGAAAGAGAGATGGAAAAAGACAAGAGAAAGAGAGATGGAAAAAGACAAGGGAAAGAGAGATGGAAAAAGACAAGAGAAAGAGATGTGTGCGTGTATGTGTGAGGGGGGGAATAGAGGGAAAGGGGGAGTGAAAAGAGAGAGAGAGAGAGAGAGACAGTGGCATAGGAGAATACAGACAGACAGGGAGAGTAAAAGAGAACGACCGACCGACAGACGAACAGATACAGACAGACAGAAAGAGAGAGAGAGAGACAGAGAGAGCTAACAGAGAGAGAGAGAGACAGAGAGAGCTAACTTGCTAAAGTAGGGGGCGCTTTCGGCTTCTGCCGCTTTCGCGGACAGAGAGACAGAGAGAGAGATAAAGATAGGAACGAGGTAAGAGAAGGTGAGACAGGCAGAGGATGAGATAAAGAGAGAGTAACAAAGAAAGACAGAAAGAACTGAAACGAAAAGATGGAGAGAGAGAGGGGAGAGAGAGGGGGAGAGGGGGAAGAAATAAAGACAGAGAGCGATGAGGAGCGAGAGAGAGAGGGAGAAAGACAAAAAGAGAGAAAAAGTATGATTGACATGAGGAAATAAAATCTTGAATCATATTAATTTATGGCAAACAACAATCATGTACAGGGAAAATCCGTTATAATCTTGAAACTAAACTTATGAAGATACATTTCGAAATCGTGAATACCAGGTTTAAAAAAAAATTAACAAACAAAATTAATTACTTAAAAAGAGAATAAGTAATAAATATAACTTTATAAAAAGCATAACCACAGAAAATGTAATACATCTATTGTGACATAAACTACAGAATAAGTAGAAATAAATAACTAATTTCTCTTATACAATTAAAGAATAAATTAAGTATTAAACATATGAATATATTTTATACACATTACAGAATAGGCCTAACTATTAAACATATAACTAATATATTGCACATAATGAAAAATTAAGTTAAGTAATAAATATATAATTCTTGTGTATAAACAAATTAAAGAGTGATAAACATAACTAATTTCTTGTATATAATTACAAAATAAGTTTAGTAAAATGTAAATAAAGAATTTTTGTATATTACTATAAAAGAAGATAATTAATTCTTTTTATACACAACACAAAACAAGATAAATTATAAACATACAATACAGTTTTGCAATCAGTTATCACATATTGCGTCTTTCATTCAAACAAAATTTATAAAAAAGTAAAAAAAATAAGGAAGAGTATAATTATCCATTCGATCAAAAATATCACAATTCTAACAGACAATAATAATATGAAAGTATGGCTCAGATGTCAGCAAAGATAGGTAAAAGATTAATATGTTGCACACAAAATAGACTTTGATGTTAAACAGACAGACAATACATACAAAAATAAAACGCTTAGAGAAATAAAGCACAAATAACACACACAAAAAATTATGTATAATGTCAATATGTGCCAAACATAATCTAAAAGAATAGTAAAATAAACAACACAAAGCAACTTCCCCTCCACTCCCCTTCCAAACAAATAATCCAGATAATTCAAATGCACATTACATCTTCCATCTAAAGGAATACTTAACTCTTGTCTTGATCTACTAAACTAAATTAAATTGAAGAGCAGTCAATTATCAGTCGTTAAACAGCAAATGAACAATCGCTGAATTATCTTCTAAATGACATGTAGTTAATGAATTAGCATTTACCGTTCTCAAGTATTTTCCCAATGGCTCAGTGGTTGGTGACTTCATTATGTCATTTGCAAATAGTCTAATTAATTATCATCTACTGAAGAGGAGAAGATCACTTAATTGCCTCCCATCTTCTAACCAGCTGAAGTAGTCAGCTAAATAGGCAATGATCATTTATCATTAGCTAAAAGAGTGACAGTTGTCAGGGACTTATTTAACTTATGCTGACTAAAATAGAAGTAATCAGTTAATTACATTTAATTGCTGAATAACCAACCAATAAGCATCGTAATTACCATGTGTTAATGTGTTAAATGGCTTCACGAACAGGAACATATTGGGTCAGCGTTGTCACACGTACAATGTAATCATTTAAATGTCATTTGTTGAAAAGCTGAGTGACTTGTGTCTTACATGCTATTGTGTAAATAGCTGAACTAATCAGTGATATACAATTACCATTTGCTAAACAGTTTAAGTGCTCAGAATTTTAATTCTTATATAAACAGCCATCTCAACAGATTATGTAGCCAGTGACAAACTTACCATCTACTAAACAGTTTAAGTGCACAGTGATTTTAAATACCATCTGTAAAATATAGTGATCAGTGACTTAGCTGCCATCTAAATAGGTTAACTAGTCAGTGACTTAATTGCTACCTGCAAAACGCGTTGGCTGACTTAATTACCTTTTGCTAAATTGCTTATTCATTTACCAAAACTAAATTGCTTCATTTCTTGAAAACGTAACAAGCCAGGAACTTAATTACCACCTGCTGAATTGCTTATTCAATTACGGGAATGTAATTATTTATTTATTTACTTTTTTAAAGAAAAAGCAAGTAAGCAATAAGATAAATTAATGGCTTAGTTGCCATCTGGTGAATAGGCGATGGACAGTTAGCTAATGGCTATTGAAATAGGAAGTAGACACTCACTTCGCTTGACCCTGCCAGCGGCTCGGACGGAGCGCGTGCCGATGTGGTGCAGGAGCACATACAGCAATAGCAGCACCTCCCACCACCACAGCATCGTCCATTGCGTACACGCCTAGCCCGCATGTGCATGCTTGCGCGCACGCGCTCCCCAACGCACGCGCGCCATGAAGTGTGTTAGATCTCAAGATTTTCAAATTGTTGTTGCAGAAGTACTTTCCCCATCCCAGAGCACCAGGATCGAAGAAACCCGTTGGGCACCAATGGAGAGAAATTATGGAGTAGGTATTTTAAAAAATTTATTTAAAACAATTCTTCTTGTTCCTTCTGTTCTTTAGAACCTAACGAATTCTTTTGACGAGCTGGCAGTGTCATTACTGTGACAGTTAAGAAGTACAAGGCCGACGAGTTTTCGTAAGGTATCCACTGCCAATTCCCTGTGAAATGGGTTCGTTGCTCAATATGCGATTTACAGAAGAGAAAGAAAACGAACGTAAGCTGTGTGACCCAACTATAACAGTTCTTTTCTCAGCGTCTGCTTGGTCACAGTGCAACTCCTTACTTTTCGGGATCAAACAAGAAACAAACAAAACAAAAAACACCCCAACAAAACCAAAACAAAACTGACAGGTCTGTGCCCCGGTATCCAATAAAGTCTGTCTGTCATCCGAATCAGTGGGAAACCAAACTACAATTCTTTTCAAAAAATTTACGAAACTGTTTCTACTGAGATCAAACTAACAACCAATAGGCTTTACAGCCGATAGCACTGCAGTGACTATCAAAGTGTTTCTTGACTCACGGAAAAAAAGAGTTTATAGGTGCGAAGAGTGAGTGACATGTGAAATAACACACGCTCCAAGATGTATCGAATCGAAACAGCCCGCGCTGTCTGCTCGCGGGAGGCGGCTCGCGTGCCCATGTCACGATCGTGGGGAGACAGGCGGTGTAGTGTGATTAAGGTGGGGTGTGATCAAGGGATATATATATATAAAAGTTTTTTAAAAAAAAGATTTAAAGGTTGAAAATAGATTAATTAGAGTTTTCAGATAGCTAGAAAAGTCACCGTACTTTCTGCACTGAAGCTGAATTGATTTTTGATTTTAACAATTAACTTTAAACTTTTGGGAGACGGGGGATGTGGGGGAGGGAGATCGCAAAGCCACAGGGCAAAGAAAACAGATTCAAAATTTTTATTAAACTATTATCAACAAACGATGTTAATTATTTAGGCCTACTATTTTTTGTTTGGTTGGGGTTTTTTCTTGTGGGTTTTTTTTTTTGGCTGCTACGTGAAGTCAGTGAAGCGTTTTAGAAACGCTGCAACTTGCCAGTCGTGAGCATCAGTGGTTTAGGTCAAAAGTAATCTCAACGTTTCTCAACCGGGGTTCCTGGGCTCGTGATTTAAAAAAAAATAAACATCGTAGATACAGTAATTTTTATGCAGGGGTTCTCTAAGATCTGATCTTATTTCAAGGATTCCTCCAGTGTAAAAAAAAAAAAAAGGGGGGGGGGAGAAAGGCTGGTAATCTTGAGCCATGTATAACTGTCTTCTGAAATGATGCACTCTTCAATACCCAAAGTGTTTGGAGGGTAAATGGGTGCAGCTTGGGGATGTACGCTGAAAATTTCATCATCATCGTAGTCGTCGTCAGGGTCGTCATTTCACTCAGCGTAACATCGTGACTTTACTTTTAATTATAAGTTTTATTCCGCGCGCGTGTGTGTGTGTGTGTGTATGTGTGCGTATGGGTTCATATGTGTATCTGCTCTTTCATTCAGTATACTATGGTTTGAAACTAAAATCCTTTTGGCTACTCAGATAATTATCTCGATGTTTAATTGCCGTCAATCAACCACTCGAAATCGTTTTTTTCTCTACGCCTAGCGCCCCTCAGATAAAGTTTAATTTTAGTTAGATCTAAATAATATCTTCAGAAAAGGTTTTAACTTCAGTCGGATCTAAATAGCGTCTTTAGATAAAGTTTGGCTTAAATCAGATCTGAATCAGATCTTCAGATACATTTTAACATAGATCTACTTCGAAGCAAGCGCAAGCAAAACCAAGCTTTACAAAACACCACCACCACCACAAAAACCCCACTACAACCAATAAACAACAAAAATCACCAAAACCACAGCAAAGCAAGAATACAACAACAGCAAATAAACAATAACACAAATAGAAATTAAACCAAAAAAAATCAATTAAAGAAAACAAGACTGAAGCAACACACCCTGCACCTTAAGGCCCCTGCCAACCAGTCATCCACCCGGCGACATATCGCTCTCTCGGCCTGCAGTTCTTTGAATACCAAGCAAACTGGATTAAACCCAGAAAGTCTTCAATGGGAAACTGTACAGAACATAACACAACACACACACACACACACACACACACACACACACACACACACACACACAGAGTAACACAAATGTGGATATATATAGATACGTGTGTGTATGTATGTGTGTCCGTGTGCAGCCAATAACATTTTGAAACGATAACCGTGGTCCTTTGAATTTCCTGTCTAAATTGTGTTATGAAATCGAAGACTCCAGTAACTATACTTTGAAACAGTTTTCCACCTGCGGCACATTTCGATTATTATTTTCTCACCTTCACCTCACCAGGCAAAGTTTAATTCTCTGTACCATTAATCATTTCCCGGTGTTAGCCATCTGAGGATGAGTAGAAAATAGGACAAATCCGGCCAGTGAAGAAGAGGGGGTTGGACAAAGTGACACTTCGTCCTGAACACTTGATCTGTCCAGCACCCGTGACCTTACAGGTCAGGACAGGAGTAATTACCGGTCAATCTAGGAGTGATGGGTGGGGAGGGTGGGATCGCTGAGTCTGGGGTGTAGGATTGGACGCGTATGGGAGACGAAAAGGGGCAAAAACTGCTGACAGTTCAGAAGCCAGTGACAACGTTGCCTGATGAGTAATATTTTATAGTATATTTCGATGGTGAATCCGCTGACACGTATCCGGTATTTTCACCGCTGCAACTATGTTTTCTCTTAAAAATCTTCTGGCTAGTGACAATTTTATTAATTTGTATTAATCACTGACTATCTAATTGCTTCTATTTATATATTATATCGCAAGCAAAAGTGAAAATAATTGATCGCTGGAGAGTTAATTTAACCGTGTGCTTGAATATTCAAAAATGTTCTTGTAAAAACGATTGCAATTGAATGCCCAGTTAAAAATAATAATTAAGAACATACTTGATGATTTCATACAATTAAGAACATACTTAAATATACTTGACGATTTCATACAATTAAGAACATACTTAAATATACTTGATGATTTCATACAATTAAGAACATACTTAAACATATTTGATGATTTCATACAATTAAGAACATACTTAAATATACTTGATGATTTCATACAATTAAGAACATACTTAAACATATTTGATGATTTCATACAATTAAGAACATACTTAAATATACTTGATGATTTCATACAATTAAGAACATACTTAAACATATTTGATGATTTTATACAATTAAGAACATACTTAAACATACTTGATGATTTTATACAATTAAGATTATAATACATTTACTTTCTGATTTTATTCAATAAAATGATTTCATACATTTAAAAATATACCTTTACTTCCTTAAAGATCCCAAAAAGACTGCATCAGTGGATAAAATTCTTTAAAGAGGATAGGTCGAATTATTCTAAGCTGATAAAAGGATTAGTGTTGTGTAGTGCATTTATGAATATACTGACCAATACATCAAGCAGTTGTTTTTGGAAGAAATGGGTCACGTAAAAAAAAGCGACGATTAAAAGAAGATTTCTATTCAGTCAGAAAAAATACATATTAGCCAAATCCGAGACAATATGATGATGCTTTATTTGACAATACTGCTGCAACAAGAAATCAGAAAAGAATTACGTTGCAACGTAATTTTCGTTGTGATTTTCTTCATTCAAGTCTTCATACAGTAGGCTTATATATATATATATATATATATATATATATATATATACTCATTGTCAAATAAACTAAACAAACAGGTAGCCAAACAGTTTGTAAAGCTTTATGTCCGATTATGATAAGTGGTTCATATTTAAATGCTTTTTCTTATAAACTTTAATTTTTTCTCAAAATCTATAAATACTTACATGAAAATTTACAACGTATATTTTAAAATTATGCAATCACATATTGTGTGTGTGTGTGTGTGTGTGTGTGTGTGTGTGTATGTGTGTGTGTGTGTGTGTGTGTGTGTGTGTGTGTGTGTGTGTGTGTGTGTGTGTGTGTGTGTACATTTTGAACAAACTCTGAATATGTTTGCTAAGGTAAATATTGCAACCAAACATAATTTGTAACTAACTTGAAATAATGTTATTGATGTAGTAGGACTTAATTTGTAGAGTTATAACAAAGGCTGTTACATTTTTAAATTTTATAAAACTGTGACACCCCTGGGCATCCTTCATGCATTATAATTATTATTTATTACTTAACAACACATAACTAATTACAAGTGATCAAGAATCTTAATTTATAGTTATAAATAATTCTCTCACAAGTCCAAAATACCTCTCACTTGGTGAATTATAAGGGTGTTGTAAACTCTACTCTTTACACAATAATAAGATAGATGTTTTACTGTTGCATAATGTTCTGCAGGTGGAAACTTCTTACTAAAGGAGTAATTAAAATAAATAATTTATTTATATTTAACAAGCCTCTATCCACCCGTTATTACTCCAACATAAGGTTTAATATAAGTGCAAGAAGGTTAATACATTTAACAATAAATTTATTAAATCAACAATCAAATATACTACATACGAATATAATCAAAAGAGCATTGACATTTACATCACTTCACAACAATTAACACTAGACAATTGTTCAGTTTTCCTAGCATAGACATCAACAGTTAAATTAACATACATACATATATATATAGAGAGAGATATAAAATCACGTTCATAGATATAATTCATCATAGAAATGAGAGTAGAGTTTCAGAGAAATAATTAAAGTGAATGTAACCTTTTCAATGATGACAGCTGTCACTAGCACATGTTTGAAATCACGCGGTTTGCAATAATTCACTGTCATTGAGATGACGGTCCAATGTACCCTTTCTAGGCACATCACACATCTGTTCCAGAATCTTCGATGCACTCACAAAGCACTCCTCGAAGAATTGTCCAGAATTTCACAAGCACTAACAAAGCACATCACGTGGAATATTCTAGAATCTTCATGTGCACTACTCAAGAATGTTCAAAATAATCTTTGTTAATTCTCGAGACCAAACTCAAGCCTCGGTTTTCGCCGTACTGATAATTTCAATGACAACGTTGGATACACACACCAATGTGATCCTGTAGAGTATAGTAGTCACTGCAGTCGGAAGTGGGTACAAGACTATGAAATAAAAAAGGCGGGCTCTTTTCTGCAAGAGTCAAATTAAGGCAGCACTAAATTTCAGGCATATTTCATCTCTAAACTCCTTTCTCCCTTGCAAACATTCTCAACTTACAAATCCTGCAATAATATTCATTAGCCTGATACACACGTAGCATAAGAAATATAGCATCGATCAAAATTCACAAGTATAATGTAATCAAATTAATAAACATAGAAATAATAGTTCGATTACAAATGCATCCTCCAATTCAAATCATAGATCAATAGAAAACACATACGAAATATTTGTAAATCCATTCTTTCTTTATCAGTCAGTTAACTTACCATAAGCTAACGATCACCTTTATGACTGGATTCGAGTTATGTCAAAATCAAAGGGATTAGAATGCAGACTTTTTTCAACAAAATAACTTTCTATACATCCCCATTGGATGAAGTTGTTATGAACAAGTGTGAGACTATTAGTCAGAAAAACTTCTCATCAACTTGGAACTGGTTTGGATTGTGTCAGCAAGTTCTAGCATTTTTTCCACCTTAGTTGTTTACTCCAACTCTGACACTTAAAAATTTCAGCATAAGCCATGCCCAAGATCGTGTCACTTTGACATTTAACAATTTATATAACAATTAAGTTTAGAAATAGGGATAGGCAAATTTACTCTACCATAAAACATATCACCATATAACATCTAATAGAGCTGTGCTTACAACAACAATAACGAAAGAGTGTAAATTGAGCGAGTCCGTTTAACACACCTATAAGGTTTTCTTGGCAAATTGTATTTACAGTACAGGCTATACTATTGGTACACAGATCTAAGGCCCAAAATTGATATGCCCATGTGATGAGTTGTTTGTAGACAGTATTGGTACACAGATCTAAGGCCCAAAATTGATATGCCCATGTGATGAATTGTTTGTAGACAGTATTTCACAGATCTAAGGCCCAAAATTGATATGCCCATGTGATGAGTTGTTTGTAGACAGTATATCTACACCGGTGAGAGAAGAAAAAATAAACACACACGCACGCGTTTAAAATAAAAATAATATTGCAGAATTTTCTTGTATGATTATTGAATGATTTAACCATGAAGTGGTCACTTTACAATATGCTTCTTTTACCTTAGTTGAAGCAAGTTAGAAATACTACATAAAAAAACACAAGAGAGAAATACTACATATAAACACAAGAGAGAAATACTACGTATAAACACAAGATAGAAATACTACATATAAACACAAAGAACAGTAAAATTGACATGAAGAGTAATCAAAGCAAAAGTAAGTTTTGTATATTGTATTTAGAAAATATTATGTTCTGTATTGATTTAGACACGATATATCATTTACATCTTATGTAAATTCCGAATGAATGTAAATAAGTTCTATTTCTGGCCAGGCTTCGATTTTTTCCACAGGAAGCAATAAGATCTTGAGGAATAATTTTAATCAAGTAACATTACGTCAGTGTTAATACACTTATTATAATATAAAATTTAAAAGATATGACTATAAGTATTTAAGAAGATTCCGAGATTTCTATTGGTTACTGTATTAAATGCGAATTTAACTACACTTAGCGATTACTGTCAACTATTCCAATTCAAAGGTTGAAATATATAATCTCGGAACTCTTATGACTGAAAAATTACTCCGTGACCAAAAGATACACTTTAATAAACATACTTGATTTCATACAATTAAGAACACATATAAGAATACTTTACTATTTTATACAATATTTGATGATTTCATGCACTTAAGAACCACTTAAACATACTTGATGATTTCATACAATTAAGACGGAATCAAACTCATCTTTACCGCCATCAGTCCCAGTACTTTACTATCAACCCCCTCCTTTATCTCTACTACCATCATCCTCAACATAACCTACCCTTTAGTATTACCTTTCATCCGCTGTACACAACCTTACCATTACTTCTTCTACTACACATCCACCATCAACCACTACCAACCCTGCACAACAGCATCCACTATATGTTAGAGTATCAAGTCTTCACTAAGAGAATATTAAAGCCCCTTTTACTGACGTCATACAACTTCCGGTAATCCAAATGACAAAACGAACGCCAATCAGGTTTTTTTTAAAAAAAAAAACTTATAATATGAGACCAAACATTGCAGTAAAAAAGTGAATGCATTTATTAATTAAAATAAAAATCCGCTTTCTAGGATCGAGTGACATACTAATAATACTTGTAAATGACATTTCAACTATTTGCTGGTTGCGCGAAGTTTCAGCTTTCGCGGGCGAAGCGCATGTCAGGCTTTCTATTTAATCCAAACAACAATAGACGTACTTCATAAGGCATAGGCGAGACAGCGGGCCTTGGACTGGCAGAAGCTTTTAATCTATCCTGAAAGTACCGTTTGAAGCTGTTTACCATCATTACAGTGGCAGTCGGGACAGGTGTTGAGTGTTTGTAGAATCTTTACTGGAGCTAATGTTTTAGAACGATGATCGAGAAAACGTGACAAGACTGCTTTTGATCTGACTTTGTTTCGTGCTCTAGAGTTTGAATTACGTCTGTTAGCGTGCACGTGGGTGTGTTTGTTTTAGAGTCTTTATTTGAGAGAGAGAGAGAGAGAGAGAGAGAGAGAGAGAGAGGAGAGGAGAGAGTGTGTGAGTGAATATTTATGGTATGTGTATCTATCATACACATACCATATGTATCCATGTGTGCGTGCGTGTGAGTGTGTGTGTGTGTGTGTGTAACAAAAATAGAGAGATGGAAAGATGGTTAACGATTCCTTTGATCAACTGGATCCTTTATGTATTTAGAGTTTATATAGTTTATGCATATTATAAAAATAAAGTATTATAAATTATGTATGTTTTCAGAAAACAATGTTAAAATACAAATGAGTATTTTTTCTGAGGTTTGGGTTATAAAACAAAACACCGAAGTCACAGATAAAAGAAACTTTATGTGAAATAAAAACTCCCGGAACAAAATAAACAAAAATTATGACTGGTGATTTAATAAAATTATTAAATAAACAACAAAGAAAACAACAATATAACCCCCAAATTATATATTTTAAACCTAATATTTGTATATCACGAATGAACACACATTCAAGAATAGACTAGAAGTTACCATAGTAGTTGTCACCGTTAAGTAAGCTGGGCAGTTACCATACTAGCTGTCACTGTTAATTAGGCTGAGCGGTTAATAGGTTGAGTGGTTACCATACTAGATGTCACCATTAAATAGGCTGAGTGGTTAACATATTAGCTGCTGCTGCTAAGTAGGCGAGTATCTATTATATGAGTTGTCACTGTTGAATAGGCAGAGTGCTTAGTGTGTCATGGACCCTTACAGCTTAACACACGATTCAGCACTCAGATTAGTATAATACATAAATCACAGGGCTATTCGTATCATAGAAGAAATGGGGTTATAGAGTGATATGATAATAGTTTGTACATAACCTGTTCACTTACGGAAATACAAAGTCAAATCATATGTATTTCTACTGCTCATGATAAAGAGTCGGCTACTACATCGTCAGTACCTTTGATTACTTATACTGTACACCTAAACTATTGTAGTAATGACCACCTAGTCAAACGCCTGTTTGGTTTAGTCGAATGTGTAAGTATATGTGTGGCAAGGTTTCTGTCTGTGAATTGCTAATTATTAATTTATGATATTTTTAATCCATAATTAATACACAAATCAATAATCCTTCCTTGCGATCCACACACACAGTCACCCGACAGGGGTCTTTTGTCCTTCTGTGGTCACGAGAGCGACTAGGTCAAACCCTGGTACAGTCTGCTAACTAACTCTCTGTCCAAGTGTTACCTGTCTGGATTAATAGACTTTAATTGAGTTATCTTGTCAATCTTCTGTCTTTAACCCAGCCCCCCACATATATGCTCTCTATCGACAATGGTTCAAAGTTCTGCCTAGCTGTCAGATCAACATGTGTCCCATATATTATTTGTACCTGTCAAGTGCTTCTTACCATTCCTTCAAACTCCTCAATCTTTTGTCCTTAATGTATGTCAAAAGTGCTGGTGGGCATGATGTCTGTAATTTGTCAATCAAGAAGTGATCCCTAACATCTTTTCTATTGTAAATTTATACTTCATCTAATACTAACGACCTAGTTAAGACATATTGCAATTTAGTGACAGACTGTAGGAACATTTCAGTCACCTCTCATTTAAACATACATGTGTAGGTTTCACTTGTCACCCTAAAATAAGATAACAGTTCTTTTCTGTATGTCTCACTTGTCACAGCGTCCTCTGGGAGCCTATCAAATGCCGCACCGTCCTGTCCTTTCATTCCTGCTACTAAGTAATTAAGCCACAAATATTTTGGTAGGCCTAATCTCACTGTGCATTGCTCGAAGCTTAACATGTAATTTTCAATATTTTCCTATTTCTTGTAAAAGAAATCGAAATGGAATTTTATGTTCACTGCTTGAACCTTAACTACTCTCTCACTTATCCTTAACTGATTTAATACATGCTGTCTGATTTTTTGATGATCAGTGTCTAATTGGGCACACTCTATCTCTCTTTTAAGATCACTTTCAATTTTTAATCATTTGCCACCATCCTCTCTGTCACGTTTATCTTTCATTTATGTTTCTATTTGGTCCTTTATAAAAGTTGTAATGTAGTTTTGAATTTTATCTGCTGAGATGCCTACTACATCAGCCATAGCTCTTCTATCCTGTGCCCATCTTTTTTCTATCTTCGAATGTAATTTCTATTTTTAATTTGTAAAATAACTCTACCATGGTCATGCACAATTTAGCATACTGTTGAGCTATCTGATTTACAAAAATATCTACATAGTCACACACTCAGCAACTAGTATAACACTTAATCTAGTTACATAAGATAAACAACAGTATAAACAATACAATTTCTGCACATCAATAATAGAAACTATTGTAAGTACATGCATCAATACAGTCAATAACCATCAAAGTAAGATAAAAGGATTAATACAAATTTCAAAAGATAAAAATTATAGACAAAGCTGGACAAAGTTCTAGACAGGACTATAAATACAATAGGACATTTTAGAAATGTCTATTTTCTAAATCACTTGTATTTCTTTCAGCTGTTTAGTCAGGGTTCTCCAGAGGTTCTAAGCTTCACGAATTTCCAACAATTGTTTTCTACATCCACTAATTTCAATCTTCTAACAATTATGTACAATTTTGGACAAATTTGAGCTCATCACTGGACAGAGTCTATCCACTGTAGGTGACATGCAATCCTTTCTTATTGGTTATTATTATTATTATTTATTAATTAATAAAACAAAACTAATTACAAGTATTCGAAAATCTTACTTTATAGTTATTAATAATTTTCCCACAAGACCAACATGTTTCTCACTTGGTGGATTATAAGGGTGTTGTAAAACTCTACTCTTTACACAATAATAGGATAGATGATTTAGTGTCGCATAATGTTTCTACAGGTGAAAATGTCTTACTAAAGGAGTAATAAAAATCCGTCTTTATTTATATTTAAAAAAACTCCCATCCATATACTATTACTCCAACATATAGTTTAATGATATGTGCAATAAGGTTAATAAATTTAACAATAAATTTATTAAATCAACAATGAAATATGCATATATACAAATACAATGAGGAGGTTATTTGGCATCAATATTCAATGTAACAACATTCAAATAATTCCAATATTTATTCAGTCTTATATCTTAAAACATCAGAATAGTATCAAAAATAAATCACAGGGCTATTCTTATCATAGAAGAAATGGAGTTATAGAGTGATATGATAATACTTTGTACATAACCTGTTCAGTGACGTAAGCTGCAATGGTTTTTCGCTGCTTTCGTAACAATGCCACACGTTTTTGTTCACAATAAAATAATCAATCTTTCTCATGCTCTGCTAAACTCATTTTAGAATGTTCCAGCAACCGTAGATCCCTCAAGAATAATCTAGGCACACATTTGTTGTACTAGCTCTAGAGTAGACAAGCACTGTAACAAACTTTTAGCACTCCTTTTGCTAGAAAGTTCCACAGTAGAGTTGGACACACACTTGCTCATGCACATAAACAGGGTGCAGTAAATCATCACAACTTCCACACTATAGGATGGAAACTTCTCAAATCCACCACAAGCATACAAAGAAAAAAAGGGGGAAAGACTTGCTCCTTTTCGAAACATCTTATCAGAGAGCAATGCTAAGTTCCAAGTTTAACCATCTTATTCTCCATTCCTTCTTACAATCATTCTCAACTTTCAATTCCTGCAACAGTATTTATTAGCCTGTTATATCCATGCAACATAATAAATACAACATAATCAATTACGAATGTATTTCTTCTAGAAACAATGTCATATGTTTAACATATTACATTCAAGTATCACAATTCACAAGTGTAGAAAAAAAAATTTGTATTATATTCAGACAAGACAAGATTTAAACTTTTGTATCATATTCAGACAAGACAAGATTTATGTGTCGTAACCAAGTAGAATAAACTTTTGTATCATGTTCAAATAAGACAAAATGCACTTATTTTTATTTTATGCTTGTTCAATCTTTAATAAACAAAGAGTATAATTAACAGGCAAAACACTAACTATATACATCATCTGAGCAGCAAACTCACGTATTATTTGCATCAATTTCTTAATTTAAATTGTATAAATTGTAACTGTGAGAAAGCACAACCCCACTCTCCCATAATTTTTCTCATACTATGCCCTCCCCTTTCTTTTATTAGTCTTACAATGTCTTTTCATTTAAAAATAGCAAGTCTGTTATTATTATTTTATTAGTCTTACAATGTCTTTTCATTTAAAGGTAGTAAGTCTGTTATTTTTTGAACGCATGAACATTTCCCGATATCTAATTTTATTAGTCTTACAATGTCTTATCATTTAAAAATAGCAAGTCTGTTATTTTTTGAACGATTGAACATTTCCCGATATTTAATTTTATTAGTCTTACAATGTCTTTTCATTTAAAAATAGCAAGTCTGTTATTTTTTAAACGCATGAACATTTCCCGATATTTAATTTTACACCCTCCTTAAATATTAAAAAATTTTATTCAACTGCTAATAATTATTTCATGGAAGCAAGAAGATTGAAATTTTAAATGAATTGACATATAATCCGTGACGTGCAAGATTTACTTGACACCAAGGTATTGTATGCATGGTCAACACGGGATTAGATTTGAAACTGACTTAAGGTCTTGACCCTCCAAGAACTGTAATTCATTACGAAAAGTTTCTGTCGGAGAAGAGTGATTCAGCCTAGCTAACTTGTGTCGTGTGGTGATTGATTGATTGACGATGATGGAATGTCAACAATTTCAAGAATGTTAGTTTACGTCAGGCGCAAGTACCTGTCCTTTGCTTCTGTTTCATGAGTTTCCACACAAACTATGATTTATAACTTTATCAACTAATTCAAAATTTAATCTAGTGAAATAATTTCAGAACTAGAGAAAGATGATATGTTTTCAAGGCAGATTGGTGAGATTGTTTTTTTTATTTTGCATTTTTAATATTCTAATATTTCTTAGTGCGTGCAGTGTACAAACCCTTAAGCTGAATTTAATCTATATTAAATGCCAAAACCACTTTTCTTTTTAGCTCAGTCGTTGTAAATGTCTTCAATACTTCTAAACTAAAATCTTAAAATATCACTTAATATTAGCCAACAAGTCAATATGCTTTTGTGTGTGTATTTTTATGGACGATCGAATTTTGTCGCATACGTCTACATCAGACTAGATTTACTTGTTACAAACGAGTTATCCAGCAACCTCCATGCACTTCCTGAATTTCAAAATCAAATTCCAAAACTGCAGCAAATTTACTTGGGGAGCCGATCAGTGAATCTGTAGCTGTGTTGTTCCAGCACTTGAAATGCGTAATAACAAACCCCAGTGGAATGACGTATTTAGAATGATTGACAGTCGCTTATCATCTCTATAAATAGGTTCTTTGGTTTCAGTGCAGACTCACGCGAAAGCGGCGGAAGCCGGAAGCGCCCCCCTACACTCCATCCAGTGCAGACTGAAAATATGTCCGTTTCACCGGCTGAACCGTATGCTGGTGTCACGGCAGTATAAAACCTTCCTCAATTCCATGTGTCACAAAGATAATGGTTATCCCAAAATGAGACGTGCAGAGAGACGAATGCTACCTTAGATGTTGGGATCGTGTGCCACGCTCACTCTTTTTGCAGCTCAGACAATGTACAAGCCAAAAATTCACGTACACTAGAGACATCGATATTTTGATCAATTAGCCTGCTGTAGTAGCTAATTAACGGAAGAAGGTTAGTGGGATATCACACAGTCAAGCAATTTTAACAGTTTTACAACAACAAAAAATAATATGACAAATTAGGAGCTTATTGATGCAATTCCATTAAATTTGGCAGAGAACTAAACTAAAGTTTAATTAATGACTCAGATTGCAGTTTTAATTGAGTTACATAACCGGTGCCTTAAACTCAGTAAGATAAAAACGACTAACCAAATATCAATGATGGCCGGGCTATATTAACAGCTTGCATAGTAACTGGAATATCAAGAAACGAATGAGTAAAAACAAACAACAAAAAAACCCAGCCAAACAAACAGTGCTACTGTCATCATTAAAAAAAATTACATAGCAGAAAAAGAAACTAAACATCACAAATGCCGTCTGTAGACCACTATGCCACACTTCATTCATAAGATTATTATTTATTAATTAATAACATAACTAATTACAAGAGAATCTTAATTTATAGTTATTAATAATTTTCCCTCAAAACCAAGATGTCTCTCACTTGGTGATTATAATTGTGTTGTAAAATTTTACTCTTTACACAAAAATAAGATAGACGTTTTATTGTCGCATAATGTTCTGCAGGTGGAAACTTCTACTAAAGGAGTAATAAAAATCCGTCTTTATTTATATTTAACGAGCCACATCCTCTCACTATTACACCAGCATGAGGTTTTAATATAAGTGCAAGCAGGTTAATAAATTAAAAAATACATTTATTAAATTAACAATACTACATATGAATATAATCAAAAGAACGTTGACATTTAAATCACTTCACAAAAATAAGTGATTAAACGTTTGACACTTATTCAGTTTATCTTAGCATAGACATCAGTAGTCAAATTAACATATATATATATATAATCAAGTTCATTGATATAGATTGAATATATATAAAATCAAGTTCATAGATGTAGTTTCATCATAGAAATGAGAGTGGATGTTCAGATAGATAATTATAGTCAATGTATATAAGCTTTTCAATAATGGCAGCTATAGCTGGTATGAGTTCACTATCACGCAGTTTGCAATAAGTCATTTTCTTTATTAGATGGCGGTCCAACGTACCCCTTCTTGGCACATTACACAACTGTTCCAGAATTTTCCATGCGCTCACAAACACATCATGGAGAATCATCCAGAACTTCATTTGCACAATAAAGCACATCACGAGGAATATTTCAGAATCTTCATGAAAAATACCCAAGCACACCATGAGGAATGTTCCAGAAATCTTTATTAATTCTTGAGACCAAACTCAAGCCTCAATTTCCAGCATATTGGCTCTCAAATGGAATTCACAAGAATCAACTTACAACAACATGTTTACTAATATGTTCAACGACAACATTAGATACACACCAACATGATCCAGTAGAGTACAGTAGTTACTGCAGTCTGAAGCAGATACAAGGTACCAAAACATCAGATCATCAAAAACATCAAAAGGCATGCTTCCCTCTGCAAAAGTCAAATCAAGGGCAGCGCTAAGTTTCAGGTATATTTCATCTCTAAACTTCTTTCTCTCTTACACACATTCTCAACTTATAAATCTTCAATAATACACACACACACACACACACACACACACACACACACACACACACACACACACACACACACACACACACACACACACACACACACACACACACACACACACACACACACACACACATACAGCATACGAAATATAGTGGCAATCAAATTCACTAACACAATGTACAATGTAATCAAATTAGTGAACATAGAAATAATGGTTCAACTATATAAGCATTCTACAATTCAAATCATAGTTCAATAGCAAACATATACGAAATATTTCTAAGTCCATTCTTTCTTTCTAGAATAAGCTTGAAGGAAAGAAGTGTCCCCATATGGCTGGGTGAAACTGTGATTAGGAGCCCCCCTTTTGAAGGTTGTCATGGTCAAAGGGGAGTAATCAGGAAAATTAATTTTTTATTTATTTTCTTACCTCCCTTTGACCTGGCGTGATGTGTTTGTGCTATTGTACATGTATTATGGAGCGAGAGTGGTGTGATACATGCATTGTCTGTGTGTTTGTGTGAATGCATGTTTATTTTGTGCTTTCAGCACTTTGATTTGATTTATTTGCCTATATATAAATGTTAATGTTAGATAATTATGTTCACAATATATAGAGATTGTGGTTAGCCTTTCTTAAGTCCTTAAATATAATTTTAGTTAGGGACTATATTTTCGTGGATGCACCTAGTGTGATTGCACCAGTAGAGTTAAGATTCTTATGCAAGTTTTGCTGGAAAAGTTAATTTATATAAAAGGACTAGGGGGACATTTTTACTCCAGTGTACAAGTGTCTGGGTCATCTACAAGCTTTGTCGAAATTGTGTGCAACTTTTCTACATTGGGCCCACCACAGGATTTTATTTCCCATTTTATCATAACTGGGGAATTATCTGTCAAATGTTCACTCTCATCTGGCTGAGACCTCGTACTCAGGTTTTTACTTTGACTACTTGGTCATTCGAGGTATTGGCTGCTCAGAGCCGTAGCTAGCTATTTGTGCGCATAAGGCAAGATAAAATTGCGCCCTCCTGCCAAATAATTTTTTTTAGTCGTTAGTAAAGTAACTAGCATTATTTTGTAAAATAGGAAAATACGTACATTACAAATATTAAATAGTAAAGTAACTAGCATTATTTTGTAAAACAGGAAAATACCTACATTACTAAAATAGTAAAGTAACTAGCATTACTTTGTAAAACAGGAAAATACTTACGTTACTAAATAATAAATGTATTATAAGAAGTTTATTATACAATTTATTATAAAAAGTAAAAATAAGAGCTGCAATGAAAATAAAAATTTAGCTATTGAACCATATTTATGATTAGAGGCAAATTCATCAATAATTGCATCAAAGTTAATATTATCCGCTATTTCATTTTCTGTTGACAAAATGGACATATTTGTTAATCTCTCCTGACCAGTGCTTGCTTTAAGGGAGTTTTTAATTAATTTTCTATTGACAAAATTGTTACTCTCTCCTGACCAGTACTTGCTCTAAGATAGTTTTAAATTAATTTTCTATTGACAAAATGGACAAATTTATTAATCTCTCCTGACCAGTGATGCTCTAAGGTAGTTTTTAATTAATTTGAACTTAACTGAAGCTTCTTTCACAAGAAACCACAGTTACTGGCAAACAAAGAAATAATCTTAATGTAATTTCTAAATTAGGATACGATTAGGCCAAATTATATTAATGAAATAACTGGAAAAGATCCAAACTAGTTACGCAAGACACATTTGGAAACAACACCAATGCCTGATGTTTAAAACTCTGAATTTCTGATGAAATTTCAAAAGCATTCAAATTGCTGTCATATTTGAGACTTAGCCATTGCTGCTTTTTGAAGACCTGGAGTGTCCATTTTAACCATAGAATCACCTGACAGAAAATCAATCCAGTTGATCTATAACAGACTCACACATTCAATAATACAGATTTAATCTAATATATACATACTAAATGAGTCAGTCCACAATATACAATATATCTAGAGATCAAGGAAGAAAATCGTTCTAAGTCCAATATATGAAACAATAATTCTAATATAAATTATTCTAAATTCATTCTCACATATTGTAATCAGACAACTCACCATGGTTCAAGGTCTGCCTTTAGAACCAGACTTCGAACAAATCGATTGCAAGTATTGGAAAGGAGTTTGACTGGCTATTTAACCTAACTTTAAGAGTCAGCTAACTGGAATCACTCATTTCACCCCTCCAGCCACTGTTCATCATTCAGTCGTGTTCACAACTACTTATTTAAGCTTCTGAATCAGAAATTGTCTCTTCCATCAGACTCATTTCACCCCTCCAGCCACTGTTCGTCATTCAGTCGCATTCGCAACTACCTATTTCACTTCTGAATCAGACATTTAATGCCTCAAACTGGGTAATAAACAACCTAATTTGACTTGCTAAAAACTCGTCTTTCACAGTTTTTGAGAGGGGTGAAAGAATTTGTATTTGTATTGTTTTGTTTTGTTCTTCTGTTCATCCGTTTACTCACTATTATATTATGACACTCGCATGCACAGTCAATAAAATGTTCCTTTGCATGACAGAATAAAATGGGCCCCACCCAAACATCAATGGTTGTCTGTCATTGTGTCTATGTAACATCTTAAGACAACATATTACTGGCACATGTCACATGAGCTTCTTGGAGATACATTGGAATGGCCAAACCCAACTTCACCCCTCCTCTGTGTCTCTCTGCTATCTTGCTCATGCAATGATGTGACAGTTTCAATGAAGTCTATAAAACTTTCTTGTATAGAAACAATTCCATTATCGATTCTCACATATCTCACAATCTGCTCTTGACATTTGCTCTTGATGAGATATGTCAGGCGTACAGTCAAGGAGTATAGAATGATTATTTAGCTTTTTTTTTTTTTTTTTACCTTGGATAGAATTTCATGATGAACTTTATTTCCTAGTAAGCCAATAAATTCATTTTGTACAGCCGGTGAAAAATAAAAGAAACAACAACACGAAACTACCACCACCATCGACTGACAGTGAAACCCAAACAACCATCATTTGGAAAATACCAACATTAACAAAACTAAACTCTTCACAGACTGTGTTCAAAGGAAATCATATGAAACAGACTTTTTCCCAGACTCAAGTACAGAGACTAATGAAAAGAAAAGACAGACACCAACTACTCCAACAGAGGAGAAAAACTACAGACAACCTCAAAGAAGAAAGAGGATAATAAGAAATGACAAAAGGTAGCCAATATCCAGATCAAAACCACTGAGATGAAGGGAAACAAATTTAAACTGAAAATAACTACACCAGGGAACCAGACAAACAGACTGAAGCTGACACTGACTGCTCTGGATGAGATTTCAAGGTTGCTTGAGGTCCCACTCCTCTCACCCTTAATAGTGACGCCACCTAGAACATCATCCACGGTGGCAATATCAACAACAGAAGGCCAGCCAACTGGCAAGAACAGAACAGGGCCAAAAAAGTAAAAGACGGCGCCCACCACAGCACATCCAAAAGCAACAATAACAGCAGCCACAATGGCAACAACAGTAGCCACAACAACGACGTAGATACCAACAACAACAACATCGACAACAACAATTGCAGTGCTATGAGCATCAGTGTCCATAATGGAGGTTCTTTAATCATCCCATTGCGGATATGATTCAGCTGATGCTCGACCATCTGTACTGGCCACCAGCACCTATCTTTGTACATCCTAACAGACGCTGGAGACAGCCACATCACCAACAGCATCGACAATACTACCAGTGAGGAGGCCAAGGGGTTGAACATCCCATGCGTATATACACACACTATGTACAGACCTGGTGCATTATTAGCTTGGGCTTTATAAGATATCCCCTCTCACTTCACCATCAGGAACGACAGCAACAACAGCAACTTCATCCCATGGATTACCGGGTTAGAGTTCATCTTTGCTGGCCAGACATAATTTGCAATGGACAAATGCAGCCAACAGGCTGCACCCCCCTCCCTTCCCCCTTCTCTCAGCACGAAAGCCGGATGACTGTGTGTGTTGGTTGCATGAGAGGATTATGTGTATGAATAAAATGTATAAATAAAATAGTTATGAATAAATAGCATAAATTAATAATTAGCAACCAACAGACAGGAACCTTGCCACACTATACTAGATTTATTACCACTATGCAAAAGCTACAGCGTCACTAAATACACCACAGAAAAAAACAACCTCAGAACTTCTAATCAAGCTCAGGCAAAGAATCGAATCACTAGATCCCATTTTAGTCGAAACGCACACACATTATATAATCTTTATTATGTAAAACAACTTATTAATAGGCAACAATCCAGCTTTTCAGTAAGACAATTTTAACTTTTTGCAACTAAAACATTGTTTATTTGCTATTAATAAACAAACCTGCAAGAGTTATCTTGCAACTTATTAGATTACTTCCCCTAAAGTACACTTCAAAATTTAAAATAATTTTTCACACTTATTTCCGCTTTCGGAATTCATTACCTGCCAATGCATTTATACATAAATGGTGCATGAGTAAAAGTATTGTTGATTTGTATTGTCTGGTTTTAGTTAAAAATGGTTCGGGTTGGATTTGTACATCCCGATCTGGGTATAGGTGGAGCCGAGCGAGCTGTGATAGATGCTGCCCTTGCGTTGAAGTCTCGCGGCCACTCGGTATGTTTTTTGACAGCACACCACGACCCAGAACACTGCTTTTCGGAAACAAGCGATGGCACTCTACAGGTAACTTGTTAAATTGTGGAAAACATATAATGTTTAAATTTACTTGAATGATACTGTGTAATAGTTGTCTGATTAATTTTTAAAAATTATATTCAATTTATTAATTGAAGTTTCTTCTTTGATAGACATAATATTAATAATATTATAGTATACATTTAAAAACAGAATCAGTTGTGTTAATGCACTCTATTACACTTTAAATATTTTGGAAAAGCATTGCATTATTATTATTATTATATTTAGTAGACCATAACTGACCTACATACATTTTTTAATTTAAGAAGTATATTGCAAATCTATTTTCATTTCAGCACTTTGTTTAACTTTTAAGATGAATGTTTAGGCCCTATAGAAATAGAATTATATTAGTATTACATTATTAGCATGACCACTGTTATATTCAGTTGTAGATAAATGTTTACAGCAGTGCCTCCCTCCTGTACCTGCTGTTTGTAAATTAGTAAAGAAAGCATTGGTAAACTACTAAACAAGTAAAGAAAACAATGTAACTTTTGAAAAAGTATTAGGTTCATTGTCATCCTATTAGACTGCTTAGCAGCATACAACTCTTCACTTTTAAATACTACTTGGAGGCCATTTTAATTTATTAACTTTATGTAACAATATACAAATGGTACTTATTTTTACACAATCAGGTATCAATAACTATCAAGGACCAATACAATAATGGTAATTGGTATGCTAAAATAGTAAAATATAATCTTAAGAAATGCCCACTACATAGACAGACCTGGAAGAATAAAATTAGTCTGTGGTCTCACCACTGCACCAACATTAATTGTATTTTGACCTCATATTTTGAGGTCACATGAGATAGAATGGTATACAGAAAATTTTCTTCAGATATTCAAATTTGTGTTTGGTTAACTAGGATCACAATATATAGAAATAGCCTCTCTATTTTAAAGTTAAATAAAACTTGACAATTTTTACTTGAAATTATTGGTATCTTATTCTGTTAATGTTCAGTAGTACTAGATAGTAGATATGTGCTTATTTTACTATAGAAATAAATTATCCACTATTCATGCTTAGACTGTTAAGTTAGAGACTGATTTGTAGTACATCAAACCTTCAACTTTTATGCAAATTATAATCTTGTAAACTCAAGTGAATGTGGGGTTAAGAAATTTTGAGACCATAATTCAATAGCAATAATGGGGTTAGGTTTAAACATGATGAAATGACATAAATAACACACCTGGTACATGCAGCAGTAAAATGCAACATAGTGTAAAACCAACTATGACACCACACTTCATACCTTCAAGTCGTCAGTAATGTCATGTTTGACAGTTGTCCAGGTATTCAGCCTGTGGTAAAGATAGATCTTGAGAAGTAAAACTTTATTTTGTAAATATGCCAGCAAAATGTAGGATAATCTCTACTAATACCCACCATTCTCCTTCAGCATAAAATAACTCCATATAGATAAATAATCCTTCATTAACTTTATATATTTCATTTTCTGAAGCAGTAACAACTTTACTTGGTAGATGTAAAGTCCTCCTTTGAAAACAAGAGAATTCATGATTCATTATTGTTTATTTTTTAGTTCTTAATCTTATTGAGAAGCATTTGATTGTGTCTTGGGATTTTTAACACTATGAGTATGAGACCCCCAGAGATATAAACTCTGAGACTGAAAGAAAAGGAGTTATCAGCTGCATGCCAAGCTACCAAGTTCAGCAGCAAGTTTATGAAACATTACCTTGGCAGCAAGCTCACAAATAAATAAGCTAAAGGATCACAAATATTTCAGGCTAAGAGTCACAAATATGTAAAATTGAGTGGTTATAAATGTAGAAATGGTGTGCAAGAGAAAAATTGTGAATGTGCAGGTCTGTGACATTGGATTCACACATGGAAGGATTGGTGTTTATTTGTTTAATTTTATTTATAGCAAAGCTGGAGACAGAATCAGAATGGCAGTATTGAGATTTTGTAACTTAATGTTAGCATAGATTAACCTAACATTCACATGCATGCCTGTTGCAGTGTATCTTTTAAATTACCTATAATTATTCTAGTTTCAGGTAATTTAATTATTTTTAGTTTGCATCAAAGCAAACATTTCAAAGTCATGTGCATTACATTTATTTCTTTTCTATTTCTAATCAGAAAATTTAGGGTTGGAAGTAAATCAAGCATAATTTATAAAAAATTCGTTTGTTTTTATTTAACCATTTTTTGTATTCAAACTTGTGTAGACTTACACATTAAAGATTAACCTTTATATTTTTATAACTCAATCATATTTAACATTTATAACTGTATTTTGTTATGATAAATTTGTTAGGTTAACTGAATTTTTCTTGTTTAATATTGTATAGTTAAAGTTCCCAAATAATTATGGTCAGATAATAATATATGTTTAATAATTGAAATGTATTATTTTATTGTAGGTGATTTCCCTTGGTGACTGGCTTCCTCGTAGTGTGCTTGGTCGTTGTCAAGCATTGTGTGCTTACATCCGCATGATCTATGTGGCGATCTATTTGGTTTTCTTCAGTGGACTGACTTTTGACATGCTATTCTGTGACCAAGTGTCTGCATGTATTCCTGTACTAAAATGGTCTGGACACAAAGTATTATTTTACTGCCATTTTCCAGATATGTTACTGACACAGCGTACTACCTGGTTAAAGCAGTGGTATAGAGCACCTCTTGATTGGTTGGAGGAAAAGACAACTGGCATGGCGGATTGTGTTTTGGTCAACAGCAAGTTTACAGGTGAAGATGTTTGCATAAGTTTTGCATTGAGAGATATCAATAACATCTTATGTTGTTTATTGTTATTTATATTGTTCCAATACTGTTATCATGTTTGGTATGTTCAGAAAACATATAATTCTTGTGTAATTATCAAAGTATAAATAAATTCTGTCTCATCTAAAAATAGCCTGGAACAGTGGAAGTAAATACTCTTTTTAGACTAAGGGTATTGTTTCCATATAGGGCATATAAAATATATTGCAATACCAAGTAATCACATTGCACATAGTTCTTTTGTAATATTTTAACTTTATTATATCATAGGTCCCTGAATTATTGCAAGAAACTGTGCCTTAATAAAATTAAAACCTAAAGTTTTTCACAGTGATAAGATCAAGATGCACTCCCAATTACACTACAGGTATATACATTAAACTTTGAAGCAGGTGAATTGGTAAATTTTACACCCCTTTCCATTTTAAGTTCATGTAGAGGGTAAATTATCCTGACAGGTTGGGAAAAAAGAAAGTTGTTATTGATTTTTTATCCCACCTGACATTCTTGACTAAAATCAAAATGTTGTTATGACTGGTCTCTTTCTCCCTCTCAATATATATATATGTGTGTGTGTGTGTGTGTGTGTATTTACATAAAAGAATGCCTCAGAGAACCAGGGACCACATCCAGAATAGATTGATAAATGATAGTATCAGAAGGTGGACAGCACATATTAGAATGCGAAGGTCAAAAAAACAATAGTGATAAAAAATATCAGCAAAAATATATAAACTCTTAACATTGATCAAAACAAAATGCTTAAACTTTAATTCTCACCATAAATTATCATTGAAGTACTTGTGGACAATATTTGACTTTCAGAGTTTACTAAATATTGACTTTTTGGAAATTTGTGATTCCACCCTATTGAGAGAATAAATTGCTATTGAAAGTTGTGCACTTCATGTCATATTTGTGATAGTTTACAAGTTTGAGTATGGTTTGTCCATGACCATGGACAATATTCACAATAGTAAATCTAGATTAGTAATCAGTATAAATTTCACTTAAATCCTGAGGACTTGAAAATGCTCCTTCAGATTTGGTTCATTGGATTAAGATGCCCACAACTTGTATTGCCAGTTGCCATAAGAAAGTTGTTACTCACAAATGCAGTTGTTTAGTCCTTTTATGAATGCCTGATGATAGTATTAAAGAATCATTCACTAGGTGACTACTACTATTTGACTTTTTCTCCATAACAGTGTGTGGTTATATAATATAGAGTAGTTATAGGTGGTTGATTTAATTTTTAAATGGAAGATAGTATAGGATAGCATTTTCTGACAAAGAGATTAAGTTCTAGAAAAATGGATGTGTAAGGGGTTTTGGTTAGAGTTTTTCTGTACTTTTCTGTAATTGCCTGTCAGCCATTACACTTAATCAAGTTTACAGTTGCTAAGAAATTAATGTTTTAGAACTGAGATCTGCTGTATCATTTCATTCATATATATTCTACATGCCAAGCCCACCATCTGAACTAAGGAAAAATTTAGAAAAATTTCAGTCTTGGGTTGCAAAAAAATATATATAATGAGAGGCTAATGGCTACTTGAGCATCACTGAAGGTCAGTAACAGGGTCTACTGTTTAGTTTTAGTTTATTTAGTTGTTTGCTGTATTGTCACAGTAAAACAATTCTTTGTAATAAAAGCATGATACTTATTTCCAAATTAAACACTTAAAAATATTTCCTTTTTACCATGTTCAAATCAAACATTTGACAGCTGTTGATGTAATTGTCAAAGGATAAAATGGCAAACCAATATAAGTAAATATTTCTAGTGAATTTGTATAGGGCAACTGTTACCTTACTAATCATTCTGAGCAGGAAATTCATCTTTTTATGTAAAATTAACATTTCAAAATTTAAAAACTTTTGAATACATTTAATTCTTCTTTTATAGTACATGTATTTCTTGACAATTGATTGTGTTTGTTTGCTTTGGAATCGTTAGTTTCATTATATTCTGTGCATATTTTTGTGGTACAAAAGTTAGATTTTTTGTTATTGTTCTCATTTACTTTGTTTATCTTTCATCCAGCTGGAGTTTTCCATGAAACATTTATATCACTTCAGCACATCAAACCAGAAGTTTTATACCCAATTCCTGACTTCTCAGCTTTTAAAAAGCCAATTGAACAGTCCTTATCAGATGACATTGTACCACCAGGAAAGACCACAGTATTTTTGTCCATCAATCGTTATGAACGGAAGAAAAATCTTCCATTAGCCATTAAAGCATTTGGTAAGATGCAATAATTTAAACACTTTCATTTATAACTATTGACTTAAAAAATCTTCAATCATTTTTGTTTGTGCATGTGTGTATAGAGGACCTTACAGTGTAATGAGAGTTTACAGTGTTACTGAGAGAAAATTGAATGTAAATCACTAACTAGAGAAAACTGTGTAAATTGGTAAATGATAAAATTTTGTGTAATTGTAAATCAATAAATGAGAGAAAATTTTGTATTTAAAAAAGAGGACTGTGTCCTTAAGAGAAGCATGAGTCACTGTTTAATAGTTAAACAGGTTTTTGTAATAACGTTTGAAATGAGAAGTTTATATCCTGTTAAATAAAGAATTCTGAACTTCATTTTGAACATTAATTCAATTTATATTGTTTGATATTTAAAATAAGCGATATTCTTGTATATAGTCACATCTTTAAGCATATTTATTGTGTCTCTTGTGATTTCAGTCCAAGTATTTTCTGAGTCACAAACTGCCCATCTCATAATAGCTGGTGGTTATGATGAGAGAGTGCTTGAAAATGTGGAACACTTTGCTGAGCTAAAACATCTTGTAACAACACATGGTTTGAATGATCATGTGACATTCTTGCGTTCAATCACAGATGCTCAGAAGCACTCGCTGTTGCATGCATGCAATGTTTTGCTGTACACACCTGATCGTGAGCACTTTGGCATTGTTCCAATTGAAGCCATGTACATGGAACGGCCTGTAATTGCAGTTGCAAGTGGAGGACCAATGGAAACTGTTGAACATGGCAAGACTGGTTTTCTGTGCCAGCCTATACCAGAAATGTTTGCAAAAGCTATGCTCTCTTTAATGAGAGATCCCAAACTCATGAATGCATTTGGTGAAGCCGGAAAGAAACGAGTAAAAGAGAAATTTTCTTTTGAAAGTTTTACTGAGAAACTAGACACAGTTGTGAAGAGTTTAACAACAAATTGAACTTAACTATTTTGTAGCAGATTTTGTGGTGGTTGGTTACTTTTCAGTTAAATGTTTTTCTAGAGCTTTTTTGTTTCTTGAGAGGGATCTGACATTGTTTGAAACTCACATTTTAAAATTACAGTGATATACTGTGAATATTCTGGCTCTTTTACTGTAAGCATTAATTAAGCTACAAAAATTTACCTTCCTTTATTATTTATTGTGCATTGATGCTGATTGCTCAGTTCTGCTGATGGTACTCAAACATTATTTTAACATAAGAAGGGATTAACAAAATGGGGTATTGTCAGCATTTTTCCTTCAGGAATACTGTCGTAGTACCTTGATAGTATTTTTTTTCTTGCTGTCTTTTCCCCACAGGAGCCACATTAGACTTTTCATCCTGGAATTTCTCAGTCTTGTTTGGTTCCTGTGGGGACTTTCCTCATTTTGTTTTGGAGAGGGGTGGTTGGTTGGTATTGCATTGATGTTGACATAGGTTGTTCAGTGGTTTCATGAATAGCTGACTTGTGTGTGTGTGTGTGTGTGTGTTTTGTTGTTTTGTCAATTTGTTTTAGGGTAGATATAAAGTGTTTGTTTCCAGTTGTGAATGTGTATGAGTGGTTTTTGGTTAGGGTGGGTGTAGTGTGTTTGTACCTAGTATTAAGTGTGTAAATATTGTTTAATTTTTTAATTTATCTTTATTATTTTAAAATTATTTTTAAAATGTATTATTTCTTTTGTATGCTAGTATAATATGCTTGTGTCTAGTTGGTGGATGGGTAACTTTTGTTCAGTGTGGGTGTGGTGAGTTCATTTTTAGTTGGGTGTGTGTAGCTATATTTGGCCTTTTCTTTTCTTTTTTTGGTGGGTGGTTAACTTTGGTTCAAAGTGGGTGGGTTGAGTTCATTTCTAGTGGGGGTATAGAAGAATTTTCTTGGTTTTTCTTGTGACTTGTTTTATACTAGTTATAATGTGTTTGTTTCCAATAGGAAAGGTATTAGTGCAGACTGAATCATATCCCTTGGAGTGGGAAGAGTAGGGAGTGGGTGATGAAAGTAGGTGTAGTAATTTTATTGTTGTTTTCATTATTTCCCTGAAGTCCTGGTGGGTAGGGCAGTGTAAAAGGAAGTGTTCTATGGTGTTGTCTGTTCTGCATAACAGCATGAAGCCACAACACAACACAACAACCTCCAACCCAACTAAAAATAATATCATGGAACAGCAATGGTATCAACAAAATAATTTACCTCTAAAACTTAGAGATCAAGAACTGGATGTAGTTTGCATACAAGAAACTTAAGCTCCAAATAGTAAGAACATAACTATTCCAGATTACTTTCATCTTGGCTAAATCTTCTTTTGCTAGTTGCCTTGTTGGGTTGTGAGGGCAGATGTTTGTGGGATTTATTTATTTTTGTGCCCATTGTGAGTGTTATGAAGTCAAGGGCAAATTATGCCTGACCTCCCATCTAAAATTTATTTTCATTGAAGGGTTAAGCTCTTTTGATGCTTTTCATATTTTGTATCATACATTTCTTTGCACTGGCAATCACAGCCAAGTTATGTAATTGCATCTGTCATGCCGTAGTGGATTATGGACAATTAGATAACCCATATGTGTTAAAAGGAAAATGCCAATCACTATAAACTATAAACAGATTATGTAATACACTTGAACAATAGCAGAGGGTGTGTGTGTGTTGTTCAAACCTGACACTTGACCGACAGAGTTTCTGCCTTTAATTCATAGATGTACATAAATACTTTATTAGCGTGAAACCCAAGTTTGAATGACACGGAAACCCCTGCTTCACACAAATGTTATTGAAAGATCCTGGAGGAATGAGAGTCTGGGGTTGCTTGAGCTTCCGCCACAACAGGGAAGTAACTATTTAGCTAATGAAGCACATATTGTGAGAGAAATTTGCTAAATAGTTTTGCATGCATGGTGCTGTCAGTTGGCAGTGGAATAAAGTGTTGGAGGGAGAGTAGCAAAATATAGCAGTTGTGGATGAACTTTCTGCAAGTTTCACTAGACTTTCAACATTCATTAAACATATTTTAATTAATCGTTATGTATAGTTAACTTGTTTACATTGTAATAAAACAATTGAGATGGGTAGTGGAATGTTTAAAATTGTTATGTGTTGATTCAATCTTAAAATATTATTGTACAGAGATGGAGTTAGGACTGTGTGCCACATTGAACAACAGTGCTGCTCAGCCATCTGCAGGACTGTGAGAATTGAAGCAATTGACTATGGAGCACCCATTTTAACTCAGACAAAATGAACCCCCAGAAAGCAACAACCACAAGCACTCATAAGAGTCCTAACAAAACTAAAAAACAAATACAAAATAAGTACAAACACCCCACAAACCCAGACACCCCAATCACACTGCTAGAAGTCAAGATTAAAAATAAAAAGAACACAGGACCATACAAGTTACCATACCAAATCATTAGAAGACTCTCAGATAACAAAAATATGACAAAACTCTACAACAAAATACTAGATACAGAAAACACCTCCCCATTGGAAACGTGCAGCCATAATCCCCATAACCAAAACTGGACAAAGACCTGTCATTAACCACATCATACAGAACCATCCCATTTTAATATTTTCAAATAGACAAAACTTACTTACTCATGATTCACTTATGTCTTGCAAATTATACTATTTCTTAAAGAATTGACTGTTGCAGTATTGAAGTCATGTTTCTGTGCTAAGAATATCACTAGCATGCTTAGACCAGGGATACTAGACCAAAATAGTTTATAAGTCCAGACATTTATGATTCCTCCCCCCAAAAAAAAAAAGAAAAAAAAGAAAAAAAACCCCCAAGCATTAAACTTCATTGCTAGACTAAAACTTTGGCTTCTCCAATTGGTCTTTGCTTAACCATCCTGATGCTTTGCAGAACTTTGGAAAGCAATTGTCATAATATGTAATAGTGTTGAATCATTTTGATGTATCAGAAAACATCTTTTAACATATTTTATTTTTTTAACAGACAACAAAACTAGTTTAGAGAATGTCTTTGATCAGAATTACATTTCTGTTAGTACTTGTTTATTTTATCACATTTGTAATATGATCCAAATGGTTGCTTTATTCTAGTGCAGTGTAATCTCATCATATCGATTTATCAGATATCTGCATATATTCAGTAGTTTCATATGCAAAACTGCTCAAAGATATAAAAATTACAGAGTTGTTAATGAATGTGCTTTGTTTGAAGTTTTGGTTGCAATGAAAGTGCCTAAGTCCTAGTCTATCTGTGCCTAGATGATATATTGAATATATATATTAATTATATACCATCTGGTTTCAGTAAGCCAGTGATGGATATATTTCTTACAGTATTATTAAGACTGTGGTGAATATGGAGTGTTTTGGCTGCTGCAGTGGCATTAATTATTTTTATATACGACTTTAAAGTTAACCTCTTTGACTGAATAACTGTGATATATACATTAAGCAACTTGCTGCTGATACACATTATATTGAATTTATTACTGTACTTGTCAGCATCCCTAAAAAGAGCAAAACTTACTTTTAACAGAAAAAAGGCTATTGCATATTAAATTAGATAATATTCAGTTAGCTCATAAGACAAACATTTTTAGAATGTTGTATTTTCTGGCCAGCAAATATGCTGTGAAAAATTGAAAATACCTGCATATACTTATATATATATATATTTTATTTGTAATAAAGTTTATTAAATTCCTAAAGTCTAGATAGTTTCACTGAAACCAAATAACACATATTTTTATTTAAATCAAATAAGTTATGCTATATGCACTTGTGTTTTATTATTATATGATACAGGTAGGTGAGAGGATTTGTGTTTTAAAACAATACAAAATGTCATAACTCCACAGAAAGGAAACATGCAATCAAATAAAAGAAAAACAATCAAGGTATTTACAAAATTATTATTTTTTTTATATACATCTTTTATGGGTAGTTTTTAAAACTTAGGTCTCTCTTTGCTGTAGTACACTTCAGTAAAGGATTCACTGCTATATGTTAAGGATGGAAATTTTATCTGCTATGTTGTGATATTGGCATAAGGTATAAAAGGTCCCATATTTCTAAATAAGATGAATAATTTTGTTAAAATTATCCTTGGCAAGTATGCTAAGCTTAACCAGCTCTCAGTGCTCAAGAATGGAATTTATACTGGAAATATCCAAGTAAATTAATTAAAATTCCATAAAAAATGAAAGAAATTAGATTTTATTTTCAGAGCAGGTATTCAGTGAATATATCTATTCACACTTTTTACTCAATATTTGAACTTCAGTATGAGAACAGAACAAAATAAATACTTATATCTTAACTGTTAAAAAAGTTCCACTGTACATTTGAAATGTATTATTTTAAGCTTATCTTCACACTATACTCACAAGTGAATATCCCAAACTCTTTACTGAATTTTTATACACAGGACAGGCATCATTATGTTAGCACCATTCACCTTAAGTGGTTCTGACTGCTGAAGATATCCAATCCAATCCCATACATTTTACATTTTTAGTGGATTTCTTTACTGCAGTTTTGCATATGCTCAAGCATGTATACCAGCATTACAACAAATACAAATTTATCAATGAAATTTTATATAAACTTCTGCACAGGAATGTCTTTCATCTGTATGATAAATATCATAGGCATAATTACAGAAATGTATACCAATAAATGTGAAGCCAGATTTGTGGGTGTGATATTTATCTACAGCTGAAGGATTTGTAACCATCAATCATGCTTTACTGAAATATTGCAAAACTATTTATGCTAAAAGGAATGCTGTTCTTGTCTTCCATTAAAAAAAAAAGTAGAATTATATGAAATTGGAGCAGTGGAAAATCTCTTCAACTTGTTACTGTAATTGTTTAGACTGGGGCAATGTGTGTATAAATTTAAACTATATGCTGTTCAATGATTTATACAAGTTATAGTCATATTCAGAGTACAATTGGTGTTTTTCATTTACTGATTTAGTGATATTTTCTTTCTACATTCTATAATCCACGAATTAATGAAAACCAAATTTTTAATGGTGTGTTAATGATGTGGGTAACAAAAAATAAGCTAAGTTTATTTTAGTTTGTTGATCTTTCTGTTGCTGAATAAGTGAATTGCTCCACTTGGAACACTGAAAAAAAAGTACTAAACAACACTGGGGGTATGTGAACTCTCTCTAACAAGAGGAAAATTCACATTTGCTAAAGAGAAGGTTTAAAGAATGTTTAACTGAACCCTAACATATAGGATATATGCAAATTTCTGTCAGTACATGTAGTTACCTACATAAGACCAGTCAGCAGAGCACACACACACACACACACACATATATAAGTAGTCAAAAGCTTAACAATAAGCTTATAATTTAATATAAACTACAACAGAGTATTTACTAAGTTAGCTAGTTCCTTACAATGTTCAATATACATATATAAAATCTGTATACATGTATATTTATTTATAATGTATGTGTATATAAACTGAAATCACACACATATGCATAAGTATGCAAACAGGTATGCACATTAAAATTATTAATTAGTATCTTCCTCCTTTCTGATTATTAATGCTTTTATTTTTAATCAACAATATTTTTCAACATCCTAGTATTAATTAGAGTAGAATATCATGCCCTTTATAGGAAACTCAACCAAATTGTAAAATATTCTTTGCATTAGCACAAGATCAGTGAATGTAGTGTCTTTACAAATATTTCAGCAGATGTAATTATGTTGATTTGGGCTTGAGGACCCCCCCCCCAACCATATACTTTCTTTTGTAAAATAATAAATATATGCAGGTTAGTGGATATGTGTAGTTAAATGCATGATTTATTTGTTAAATAGCCCTACTGTTTTAGTTTTAATCTTTAGGACAAAATGCATACTAAACTTTCTGGACTGATCATTGAAACTTTTCAATTCCGGTTCAATTATAGCTTATTTGGACAAACATTTTAATTGTTTATACCTTTATCTGCCTCTACAAATGTGTACATCACATATTTTTTCTCCCTCAACTTGCTTAGGCCTTTATTATGATTTAAAAAAAAAATGTATTCAGCTTTAATAGTGTTTCAAATAGACCTTAATGTCAAAAGATCTAAGCATATGCTTTATTATAGAGTAGAAGATTGGGAAAAATGTCATTTGAAGATTCTTGGAAACCTTTCGCAATGCAAGCTGTTGCTCTTTTATGTTAAATAGTGAGTCAATCAGTCTATCCATCTGTCTATTTTTATTTAATGAAGAGAACTTAGAAAAGCATAATTAGTGCTTCACATGTAAATATTAAAATACAGCATATATTTTTCTTCCTGTAAATTTAGATTTGTTATTCGATTTCGTTTCATTTACTGATACAGGACTACTACTAGTAGTAGTACTAGTAGAAGAATAGTTTCCATATAGATTCCATGAAGTTTCCATATCAATCATTACTCATTAGTTTGAGCATTTAATTAAAGAAAAATTCCCAAATATTATTAGTAGATTTACTAGTCTAATAATTAAAACTGTTTCGCCCCCCAACAAACTAAAAAAAAAAATTCTGTAGGCTACATATTTATGAGATTTACGTTTATTTAAGGACAAATAATAATCTTGGTATTGTATAACTGAGGGATAATCTCATAGAATTAATAATATTAATTAATAATGTTATTTTCAATAAATTAAATTATATTGCAATGATAAAATCTACACTTATCAGTTATTTGTTGTAATTTAAGCAATCTAAATAGTAAATATATTTTGATGTCTGCGGATGACGAACATCAATTGTATTTGTAATGTAATTGCGCTAGGCCTATATATATATTTTAATGTCTTTCTTTTTCATGTTTATAAAAAAAAAATGTTTTGCCCCTAGTAGAATTTTGGCTTTATCTCAAATACATATAGCTTATAAATAAAAACTCTCAAACTTACCCATAGCCATACACGACATAATTAAAAAATAAATAAAAATTAATGTCGAATCAAACATTGTTAGGGGAGATAATGCATTTGAAAAGTGTTTTAAAATGGCGTCTTCATCAGTGACTGAGAAAGCCCTCAAGCTTGTTCGAGCATTGCCCCGAGTTACACTCGGCAACTTGAAAGATATCCTGCCCAAACCTAAGGTAATAATACCACACTCAATGCCCACTATCCAATATTTATTTTAAATACAACTTCACTTTAAATTATTTACTCGTGCACGATGTTGACTTGCTTTTGACATTGAGAAAAATTGCAGTGCGTCGTACACTACAGTTTCAATAATGAATCATCGACAGTCACTGGTGCTCTTTAGTCTGCATATTTAAACAAAAAACCTGTTTGATATTAATTGTATTAAATAGTGCACATTACATCTAAAATGATTTGTGAAGCTTGTGACTGTTAAAAAAAAAAATATTTAAAAAAAAAATAAATTTTGGGTCTATATCATATGTTAAGATTTTGCATTTATTGATATAGTAATTTGAATATATAATTAATCTTTTATGCTAAGCATATTTAAGTCTGCAACATTCTGAATCATACAAAATTATGAAATAAAACCTCATCATTTGGATACAAATAAAACGATCCTTAGTTAAAGTAACTTTATTTGCATTATTAAATAAATGATTAGTATTAAAATGTTTGCTACTAAAATATCTACGAGGCGTTTATGATAACTGACATGTAGATGTATAAATTACTGCTTGACAACTTTTTGAATTATGATATATAATAAAATAAATTAATTCTGTGCATTTACCAATAATTGGCAATATATATATATCATATTATGCAGTTATTAATACTATATAGCATAATAGTAATACTAAAATAGTAATACTAAAAGAAGATTTAATAAAGCACATCTCTTAAAAGCTCTAAATAAAAATATTTACAGATAAAACACACACGCCCTTTATATAAACAGTTTAAGCATTTGAGAAAACTAAAGATACTGTAATAAAGTTACCATCAGCAGTAAGAAACTTGTAAAACATTTTACTCATTTCAGCTCCAGATATTCTGCTGTACAAGTATTGAAGATGTTTTGTAGGGGAAGAGAGAGTAGACAAAGCACACCTAGATTTCAAAGTGACTGACTAAATTTAATAAATTAATGGAAGAACTTTCAGTATTCACTAACTCTGGCAGAGATAACTGGTAAAGATTTAGCAACCTAGTTAAGAATAAAAGCACAAGCATGACTCTTTTTTTATCATCATTCATTTATAAATTGTTACTCATCATTCAAGACTTAGAATCACATTTCTCCCCATTTTATTGGTAGGAGCAATTGGAGAACTTGAATACCATAACTTTTCATAAGGATACTTCTGTTAAAATACTTATGGCATAGACAGGTCTGTGTACATATAATGAAAAGAACTGTTCTGAGAATATAATCATAACAAAGGGGTCTGGCTGGGATGTTCACCATTTACTGACAGTATTTTTTCATTTCTCGGGCAGATATGATTTGAACCAAGATAAAAGCAGTGCCATGAAATTAAAAGAAAACAAAAATGGTGAGAAAGTGAAACAATAAATCAAGGTCATTACTGTCAACGTCTGTAGATAAATCAGAAGTGTGACTGTGAGAACTGAAATCTTTCCATCATTCACATCATAGCTAAGATCATTGACAACTTTTAAAAGGACAATTCTAGTGTTGTGATTACATTGACTGGAATTTGTGGAAATTCATGAAAAAATGGTGATGTAGGTAAGATGTTAACAAACAAAACTTTTCTAATGACTTAGCTTTTTGACATAGTACATTAGTAGTTTTGAAATCATTCAGATCAAGGGGTTTCCCTTAGAAGAGCCTTATAATAGCTATTTTAGAAAGTGATGGGTAAATGCTAGTAGGTAGAGAAATGTTTATAATGTCCATCAGAGCATCTTTGTTTTTCCATGAAGTACATTTTTGCACTGCAACTTGATGATGGTTGCTGGGGCAAGCTTACCAAACAGAGTGTAGACATATAAGAGAAGCAGTACACAAGTTGAGGGAATGGGGATTAATGAATCCTTTCTTGGTTGACCATGTTTATAGAGAATATTGCTTCTTAGGTAGATGATTTTTTGTTTTTGTTGGTGAAAAACTATAATTAGGATGTTATTAACTTTAAATTGTAATTATACATGGTTGAATTAAATTTGCTCCACAATATTTTTCAGTATCCATTTGTATTAATACTAACTAAATTACCTCTTACAGAAAGATCGAAGACGTGCCTTTGCAGCTGGAAAAACCCATGGGCGAGGTCACAAAGGTCAGGGACAGCATATGACCTTACCCAGGCTAGGCTTTGAAGGTGGCAACACACCATTTTATTTGTCTATACCCAAAGAACCCTATTATGAAAACCACCAGTAGGTATATTCATATTAAAATAGTGTGTATTGTAAAAGTAAAATTTATATTTGTGGATGAAGATTAGTGCTAACAGTGAAATTCTGGAGAATAAAAATAAATAATTGTTTTAACAGTATTTATAATATTGCTTCTTCCTAGAATGTTAGTGATATTTAATGGGAAATTTGGAAACCTCTGAGTTTTGCAACATAAATGAAAGTAATAAATTACATATTATACTAAAATGAGTCTGAACATTTTTTTGATTGGTAAATTTTTCTCTGATATGTTTCTTTATAAGGTTTGTTCATTAACAATGAACAGTGATTAAATACTCTCTTCTTTTGTTATTATACTTAGAAAATATTAAAGGGCACAACATGTTTAACATAAATATATTTCCAGATATTGTTGAGTGAAAAGGACTTTGTCCACTTAAAATACAGTGAAATATATTGTTATATGTGAAATGGTTTGCTTGTTAGACTTTTAGTATTATAAAAATAAATTTTTCAGACAAAGTTAAGGTCAAGTTTTTTTGCTACTCTGTGTTCAAAATCGTCTTGATAGAACCTGTGTTAAAAATGAGACTGTCATGAAAGTAAAAATTGTCAGAGCACTTGAAACTGTATTATTCCATACACTACAAGGAAACTTCCATTATTTTTGCAAGACTTTAGTTTTATTTTTCTTAGTTCTCTGCCTTGTATTTCAAACCATAGCTTTCTGCTGAGGTAAACATACCATAGTCTTGAGCATTACATTGTATAATGAGATTTATTTGTTAACTGCAACTGTTCCAGCAGAATTGCTTCTTTCCTGCACGATTTTGCCATTGTATGAAGTGATATTTTTCTTCAAATTGTCAAGCCTCAATTTTAGTTACTAAATGAAGCAGTTATTTTTCTTTATAAAATTATTTTGAGTTTGATCTTGAAGGTTCTACAACTATTTAAAAAGTCACGGTATTCAAGCGTTTTATTGAAATTACTGGAAACATGTTGCTGTCCCATTAAGTAATTTAATACAATTTCTTCTTAATATAATTAGATGAGGTATCATATCATACTAGAGCAATGCACATTAGCAAATTTTGGCAGGAGGAGTATCTTGGTCATAAAGTTGTTTTCCTTGGGGCATTAATCTGTTTGGTACACACTATTTTAAAGTCTGAGAAGTTCTTCCAGGATTAGGGGTGCAGCAATTTTAGTGTTGTTCAAAAAGTATGAGTGATTTAGCTTAACATTAAATGTGGCAAAATGATGTAGGTGAAGTAATATTAATGAACCAGCATTATTGTAAGATGTGTAAGATGTCATTGTAATATTGCAGTGTGCGTCGCCAGTACCCACCGCTCTCTTTACTCCAACTGCAGCGTATGATTGATCTTGGTCGAGTTGATCCTGAGCGTCCAATTGACTTGACACAATTGTGTAACAGTAAAATCTATGAGGTAGAGGTGGCAAAGAAACACTTTGGCGTCAATTTGACAGAAGAGGTAAAGTAGGTGCTGAATTTTACTTTTTGCTGAACCACTAAATGCATTTCTTCATTTAACAGTGTTACAAACAAAGTAGCAATAACAGTCTTATTGACAGGATGTTTAAGTATAGTAACAAGATGTATTATAAATATTCTAGCAGTAAGTAGTGAACAGTTTCATTGATTAAATGTAAGAGTACTATTAGGTAGTCCCAACCAATTTTTCAATTTGATTCAGAGTAAAATGAATGTTTACATAATATTATTAGATAATATAAGGTTGCTTGCAAAATTCTAAGAGAAAACCTCAAGCAGTTTATGAAATATCATCATTTGGATATACAAGTTAGTTGGCCTCAGTTTACGAGATAAATAAACACTCATTTTTGATACATTGTAAAAACTAAAAATCTTCAGTTATGAAATGGCAAAGTTAAAATTATAACAGAAGAGTATATTCTAAATAATAAAAATGCAGAAGTTCTTTTCAGAGAATGTATTATATTTTACAAACTGCATACAAACATAGCTCTTCATTATATAAACACACTTGTAATATAAAGTGCATATTCAAGACATCATAATATTCAAATAAGTGGCTTAAAATGTATTTTTTCTATATTTATTTTAAAACAATAAAGTACCAAGGAGTTTTAGGTCATTGTTTTCCAAAGACACTGATCTAAAAGCCAGTGATAAATGAAGTCTCAAACATCACAAAACAAAGCAAATTTAACACATTCAGAAGACAGATGACAAAAACTTTAATACACAAATTGTCACATTTCTGGACAGATGACAAAAACTTAAAACACAAATATCACATTTCTGGAACTATACATATTACAGAAATGGTTTAAATATTAAAAGAAAGGGGAATTTGTATTCTATGTAGCTGATACAATCATTATTTGCTTACTTAAAAAATATAGATGCATATAATTATTATATAACAATTTATTAAAAATCACATCAAATTTATAAATGTGGTAAAATTTGTATCACTATAGACTATAGTTTGCTTATTTTTTATATATGTTTGCTTTATATATAATTACACATAATTATGTTTACAATATTTTTAAGATTATAATTCTAGCTTGTTGAGAGTTTGCTATCATATAATTTATAACTCAATTCAAATATCCTTTTAGTATCTAATTGCATTGTGTATGTTAATGAATATACATTATAATTATTATAATTAAGTTGATGTTCATAAAGTTATGAAGGTTTTACAACAATTACTCCAGTATTCTGAACTGTACTTCCATAAACAATACAATGATTTGTACTGAGCGTAACAAACTCTGAATACCTCAACAAAAAAACCCAACAACAAAAAACAGCCACCACCAAAAAGAATTGTTGCAATACAGAGTGACATATCACTCTTGTCTGGTAAAGCCTTCAAATATAACTTTTAAATACTCAAAATGTGGCAGGTCGTCTAAAAAAGAAATGATAAGTACTAAGAATAGAAACCCTACAAAGAGAATGGTTAGCGGATATTTGCAATTGGTAATCAATCATTCACTTTATTGAATCATTGTCAAATATACTTTTGATACAACACTTTTAGTATAAAGCTTATCTGCAGCTTTAGTTCTTTAATAATTTTATTTCAATAAAATAAGCAAACTATGTAACTGAATAGTTAAAATTAATCTAACCTCTTAAGAACTGCAGTAAAATAAAAGTTTAATGAATAAAAAGTAAAAGTCATCTTAAATCAAAAATCAAAACACAAATAATAATACTCTATGTATAATTTATTATTAGCAATTACATTTTTAATGTTTAAGAATGTTTAAGAGAACAGTTCTAAATTCCATGTACCTAGGCTAATTATTACATGTACATTTACAATTAAATTATTAAACAAATACTAATTCATTTTGTGTTTATAATATATATTAAGTGTAATATGTGTAAAGCCAAGACCCTGAAAATATAATTGCTTGATTAAGTTTTTATCACTAAATGAAATGTGTGTACAAAATACATTTTTAATGAAAATAAGCTGTGGGAGACTTCAGCTCGATTGTTACAGTTTGCTGAAAGCATAGACACTATTTTTTTATAGTTGACTCTTAACCCACAAAACTACAGAAAAGCACGTTAAAAAAAAAATAGTCATGATCTCAGTAAAGTTTAACTTTAGAGTAAGATATATTATTAATCAAATAATAAGAGAGTCTAACATTTGAGCATAAATACTACTATAAAACAAACTAGAGTTTTATTTTTACCAAAGCATGCTTCATGTGTAGTTTTAAATTGGTTTGAAATAGAGTAGGGTTATCGCAAGAAATAATTAGAAACTATAGAGCTGAGGATCAAAGACATAGCTGCTAAAATTAACTTGCAATTACTAAATAAATTCATACACAGATAAAGAGCTATATTTAATGGAAACAATACTAACTTCTATAAGCATAACAAGTTTCAAGATACAGTAATCGCTTATGAAGTTTGCTGCAGCTCCACATTTTCTGAAACGCTTATGTGGCCATTGCAGGAATTTGAAGCAGATGCTTTTTCGGTGCCTAACAGAAAGTGTTTGAGCTAAACTGCAAAAAAGGCTACAAGACATTTTGAATACTAGTTTCATAGAGGAATGTGTGCTCTTTTCATTGCAGATTTCAACAGGGAAACAGTTATTCAAATGCAAGTGCGACAAAAATGTCAAAATAGCCAAGTTTATTATTGATTACCAAAGCTTGAGTTTTAAAGTTATGCTAATAAAAATGGATCAGGAGAAAGCTTAAGGTTGCACCTTTATTCTTTATACTTACTGATTGTAGTGTTTTGCTGGGAGATGGGCAAAATGTTAATTCTCCACCGTCCCAGGCTGCCCATAACCTTAGGTTAATCCCCAAAACACACCTTCTGGCTGGCCACACATGTTAGAAAGATGAATGATAGATAAAGTAGAACAGGAGGGTGATAGTTCTAGAAGATAGATCGACCCCCACCCCCCACTGATACATACAGCCAGTTAGTAAGTTAATACATGTGACAGACTACAACATAAAATGCGAGTCACACTAACATGAGTGGCCTGAGTATCATTTTTAAATGTATTCAACAAGAAACAAAATGAAAGCATGTTTACATAGAGTGAATAACTCAGCAGTTACAATTGGAGTTTATAAATGGTTATAGTTCATAATCATGACCATGTGATGCCATAAGAGAAAGTTCATTTGGGTCCTATGTACCATAGGTAGTTATTTGGTTTGTTCGTATGAATGAACTATAATTGAGTTTATAAGAGAAAAACAATGAATGTTTCTGAGTGGACTCTAAAAGTACTTTGATTAAAGTTCATTTGGATTTGATTGAGGCTGTGCAGTTGTTGACTTTATGGTCACTTATCTTTGGGTTGCCTGACGTGTCATCCAGGCACCAGTGAATGTAGTAGCAGCAGATGCACATGTAATCTTTTGAACTGGTCTTTGGCCTATGTGTCATTCTGCTTTGGCATTGCTTTGCAGCTCAGTGCTCATCGAATTAAAATGTCTCAGATAAAATGGTTCCATTCTGGTGTTGCTTTGCGGCTCAGTGCTTGTCGAAATCAACCTCAGATAAAGTGCCAATCTGTCAGTAAAATACACATGGGCTAAGAATTCGTCCACATTTGTTCACTGACAGAACACTCGTACTTACATGGTCATCATACATTTTAATATCATAAGCAAAATATAGCAATATAAAATATAGTAAATGTTAAGAGATAAACATTAATATAATATTAGTTAGGCAAGCAAAACCATATACCTTTGGCAATAATATTTACAGAGGATGATTTCCTGCTGTGCTGATAACCGGCAATAAGAGTTAGTACTATAGTTAAAACTTATTAAGGCCGGGAGCCAAATGTGATGTCACCTGTACAGTCAATTTGTGCTAAATGGCCGAATTATAGTAGATATTTGGCACATTTGTTTGTATGCAGTTGAGCTGCACATTGATTGGTTAGTTTAGTGAGTAGAAACTCATGATATTTTTCTAGCCCAGGGATACAGGTCAACCGTTCTAGAACTAGGTTTGCATGTAGTCTATTTTAGAGGAGAATGGATGTAGGCTACATAAGCCATTATGTGACACTGATGTAAGAAAAAGTCAAATGTTGTCATGCGCAAAAGAAATTTGAACCAAAGCAAATTTTTCAATCATGTCAACATATGGCTGCAAAACCCTATTTTTTGCAAAAATGTGCCCAACACTTAGTAAGTATAATTTTTTTTCTTTCAAACATGATTTAAGTCACATTAAATAAAATACAACAGCTTATTAGATAAAGAAATGATTTTTAATTTTATCCAAGTTGCATCAACAAATAATTGTATTAAAAAGCATCATGTCTTGCTATAGAAAATCACCAGATTTGTGCACTAACTGCTATTTATTTCTGCAAAACAGCGATGTTGGGACTATCTAGCACTATACGTTTGACTGGTAGAATATTGTAATAGCAGTTTTATGACAGACATTGAATATACTATAGCATCATATTGACACATATCCAAAGCACTGTGGCATTTTAGCAGTTTTGCTGACAATATTATAAAGTGTCTGGAGAATCACTGATGCAGTCAAAGTGTAATGTAAATATCAATAAGACATGTTTCTTATGAAACAAATATTGTCCCTACTTCTTTGCTCTGTGTAATAATATTTTTATCTCTGTTATCTCACACATTGCTATTTTGTTCACTATGCTTCAAATTTGTATTCTGACGATTATCTGAGAACTATTGATTTTGCAGATTGTGATGATTACATCCACTAAACAATCATTTCATGTCACTGTGTCACTTACATATAATTTGTCTGCTGTTACATAACATCATATTAGTTCTCTTAAAAAGGTACAGTGTAGCATTACTAATGGAGATGTTAGAAGTATTACAATTTATTGTCTGTGTGTTCTGGAGTATGCATGATCACATAATTAAACCAGTATTTCTTATGATGGCAATGATAATTACTGCAATGTCCTCAAGATATTGCAAAATAATAAAGTGGCTTGTAGTTTGATTTGTTTTTCTTTACCCATGGACAGACATGTCCTAGGATAGATATTCAGTTAAATTGACAGAAACATTATCCTCAAAGGATTAAATGCCCCACTTATTTATTTAATTTAAATTTAACATTCAGAAATTTGCAACATCAAATATATTTTGACACAGTTGCCACATTAAAACACTGGACAACACTGACCTGTTCACAACTTAAAAATTACATGAATAGAGAGATTTGTCCAATTCCTACAGTGGCTGTCACTTCATGAAAATACATTTGTCATTGGTACAAATTTAATAACTTTTATTTTTTTAAAAGTAAATGAACAAACTGTATGTTTCCAGGAGATATAATACTCTTTTTATTATTTGTTCTTACTGTACATTTTGAGAATATTTTTTATTTATATTCTCTTTTGAAACATAGTTATTTGTTAAATGCATTGTCATTGTGTATGAGGATTTAAATTGGGGGGTTATGTAATACATTTCTAATGTTACATAACAGGTTTAGATTAAGATTGAATAAATCATTCATATTCTACCTATGAGAATTTCCAGTTCAATAGTTTTGTGTTAATTAATCTTTTGCACTCTGCCTTTGAGGTATTCCAATTCAATTCAATTTTGGTTTTATATCTTCTGTAGAGTAATTTATATGACTTGCTAGTTAAAAACGAAAATAATGAACACATAATTTCAGATTAATTTCCACTTTTATATTCATAGTGTTCAATCACCTATTTAACTTACTATTTCCATTTAAAATGAAATTATTTATGATCTTGACGTAATGATAGTTATTTCCAAGATTTTTCTCTCATTCGAGAAGGGTCTGTTATGATGCAAACAAATCAGGAAAACAGATCTCCTTGATTTTTGTGATATTGCATGTATTCACTTTTTACCATTTGATGAAACCATCCACATATGCATGAACATGACACATTTTTCTCATATATTCTTTTTACAAGTGATGACTATATAACACATTTTCATCTCATATATTCTTGTAAAAAGTGATAATACATAGTTCCTTGCATTGATTAAGAAGACTAAAGCCAGCAATACCAAGTGGCATTATAAAATAATTTATATTAGGGAAGCTTCAGTGGGAAAGGGTATTAGTAAAAAAAAGTGTTTGCTTTAATTCAGTTATAAATTAGTGTCGTATTTGAAAGAGGATGGGAGGAGTAAGAACCTTCACAATTAAGACATTGAAAAGGGTGCAGTTATAAATAAATCATTGAGTAATAATTGTGTTGATTATACTTTGTTGATAAGTTTTGTTGCTGCTTTCTTTTAGTTGTTTGTGTCAGTATTGTCAGTAACTCACTTTTGTTCCTTTACAATTTGTACTTTTACATGAAAGGTCTATTTTTTCTATTAAAAAAAAAGAAAGAAAAAGTGATGCTTTTATTTCTTTACCTGATTTGATTTAATGTGGCTGAGTTTTTGGAGATAGAAATTGTATTAGACCACTGATCAAAACATAACTTTAATGTAAAATGAAAGCAAAAGATACTTAGAATTTATTAAAGAATTATTATATACTTGCTGCCTTCTGATCTGTTTCACTTTTGCTTTCTCACCATAGGGTGTGGATATATTTGCTGCAAAAGTTAATCTGGAAGTCCAGTGGACATCTGAGCTTGTCATTGCTGCCATAGAACGCAATGGTGGTACAATCACCACTCGTTATTATGATCCTCAAAGCCTGTATGCAGTGACTGACCCCGAAAACTTCTTTATGAAAGGTAAACCCATTCCTCGATGCAGGTTACCACCTCAAGATGCCATGGAATACTACACAAATCCAAACAACCGTGGCTACCTTGCCGATCCAAAAGAAATTGAGCTTGCCCGCCAAAAGCTGGCACAGAAGTATGGCTATGTGTTGCCAGATTTGTCTTTAGACCCTTGTGGCCAACTGCTGCTCATGAGGAAAGGTCCTGCTCAACTATTTTATGGGTTACAGCCAGGCTGGGTGGTCAGTCTTAAGGACAGGGTTATTTTTAAACCAAAGACACCAGAACATTTAGCCTATTATGAAAGCTGAGAAGTAATATTTTGAGTCACAATGTACACTGTGTGCTCTTGACATACTACTTTGAAATAAAATGTTATTTTGAATCATTTATCATGATTGTGTGAACTTATTTTTTAATTAATGGTAGGTTTCATATATTCCATAAGGTTTGTGAATTTTAAGTACTCCTAGTTATGCATCAGATTTGATAAAATCTGTTATGGAGTGTAGCATTTTGCAGTATGAAAAATAAAATACACTAGGAAAATCTATTTTTACATTTTTTAATTGCATACGAATGAATTTCTTGTTATATTTATCTTGGTAATGTATGTAATTATTCATTGTATATTCACTTACATGTTTTTTATGTATGTGGGTAGGTGTATATTATTTTCTTGGAAATAGATGTCTTTGTTCATGTATGAATGTGTATTGTATTAGCAAACATTCATGTGCAAGCATGTTTGTGTGTGCCAGCTATCAATGGTATCAATAGTTTTAATACTTCTCACTCTTAAATAGCATCCCTCCTCCTCCCTACCAAAACCCCTCTGTTATTCTGTTCTTTTCATTGTCTCCTTCTCCAAAAAAAGACTTCTCATATTGTATAAATGACTTATGGTTTATTGAATAGAGTCCACGAATTACTTCCAAACATAGCTGAATAATCAGTGTAAATGTGAGATAATGTGCATGACTGATATAGTCGTAAAGGAATAAATGACCATTCTCTCTATTCCATACAAGAACAACAATAATAATAATACAGATAATACGATAAATCTTTAATAATTAAAAAATAATATGATAAATCTTATCTTCTTAAATGATGGTTTAATAATTAAATAAAATGCAGTGAAAGAACAAGAAAGTACAACAAACAATTCAGTAACTCCCTGGAGGCCTCAGGGTGACTGATTTCTTTGTTGAACAGTTAGATTTTCTGTTATTAATGCTTCTCAAGGGAAACAATCCTACTTGTTGCAGCAATTTTGCAAAAGCTCAGGTGATTCCTGGAACTATGCTTTGAAGTTTTGCAGATCTCCACTGGCTCACTTCAGTTTTTATGTCTCTTTGCCCATGAATTGTTAAATAAGAAAAGATGTTATTGTGCAGAAGAAATTAGTTATTGTAATGCGGCAGATTGTTATAGATGTTAATGCATCCCTACCAATTCTTTTACCGAGAGCTTGCAAATTGCAGACAAAGGGAAGGATTGTGTAACAAAATTGTGTGGCTGGGATGTATTGCAGGCATGGGACTTTGGTCATTCTTTTCTCTACACATTTATGTGCAGCGTAAGAGGAAGATCTGTGAGGAGTAGTTAGCTAGTACTGTCTTGCATCAAACGCTGTCAGAAAAAAAAAATTAATAAAATATACATATATTGTTTATAAATTCTAAGTGATGATGAAGGAAAGAAATCTTTTAACTTATTAAGTAATGGGTTATAATAAATCCTGTTTCTTAAGGAAAATTCCTAAAGTACAAGTACTTGGCATCTTACTTGAGACCTATTGATGGCCAACCTTTTTCTTAGAAACAAAAAAATTTAGTAGGAATGACAAAATTAAACTTTAAAGTAGATTTAACAAAGCACCTATTCTTATATAAGCTCAAAATACTTTACAATAATTATATGTAAAAATTGTAATATTCAAACTACTTAGGCTTACAGGAAAACTAAAAGTAATGTGACTATAAAAGTAACACTATATAACACTATATATATTTAAAAACAGAAACTTAAAAAAAAAATAATTTACAACTGTACAATTAGAATAAACAGTGATGAAAAAAGAGACAGTTCTCTTTGGCCATTAAATAAGGTCACTGTACAAGAACATCTTTGTAAACCCTATTAGTTTTTGCTTCAGAGCTTCATTCTAAAATACTTACACCATAGTGTTTCCTTCATGTCTCATTTATTATCACAATAATACTATTAACAGATTTTACAACTTTTTTCCCCCCTGGAATAATAATATCTGAATAAATTTCCAGGGAATTTGAATACTCTGTTATATATTAATAAGGAAACATTCTCATAACATTGCATTAAGGGCATTTTTATCACACCCCACCAAATTTTTTAAATAAAAAATCCAAAAGAACATCCATAAACAGAAAATTAATTAATTTAGCTTCAGCTTTAATTTATAGAACAATTAGTCCTTGTTATCCTAGAAATAGAATACATGTCATTTTTTTCCCCATAGCACTTATAATGCTGAAATTTATTTAGTGCACGGTCGAATTGCTTAAGAAATAAAAAAAAAACAACCTGGGCATATCCCCCCCAAAAAAAAAATAAAAAAAAAATAAAAAAAATAAGAAAAGTATATAGGTCAAAGTTCACATATTGATCTTAATTATCTGTAGGTATTGATTCAGTGTGCAGCGGCAATGTTAGACATATTTAATACTAATAATAGATTAATAAGTAGTGTAATTTGGCGGGGGAGGGGAGGGGAGATGAGCTCTTTTGCACCACTAACCAATCTATGTTCAAGAACTTTGCTCGAAATAAATCATCCCAAAATACAAAGAAATAAATATACAGTACACTTTGCCTTAATTTACTGTTAAGAATGTTAGCAGAAATGTCTTTCTATGTTGTTCCTACCAGCATATGGGTTAACACCTTAGAGTGATAAGCCATAATTCTAACTGTAATAGGATGCCTTTCAAGGTCGTCATGAAGATCATGCGCATTACCGCTGTACATATGTATCGAACATCGAATGCCGTGTAGTGCATTAACGTTTGTTTGACCAAGATCAGTTATATCCGGAACAGCGTTAAACCTCAATCGGCAGTTTGCAGTATGCCCCACTTTCATCCCCCCCTCCAACCCTTCCAACCTGGCAACCCCTTGTAATGGGTTTCCGGTTGAGATTGTGACACCTTTCAAAAAAACAAACAAACAACAATTCGTGAAAGTATGAAATTGTCTCTTGTGACAGTTTGAAAGCTGGCATCAACATGAGTAAGTATTAAATTTTTTTTTTTTAATTAACAAAAGAGGAACTGGCATTTTAGGCACTGTGAAATAGATAATTATTGCTTTTAGACAACATTTTCACTTTCTTTAGTAGGCAGACGATATGGACAAACACTTCTTAAATCAAGGTCTATGCTATAAACATTTTTTTAAATGAAGGCAGAGTCTCCGATGTAGATACCTTAACGAGTATAGGTCCTTTTGCTACGGACACATTGTTTTAGTGTACTTGGATAGAACTTAACACCGGACGCTTTCGACTCGGCTGTTTTTTGACGTGACTACCAGAAGAAAAATATCAGTCGGAGAACACCAAAAAACCACCCTTACCCTTATGCTGAACGACACAAATTGTTTTGACAACTGCACTTAAAGTACATTAGAATCAACAACAAAAAATATGTAAATGGATAGCAGCTGTCATATTGCACTGCAAACGTCTACACGTATAAATAGATGGCTGGCGTTAAAACTTGTACCCAGTTTGAACAATATCACTCCAGGTCGATGGGCTAAAATCGGCCAAACACTACTACCCCAGTCACTGGAAGGTGTGTGTGTGGACATCCTCCATCCACAAATAATATAACAACACGATGTTTTACGCAAACAACGCTTGCCTGTTTTCAGACGGGAAGACTATTCCGCGCGCGCGGGGATCTCACCTCAAAACTGACAAAGTCACTAACTTTCTCCTGTCCCAATAGCATGCCAAAGTCGACCTCATCTAATTCATGACAACACGTAGGTCTGTGGTATGCGTGCGTTTATAAATGGAACGGGCTTCTTAAAAACCGGCTACGTAAGAATCGTTTTACTATTTTACATGCAGCGTGCCCGCGCTTTCCAAGCTTTTGCCGAATAACGATCGCGGGACACCGATTCACTGACGTCACGTATAATGAAATAGATTCTCCCGCTAAGTCAAATATTTATTAGACAGTCAGGCCATGTAACTAGAAATAAATTGTAGCTGTTATCAGTAAAGTTAGAAGAGCTAATGCCTAAGCATGTATTTATATTCATGTAGTAACTGTACACCCTAGTCAGCTCGTGTGTAGGGCTTTAGTTGACTGTCTCAATAACAGTTATAGTTTTCCATTTACAATGTTAAACTGCGACTTAATGATATAAACATAGTGTAATGTGTACCCATAGCAGTTAAACCTTTCCTTTCACAATAAATTTTTAACAGCGACATACTGATAGAATTATAATGTAGGCCGAATACGTAGCCATAGCAGCAACATTTCCATTCACAATATTTAACTGCGATTTACTGATATAATGTACCCCATAGAAATTATAGCTTTTAATTCGCAGTGTTTAATTGCGACTTAATGATATAAACATAGTTTAATGTGTACCCCATAGAAGTTATAGCTTTTAATTTGAAGTGTTCAGTTGCGACTTAATGATATAATCATAGTTTAATGTGCACCCCTTAGACGTTATAGCTTTTAATTCGCAGTGTAGCTTTCCAATTTAAAATGTTTTGTACCACACAAAAGTTATAGTTGTCCATTCGCATCGTTTAATTACGACTTATTGATAATAACCATACTGTTATGTGAACTCAGCAGCAGTTATTTAAAAAATTATTTTTCATTCCGACTTAATGTTAAAGTGAATGTTTTAAGTGTACATCATACAATGATAAAGAGATGGTTTTATATGTATGTCAGATCATGAAAATGATGGTTTTATGTGTACGTTATATAGTGATTAAGTGAAGGTGTTATGAGTATGTCAGATCATGAAAATGATGGTGATTTATGTGTACGTTATATAATGATAAAGTGTATATCACACCATGAAATAATGGCGTTATGTGTACGCCATATAACGATAAAGTGATGGTGTTATGTGTGTGTCAGATCATGAAAATGACGTTGTTATGTTTACGTCACAAAAGATGCTAATGAATGAAGAACTGCTTACGGCTTATGTGCCTTTAGGACCAGCATTTATAATAACGATATTTGTGAGATGCATTTATGGATTCTCCTATTTCCAAATCTGCCTAACGTACAGTAGTGATATATTTAACGATTGTCCTATTTCATGCAGTTTTAGGGTGTACTAAACACTGTACAAGCTTTAATTTTGAAAGATGTACATTTTATTACTTTTAATTCACTCTAAATTTTATTTACAACCATTGATTTGTGCTGTTCTTTATTTTTATATAAAATTCTCTATCAATGATGCAGAATGTCATGGCCGAGTTTAAGGAAAGTAAATATTTACTTTTGTGAGGGTTGAGTTGCATGTAATTTGGAAATATTACGTCATATTCCATTGTACATCTGTTTTTACCTTTTCATTCATTAGCAGTCACCTTTTCTGTCTTATCATATTGGATCATGGTGTTCCATGTCAGTTAAACTTATAAAATACTGGTATATCCGAAGGTCATCACCAGAGGTCATGTTCGTGTCTGATATTTGAACTGGAACTATGGGGCTATTCTATAACACATACATACATACACACACATTCACACTCATATGTACGTCTGCGAGCGCGTACACAACAACCCCCGCAACTCTACTGACAGAGCTAATGAAGAACTTAACTTCCAGTCTCATTATCGTCTGTCGATAGTTACAGTGCTCCTGTCGTGTCACATTACGAACGATGGTGTGCTAAATCCACATAAATAAACACTTACTCCAGGATGGTGTGCTAAATCCACATAAATAAACACTTACTCCAGGATGGTGTTAAGAGTGCTTGTAATGGTGTAGCTACCATATGGCCAACACTTACAGAGATTACTAAACTTACTCCAGGATAGTGTTAAGAGTGCTTGTGATGGTGTAGCTACCATATGGCCAACACTTACAGAGATTACTAAACTTACTCCAGGATGGTGTTAAGAGTGCTTGTGATGGTGTAGCTACCATATGGCCAACACTTACAGAGATTACTAAACTTACTCCAGGATAGTGTTAAGAGTGCTTGTGATGGTGTAGCCACCATATGGCCAACACTTACAGAGATTACTAAACTATTTATAAGATGTGTTTATTCACAATGTACAATGATGATGCAAGATGATGATTGATGAAGTGTGTATCCTGCAAATGATAAGGGCCGGTGTCTCTTCTTGTCTTCTGCACGCAGTGCCATTTGTACAAATTAACAAAACGAGACACACAGGTTCTTTGTAATAGTGATCGTTTTATTTCTATAAAATGTCGTCTGTGAACTGACGGAACCAGAGCAGCAAACAATTAAATGGTACTAGTCAAACGGCAAATGTCCAAGTCCAAGGCACAGTACATATAAAATGTATATATGTTTAATGCGTGCAAGATCATTGCCATCACAATAATAATGATACCATCTCCTACCCTAACCTCTAGTAACTAGTTAAATTCAAGATCTTCACTACTCTGAGCATATATCTTATTCTTCTGTCTCTACACAATACTATGAGTCTGTTCACAATCTAACCTAAAACTATCCAACCTAACTGTCGGCCCTAACGCCCAGGGGTCCTGGTACTCCCTAAACATCTATCCTCTCGTCTATTTGACCGTTATCTCCCCCTCCTTTGGCAGTGGTGGTTACGATGATGTTTAACGTTGCCACTGGAGCATTCATGGATCATTTCGTCATAGACGTTCTCTGATCTGTAGTGCTCCAGTGGGACTTACTCCTTTCACAAGAATTCAGAGAAGGCTGAAGGCTGGCGGTGGTGTTGTAGTTGGAGTTTTGGTTTTGTGCTTGCTCGGAGGTGGCGGTTGTTGTTGGTGGGGTTTTATTTCATGCCCAGCGTGGTGCGACTATAGTTGAAAAAGAATTTTTAAAAAAGTAAGCTACTGCCTTTGGTGGGGTCTATTTATGTGGTGTGGTTGTTTTTTCGCTTGACTTGGTGCAAATTAAAAAAAAATTATATAGTGTTGATAGTGTGTATTTGTTGCAGGTTGTGTGTGAACTTTTTTTGCATGTTGTGTGTGTGTGTGTGTGTGTGTGTAGTACAGCAGAGTATCTGTTGCAAAAGTTAGGCCGCAGTGTACACACACACAATAATACATTGAACTCACGGGTGCTACATCAATAACTCCATTGCTCATTATATGTTGCCTCATAATGTTTCTTTCATATATCTGTTTAGCATTATGTTGTCTCTTAATGTTTCTTTAACTGAGATGTTATAGCGATATGCTGCCTCGTAATGTTTCCTTCCCTATGACGTTTTAGCGTTGTGTTGCCTGATTTTTATAGTTTTCTTTCCTACGATGAGTTAGCGTTTTGTTGCCTATTTTTATAGTTTTCTTTCCTACGATGAGTTAGCGTTTTGTTGCCTATTTTTATAGTTTTCTTTCCTACGATGAGTTAGCGTTTTGTTGCCTATTTTTATAGTTTTCTTTCCTACGATGAGTTAGCGTTTTGTTGCCTATTTTTATAGTTTTCTTTCCTACGATGAGTTAGCGTTTTGTTGCCCATTTTTATAGTTTTCTTTCCTACGATGAGTTAGCGTTTTGTTGCCTCATAATGTCACGCAAGCTCAGTATCTTCATACGATTTGAATTACTTGTGTTTGTTAGCGCTATGTAGCGATAAGCAAATACGACATCTAACATTTCTAACGAGTGAGGCCGCTTTCATTTAACATAATTACATGTATATATATATATATATCTTTTGGTAATGTCAGTTATCCATACATGCTCAGCGATATCGAATGTTCAGTCGATTATAATTTCATCAAGATTTTCTAGCTAAATAATTAGCTGATAGTAGCAATATTAAATTAAAGCCTTATCTGTTGTTGCCTCAGTTAAGTTTAATTTTAATTTGCCGTCCATTCGATTATACTGTTCCTCGTACTGTTCTAGCCCCGTGCTGTCTTGTACTGAAAATTGACCTTGAAGTGATATCGCCGAGTCCAGATCGTTGTGACGGCCGCGAAGACCACCTCTAAATGTGGTCCACCTTATCAAAGTAATTCTTTCTTTCTTTCTTTCTTTCTTTTTTTTTTTAAAGCGAAAAGGTGACGACAACTGCGGCAGGCTTAATATGTTTTAGTATTCTTCAGTGCCGCGAACGCGTCGATTTAAAATCAAATATGTAGCTGTTATTGCGAAATGGTTGCCATATTTATTGGGCTGAACTCGTGCGTGTGGCTGCGTCCAAAGCCGTTGATAATCAGCAATAAACCTCCGAGTTCTGCGGTGCGCTAGAGTGACAGTTGCCATACGTTGGTGAGTGCTTAGATTAGGCATTTCCGGCAGGGGGCAAGCGTAATTATAATGGGCTGGAGCCGCAGTACTGATAATTTCGATTTCGGGCTAAAAAAGAATGCTGTTACGCGCAAACACACAATCTTATGCATATTTGTCACGCACGTGTGGGCACACGTTACACACAGTCACGCATGTGCTCACATACATACACATTTGTCATATGGGCACGTTAAATACATTTAGATTATGGGCACGTTAAATACATTTAGATTATGGGCACGTTAAATACATTTGTCATATGGGCACGTTAAATACATTTAGATTATGGGCACGTTAAATACATTTAGATTATGGGCACGTTAAATACATTTGTCATATGGGCACGTTAAATACATTTAGATTATGCGCACGCTACGTAGAACATCGCACTCGCAAACAGAAACCACATATAAACATAATCTGCGAACAACACACACATATACATACGATATTTACACAAATTGTACGCAAGAACTCAAACCCGCTCTTTCTCTCTCTCTCTTACACACACACACACACACACACACACGTTTGTCTGTTAAGAATCAGTTCGAGAAGATTCTTTTGTTAGAAATCAAATCGAGCAGACTAAGGCACCAGTTCCGCATATCTTAGTGCGAGTCTTAGAATATTGTTTTTTTTGACACTTTTTTTCCAATTTTATTTTGCTGATTTTGCAGGCTCGATATAGAATACAATGGTTAGATTTCATAAACGGAGTACCAGGATTTGACTGTATAGATGAGGTACTTGGGTTAGTTGTATATATGGAGAATCAGGCTTAGATGGTAGAGATGGAAGACCAGGGTAAGATTGTATAAATGGAGTACCAGGCCTAGATTCTATAGATAGAGTACCAAGGCTAGACTGTATATATGGAGTACTAAGGCTAGATTGTACAAATGGAGTACCAGGGCTAGATGGTATAGCTGGAGTACCACTATAAGATTGCATATATGTAGTACTAAGGTTAGATTGTATAAATGGAGTAAAAGGGTAGATTGTATGAATAGAGTACCAGGGTAGATTGTATAAATGGAGTACAAGGGTAGATTGTATGAATAGAATACCAGGGTAATTGTGTGAATGGAATACCAGGGTAGATTGTATAAATGGAATACAAGGGTAGATTGTATAAATGGAATACCAGGGTAGATTGTGTAAATGGGGTACCAGGGTAGATTGTATAGATGTAGTATCAGGGCTAAATTGTTTAGACAGGAAATAGTACGGAGTATCAGATCAGTTTCAGAAATTGCAAAAATAGGAGTCTGTATGTGCGCGCGCGTGTGTGCGTGCGTGCGTGCGTGTGTATGTGTGTGTGTGTGTGTGTGTGTGTGTGTGTGTATTTAGGGGATATGTATGGTCGACTCTAGATAAGTTTATTTTATAAAATACTGTCCAAAAGGCTCAAGCCCAGATTACATATTCGGTCAGTTTGGCAACAAGTAAAATTTTAAATAGAGGTGAAATGAAGATGACTGCTAAGAAAACAGATCTTTGCGAGAAACTGGCCATAGAATGTGTGTGGCTGGTTATCTTTGCGAGAAACTGGTCATAGAATGTATGTGGCTGGTTATCTTTGCGAGAAACTGGCCAAAGAATGTGTGTGACTGGTTTTCTTTGTTAGAAATTGGCTTTAGAATACATACTGCTGATTATTTGAAAAAAGACCGTCCCATTATAGAAAAAAATTGAATCTGGAAACACGTTTGTAATGGTGCTACAATGATTGCTTTACATTCGCTTCTCATGTCGTATTCCGCCGTCTGTTTATGGTCACTGGATTTTATAGTTCAATTTGTTTATCTACAAAATCGCTTACTTACAAATTTTATTTTATTGACTTATTTACAAATTGTAAAATTACTTATTTATAAATTACAATTTTACTTATTACTACAAATTGTACATTTTTTATTTATTCACCAATTGTATATTTCATTTATTTACAAATTATAATTTTACTTTTTACAAATTGTAATTTTACTTATTTACAAATTGTAATTTTACTTATTTCAAATTGTATATTTTACTTATTTACAAACTGTACTGTTTTACTTATATACAAATTAAAAAAATATTTACAACTGTAATTTTATTATGTACGTATTTGCAAAGTGTAATTTTACTTATTAACAAAGGCCAGAATTATTGTTTACAAATGATAGTTTTTAACTTATTTACAAATTGCATAAATTTTGGTACTTATTAACAAAGTGTAATTTGACTTGCTTACTAATTGTACCTATAAAGTGGTTTTGTTTTTCCAGTTGCACGTTACTAATACATGTGCTTTTAACCCTTTCAGAGCTTAGGTATTATTGTAACAGTTCTAATAAAACTTCCTCTATTTGAGAACATCAATTTGATTGGATACTGTGAGAGTTTTGTTCACTATTTATAACCTGAAAATAATGTATTTTGCACTTCTTTATGTGTGCATCAAATACAAAAGCGTAAATTAAAAACAAATTACAGGGCTGATTCTTTGAGTTACGTATTCTTATGCTTACGCTATAGTGCTTCATATCATCGTTCGTAAACCTAAAATGCATTTTCCTGAAAGCGAAAGGTTGCTTGTAAGAGATAAAATGCACTTCATACAAATCATAACAAAATACTGGAAAAGATAATGTAATCTGTTTTCTGCACATTTAGTAGTTAAACGTGTTCTCTATTATACGAACTCACTTGTGTTATCCTTTGTAGGTAAGTTCCAAAGTACTTATACAAGGTCATGTGTGTGTATTGCAACAGTTAAAATTCATGCCGTATTTTTTCAGCATTAGATTATTTTCCATAGTTAAAAATATGAACTGTATATAAATGTTTGACTTTCCTGGCTATCTGGCTAAGTAAGTTCTCTCTATCCCCCCCCCCCCAGCTCCTGCCCGGATGATTATAATCGCCGACATTGTGAATTTTTTATGGACTGCCAGGTGGACAAGGCAAGTGAGTTTGAGATTTTCACTAATAGAGGTGTGAGTCATGGTAGCCGTAAGCTTGACCGAGGTGTGAGTCATGGTAGCCGTAAGCTTGACTGAGGTGTGAGTCATGGTAGCCGTAAGCTTGACCGAGGTGTGAGTCATGGTAGCCGTAAGCTTGACCGAGGTGTGAGTCATGGTAGTCGTAATCGTGACTGAGGTGTGAGTCATGGTAGTCGTAATCGTGACTGAGGTGTGAGTCATGGTAGTCGTAATCGTGACTGAGGTGTGAGTCATGGTAGTCGTAATCGTGACTGAGGTGTGAGTCATGGTAGTCGTAATCGTGACTGAGGTGTGAGTCATGGTAGTCGTAATCGTGACTGAGGTGTGAGTCATGATAGACATGAACTTGACTGAAGTGTGAATCATGGTAGACATGAGCTTGGTGGAGGTGTGAGTCATGGTAGACATGAACTTGGTGGAGGTGCAGTGCTGGTCTTTCTTGAACGTACACTAATAAGTTGGTCGTGAAATGAATATCTGGACGCTGAAAATATTGACGAGAAATGGATTATTAGTATTGCGAAACATTACCAAAGAATTACTATAATATTAAAAAGAATGAAATATACATATTTGTGTCTAGTGGTTGAATTTTTTTCTGCAGAGAGAAAACAGAGAGAAATCAAGACTGAAATATGGGAACGTGCGATAGACGGAGTGATTAAATACAGAATGTAATATATGACGATGGACATTTTCTACGGTACTGTATGCAGGTCGTTATTGTTTGGAGAAACGTTTGGCTGGTGCCAAAGTACTATGCTTGAAGAATTCAGAATTCTAGACACCTTGTCAAATAAATTATTCTCTCGCTGCTTGCAAATAGTCATCTCCATGCCTCTGGGTCGGAAATCTGTGGACTTGATTGAAACTTGGCACTGAGATACTGGAGCAGAACATATCTGTCTTCAATGACAGAGGAGGAATCAAATCAATTCCAGTACTGAACAATAGTTAGTCTGTTGAATAGAGCGGAGTAGAAAAAGGGAGACAACTCGGGGGGGGGGGGGGGCGGGAGGATGTTCAGCAGAAGTATTTGACAGGTGCTGTGTAGACTTTCATGTCCCAAAGTCTAGCAGTGTGTTTGACAATGGAGTTACTCGACCGGTGGAATGGAAGGCAGGGAAACAGTCTCATGTGTTTGTAATTCTTGCAGCCACTGTCATTGTGTGACTTACAAATCACTGTGAGGAGGTCTTGAAACACATTCCACACTGTCATTATGTGGCAGGCAGTGACAGAATGCAAATCTGAATGGTAATGTGATGTGTGACCATACTGAGCAGAACCCAGAAAAATTTCATGTATTATACTGATGTTCTGGTTCACCGAAATTTCCCCCATCTTTGCATCCTAACGTAATGATTATGCGACACAAATCCAGTGTCATGTAGTAAATTGCGAGAAAAATCGGTGTCATGTAATAAACTGAGAGAAAAATTCAGTGTCATGTAGTAAATTGTGAGAAAAATTCAGTGTCATGTAGTAAATTGTGAGAAAAATTCAGTGTCATGTAGTAAATTGTGAGAAAAATTCAGTGTCATGCAGCAAAGTGAGAGAAAATTTCAATTTCCATGAGGTAAATTGAGAAAAACACGCATGCAGTGTGTTCTAAACCGAGAGAAGTATCCCAGAAGTGTAGGCTATTACAGGTACACGTGACGGGCAGAAGCGAGGCAGATCATTGCATGTAATGGGGCAGAGCTTTTGTCAGTGAGAAAGCCAGCCATTGTCTGTCTGGCCGAGTGGGAGCTACTGGGAGGTAGATATATTAATAGCAATTATAATGGTACTAATAATTTATATAATAATATAATATATTCATACAGATAACATATTCTGAAATTATCACCAAGTGCAAACACGCACAATCCATCTGTGTGTATATGTGCACACCCACATACACAAATACGCAATTGCACACGCATTTACACCCATCCACCCACCCATCCACACACACACATATATATGCATTATTTTATGTGTAATAAAAGATGTTTGAATTAAATGTCTGGCAAAACCATTTCTTTTTTTCCTTTCTTTCTATCGGCCCCAATTGCATAAAGTAACTCCTTCTTTCTGTGCAACCATATCTCCTATATAAAAGTAAATTTAAAAAATCAAATCAATAATTTTCTCACTTCAAAAACATCTCATGTGACATGCGAAGAATATTCATCTCTTGTCTTGCCAATAACTAGGAATTGTAGAAGCCGAGAGCCCACTTTGGACAACATGTGGTGCAGAAGGTTCAAAATTACCATTCGATTTGAAATTTTCTGGAACATTTATTCCATAACAGAAGGCCATTGCGAGAGATTAGTGCTTGAGTGTTGAAAATTCTCACCATAATTTTATACAATTGTGTTATAGTCTCAACCTTGGCTCTCGAAATAGTTTAAATAGTGCTTTTGCAAGTAGAATGTATTTGATCGAGTCTAAGCGATTGTGCATGCACACAAGCACACACGCACCCCTACACACAGTTTGAGTACTCTCGACCCACTTCATGCATAAAAGAAGATTCTTTATACTTTATGTGTTCTAAGGTGTCAACTCGAATTTGTAAACAGAAAATTAATAAGTGGTTTGCTCTGCGTACTGAGTAAACTGCATTTTAACAATGAATATATATATAGTAACAAGAACAAAGCATCAATAATAAAAACAATAACACTACAACTACTACTAGCGACACTGTCTTTACTCCATTTATTTTGTCCTTTTCAACTCAGATGGGAAGTTGGTGTAATTGAGCAAAGTAATTTCAATGAAAACTGATACTTCAGGGTTGTTCATTGCCGCTGTTTGGATAATCACTTGTTGAGTTTAAAAATGTTTGTGGTCCCTGCCACAAACGTGTTTTGCCGGTCAGACCGAATTGCTTAGACTTAAATTTCAAACCAAAACGAATGAGTTAAATTTGAAATATTCTTCTACAAAAGTAATGTACTTTTCTAATTTAGCTTCAATTTAGAAAATTGTTCGGCTCCGACAATTTTTCCCCTCTCCTTCAGCCCTTTCTTGTTTGTCTCTTTTTCTTTTCCATCTATCCATCCATCCATCCATCCATCCATCCATCCTCAATTTAAAACATTATTCTAAATAGTTTTCTGTGACTTCAATATAAATATATTTTTGACCCATGGACTATCAAAAGTCGAGGTGAACATTTCTGCTAACCAAACTGTATTTAGAGTGCAATAAATAAAGTAAAAGAACACGACCCATCACTACTGCCCTAGCTGGATATTAATCAGTATTGACAATTACATGTCAGTCTTAATAAATATATGTGCCACATAGATTTTAAGATCTGTCCAGACTCTTTCACTATCTATAAACTAGATTATTACACTGCTATATATTTAAAAATATTATTAACATTTGGCAATATTTGTGTGTTCCTAAATTTTATGATAATGTCTTGAAATATTTTTCATTTTCTGCATGAAAGTTAGTGTGATAATTTTGTATACATTTTTATTTAACTAATTTCCCTGCTTGTTCAGTTGTTGTAAACTTTTGTTTGCTTTAATTACCTTCCTTGGAGATCTGTGAAGTGTGGGAGTATGTCAAGCACATCACATTTTGTCTAGTCAGCATTGTGTATTGTTTTGTCTAGTCAGCATTGTGTATTGTTTTGTCTAGTCAGCATTGTGTATTGTTTTGTCTAGTCAGCATTGAGTATTGTTTTGTCTAGTCAGCATTGAGTATTGTTTTGTCTAGTCAGCATTGTGTATTGTTTTGTCTAGTCAGCATTGCATATTGTTTTGTCTAGTCAGCATTGCGTATTGATTTGTCTAGTCAGCATTGAGCATTGTTTTGTCTAGTAGGCATTGCATATTGATTTGTCTAGTTAGCATTGCGTATTGTTTTATCTAGTTAGCATTGAGTATTGTTATGGTCTAGTCAGCATTGTGTATTGTTTTGTTTAGTCAGCATTGAGTATAGTTTTCTCTAGTCACCAGTGAGAATTGTTTTGTCTAGTCAGCATTGCGTATTTTGCCTAGTCAGCATTGAGTATTGTTTTGTCTAATCAGCATTGAGTATAGTTTTGTCTAGTTAGCATTGCGTATTGTTTTGTCTAGTCAGCATAACATATTGTTTTGTCTAGTCAACATTGCGTATTGTTTCTCTAGTCAGCACTGCGTAGTGTTTTGTCTAGTCAGCATTGAATATTGATTTGTCTAGTCAGCATTTAATATTGTTTTGTCTAGTCAGCATAGCATATTGTTTTGTCTAGTCAGCATTGCGTATTGATTTGTCTAGTCAACATTGCGTATTGTTTCTCTAGTCAGCATTGCGTAGTGTTTTGTCTAGTCAGCATTGAATATTGATTTGTCTAGTCAGCGTTGCGTATGTTGTCTAGTCAGCATTGTGTATTGTTTTGTCTAGTCAGCAGTGAGTATTGTTTTGTCTAGCCAGCATTGAATATTGATTTGTCTAGTCAGCATTGAGTACTGTTTTGTCTAGTCAGCGTTGAGTATTGTTTTGTTTAGCCAGCATTGAGTATTGTTTTGTCTAGTCAGCATTGAGTGTTGTTTTGTCTAGCCAGCATTGCATTTTGTTTTAAATAGCACAACAATAGGAGAGGCCCATTGGTCGGTGTTGGGTTGTTGAGAGGTATGCAGGATATGGCCATTGGCGCAGTTTTGGTCATGATTGTTTTGAACCAGGAGGGAAAGCGGAGATCTGAGGGTGGACAGTTGTGGAGAGTTGAGAGGGGTCATCTTTGGAGAGTCTGAGATGTTGAGTTGTGGAGAACTGAGAGTGGTCAGTTGTGGGGTACTGAGTTAAATTTCGATTTCTGTATCGGACGGTTAGTTTATGAAAAGTCAGCAGTAGTGTTTTGCCTATACCGGTATCTTTGCAGTCTTGATCTTTGTGTATTCTGAGTCTGGGGAGGCCAGTATAAACTCAGATTTATTTAAAGGGTAGTTTGTGGAGAGCTGATGGTCAGCAGTTGTGTTTGCCTGTATCTGTCTGTTTTGTCCTATGTCACTACAGCCATATGTGACTCATATTTACTGATGTTATCTACCTTTAGTTTAAATATTTATAATTAACAAAGGGGTTAGTTTACTATTAATAATTTTTGCATGATTGTATCAATAACGATCTTTTGAAAGTATTTTGTTTTGATGATAATTTTGGTTCTTAAATGTGCTTGAAAATATTATTAGTATGATCTTTTGTTTCTTGTGTTTACATAGTGTATTTTATAAATGCTTCCATTATAATTTTTAAAAATTAAATTACTTTACTTACTTTAAGGTTGTGTTCTGATTCAGTGGCAGAGTCTTGTGACTATCTTGTTTTGTCGTCACACTGTAACTGTCTCTGACTGTATTTTGTGATGTCATATTGGTGTTGTGTATGTTTGTCTGTGTGTAGCATTGTCTTCTTACGTCATAGCCTCCCAAGCTTGACGAACAGCAGCCTATCAGGGGTGGGGGTTCGATCTAAGAAACAGAGATGGTGCGATGAAAGGTAAGAGAGTCCCCTCTGAGTTAAGATAAGAACGTTCTAATGCTGGTTAGTCATTAGTATTTAGCAAACATAATCCCACCCTTTAGGTATTACACTGTCAGTTATGAAGGACTTTACAAAAGTGGGCGCTTTGTCCAGAATGTATCATTTTTCTCTTGTGAAATTATGCCCAAGATTGAATTTGGGAACCCTAGACGTTAGAGCATTAGCCATTTTAATCTAATGTCTCAGATTTTTGTGAAATTACATACTTTCGTGTTTCGTTATCCTTCATGTTATCACGCAGGCTTGAGTGTATATTGTGCACGCCGCACAATTAGTACTTGTATATCTACATTTTTAAAAAATCTATATCCACTAGTGTTATACAGTTATCTGTTGATTAATGTGCTGTAAGATGTACATTTATATCCGTAGAATTGATTTATTTTAAGTAGCGTCTTTTAACTTTTGAATAGAGGTAAATGTACCTGTGATTAATGTCAACTGATGATTGATTATATATTTAGTACTATCTTTAGGTTCTGTTTTACTGTTCCTCTGAATTGTGTTGAATATTTGCATTTATATGGAGATAAATGCAAGATATTATAATTTAATGATTCAATATCAGGTTGATTATTACAATCTTGTTGATATGTGTAGCCAGGTTGGATTATAAATTGAGCATTGAAATTTTATTCAGGGGTGATTGTTTCACGTGTTACTGTTCTGTTTTAAAACCGCAACTTAATAATATTGATACCTCATTTATGCTAAGTACAGATCGTACTGTAGCACTTGTGCTGCTGATTGTTAATCACATTAAGTAGAACAAAAAGTACTCTGTTCTAAATGACTGATTGTGCCGGAACTTTTGAGATCTAAATGCGCAGGGACATTACATAATTATTGAGCAAGAATTGTATTCAATGAGTAACTTTTGTATTATCAGCAAATTTTAAATTTTTAGCATTTCTGTATGGAAGAACTGTGCATATTAACAAACTCTGATAAACACCAAGGGACTGTTGAACTGCTGAGCGTGCAAAGTTATAAATCTAAAGTTGGTTGTATCTAAGTTTGAGCGTGCAAAGTTATAAATCTAAGGTTGGTTGTATCTAAGTTTGAAGCACTGTTGTATTTATGAGTCTCCAGAAATTGTTTAATTGTAGCAAACAGAATATCTACGAAGTTGTGTTCCGATTGTTTTGATTGTATTAGCAAGGATATTTTGTTGTATGAATTATCTCACTATATGTTGATCTGTGTTACAAGTATTAGCAAGGATATTTTGTTGTATGAATTATCTCACTATATGTTGATCTGTGTTACAAGTATTGATCAATGAATGAAGTGGCTAAGAAATGAATCATGATTGTTATTGAACCCTAGTTCTACTGATTTAAAGAGTATTGATAACAAATGTTTTTGATAGTCAGTTATGCTAAGACAGGGAGGCTATTATTGTGACTTTTATGCTGTGTGTGTGTGTGTGTGAGTGTGTGTGTGTTTCAGTGCATTTTTATTTGCTTGAAAACCTACTTGTGGTAATAGAGAAAGGAATACCCGTGATTAGCCATAATCGTTAAACCCTTCTGAATGCTGTTCAGTAACAAGAGGTTTCAGTATTTGACATATTTGCGAGTTATAGTACTTGCGTTGAGTAGGAGTGAACATTATTTTGTACTTGAGCTAAACTGAGCAAACAAATGGATGGAAGCTGGCAACACCGGCGGAATTTACGCAATGGGTTCAGAAGCAGAAGAAACATGCAAAATACGGGAGGTGCAGTGTGAATGTAGGAAGAAAGGAGGCTCCTTCAACACAAGATGGAACTAGGCTCCATACGGACTCGAGCAATGGAGCATTTAGAAAGAGCAGTGGATCCGAGAACACTCTAGACCAGCGGTTCCCCAACATTTTTGTTGCCAAGAGTACTTTCAAATTTTGAGAAGAGTTTTGGCGGGCGCCATCAGTTTTTCAAAGCTTATTTTATTTTACTGGACATTTGCATTCCTACATGCTTGTTATTGATTTATGTAATTAAACCATTATTCCTATGTTCACTAATTTGATTACATTGTACATTATGCTTGTGAATTTTGATCAATGCTATATTTCGTAGGCTGTGTGTGTATTGGGCTAACAAATATCATTACAGGATTTGTAAATTGAGATTGTGTGTCAGAGAGAAAAGTGCTAGAGATGAATATTCCTTAAACTTAACACTGCCCTTAATTTGACTTTTGCAGAGAGGAGTGTGCCTTTTGACGCTTTTGGTATTTTGTAACCTTGTGTCTGCTTCAGACTGCAGTGACTAATATGCCCAATTGGATCACCTTGGTGTTTTGTAACCTTGTGTCTGCTTCAGACTGCAGTGACTAATATGCCCAATTGGATCACCTTGGTGTGTGCATCCAGTGTTATCATCGAACTTATCAGAAAGATGTTGCTGTAAGTTGATTCCTGTTCGAGAGCCAATACAGCAGAAATTGAGGCTTGAGTTTAGCCTTGAGAATTCACAAAATTTCTTGAACATTCCTCGTGGTGTGCTGAATAGCGCACATGAAAATTCAGGGACATTCCTCCTGATGTACTTTATATTATATACGAAGTTCTGGTCGATTCTCAGCGGTGTACTTGTGAGCGCATTGAAGATTTTGGAACAGTTGTGTAATTTTTCTAGAAGGACCGTCATCTAATAAGAAAGACAGTCACTTGTTGCAAACCACGTGATTGTGAACAACCGATAGTGACAGCCGCCATCATTGAAAAAGTTATGTACATTGACTATAATTATCTCTCAAACTCCACTTTTATATATATATATATAATTTGACTGCTGATGTCTATGCTAGGATAAACTGAATGAGTGTCTGACGTTTAGTCAAACATTGTTGTGAAGTGATGTACATATCAACGCTCTTTTGATTATATTCATACATTGTTTACTTGATTGTTGATTTAATAAATTTATTGCACATATTTTAAAACAGTATGTTGGAGTAATAGTGGGTGGATGGGGACTCGTTAAAAAGACGGACATTTTTTAAAAAATTACTCCTTTAGTAAGAAGTTTCCACCTGCAGAAACGTTATGCGACAGTAAAACTGCTGTCTTATTATTGTGTAAAGAGTAGAGTTTAACGACACCCTTATAATCCGCCAAGTGAGAGACATGATGCTCTTGTGGGAGAATTATTAATAACTATGAATTAAGATTCTCGATCACTAGTAAGTAGTTATGTGTTAAAATTAATAAATAATAATTATAACGAGTGAAGGGTGTCCATGGAGCTGTCACAAATATTAAATTAAAATGCCAACTGTTAGTCAAGATCTGTAGTTTGACTTTAATGTACTTATCGTTTAAAACAGTTCACAGAGATCATTATGACTTTATTGTACTTATCGTTTAAAACAGTTCACAGAAATCATTATGACTTTATTGTACTTATCGTTTAAAACAGTTCACAGAGATCATTATGACTTTATTGTACTTATCGTTTAAAACAGTTCACAGAGATCATTATGACTTTATTGTACTTATCGTTTAAAACAGTTCACAGAGATCATTATGACTTTATTGTACTTGTCGTTTAAAACAGTTCACAAAGATAAATGGAATCAAATTAAGATTTATTGTGTACGCTATAAATTCTAAAAATCATCATCTTTTGCGGTTGATTTGAGAGTAATATCTTTTTGAAGTCGAATTCCAATTCTTTTCTTAATTGAATGAGACTTGCAGTCGATGTAGCCATTTTTGTTACTTCTAGTTGACAAGTAAAAGAATTTCCAAGCAAGGCAATCTCAGACTCATTGATAATGAACTGTTGAAATATCTTTGCAAACTGCTCCAGAGATCTTTGAATGTAGTGAAGAGTTAAATTCACTGTCACACATAATTTCCTTCATTCCCGGATAATGTACAAAAGACTTTGTCTTCATATGTGTCTTCCACAAGATCAGTTCTGCTGTGAATGATATTACAGAACCTAAAATGAGTGACGTCAGGTTGGATGGAACAACCTTTGCACTACTTTTCCCATCTCGCCGCGGGCCGGCATCGTGTAAGGAATCACTGCTCTTGACCTACCTGACAGATTTGGAGTACCAAAGAACAGTGGAACGTGGGTTGATATAAATTGGAGTATTTATTAGTTGTCTTGTTTAGTGCATTTTTTTTCAGGGCTGTAACATACATTGTTATTGATGACTAGAGTATTTGCCGCCCGTGAATACAGGTGGAAAATTAAAATGAAATGAAAAGGATTATAAATAAATTTGTTTATTGGAAGGCGAAGGCTTAATTATAAGTCACATTGCGAGTGACATCATTTAGCAAATTATTCCTCCCTCCCTGGCCATATGTAAACTTCCTCCCTTCCTTCCTTCCTCCCCCCTTCCTTCCTGGCCAAATGAAAATGTACTTTTATTGTAAGTGAAAAAGAATTTTTCAAACACTATTTACCGATTACTTATTTTCTTATTACCCATTCTCATAAATGCTGTTTACCATCACCACAAAAGAAATTGTCAATTACACAATTTATAGAAAAGTGTGAAGATGTGATATGAAGTTCTTGTATTATAGCAAAATAAAGGAAGTATTTAATCAAAGACACACACTGACCGTACATATTCTGTATGTCTGAATATATTTCTTTTTCTCTGTGTGTGTGAGAGAGAGAACGAGAGCGTATTATAGCGGTATAAATTGAAACATTTGATTAATTAAACACAATCTTCGTTTTGCTTTTTTAGAGTAGGAATGTCCGTATATGTTAACTTGTGAGTATGTATGTGTGTGTGTGTGTGTGTGTGTGTGTGTGTGTGTGTGTGTGTGTGTGTGTGTGTGTGTATGAGAGAGAGAGAGAGTATATTACATTTATGTGTACATTTCTAAACAGTAAAGCAAGAGGAATTTAAACGTCACATAATGAAGACGGTGATAAGATAGATAGGTAAAGCAAGAGGAATTTAAACGTCACATTATGAAGACGGTGATATGATAGATAGGTAAAGCAAGAGGAATTTAAACGTCACATTATGAAGACGGTGATATGATAGATAGGTAAAGCAAGAGGAATTTAAACGTCACATAATGAAGACGGTGATAAGATAGATAGGTAAAGCAAGAGGAATTTAAACGTCACATTATGAAGACGGTGATAAGCTAGAGAGGCGAAAAGATAGGTTGATAGATAATTTGTTAGTTAGTAGTGTGGCAAAGAAACAAATGCAACATTAAGGTGGCCACGTGAAAAGAAAAGTCACAATGTGAGTGAAAATTCGAGCAGATGACCGCGACTGTCGGTTATTTTGAAGAGTACTTTGAATCGACAATACAACATTAAGCTGGCCATGTGAAAAAACCAAAACAATCCTCCAACATGCTCGAAGGTCAAGGACGCTTTAGCATCGCTCCCCCGAAATCCCACATGTTCATGTAAAGCTGGCCATTTAAAAAACAACTCCCACTGTTCGAAGGAATGCTTTATAAACAGACTTAACAACTATATAAGAGATATTTTTATTTAACACTTGAACTTATAATTAGTTCATGGCGAGTGTGCAGATGTATGCTTGCACACAATCTTAAATAGAAACACGTGTATCTAATACGTATCCTAATGTACATCACAGCTTTGTGCGCGCGCATGTGTTAGCAGTTTTACGTCACCACTGAAACTGTATTGATCATTTCGTTACCAGACGTTCTCTGATCTGGAGTGCCCCAGTGGGGCACTACAGACTCACACTTGATTTCGATGTGGATGGCGGGAGGGCTGGCGGAAAAGGGTGAAGAAGGTCTAGTGCACATAACTGCTTTTGATCGTAAATAAAATCAAATGTATTTAATATATTTTTAGGTGTACATCAATAATTATAAAAAATCATAAATAGAAACAGATGTATTTAATACGTTTCCTAGTGTATATCACTGAACAGTAAGTAAACTCAACCACAGTAAAGATTTAAAGACAGCAGCAGAAACTAAACAAACAAATAAGGCCAGCAATCAATATATTTCTCCTAGGGTAAGGGAATTTAAAAACTAAACTCACACGTGTCGCTCCAGGAAACTCAAGTGCAGTCTTGGTCACGATTGTTTTGAAACAGGAGGTAGAGTTGACAGTTGTTGAGAGCTGAGTGGGGTCAGTTGTGGAGAGTTGAGAGGGGTCCTCTATGGAAAGCCTGAGAGTGGTCATTTGTTGGGGAACAGGGTTAAATTTAGATTTCTGTATAGGAAATTTAGTTTGTGGCGAGCGGAGAGTCAGCAATCGTGTTTTACTGATAGCTTTGCAGTCTTGATCTTTGTGTGTTCAGTCTGAGGAGGCCAGTATAGACTCTAATTTTTGTATCGGAAAGGTACATGTGGAGATCTATGGGTCAGCAGTTGTGTTTGCCTGTATCTGTCTGTTTTGTCCAATGTCACTACAGTCAAATGTGGCTCATGTTTACTTTGTTTATCTACCTGTAGTTACAGTATTTTTAATTCACAGAAGGGTTAGTTTACTATGAAGAATTTTTGCCTGGTTTTATCAATGAATGGTCTTTTGAATGTACTTAACTTCGCTTGAAATATTATTAGTCTGACCTTTTATTTGATATGTTTAGATCATGTATTTTATAAATGCTTTTCCATTTTAATTTTTAAAAATTAAATTACTTTTCTTATTTAGGTTGTATTCTGATTCAGTTGTAGTCTTGTGACTGTTTTGTAGTCACACTGTAACTAACATTATACGAAATACCACCAATCGTGCTATAGTTAGGGAAGAAAACATTATACGAAATACCACCAATCGTGCTATAGTTAGGGAAGAAAACATTATATGAAATACCACCAATCGTGCTATAGTTAGGGAAGAAAACATTATACGAAATACAATCAATTGTGCTTAAGAAAGAAAACACCTATTGGATTATATGAAAACCGACGTCTTCGATTTGGTGTTAGTTATGATCAGTTAGGCACTCGTTTAGTATATTATGTGTTGCGTCAAGAATGCTAATCTGTTTGAAGTCGTTATGTTATTCTCACATTTTCATTAGAAAACAGAAAATTAATGAAAGTTGATGGCATTGTTGTCGACCATTTTGAATCCGTTTGAGATCTCCTGAGAGTAGTTTACTATTATTTGGGAAAGGAATACATTTTGAAAATTAAAGTTTGAAAGGTTTATATCTGTGACGCCAACGCCACTTAGTTAGTGGATATGATTATTATTAATTAATCCCCCAAAACTAATTACAAGTGACAAGAATCTTAATTTATTTTATTTAATGATACTTCAGCAGACACATCATCTCTCTCACTTGGCGGATATATGGGCGCTTTAAACGTTTTCTCTCTTCCGCAACATTAAATGTGAACATTTACTGTCACACAATATTCCGTAGGTGGAAAACTTCGTACTAAAGGAGAAGAGAGATCCATATTTAATCTATATTTAGCGAACCCCCCTCCACCCACTTTCTTCTCCAAAATAAGGTTATAAATACGAGTAAGAAGGTTAATAAATTTATTAAATCAACAGTCAAGCATACATATGACAAACACAATGGCAAACAATTACTTGACATCAGTATTTACATGAAACAACATTCAAATCATTTCTATATTACACAGTCCTTTATCTAAAAAATGCAGTTCTACAATTCAATACAAATCTCTTAACAGAGAACAGAAATAGAGTTATTAGAGATAAACAATAACAGTTTTACATAGCCTGAATTAATCACTACCTCAACAGTCTTTCACTTGCTTTTACAACAATGTCTCAAGTTTATTGTCCACCATTATTACACTAGTTCCACATGTTTCTCTTGCATGTTAAAAACACCAGCGCTTCTTTTTGCCGTGTCAACTCCTTCAATCAGAACATAATTGTAGAGATTTCCAGTAACTACTCTACCCTAGAAATTGCTCATGTAGTCAGCATATCTTGTCACCATACATAATGGAGTCTAGTGTATTCTTACACTTACACACCACTCCCTGCCTCTACCATGGTCAATCGTAACAGTTTACAATCAGTAAACCATAGATTTAAATCATACACAGGAAGCAGAAAAGGCTGCTTGTCTTGAAAAATATAACCAAGGAGCAATGCCAAGTTTCCAGTTTATCACTTTATAACTCCATTCTTCTTATATTGGAGTTTTAACTTACAATTACACTCCCCACGGCATAAAGACGTATGTAAAATTTTCACAGATAATTATAATCACACACAACTATACACTTCAACACACTCCCCGCGGCATAAAGACGTATGTAAAATTTTCACAGATAATCACACACACCTATACGCTCCAACACACTCCCCAAGGCAGAAAGAGGTATTTTTAATTGTCACAGATAATTACCAACAATTTTACACTCCCTTGGAAAAAAGACGTATTTCTAACTTTCACAGATACCACAGAAAACAAATGTTGACTGGGTAGTCACCATGGCAGAATATTCACAGATACCACAGAAAACAAATGTTGACTGGGTAGTCACCATGGCAGAATATTCACAGATAATTAGACAAATCAACTGTTCACTCTAACACTCTCACGTTCTCTCACAACTGAATTCCGTGGGCTGAAAAGCCTGTCAAATTCCAAATGAACGGTCTTCCTCGGACGGAGATGTGTCGTCAGTGCTTATCCCCCCCCCGCCACAAACACAATCCCACCGTTTAAAAAACCCAGAAAAAGACATCCACTTTTGAAAATAGTTTGTTTTATGATACGAAATATAGTGAGTTAACAAGAAAAAAATATTCTTATAAATACGACTTTATATTATAAGGGAATAATGTGTACGAGTTAACAAGAAACTATCATTCTTATAAATACGACTTTATATTATAAGGGAAAGACGGACTGGGAGCAGGAGTGGTGAGGTTGATGAAATGTAGACTAATGGCCGCTTCCACACTCCAATACTTTACGCTGCAACATCTTCTCTTGGGTTTCTTTCAAGATTAATGTTTGTCACTAGTTACATCAAAATGTTTCTTACTTTTGAACATCCTCTCTTGGGTTTCTTTCAAGATTAATGTTTGTCACTAGTTACATCAAAATGTTTCTTTTGAACATCTTCTCTGGGGTTTCTTTCAAGATTAATGTTTGTCACTAGTTACATCAAAATGTTTCTTTTGAACATCCTCTCTTGGGTTTCTTTCAAGATTAATGTTTGTCTCTAGTTACATCAAAATGTTTCTTTTGAACATCTTCTCTGGGGTTTCTTTCAAGATTAATGTTTGTCACTATTTACATCAAAATGTTTCTTACTTTTGAACATCTTCTCTGGGGTTTCTTTCAAGATTAATGTTTGTCACTATTTATATCAAAATGTTTCTTACTTTTGAACATCTTCTCTGGGGTTTCTTTCAAGATTAATGTTTGTCACTAGTTACATCAAAATGTTTCTTACTTGTGAACATCATGGCAGATGTGCAGTTTGTCTAATTGTGCAATTGTAATTCTTTAGTAACAATAATTTCGGTACTTTAAATTACGACTTTGGAATACAAGAAGCAGAAATAACTAAAAATAAATGTTTTGTCTGAAATAAATTTTAAAGTTCACTTTGTTTTCCAAAATGATAAAGTTTTTCAGTTCCAATGAAATTTGACAAACATGTACAAGAGATTAGTACAAATGAATAGGAAAAGAAAATTCAGCTTAGAGGCAAGTTTAATAGATTAAACAATGAAAGGGTTTCATCTGGCGAGATTTGAAGATTTGATACGACTTCTCATGTTATAACAGGTATTACACTTCCTGTTTTGAATAATACATAGGTCAACTTTAACTGATGCTGCTAGTCATGCAACATTTTCGTCAGCAGCCCCCCCCCCCCAACCAGAGCACAGCTTTACAAATCGACCAGTCATAATCTTGTTCAGAGAACACACTTTCACCTGGGCAGTCAAGGAAATTATACAGTTTGTCTCCTTGCTGGTATTCAATCACACACAAGAAAAGGCACTGGAAGAAAACCCAAAATAGGACAAAGGAAAAAGAAAAGCTTTGAAGCAGTGATGAAAAAAATGAGATACGTTTAAGTATTTCCATAAGAGTACCCATTTAAATCCATCCCTCTCTCTCTCTCTCTCTCTCTCTCTCTCGTTCACTCTCTATCTCCCTCAGAGACACATGAATTTGGTACTTGTGAAATGAATATGATTTTAACACGTTGACTCAATCATAATAAAACGCATTAGGAAATAATTAAAGAATTTCTCTAAGTATGAATTTCGCTGTCAGACAATTGTTCCAAAGCATAACTGTTCTTGACTTTTGCCATCACAAATGCCTTTAGAAAAACAGGCCAACCAAACAGGCCTTTAGAAAAACAGGCCAACCAAACAGATAATGGGAATTAGTGAGGAGTACACTTACGCAGAATATGTATACCATCAAACTTAATCATCATTGTTATCTTTACTTCAAAACTGTGAATAAGATATTGTGTAAACAAGTTATACTCTCATTGTATTTAGTCTAAGTTTAGAACTATACAGAAAGACAAGTTTGGGCTAATGGCACTTAAAATTCTGTACTTGGCATCTTGATCAATTCGTAGACCGCTGGCAAAATACATTCAGCCATGCATGACAAATTTCCTTTAGAAACTATGAGTCTTGGTTTGCATAGGTGCTTGGTCATCCAGCAAGAAAGTCTCCAGTTGAAACATGCGTACTTCTGTTTGTCAATGTGCTTGATTCAGCAAGAAAGTCTCCAGTTGAAACATGCGTACTTCTGTTTGTCAATGTGCTTGATTCAGCAAGAAAGTCTCCAGTTGAAACATGCGTACTTCTGTTTGTCAATGTGCTTGATTCAGCAAGAAAGTCTCCAGTTGAAACATGCGTACTTCTGTTTGTCAATGTGCTTGATTCAGCAAGAAAGTCTCCAGTTGAAACATGCGTACTTCTGTTTGTCAATGTGCTTGATTCAGCAAGAAAGTCTTCAGTTGAAATATGCGTATTTCTGTTTGTCAAAGTACTTTAGAAATTCGAACTCTGACCAAGTAAGCTAGTTAGACTGGCCACGTAATAACATTAATATTAATAGATTAATTGTCCTAAGACATTTTGTTAAAGTAGTTAACGTTCCAAACCTTTCTTTCACTTCTATCCTAGACAAGTAAAAAAGAACAAATGTAAGTAACATGAAGAATAAAGTTATATATGATTAATTGCAAAAAATAATGAATGAAGAGATAATTACATTATTTCCACTTTCATATTGTCACACTATCTATCTAGAATTTTATGTCTGTGGAATGTTTCTATTTGCACTGTGATGGCAAATAGAGTTGTATGTAGCCCTCTGATTTCGATTTAATGTGCATGCACTTGAATTGTCATTTCACTTTTAAATTGTTCTCCAGCTTCTGACGTATATTACTCTCAGATTGCTGTGCTTACTCTCATTGATCACTGGAATACATTTAGATTGGCATGATCTCCCTTGGTTGATGGAATATATTGTGATTAGAAAATAAAGTGGAAGTTGAGTCTTTCACTCTTAGCCCTTAACTGGTGGAGCTGACGCATAACGCTCGTCATCTTCATTCACTTTTTGCAGGGGAGAAAGCAAATCCGAGGAATTACTCTAACAGATAATGAGAACTTAATTCTTTTTCTTACCTAGACGAGAGTCACACCATATTTATCGAAGGAAGGCGAACTTTCTTTGAGAATCTTGTTCTTGAAAACTTTCTGACTTAAAGTTTCACTCTCCATTCAGAACTGAAAACTGAAACTAAATTTTAATGTGTAATTCAATCTCAACTACCACCAGTCACTCACACCAGGAAACCAAGCGTACGTGTTTCATTTGCAATGAAAATCACTAAAATCACACGTGACTTGCAATCTTAGAACTGTGGAGATTGTAGAGCTACAGCAGATAGAATATGCCTGAAAGACAAGACAAAATACTACCACCACCACCATACACCACCACCTTTACTAGTCATTGTGATTGACATGTTTCATAAGAAATTGACGTTGCAGGTATTGGCATTCTAAGTTGGATCTTACACTGACACAGCCCTATTGATGCATTTATTTGCAGTGGGTTGAGGGCACACAGAACATCAAATGTCATTTGGGAATGTCTTTCGCCGTCCATCTTTAGTGGGTACGTCTGGTCACACACGTTCTGACATTATCAGAGACTGCATTGTCCCCCAAAAGAAAGAAAAAAAAAGGAAAAATTAATATGTAAACCGGTCGGGAGAGATCTTATGTTCTAAGATGCCAGACAAGTTGTTATTTGTTTTCTTGCTATCTCTGAAGTAATTTACTTTATAGTTAGGTTTCCATGTCATCTTATACATTTTACGGACTTGCATGATGTTGGCATGTGACATGGGGTGGTTTTTATTTTGAGAAGAAAATTAGTGACACTGGAGGGCTTTAATTTTGAGAAGGGAGAATTAGTGCCACGTATGACACTGGAGGGTTTTTACTTAGAGAAGGGAGATATAGTGCCAAAAGTGTGCATTTTGTTAATTTTTATTGCAATGTCATCTCTTGGCGCACTCATTCGATTTTCAGCACATTGCCGAAAGGATCTTTAGGGATCAACTGCCAAATGATTGATTAGTTTAGTTCAATGTCCACGTATTAAGTTGTTTGATTTAGCGGACAGGTCACAGTAGACCAGACTTGATGGTACGTGAGATGGAGGAATCACGTTGTTTGATTTAGTGGACAGGTCACAGTAGACTAGACGATGGGACTTGAGATGGAGGAATCACGTTGTTTGATTTAGCGGACAGGTCACAGTAGACTAGACTTGATGGGGCCTGAGATGGAGGATCACGTTGTTTGATTTAGCGGACAGGTCACAGTAGACTAGACTTGATGGGACTTGAGATGGAGGAATCATGTTGTTTGATTTAGCGGACAGGTCACAGTAGACTAGACTTGATGGGACTTGAGATAGAGGAATCATGCTGTTTGATTTAGTGGACATGTCACTGGAAACTGGGTAAACGGTCTTGAGACAGAGGAATGAGTTTGAGGAAGCCTAGATGGCTGGCGATGAAAGAACAGATGATGTTAGCTGAAACATCAACGATCTAGTCCCCTCCCCCCTTTATGGAGATTTAACCAAAGTTGTTCATTGACGAAGGACTTCTAGACCTTTCCCAACTGTTGCTGATTTCGCACTACCTAGAGAGTGCTTATAGTTTTGATAAGGAAGGTTTAAATACGCTGAGAATGGAGAGTTGCATATACGAGAGTTTTCGATTGGAACTCTTTCTGGAATTTTAAACCGTCATTTATTTTAAAAAGTACGTTCAGGTCCTGTCGTCAGTACCTGACGAGCCTAGAGTCCACTCTCTGACGAACTAGTCTCTATCTTTCGAACTAGACTCATAAGTCCACTCTCTGACGAACTAGACCCTTTCTTTCGAACTAGACTCTAATCCAATCTCTTACCAACTACTCTATCCTTCGAACTAGACTCTACGTCCGCTCTCTGACGAACTAGATTCTCTTTCGAACTAGATTCTAATACACCATGACGAACTACTCTATCCTTCGTACTAGACTCTACGTCCACTCTCTGACGAACTAGATTATAATTCCACTCTCTGACGAACTAGACTCTATCCTTCGAACTAGACTCTAAGTCTACTCTCTGACGAACTAGATTATAATTCCATTATTTCCACTCTTTGTCGAACTAGATTCTAAGTCAACTATTTGTCGAACGCGATACTAAGTCCACTCACACGAATTAGACTATAAATCCACTATTTGACGAACACGACTCTGATTCCATTATCTGACGGACTAGACTCTGTCCATTATCTGACGAACTAGACTCTAATTCTACAATTTACCGAATTAGATTCTAAGTTAACTATTTGGATCTAGGGAGCGTTTAAGGGACACACATTAGTTATAATATTGAATTCCGCAAGAGAACTGAACCTTGGACCACTTGAGTGAGAGAAACTAGCGCACCTCCTTCTACACCAACGCTTACCCCAAGAGCCAAGACAACTGTAGTACATTGAACTTTTCCGCTATATTGCACCATCATCTTCCACTGATGAGCTTGCTTGCTAGATTTATTTTAAACTGTAAGTTTTCTCACTTTCATTATCACTTGCCTTGTCGTGTCCAAGATTTTATCTCTTAATTAATTGAACTGCTATAACATTAATCAGTCTTTACTGCATATTGCCTTCGATTTAAAAAGGCTGAGATGAACGGTGCAAGCGAGGTGTGGTGTTTCATGACTTAGATAACCAAAAGAGCATCCTCACAATTAACATCTCTGTGTGATTCTACTTTGTAAAATTCAGAAATAGCAAAAAATGGACGCCTCAGTGTACATATCTGTTAGAGCGAATCTGACAGAATCATCTAAATAATTATATTACCCTCTTCCAATCCAAAACGCACACAAGAGAAAGGAGAAGTCAAAAAAAGATAAGCAGATCGGAATAAAAAAGAGGAACATAACAATATTCCCCTCACCCCAACCAGTAACAATGACAGCTGACCACAACACTGGAGGAATATAAATACTAAAAGACCCCAAACAATTAAAAAGAGAATAAAACGTGACTTAGGTAATCAGAACACCCGAGGATAAAAATACCAAACGACCCCAAATGATTAAAGTACGAACTATAACGTGACTCAGATAATGTGACGTTTTGCTTGGGAGATGGGAAAGATGTTAATTCTCAACTGCCCCGGGGTGCCCATAACCTTAAGCTAATCCCCAAACACACCTTCTGGGTGGCCACGTGTTAGAAAGATGGAAGATAGTTAATGTAGAATAGAAGAGTGATAGTTCCAGAAGATAGCTTGAGCCCCCTTATACATAAAACTGGGATAGTAAGTAAATACAGGTGACAGACTACAACATATAACATGTAAATGAGTCACACTAACCTGAGTGGTGTAAGTATCAATATTAAATACATTCAACAAGAAATAAATAAGACAGCATGGTTACACATAACAACTAACTCAACAGTTACAATTATAATTCATAAATGGTTATTGTTCATAATCACGACCATGTGGTGTCATAAGAGAATGCTCATTTTGAGTCATATGGCATTGTAGAAGTTATTCGGTATGTTCGTATGAGTGAATTAATAATTAGTTTATTAGAGAACACTGAATGTTTTTGAGTGAACTCGAATAACTCTGAGAGAGTTTGATTGAATTTGGTTGAAGTTTGATTTGATTTGATTGAAACTCGACTGAAGCTGTGGGTTTTAAAATCACTTAACTTAGGGGTTGCCTGATGTGTTGTCTAGGTCCCAGTGACACACACACACACACACACACACACACACACACACACACACACACACACACACACACACGCACATATATATATATATGCAGTTGCACTTGTTGCCATGGACCCGAATCTCTGGATCATGGGTTATTCTGCTCTGGCATTACTTCATGGCTCAACACTTGACAAAGTCAACAACCAAGATAATGTGGCTCCATTTTGGCATTGCATCATAGCACAGTGCTCATTGAATTCAATGTCTCAGATAAGGTGCCAATCTGCCAGTAAAATACACATGAACTAAGTATTCATCTTTATGTGTTCTCTGACAGAATATCGTTACTTACATGGCCATTATATTTAATATCATAAGCAAAATATAACTATATGAAATATTGTTAAGGTTAAATGAACATAGATATCATATTTAGTTGCACAAGCAAAACCACATAACTTTGTCAGTAATAAATACAGTGCAGTATTCCATATAAGGTGCTTGGATGCATGGCCATGAAGCTCATTAGAAAATGCTGAACAGCAGTTTCAAAATTCTGCACACAAGTTTTGGCAGGAAGCTCAAACAACCACCAGTTCTGCACACAGTGAAAAATATTAGATGGAATGTTGGTACAGAGGATGGTTTCCTTCTGTGTTGGTAACCAGCGATAATGTTAGAGGTTTGATTATACTTTATTAACACCAGTGATAAGTGTAGTAGTTTGATTATTACTTATTAACACAATTCGTTTGATTATACTTTATTAACACCGGGAGCCAAAATACATATTGCGTCAGCAGTCAGTTTGCATTGGACTGAAAAATATTAGGTGAGTTTCTAGTATGTTCGTTTGCATGGCTGAGTGGCACTTCGATTGGTTCATTAGAGTGAGTGTCTGGAACATTCAGGTATGTTTCCAGCTCAGGGATAAGAGTCAGCCATTCTAGACGGTGGGTTTGCATGTAGCCTATTTCTAGAGGAGGGTGGGTGTGGGCTACATAAGCCATTATGTGACAAGAAATCAGAACAGAATACCAGAGGAATAAGAAAACAAAAAACCCCAAATGATGAATGTGAGAACTAAAACGTGACTAATTGAATCAGATCAGAAAAGTAGAGAATAGTTTTAAAACATTAAAAGAAACATTTTAAAATTGCGATTAATAATAATGATTTTAATAATATATGCCGAAGTGTATTCTGAAACAGTTCTCAAAATACACGTCCCTTGCAAATAAATTTAGTTTTGTACATTGTACTGTATACAGTTCTGCAATACTTGTTCATAGCGAACCAACATGTGCCCATGAATCTGTAATATGGATAGGTTTCGAATGAAATATTGATTATTAAGAGTCGAGTTGGAAGATGGACAGAGGAAAGCAATAGCGATAACATTCATTACATTTTTTTTTTAATAAAAAAAAAACAACTAAAACAAGAAAACACAACTGACAAAACTTGATTTAGTGTAGACAGCAATCACTGATAGATTCACCCTTTTTATCTAAAAAAAATATGGTTTAGGGTTGATGTTGTTATGTTATTTAGCACTGGTAAAGGGTTAGCCTACATTTCTAAATGCTCAGCATTATTGTTTATTTACCTTTGATTTTAGTTTAAAGACTCTATATTACATCAACGGTGGTATTAATAGTATTCAAATGATTTTCAAATAGGCAGAAAATCGAAGATTGCATGAAAATCCCCTCTCTCTGACCCATTAAACTTAAGGATAGGCGTGCACACACTCACACACACACACACACACACACACACACACACAGCCCTCATGCGCACAGATTCTTGCTGTCGTACATGATAGCTTTCAGACTTGCAAGCACATATGACTGAAATAGTTTGCAAACTGTTTAATTTTCTTTCCTTTTTGTCTTTTTTCTTGGCTCCCTGCCAATGACTTCACACGATACCTTAAGGAAGAGCAATCGATACTAGAATGCTTTCTACCTAAGAACGATGCCACACGCTGTGGAAGACACAATGGCTATTTAATACCCCGTATTTAGCTGACACAAGAAATGTCAGCTACTTGTCTTGGATTACACGCCAAGAATGCTATCAAAGCAATTTTAATCAAATACCTAGAACTAAGTCTTAAATTCATTATTTAATAAATACCAGTAGCTAAGTCTTAAATCTCATATTTAATCAAATACCAAGAACTAAGTCTTAAACTGTATATTTAATCAAACACCAAGAACTAAATCTTTAAACCTGTATTTAATCAAACCCAAGAACTAAGTGTTAAACAGAGAGATATCTCATGTTTAAGAGCTGAAAGTTTAGCTAGACACAATACTCATTCTATCGGCGCCATAATTTTATCACTTGCCAATAAATGTGATGGACATGTATCCAGCAAAACACCATCTGTTGTTACAAAGCAACATCATTGATACTGTGAAATTCAGCATCAAGTCCTTTACCAAACACCATCTGTTGTTACAAATCAACATCATTGATACTGTGAAATTCAGCATCAAGTCCTTTACCAAACACCATCTGTTGTTACAAAGCAACATCATTGATACTGTGAAATTCAGCATCAAGTCCTTTACCAAACACCATCTGTTGTTACAAATCAACATCATTGATACTGTGAAATTCAGCATCAAGTCCTTTACCAAACACCATCTGTTGTTACAAATCAACATCATTGATACTGTGAAAATCAGCATCAAGTCCTTTACCAAACACCACTCACGCCAGCTTCCAGGCGTTATTCAAACTGTTACAACATTAAACCATCTATTCAACTGGATACAGTTGCAAGAATATCAGGATTTATGCAAACACTAGCAGAATTAAACGCTGTATTCCTTGTAATACAACTACATGAACATCAGGATTCTATTCAAACACTAACATATTTAAACTCATTGTTTAATGAAATACAAATACATGAACATCAGGATTCTATTCAAATGCAAACATAATTAAACCCATTATTTAATCAAATACAACTTCATGAAAATCAAGATTCTATTGAAACACTAATCACATAGAACTGCAGGAACACAAGGATTTTATTCAAAAGCACTAACAGAATAATTTTGAACTAACAGATGAAATACAATTGCACAAACATCAGGAATTTATCCAAACACTATCATAATTAAACCCATTTGTGGTGGAATAAATTTGCCTATCCCCATTTCTAGACTTTATTATATAAATGTTAAATTGTCAAAGTGAACTGGCCTTTACTTATTAGTAAGACGTGTTGCTGTAAGTTGATTCCAGTGAATTCTCCACCAACATGATGGAGATATGTGGCCTGAGTTTGATCTCAAGAATTCATGAAGATCATTGTGAACATTCTTCTTGATGTGCTTGATAGCGCATGTGAAATTCAGCACGATTCTCTATAGCATGCTTGGCAAGCTCGTCCAAGATTCTGGAACAGTTGTTTATTGTCTCTAGAAGGGACTCGTGGGACTTCCCCGAAATATGAAAGACAGTGATTTGTTGCAAACCGAAACAACAACCAAATGCAGCAACACAGAACAGCACTACCCTCTTTGAATACCAGGGAAAGGAGGAAGGAACCATACAAAAACTGAGAACATCAAGTAGATGAATTTTCATGCATTTCCTGTGGGGAAAAGATGTCAATGGAAAGAAGAAGAAGAAGCAAACCGAATGTTTGTGAAACATGTGCAGGTGACAGCTGCCATCTTTGAACAGGTTATGTGAATTGACATTAATTATTTCTCTGAAACTCTACTCTCATTTCCTTAATGATATCCATGAACCTGATTATATATTTTATGTTATAGACTGCTTATGTCTATGCTAGGATAAACTGTATGATTATCCAGCATTAATCAAACATTTTAGTGAAGTGATGTAAATGTCAATGCTCTTTGATTAATGTGTTATATATTTGTTGATATAATAGTTATTGTTAAATTTATTGATCTTCTTACACCTATTGATAACCATATGTTGGAAATATAGTGGGTGGATGGGGGCTCGTTAATATAGATTAAAGTCGGATTTGACTTGTCCTTTAGTAAGAAGATTTACACCTATGGAAATATTGTGTGATGGTAAATGTTTGTCTTTGATGTTGAGGAAGAGGGAAAACGTTTATAGCGCCCGCATATCCACTAAATAAGAGAGGCGACTGGTGTCTTCTGAAGAATTAAAATAACATAAATTAAGATTCTTATCAATAGTAATTAGTTATGGGTGATTAATAATCATAACCTTTTATTAGATGGCGTTGGCGTTACACCATTATTTAATCAATACAACTACTTGAACATCATGATTCTATTGAAACACAAACAGAATGAAACCCAATATTTAATCAATACAACTACTTGAACATCATGATTCTATTGAAACACAAACAGAATGAAACCCAATATTTAATCAATTACATCTACACGAACATGTAGAGTCTATTAAAACACTAACAGAATTAAACCCATTATTTAAAACATGCAGTTAAGTGAACATCAAGATTTTCTTGAGGCACTAACTGAATTAAACTCTATATTCAATGAAATTCAACTCCGCGAACATAAGGATTTTATTCAAACACCAGCATCACCAGATTTCAATATTCAAACAAGTACTACCATCAGCATCCAGCCTTTATTAAATTCTTCTTTTCAAACTTCATTCTTTAACCAGACTCATGACACTTTTCAGACTTTTATTTGTATAAGACTTCATTCTTTAACCAGACACAACATGACACTTTTCAGACTTTTATTTGTATAAGACTTCATTCTTCAACCACACACAACATGACACTTTTCAGACTTTTATTTGTATCAGACTTCATTGTTCACCTAAACAAATATAATATTATTTCATGATTTTATTCAGGCACTGTTATTATCAAACTCCAGTATTCGGCCAGGCTATAAATATATCACCTATTTCAAACGCTAAAAGTAGCAGTGTTAGCTCCCTGTATTGAACCAGACATAAATCTCAGGTTCATAACTTTATTCATATAATCTCAATATCAAACTACTGTCACCAGGTACGAAACATCGTATTATAGTTTTTGTTTATATACCGACTGTAGTAATCACATTGTTTTCATTCAGACATTATCAGTATTAGCATTTGTCTGAATGAAAACACTGCATTAGCAATATTGCATTTTATCATTATTTAGACAAAATCAATATCAGCATTCTATCTTTATTTAGACAATATCACTATCAGCGGTCTATCATTATTTAGACAATATAACTATCAGCATTCTATAATTATTTAGACAATATCACTATCAGCGGTCTATCATTATTTAGAAAATATCACTATCAGCATTCTATCATTATTTAGACAATATCACCATCAGCATTCTATCATTATTTAGACAATATCACTATCAGCGTTCTATCATTATTTAGACAATATCACCATCAGCATTCTATCATTATTTAGACAATATCACTATCAGCGGTCTATCATTATTTAGACAATATCACCATCAGCATTCTATCATTATTTAGACAATATCACTATCAGCGGTCTATCATTATTTAGACAATATCACTATCAGCGTTCTATCATTATTTAGACAATATCACTATCAGCGTTCTATCATTATTTAGACAATATCACTATCAGCATTCTATTTTACTCCCAACACTATCAGCCACAGTGTCCTGCCTTAGCACCAAGATTGTCAGGTTCTTGTCTTGATACAGATCCATTGATACCATTCCTGACCCATTTCAAACTGTTACAATCTCAGTGATTTGAGTTTTGCTCTAGAAAATGTCAAAGACAACATATTATTAAGATCCTTGCAGTGTCAACATCTTATGTGAATACAGACACCAAAATATCAGTCCTGAATTATGTCCCTAATCTATATTCTCACAATGTCCACGTTGTCTTAATCTATATTCTCACAATCTCCACTTTATATCTTAATCTATATTCTCACAATGTCCACGTTGTCTTAATCTACATTCTCACAATCTCCACTTTATATCTTAATCTATATTCTCACAATCTCCACTTTATATCTTAATCTATATTCTCACAATTTCCACTTTATATCTTAATCTATATTCTCACAATTTCCACTTTATATCTCTTAATCTATATTCTCACAATTTCCACTTTATATCTTAATCTATATTCTCACATTGTCCATGTTGTCGTAATATACATTCTCACAGTGTCCATGTTTGTCTTAATCTATATTCTCATAGTGCTCATGATGTCTTAATCTTTATTTTCACAGGGTTCATGCTGTCTTGATCTACATTAACCCAATATTCACGTTATCTCTTAATCCATACTCTATCGATCTCCATATTATCTTAATCCATACTCTATCGATCCCCATATTATCTTAATCCATACCCGCACTATTTTAACTTTACATTTTAATTCATACTCTCACTATGTCCAAGTTATATTTTAATCTATACTCTAACAATTTCAACATTGTCTTAATCCAGTCTTACAATCTCAACATTGTCTTAATCTATCTTTAACAATCTCAAATTGTCTTAATCCATTCTTTAACAATCTCAACATTATCTTAATCCAATATCTAACAATCTCAAATTGTCTTAATCCAGTCTCTAACAATCTCAAATTGTCTTAATCCATTCTTTAACAATCTCAACATTATCTTAATCTAATCTCTAACAATCTCAAATTGTTTTAATTCAATCTCTAACAGCCTAGATATAACCAAAAGGCACATCCTTCCAGTCTAGATATCATCAAAAGCCTCTTCTACACGCAACAAAGACCATATCAGCACACACGTCATCATTCTATATGCCATCAAAAGCCATACCAGTCTGTACGTAACCAGGCCTAATGTCATACAAACCATAGCCATTGGAGACCACTACTACTTTACGCGTAATCAAAGATCACAATTAGTCTACATATCGTGCAACACAACTTTGTTTTTCTTTGGACAGCACACCCCTCTCCCCGTTCACCTAGATGCCAACAAAAGCTATGTCATTTTTGGATAGTTTTAAAGTCTGCATCCAATCTAAGCTTAATTAAATGTTTCATATCCTTTGTAGGCAGACATCCTAGGTGAACATAAGGTGGCTTTAATTACAACACTTTTCTTCAGAAGTGCACGCGAAAATATTTACACCGATAATAACATGAAATTGCACACTTTGTTTTTCAGTATGTGTGGACACACACGCACGCATGTACACATGTACATTTGGAAGTTAACGCAAGATTCTAAGTTTTTGCTGTTTTGATGCGAGCACCGAAAAATGTCAGTTAGAAAGATCAGAGAGAGAGAGAAAGAGAGAGAGAGAGAGAGAGAGAGAGAGAGAGAGAATTTTAAAAGGAAAGAGATTAATGGATGAGATAGAAGATAGGGTCTCTCAAAAGGTGGGGAAGAAATTGTGGGTGAAAAAGAGAGAAATTGGTAGATACAAACAGACAGACAGACAGACAGATAGATAGGTAGATTAGATAGATTATTGGCAAAGAGTATAGAGGTAATTTGCAAGAGTTTCGAGAATTGTAAGTCGCTTTAAAGTACTAAAATTAATGTAAAACAACTATTGTAAATTTTAAAAAAAAGTAAAAACATTAGTTGCTTCCAATAAAAAGAAAATCGGAGTTTACGATAATTATTTGAAAAATTAAAAAAAAAGTAACCTATCAGACAGCATTAACATAAACTCATTCAGTACAGGTTATTTGGCAGTTAGACATTCGCATCGCTGTGGCGAAGAAATTGCTTAAAGATGGCTTTCGGAGATGCACGCAAAAACATTTACACCGATAATATAATGAATACGCACACTTTGTTTTTCAGTACGTATAGAAACTTTAAAACCCCTAGAAGTCAAGGCTCCATCTATTTAACCAGGAGAGAAGTCGATCAATCAAAACCCCTAGAAGCCAAGGATACCTCTTTCACTATGTAACCAGAGGTGGAGGTAGTGACCAGCCAAAGTAATAAAGACCTTTAGACAACTGATACAACGTGTATACTGAAGACCTCGAGAATCTTTTGTCAAGTTAGACTAAACACAAGTCATTGTTAACAAAGGACGAAATAATGCTAACACTCAACCAAACACAAGTCATTGTTAACAAAGGACGAAATAATGCTAACACTCAACCAAACACAAGTCATTGTTAACAAAGGACGAAATAATGCTAACACTCAACCAAACACAAGTCATTGTTAACAAAGGACGAAATAATGCTAACACTCAACCAAACACAAGTCATTGTTAACAAAGGACGAAATAATGCTAACACTCAAACAAACAAAAAAAGAAAAAACAAGCAAAGAACAAACAAACAACAGACAATCCAGCAACAAGCAAGCAAACGAATAAACAAAAGTAGAGTTGAAATTATGTTGAACGTCAAAACTAACATCCAAATAAAATAAGAACTAAATTTTTAGTGACGTGGATACTAGAAATTTTACTGCATGCATGTTTGGCAAACGTATATCTAATCCTCATAGGTTTTCTTAAATTTATAGAAATAGCGAACACGTTTTTTTTAATGAAAGGCACGTTCAGATATGATCTATAGAATGTATTTATAGAAATAGCGAACATGTTTTTGTTTTTTTAATGAAAAGTACATTCAGATATGATCTATAGAATGTATTTTTAATTTTCAATGTTGCTTTAAAAGCGCATAATCATCTTGTGCTTGTAAAACTCGTACAAAACAGGCCGTTACTGAAATGTAAACACTGGAGGTGTTGTTTTTAAGTTCTGGCTGCATTACGGACATCATCTGTTTAAAAGAAATTAAAATGTTCACACTTTTGACAAGAAGTGGTCCGCTGTAATTTCAGCTATTGAACGTCTTTAAAATACAGTTTATCATGCTACTGGCTACGTAATATTTTGTACAGAATTCAAACTAAAGCACAGATTTAATTCAGGCACCTTGCATACTTATATACATTTTCTAGGAGCATTGAGTTCAGACCGCTTTGTAAAATGGAGTGGGTTATGGAGTTCATTGTGCACTGAGTAAACCATAGTACTGATTACAGAATTTAATAAGATGAAGAGAACCATTTACTATTTAATTTCTTTAAGTGAGGTAAGTTTTTAGTTTGTATTTTATCGTTCCCGCCGACAATCGCCCATCTCTATTCCCAACAACATCCTACACAAACATCCTCCCAACACAAACAACAACAAACAATAGGAAAACATCAGTGTTACGGTTAATTCCTCCATGCGGCGCTGCGATCACCAAGAGGCGAGAAATCTAATAGAACCAACAGGAGACCTTGCTTTTTAATAACACTGTTGATTCCTTCTTGTCATTAAGCTCAGAAATTCTGCCACAGACACGAGCCTCAGCTCTCGCCAGGCGGTCTATATCTCACACAATCCTCTCTTGAACTGCAAGCTTTATTTATATTTTCCTCATTAAACAACAAAACACCTCCCCCCCCACCCCGAAAAAATAAAAAAAAATAAAAACATAAAACCCCCAATAAACCCAAACCACATAGTATTCTACGATGCGCTCGACCACAACTTTGATCATACGTCAGCACTCTTACATAATGGACTCTTAAATGAAAAGTTGAACCGCCTTTTGAATATCAAACAATATAATATTGACACTGCACGCGCTAGCTACGCCGCACGGATGCAGTGTCAACACAAAGTTCATTTCAGCAGCTTCGTGCAATCAGCCCGGTCCTGCAGAACCACAAGCACCGTCGAGAAGGTAAACAAAGCGAAATACCTGGAGCGCGGATTCCACTTAGAAACAACTGTTTGTCCACGTCCCGTGAGCTCGTGCTGGCCTGAGACAGTCTCCGGAGAGGATCCGATCCGTGTAGAGCACAAAGGTTGTCTCCCTTTAGATAAGATCCGTGTAGTAGACATGGGTTGTATCCCCTTGTTCCAGCAAGCCGGCAGCAGCTTCTTCCGCAAGTTTTGATTCGTCTGGTAAGCGGAGCTGAATCCACTGTCATCTTATATTGGACTAATTCGTTATGTACACCGAGAAATAATTAGTCAGAATCTCAAAGGAACTAAGTCTACTCCGATCTACTGTGCCGGCTTAATTAATTAATTATAAGTTGGACCTATATAGTCTGCTTACTTGTATCATAAATCACAATAATAAAGAAACATATTATTCAGATCTTCTTTTGCATGCATGCCGACCTGATTCCGAAAACAAGGGGAAAAAAATAATTAAAACTTAAAATGACTGCTGTTCGTAAAATGTTATTTCTTCTTTTTATTTGTTAGAAGAATATAATTATGATGTCTGCAGCATCACATCAACGAGTTTGCCTCTACTCTTTACCATCCCTCGTGATGCAGGCCTTTACTCTTTACCACCCCTCGTGATGCAGGCCTTTACTCTTTACCATCCCTCGTGACGCAGACCTTTACTCTTTACCATCCCTCGTGATGCAGGCCTTTACTCTTTACCATCCCTCGTGACGCAGACCTTTACTCTTTACCATCCCTCGTGATGCAGGCCTTTACTCTTTACCATCCCTCGTGATGCAGGCCTCTACTCTTTACCATCCCTCGTGATGTAGGCCTTTACTCTTTACCATTTCTCGTGATGTAGGCCTCTACTCTTTACAACCCCTCGTGATGTAAACCTCTACTCTTTACCACCCCTCGTGATGTTAACCTCTATTCTTTACCATTTCTCGTGATGTAGGCCTCTACTCTTTACCACCCTTCATGATGTAGGACTCTACGTTTTACCACTTCTCATAATGTAGGCTTCTGCATATTAAAACCTCTGGTGATGTAGGTCTCTACTCTTTACCACCCCTTGTGATGTGGACCTCTACTTCTTACCAACCCTCACGATGTAGGCCTCTACTCTTTACCACATTTCGTTGATGCAGATCTCTACTCTTTACCACCCCTAGTGATGTAGGCCTCTACTCTTTACCACCCTTCATGATGTAGGCCTCTACGTTTTACCATTTCTCGTGATGTACGCCTCTACTCTTTACCACCCTTCATGATGTAGGCCTCTACGTATTACAACTTCTCGTGATGTACGCCTCTACTCTTTATCACCCTTCATGATGTAGGCCTCTACGTATTACAACCTCTCGTGATGTAGGCCTCTACTCTTTACCATCCCTTGTGATGCAGGCCTCTACTCTTTACACCCCTTGTGATGTAGGACTCTACTCTTTACCACCCCTTGTGATGTAGGCCTCTACGCATTCCCACCTTGCGTGATATAGGCCTCTACTCTTTACCACCCATCGTGATGTAGGACTTTACGCTTCACTACTTACGTAATGTAGGCCCAAGAAGTCGACCAATGACAAGACATTCGTTGACATAGTCAAGGTCAAGTTATGGCAGTTACGTCGATTTATCGTGCTGTGGAATTTTTGACTGACTCCAAATCGTACATACCAATAGTACTGTCTTGTTTTTTGCTGTACATAGTAATTTCGTCTACCACTGACTCATTAGCTGTAGGCATGTATTCGGCAACACCCTGGTTTCTTCTTTAGTTAGTGTTAATTTTATTAATAATTTTATACTTATAATTAAAGAATAAATAAATAAAGCTGAAACATCGCTTCAGCGTATTGCTTGTTACAGTGAGCTTGTTGGTTTTAAGCTTGGTGCACATTCGATTGGTTAGAATACAGGCCAGCTAGTGATCTTATTTGGTGCAAACTTTGATTGGTCAGGAGAAAGGGTCTATTGTTAGCTTTCTCTGGCTGGCGAGTAATCATAACGCTATTTTCAACGCCCACCCACCTATACTGGATTTAACTTCCTTTAAAAGTGAGACTTTGGCAGCGCTACTGTTATGGTAGATTTCCCTCCCTTTAGCACTCAGATAAATTTCAGCACTATGTACCAGGCTGGACTAGGTAGAATGGGCACACTTCCGGCCTGGGCTATTTTTGTGTATTAGGCAACTGGGGGGTAGGGAGAGGGGATAATGCCAATTTCTGGTTGCAGATAGCTTGTTTTCTCGGGAGACGCTCAAACACTTTACAGAAGGGCGAAGGTAACTGATACTCAACTATAGTTCACCACCCCTGCTCTAAAAAGTACCCATTTACCCACCATCCTTTCTATTTAATCATACTTTCTTTAAAATGTTCTTTGAGTTTCAGTCTAGAATATAGTGTGTGGCTGTTGACATCACTTTAGTAAGTCTACAGTTTGCTATTTTATCACTACATGCCAAAGTTTGCAGGTCATCGCAATTCACTGTCGTCGACACGCCTACCACTTTCTTTGCTTCCGTCCCCAACGGGAAAAGCCTTGGTAAGATATGACCCCGCTATTAAAATAAAAATACGATAAAAGAAACATGGGGGACGCGGAGCAGACTTCGATATGTAGTATTGTGATTTCCAACGTCCCAGTTTCTCAAGAAAACTAGGGCAATTTTAGTAAGTTTGAATTGAATACCAAAGGACTTCTCGTTTTGCTCGGAATTTGCGTTGACATCATTGCTGACGTCATAATAGAAGGAATACATATAAAGTAATAAACTGATAGGGTATAGTTAAAGTTCTCTTTATCATACGTGTGGACGCTTGTACTTTTAAATGATCAAAATCTCTTCTTTGGCAGACACTTGCCATTCATGTCAGTGTCGGCAGTTAATGGGATACTATCGATGGCTATGGTGTGTGCACAAATTATTTGTAAGCTTTGCTTTTGTTTTGGCTGGTTGCGTTTTGTTTCTTTGTTTCATGATCGTCTGTTCGAACAGTCGTTATTTCGTAGAGGGTCAGTGAAAGTTACCTCTCTTTAGCGTGTGCGGGTGATTCTGATGGGAAAATATGCGTTTTCCCAAGAGCATTCATAGGGATGTCTACTGCATGAATAGATTAGCTCCCTTGAAATAGTAGGTCACTGAAGTTTACATTAGCCGGGGCACCCTGAAGATGCAGACTTGATTAACCAGGAGAGAGGACAACTTATGTTAGGTTTATGTTTATCGGATAGATCAATTTCCCCCAGTTACAAGAATGTATGCTACTATGAGTCATCAGCGAAATTATACATTTTCAGACTCGTCCAGTCAATCCAAAAATTGTATAAAAATTGCTATCGAAGTCCGGTGGTCTTCGATACTAGGTAGAATCCAGGAACAACCGCCACAGAATGGTTGCGGGAGATGAGGAACAGACACAAGCCATGAATGGTTCGTGTCCATACAATCCACCCAGAAGAGTCTCCCCACCAGAAAACCACAACAAAACAACAACAGCAACAAAAGACTTGCCTTCATTCTCACCCATAGCACTATATTTCTCCTTCCCACAACATAAATCCATTTCTCGACGCTTGTACCATCCTTTGAAAGCGAAAACCAGCAAAATGTTTGAATCAGCAAAATATGATATGAGATGAAAGTGAAATTTATAATATCTTAGACCATGTGTGACCTGACACTCACCCAAACTCTGAAATAATCTTACTCAAGGGACTGTAGGAAAACCCTCAGAAAACTACAGTACAATGCTGGTGGTATAATTAATTTATGTAATACTTACCAATCGTAGTCACGCTATTAATGAGTTGATCTCAGTAAATTTCTGACTTTTCATTAAATATGTTTGCTACAGTGCTACTCTTTTCTTCAATGTATGGGGCTTTTAGTGAGGAAGAGTGAAGTAAGGTGTTTACTGTGAGAAGACAGACATAAGGGGCTTTTAGTGAGGAAGAGTGAAGTAAGGTGTTTACTATGAGAAGACAGACATAAGGGGCTTATTGTGAGGAAGAGAGACGAAGCCCTAGAAACATCAATTAACGTTGCTTTCATCTAGCAGCAGAAGTCGCTGTGGTCTTTGACTCTACCATTAGTACCTGCCAACTACAAACATAAAGATCACATGATAAGTGTGACGTAGGAAAAGTGTATTAAGTCGTGATTTCTGTGCTTTAGTGTTTGTTGTTGTTTACGTCGGAAGTCTTAATAACAGAATCTCTTTCAGTGGTCTAGTTAGAAATACGCGAGTCTATCTATCTATCTATCTATCTATCTATCTATCTATCTATCTATCTATCTATCTATCTATCTATCTATCTATCTATCTATCTATCTATCTATCTATCTATCTATCTATCCATCCATCCATCCATCCATGACGGCAATGCCACTTTGTTAATACAAATGATTATTAATTAATCTTTTATAACTAATTACAAGTGATGAGAATCTTAATTTTATTTTATTATTGATTCTCCAGCAGACACCACTCGTCTCTCTCACTTGGCGGATATAGTAGCACTGTACATTTTTTCTCTCTTCCACAACATAAAAGATAAATATTCAAATAATCTTTCCTTAGGGGGAAATCTTTTTATTAAAGGAAGAGACAAATCCGTCTTTAATCTATATTTAACGAGCACCCCCCACACACACACACTTTCTTCTCTAACATAAAGTTATCAGTATGCATAAGAAGTTCAATAAATTTAGCAATAGATTTATTAAATCAACAATCAAATATACATATGACAAATACAATAAAATAGATTACTTCACGTCATTATTTCTATGAACCCACGTTCAGATAATTTTACATTTACAAAGATATCATAAATACAATTTAACAATATGTCAATACAAATCATAGGTTAGTTCTATCAGAAAATAGAAACGGAGTTATTAGAGATAGATGATTATAGTCTTTTTGCATAACCTGGATTAAGCACTGCTTCACAGTCTTTCACTTGCTCTTATAACAATGTTACAATGTCTGCATCAACATGTGTCTTCCTCACATGTGGAAAACACTGAGGCACTGGTTTTTTCCTCTCAGAAACCAATTTGAGTGCCTTCCTCACCTTGTCAGTTCCTTCAAGCAGAACACGATTACAGTAATTCTGGTAACTTCAGTGTACTAGAATTTTTCTGATGTACTCAGTATACTTCGCCACTATACTTCAAAAGTGGTATAGTGTACTCCTTTACGCTTACACACACCACAACATGTTTCCTGCATCTTCCCGGTCATTCAGGTTACTATCAATGAACCAGTAGATTCAATATCATGTGAAAATAGATAACTTGAAAGGCTATTTGTTCACTGTAATACACTATAATCAAGGAGCAAACATACGTTTCCAGTTTATCACAATATAACTCAATTCTTTATTATATCCGAGTCTAGACTTACAATTTCCTGCAACAGTATTTATTAGCCCAATACATGCACATGGCAAAATAAATACAGCATATAAAAACAATGTCAAGTGTCAACACACCAAATGCAAGCAGCTTAGTTCAAACATTTGTAGAAATAAAAGTCAACTCACATAGTACATCTCTACACAAGTATAACATATCAGTACCAAAATTACATGAAATATTTCTAAGTGCATTATCTCTCAAGTAGTCAGTTTAACTCACCATCGTTAATGACCGCCTTTCAAAACTGGATTTTCTTCTTGCCAACTCATATTCAAAGTAATTAGAGAGTATAATTTTTCTACAGCCAGTAAACTTTTAAATCTCAGCCCATTGGCTGGTCTCGCTCTCGTAAATCATAACTAATGGAAAATAAAAACTACTCACTAGTTTGCATTACATCAGCAAATCTAGAATATTCTTGCCTCGAGCACTTACTTCAACTCAGATACTTTCAAAAATACCATCATAAGGAGTGCCCAAAGTCGGGATACTCTGACAATTTAACAATTTACATAGCAATTAAATTTTAAAGATTGGGAGAGGCAAATTTACTCCACCACACTATTTATGACTGTCTGTCTGTCTGTCTATTCTTTATCTGTCTCTCTTTCTATTGCTTTCACTATCTCTGCTTCATTGGAAGTCATTATCATATTCATCTTATAATACATTTCATAGTATTATTTTTATTATCTGAAGGCTCTGTATCAGGCGGTCCTCATGGGAAATAACTCAGTTCTGTACTGAGTTGCAGTTTGATAAACAGTTGCAGTAAATCACAGAACTTTCATGCGTATTCACACCGAGGTTTGAGTTTTCACAAAAGGGCAGGGTTGGGTGGGGGAAGGGGATGAGATGGGGTTATTGCGTAACTGCAAGTTCACATAATAACCTCATCATTGATAATTCGAATTGTACTTGTAAAGACACCCCTCCTCACTAATAGTTTCATTAGATGTCGATTACTACCTAATGTTTCACTTACACTTCACTGTAAGAGTTAACACTTAATGCACTGAACAAACACTAATAGTTTCATTAGATGTCGATTACTACCTAATGTTTCACTTACACTTTACTTCACTGTAAGAGTTTACACTTAATGCACTGAACAAGCACTAACTGTACTAACGTCATTGTGTCATTACACTTAATCCACTGAACAAATGCTAACTGTATTAATGTCATTATGTTATTACACTTAATGCACTGAACAAACACTAACTCTACTAACGTCATTATGTCATTACACTTAATCCACTGAACAAATACTAACTGTATTAACATCATTATGTTATTACACTTAATGCACTGAACAAACACTAACTGTACTAACGTCATTATGTCACTACACTTTATTCACTGAACAAACACTAAATGTACTAATGTAATTAATGCGAACAAACACAACTGTATTAACGTCATTATGGCAGTTTTCACTAGATCTTAAATACATAATCGAAGATTTCAGTTCAAGAGTCACTTTCTTTGGGCACAGTCGACGAAGGGTCCCATAAGTCTACTTTAAAATATGATGAGAGTCCGCAAAAATGAGATATATTGGTAATTCCCAACAGTGTCTATTTCTGGAACATAGGTCAGCTGCCACGCAAGCTTAAAATTATCTGTCAAAATGCATCGTGGTTTTCTCCCCTAATGACTAACACGATTTGATCATAGCACCGGCAGCATTCGCAAGAGGGAAAAACGAGACAGTATTTTTCCACGGCCAACTCTGTCTTCCTGCCGTTAGAAACCATTCTTTGTACAGGCGCTCATTAATATTTTACGTGTTGTTCACCATTACAGACGGCCCGCCCACACCTTCATTCACGCCTACTACACAGTAACCCACACATCACCTCATTCATAATTAGTCAGATGCACACGCACGCGCGCGCGCACACACACACAC